>CM068983.1:34538977-35738977 GCA_035357415.1 Ophraella communa
TTAGAGAAAGTAAAAAACAGGAATAAATTTTAACCAAAAAGGGTCTTTCTATGGTTAAAGGAATTCTAGGATACTAACTTCCAACCCCAAGGTATAAGAATATCTTTCATTACGAAATTTAAAGAAACTAAAAAACAAGAAAAGTTTCAATTAAAAAGAGTCTTACAACTTCTTCAGAATTCTTAGTTAACAACGCAGAAGTCCTGAGATAAACAGTAAGGTGTCATATAGCAACTTGCTACGTCCTTAGAAAACTGAGATACTCTCACAGAAGTCCTAAAGTACGCAGCAGGGAGCTAGAAAACTTTGTAGATAATCTCTTCAGTGATAGCCCAATCCGTAGGTTTCTGCCGAAACATATGGCATTGAATGTAGCTATGTACAAAGCGCCAGGAAAGGGGTTCTCGCCTACAAAATACATCTACCACCCATTTTAATTGAAAGGGGATGATTAAAGGAACCAACGAAGAATTGCATTATAAAAAAAAAGATAAGAACGTCCAATATAAAAATAAACATATGGTCCACTGAAATTTGAACAACCTTCTTTTTGCAAAGGTATTAAAATATTCAAAACGTCAATAAACCTATACACCCTATTTCTCTACAACACTATTATTTTCTTCAAGGAATTTGAAGAAAGTAAAAGACAGGAATAAATTTTAACCAAAAAGAGTCTTTCTATGGTTAAAGGAATTCTAGGATACTAACTTCCAACCCCAAGGTATAAGAATATC
Organism: Ophraella communa; assembly: GCA_035357415.1. Lineage (NCBI taxonomy): Eukaryota > Metazoa > Arthropoda > Insecta > Coleoptera > Chrysomelidae > Ophraella > Ophraella communa. The sequence goes on from CM068983.1 coordinate 34,539,715, forward strand.
TTTCATTACGAAATTTAAAGAAACTAAAACACAAAAAAGTTTCAATTAAAAAGAGTCTTACAACTTCTTCAGAATTCTTAGTTAACAACACAGAAATCCTGAGATAAACAGTAAGGTGTCATATAGCAACTTGCTACGTCCTTAGAAAACTGAGATACTCTCACAGAAGTCCTAAAGTACGCAGCAGGAAGCTAGGAAACACTGTAGAAATCTCTTCAGTGATAGCCCAATCCGTAGGTTTCTGCCGAAACATATAGCATTGAATGTAGCTATGTACCAAGCGCCAGGAAAGGGGTTCTCGCCTACAAAATACATCTACCACCCATTTTAATTAAAAGGGGCTGATAAAAGGAACCAAGGAAGAATTGCATTATAAAAAAATAATATAAGAACGTCCAATATAAAAATAAACATATGGTCCACTAAAATTTGAACAACCACCTTTTTGCAAAAATATTAAAATATTCGAAACGTCAATAAACCTATACACCCTATTTCTCTACAACACTATTATTTTCTTCAAGGAATTTAGAGAAAGTAAAAAACAGGAATAAATTTTAACCAAAAAGGGTCTTTCTATGGTTAAAGGAATTCTGGGATACTAACTTCCAACCCCAAGGTATAAGAATATCTTTCATTACGAAATTTAAAGAAACTAAAAAACAAGAAAAGTTTCAATTAAAAAGAGTCTTACAACTTCTTCAGAATTCTTAGTTAACAACGCAGAAGTCCTGAGATAAACAGTAAGGTGTCATATAGCAACTTGCTACGTCCTTAGAAAACTGAGATACTCTCACAGAAGTCCTAAAGTACGCAGCGGGGAGCTAGGAAACACTGTAGATGATCTCTTCAGTGATAGCCCAATCCGTAGGTTTCTGCCGAAACATATGTACCAAGCGCCAGGAAAGGGGTTCTCGCCTACAAAATACATCTACCACCCATTTTAATTAAAAGGGGCTGATAAAAGGAACCAAGGAAGAATTGCATTATAAAAAAATAATATAAGAACGTCCAATATAAAAATAAACATATGGTCCACTAAAATTTGAACAACCACCTTTTTGCAAAAATATTAAAATATTCGAAACGTCAATAAACCTATACACCCTATTTCTCTACAACACTATTATTTTCTTCAAGGAATTTAGAGAAAGTAAAAAACAGGAATAAATTTTAACCAAAAAGGGTCTTTCTATGGTTAAAGGAATTCTAGGATACTAACTTCCAACCCCAAGGTATAAGAATATCTTTCATTACGAAATTTAAAGAAACTAAAAAACAAGAAAAGTTTCAATTAAAAAGAGTCTTACAACTTCTTCAGAATTCTTAGTTAACAACGCAGAAGTCCTGAGATAAACAGTAAGGTGTCATATAGCAACTTGCTACGTCCTTAGAAAACTGAGATACTCTCACAGAAGTCCTCAAGTACGCAGCAGGAAGCTAGGAAACACTGTAGAAATCTCTTCAGTGATAGCCCAATCCGTAGGTTTCTGCCGAAACATATAGCATTGAATGTAGCTATGTACCAAGCGCCAGGAAAGGGGTTCTCGCCTACAAAATACATCTACCACCCATTTTAATTAAAAGGGGCTGATAAAAGGAACCAAGGAAGAATTGCATTATAAAAAAATAATATAAGAACGTCCAATATAAAAATAAACATATGGTCCACTAAAATTTGAACAACCACCTTTTTGCAAAAATATTAAAATATTCGAAACGTCAATAAACCTATACACCCTATTTCTCTACAACACTATTATTTTCTTCAAGGAATTTAGAGAAAGTAAAAAACAGGAATAAATTTTAACCAAAAAGGGTCTTTCTATGGTTAAAGGAATTCTAGGATACTAACTTCCAACCCCAAGGTATAAGAATATCTTTCATTACGAAATTTAAAGAAACTAAAAAACAAGAAAAGTTTCAATTAAAAAGAGTCTTACAACTTCTTCAGAATTCTTAGTTAACAACGCAGAAGTCCTGAGATAAACAGTAAGGTGTCATATAGCAACTTGCTACGTCCTTAGAAAACTGAGATACTCTCACAGAAGTCCTAAAGTACGCAGCAGGGAGCTAGGAAACACTGTAGATAATCTCTTCAGTGATAGCCCAATCCGTAGGTTTCTGCCGAAACATATGGCATTGAATGTCTATGTACCAAGCGCCAGGAAAGGGGTTCTCGCCTACAAAATACATCTACCACCCATTTTAATTGAAAGGGGATGATAAAAGAAACCAAGGAAGAATTGCATTATAAAAAAAAGATAAGAACGTCCAATATAAAAATAAACATATGGTCCACTAAAATTAAACAACCACCTTTTTGCAAAAATATTAAAATATTCGAAACGTCAATAAAGCTATGCACCCTATTTCTCTACAACACTATTATTATATTCAAGGAACTTAGAAAAAGTAAAAAACAGGAATAAATTTTAATCAAAAAGAGTCTTTCTATGGTTAAAGGAATTGTAGGATACTAACTTCCAACCCCAAGGTATAAGAATATCTTTCATTACGAAATTAAAAGAAACTAAAAAACAAGAAAAGTTTCAATTAAAAAGAGTCTTACAACTTCTTCAGAGTTCTTAGTTAACAACGCAGAAGTCCTGAGATAAACAGTAAGGTGTCATATAGCAACTTGCTACGTCCTTAGAAAACTGAGATACTCTCACAGAAGTCCTAAAGTACGCAGCAGGGAGCTAGGAAACACTGTAGATAATCTCTTTAGTGATAGCCCAATCCGTAGGTTTCTGCCGAAACATATGGCATTGAATGTCTATGTACCAAGCGCCAGGAAAGGGGTTCTCGCCTACAAAATACATCTACCACCCATTTTAATTGAAAGGGGATGATAAAAGGAACCAAGGAAGAATTGCATTATAAAAAAAAGATAAGAACGTCCAATATAAAAATAAACATATGGTCCACTAAAATTAAACAACCACCTTTTTGCAAAAATATTAAAATATTCGAAACGTCAATAAAGCTATGCACCCTATTTCTCTACAACACTATTATTATATTCAAGGAACTTAGAAAAAGTAAAAAACAGGAATAAATTTTAATCAAAAAGAGTCTTTCTATGGTTAAAGGAATTGTAGGATACTAACTTCCAACCCCAAGGTATAAGAATATCTTTCATTACGAAATTAAAAGAAACTAAAAAACAAGAAAAGTTTCAATTAAAAAGAGTCTTACAACTTCTTCAGAGTTCTTAGTTAACAACGCAGAAGTCCTGAGATAAACAGTAAGGTGTCATATAGCAACTTGCTACGTCCTTAGAAAACTGAGATACTCTCACAGAAGTCCTAAAGTACGCAGCAGGGAGCTAGGAAACACTGTAGATGGTCTCTTTAGTGATAGCCCAATCCGTAGGTTTCTGCCGAAACATATGTACCAAGCGCCAGGAAAGGGGTCCTCGCCTACAAAATACATCTACCACCCATTTTAATTGAAAGGGGATGATAAAAGGAACCAAAGAAGAATTGCATTATAAAAAAAATAAGATAAGAACTTTCAATATAAAAATAAACATATGGTCCACTAAAATTTGAACAACCACCTTTTTGCAAAAATATTAAAATATTCGAAACGTCAGTAAACCTATACACCCTATTTCTTTACAACACTATAATTTTCTTCAAGGAATTTAGAGAAAGTAAAAACAGGAATAAATTTTAACCAAAAAGAGTCTTTCTATGGTTAAAGGAATTCTAGGATACTAACTTCCAACCCCAAATTATAAGAATATCTTTCATTACGAAATTTAAAGGAACTGAAAAACAAGAAAAGTTTCAATCAAATAGAGTCTTACAACTTCTTCAGATTTTTGAGTTAAGAACGCAGAAGTCCTGAGATAAACAGTAAGGTGTCATATAGCAACTTGCCTCGTCCTTAGAAAACTGAGATACTCTCACAGAAGTCCTAAAGTACGCAGCAGGGAGCTAGGAAACACTGTAGATGATCTCTTCAGTGATAGCCCAATCCGTAGGTTTCTGCCGAAACATATGGCATTGAATGTAGCTATGTACCAAGCGCCAGGAAAGGGGTTCTCGCCTACAAAATACATCTACCACCCATTTTAATTGAAAGGGGATGATAAAAGGAACCAAGGAAGAATTGCATTATAAAAAAAATAAGATAAGAACGTTCAATATAAAAATAAACATATGGTCCACTGAAATTTGAACAACCTTCTTTTTGCAAAGGTATTAAAATATTCGAAACGTCAATAAAGCTATACACCCTATTTCTCTACAACACTATTATTATCTTTAAGGAATTTAGAAAAAGTAAAAAACAGGAATAAATTTTAACCAGAAAGAGCCTTCCTATGGTTAAAGGAATTCTAGGATACTAACTTCCAACCCCAAGGTATAAGAATATCTTTCATTACGAAATTTAAAGAAACTGAAAAACAAAAAAAGTTTCAATTAAAAAAAATCTTACAACTTCTTCAGAGTTCTTAGTTAACAACGCAGAAGTCCTGAGATAAACAGTAAGGTGTCATATAGCAACTTGCTACGTCCTTAGAAAACTGAGATACTCTCACAGAAGTCCTAAAGTACGCAGCAGGGAGCTAGGAAACACTGTAGATGGTCTCTTTAGTGATAGCCCAATCCGTAGGTTTCTGCCGAAACATATGTACCAAGCGCCAGGAAAGGGGTCCTCGCCTACAAAATACATCTACCACCCATTTTAATTGAAAGGGGATGATAAAAGGAACCAAGGAAGAATTGCATTACAAAAAAATATGATAAGAACGTTCAATATAAAAATAAACATATGGTCCACTAAAATTTGAACAACCACCTTTTTGCAAAAATATTAAAATATTCGAAACGTCAGTAAACCTATACACCCTATTTCTTTACAACACTATAATTTTCTTCAAGGAATTTAGAGAAAGTAAAAACAGGAATAAATTTTAACCAAAAAGAGTCTTTCTATGGTTAAAGGAATTCTAGGATACTAACTTCCAACCCCAAATTATAAGAATATCTTTCATTACGAAATTTAAAGGAACTGAAAAACAAGAAAAGTTTCAATCAAATAGAGTCTTACAACTTCTTCAGATTTTTGAGTTAAGAACGCAGAAGTCCTGAGATAAACAGTAAGGTGTCATATAGCAACTTGCCTCGTCCTTAGAAAACTGAGATACTCTCACAGAAGTCCTAAAGTACGCAGCAGGGAGCTAGGAAACACTGTATATGATCTCTTCAGTGATAGCCCAATCCGTAGGTTTCTGCCGAAACATATGGCATTGAATGTAGCTATGTACCAAGCGCCAGGAAAGGGGTTCTCGCCTACAAAATACATCTACCACCCATTTTAATTGAAAGGGGATGATAAAAGGAACCAAGGAAGAATTGCATTATAAAAAAAATAAGATAAGAACGTTCAATATAAAAATAAACATATGGTCCACTGAAATTTGAACAACCTTCTTTTTGCAAAGGTATTAAAATATTCGAAACGTCAATAAAGCTATACACCCTATTTCTCTACAACACTATTATTATCTTTAAGGAATTTAGAAAAAGTAAAAAACAGGAATAAATTTTAACCAGAAAGAGCCTTCCTATGGTTAAAGGAATTCTAGGATACTAACTTCCAACCCCAAGGTATAAGAATATCTTTCATTACGAAATTTAAAGAAACTGAAAAACAAAAAAAGTTTCAATTAAAAAAAATCTTACAACTTCTTCAGAATTCTTAGTTAACAACGCAGAAGTCCTGAGATAAACATTAAGGTGTCATAAAGCAACTTGCTACATCCTTAGAAAACTGAGATATTCTCACAGAAGTCCTAAAGTACGCAGCAGGGAGCTAGGAAACACTGTAGATGATCTCTTCAGTGATAGCCCAATCCGTAGGTTTCTGCCGAAACATATGGCATTGAATGTAGCTATGTACCAAGCGCCAGGAAAGGGGTTCTCGCCTACAAAATACATCTACCACCCATTTTAATTGAAAGGGGATGATAAAAGGAACCAAGGAAGAATTGCATTATAAAAAAAATAAGATAAGAACGTCCAATATAAAAATAAACATATGGTCCACTAAAATTTGAACAACCTACTTTTTGCAAAGGTATTAAAATATTCGAAACGTCAATAAAGCTATACACTAGACTGGGCCAAAAAAATTGACTATTTTTTTTTTGAAAAATATATCGAGAATGTCATTCAGAATGACAAAAAAAAAATTTCGTAAAAATTTAAGCCCTTAATATCAATTTTAAGAGGTCTATCATCGCTATTTTTGATTTTTAGTCATAATTTGATGTTTTACGTTAGAACTGTCAAAAAATTGAAATGCAAAAAATTTTTTTTCGCTTATTTTGATACAAAATTAAATTCTCTACAAAAAAGGTCTGATTGAAAATTTTTGTCAGACGAGCCGTTTCCGAGTAATTGAGCTTAATAAATCGATGTATTTTTTCGATTTGCCCTTTTTATTTTGAAATTTTGTAACTAATGAACCAATGAATATTTAAAAAAGCTCATGTCGGATTCTTAACGGGAATTTCATGTTCTACAAAAAAGGTCTCTTAACATTTTTGCCTAAATGCAATTTTTCAAAAGTTATTCACGATTTTAAATTTAAAATTTCAATTTTTTCTTCGATTTCAATCGTGAATAACTTTTGAAAAATTGCATTTAGGCAAAAATGTTAAGAGACCTTTTTTGTAGAACATGAAATTATCGTTAAGAATCCGACATGAGCTTTTTTAAATATTCATTGGTTCATTAGTTACAAAATTTCAAAATAAAAAGGGCAAATCGAAAAAAGACATCGATTTATTAAGCTCAATTACTCGGAAACGGCTCGTCTGACAAAAATTTTCAATCAGACCTTTTTTGTAGAGAATTTAATTTTGTATCAAAATAAGTAAAAAAGAATTTTTTGCATTTCAATTTTTTGACAGTTCTAACGTAAAACATCAAATTATGACTAAAAATCAAAAATAGCGATGATAGACCTCTTAAAATTGATATTAAGGGCTTAAATTTTCACGAAATTTTTTTTTTGTCATTCTGAATGACATTCTCGATATATTTTTCAAAAAAAAAAAATAGTCAATTTTTTTGGCCCAGTCTACTATACACCCTATTTCTCTACAACACTATTATTATCTTCAAGGAATTTAGAAAAAGTAAAAAGCAGGAATAAATTTTAACCAAAAAAAAACTTTCTATGGTTAAAGGAATTCTAGGATACTAACTTCCAACCCCAAGGTATAAGAATATCTTTCATTACGAAATTTAAAAAACTAAAAAACAAGAAAAGTTTTAATTAAAAAGAGTCTTACAACTTCTTCAGAATTTTGAGTTAAGAACGCAGAAGTCCTGAGATAAACAGTAAGGTGTCATATAGCAACTTGCTACATCCCTTTGAAAACTGAGATACTCTTGCAGAAGTTCTAAAGTACGCAGCAGGGAGCTAGGAAACACTGTAGATGATCTCTTCAGTGATAGCCCAATCCGTAGGTTTCTGTCGAAACATATGGCATTGAATGTAGTTATGTACCAAGCGCCAGGAAACGGGTTCTCGCCTACAAAATACATCTACCACCCATTTTAAGTGAAAGGGGATGATAAAAGGAACCAAGGAAGAATTGCATTATAAAAAAAAAAGGTAAGAACGTCCAATATAAAAATAAACATATGGTCCACTAAAATTTGAACAACCACCTTTTTGCAAAAATATTAAAATATTCGAAACGTCAAAAAACCTATACACCCTATTTCTTTACAACACTATTATTTTCTTCAAGGAATTTAGAGAAAGTAAAAAACAGGAATAAATTTTAACCAAAAAGAGTCTTTCTATGGTTAAAGGAATTCTAGGATACTAACTTCCAACCCCAAGGTATAAGAATATCTTTCATTACGAAATTTAAAGAAACTGAAAAACAAGAAAAGTTTCAATTAAAAAGAGTCTTACAACTTCTTCAGAATTCTTAGTTAACAAAGCAGAAGTCCTGAGATAAACAGTAAGGTGTCATAAAGCAACTTGCTACATCCCTTTAAAAACTGAGATACTCTCGCAGAAGTTCTAAAGTACGCAGCAGGAAGCTAGGAAACACTGTAGATGATCTCTTCAGTGATAGCCCAATCCGTAGGTTTCTGCCGAAACATATGGCATTGAATGTAGCTATGTACCAAGCGCCAGGAAAGGGGTTCTCGCCTACAAAATACATCTACCACCCATTTTAATTGAAAGGGGATGATAAAAGGAACCAAGGAAGAATTGCATTATAAAAAAAATAAGATAAGAACTTCCAATATAAAAATAAACATATGGTCCACTAAAATTTGAACAACCACCTTTTTGCAAAAATATTAAAATATTCGAAACGTCAGTAAACCTATACACCCTATTTCTTTACAACACTATTATTTTCTTCAAGGAATTTAGAGAAAGTAAAAAACAGGAATAAATTTTAACTAAAAAGAGTCTTTCTATGGTTAAAGGAATTCTAGGATACTAACTTCCAGCCCCAAGGTATAAGAATTTCTTTCATTACGAAATTTAAAGAAACTGAAAAACAAGAAAACTTTCAATTAAATAGAGTCTTACAACTTCTTCAGAATTTTGAGTTAAGAACGCAGAAGTCCTGAGATAAACAGTAAGGTGTCATATAGCAACTTGCCTCGTCCTTAGAAAACTAAGATACTCTCACAGAAGTCCTAAAGTACGCAGCAGGGAGCTAGGAAACACTGTAGATGATCTCTTCAGTGATAGCCCAATCCGTAGGTTTCTGCCGAAACATATGGCATTGAATGTAGCTATGTACCAAGCGCCAGGAAAGGGGTTCTCGCCTACAAAATACATCTACCACCCATTTTAATTGTAAGGGGATGATAAAAGGAACCAAGGAAGAATTGCATTATAAAAAAAATAAGATAAGAACGTTCAATATAAAAATAAACATATGGTTAGGTTAGGTTAGGTTAGGTTAGGTTAGGTTAAGCGCCAGGAAAGGGGTTCTCGCCTACAAAATACATCTACCACCCATTTTAATTGTAAGGGGATGATAAAAGGAACCAAGGAAGAATTGCATTATAAAAAAAATAAGATAAGAACGTTAAATATAAAAATAAACATATGGTCCACTAAAATTTGAACAACCACCTTTTTGCAAAAATATTAAAATATTCGAAACGTCAATAAACCTATACACCCTATTTCTCTACAACACTATTATTTTCTTCAAGGAATTTAGAGAAAGTAAAAAACAGGAATACATTTTAATCAAAAAGAGTCTTTCTATGGTTAAAGGAATTCTAGGATACTAACTCATTACGAAATTTAAAGAAACTAAAAAACAAGAAAAGTTTCAATCAAAAAGAGTCTTACAACTTCTTCAGAATTCTTAGTTAACAACGCAGAAGTCCTGAGATAAACAATAAGGTGTCATATAGCAACTTGCTACGTCCTTAGAAAACTGAGATACTCTCACAGAAGTCCTAAAGTACGCAGCAGGGAGCTAGGAAACACTGTAGATGGTCTCTTCAGTGATAGCCCAATCCGTAGGTTTCTGCCGAAACATATGGCATTGAATGTAGCTATGTACCAAGCGCCAGGAAAGGGGTTCTCGCCTACAAAATACATCTACCACCCATTTTAATTGAAAGGGGATGATAAAAGGAACCAAGGAAGAATTGCATTATAAAAAAAATAAGATAAGAACTTCCAATATAAAAATAAACATATGGTCCACTAAAATTTGAACAACCACCTTTTTGCAAAAATATTAAAATATTCGAAACGTCAGTAAACCTATACACCCTATTTCTTTACAACACTATTATTTTCTTCAAGGAATTTAGAGAAAGTAAAAAACAGGAATAAATTTTAACCAAAAAGAGTCTTTCTATGGTTAAAGGAATTCTAGGATACTAAGTTCCAGCCCCAAGGTATAAGAATTTCTTTCATTACGAAATTTAAAGAAACTGAAAAACAAGAAAAGTTTCAATTAAATAGAGTCTTACAACTTCTTCAGAATTTTGAGTTAAGAACGCAGAAGTCCTGAGATAAACAGTAAGGTGTCATATAGCAACTTGCCTCGTCCTTAGAAAACTGAGATACTCTCACAGAAGTCCTAAAGTACGCAGCAGGGAGCTAGGAAACACTGTAGATGATCTCTTCAGTGATAGCCCAATCCGTAGGTTTCTGCCGAAACATATGGCATTGAATGTAGCTATGTACCAAGCGCCAGGAAAGGGGTTCTCGCCTACAAAATACATCTACCACCCATTTTAATTGTAAGGGGATGATAAAAGGAACCAAGGAAGAATTGCATTATAAAAAAAATAAGATAAGAACGTTCAATATAAAAATAAACATATGGTTAGGTTAGGTTAGGTTAGGTTAGGTTAGGTTAAGCGCCAGGAAAGGGGTTCTCGCCTACAAAATACATCTACCAACCATTTTAATTGAAAGGGGATGATAAAAGGAACCAAGGAAGAATTGCATTATAAAAAAAATAAGATAAGAACGTTAAATATAAAAATAAACATATGGTCCACTAAAATTTAAACAACCACCTTTTTGCAAAAATATTAAAATATTTGAAACGTCAATAAACCTATACACCCTATTTCTCTACAACACTGTTATTTTCTTCAAGGAATTTAGAGAAAGTAAAAAACAGGAATAAATTTTAATCAAAAAGAGTCTTTCTATGGTTAAAGGAATTCTAGGATACTAACTTCCAACCCCAAGGTATAAGAATATCTTTCATTACGAAATTTAAAGAAACTAAAAAACAAGAAAAGTTTCAATCAAAAAGAGTCTTACAACTTCTTCAGAATTCTTAGTTAACAACGCAGAAGTCCTGAGATAAACAATAAGGTGTCATATAGCAACTTGCTACGTCCTTAGAAAACTGAGATACTCTCACAGAAGTCCTAAAGTACGCAGCAGGGAGCTAGGAAACACTGTAGATGGTCTCTTCAGTGATAGCCCAATCCGTAGGTTTCTGCCGAAACATATGGCATTGAATGTAGCTATGTACCAAGCGCCAGGAAAGGGGTTCTCGCCTACAAAATACATCTACCACCAATTTTAATTGAAAGGGGATGATAAAAGGAACCAAGGAAGAATTGCATTATAAAAAAAATAAGATAAGAACGTCCAATATAAAAATAAACATATGGTCCACTAAAATTTGAACAACCACCTTTTTGCAAAAATATTAAAATATTCGAAACGTCAGTAAACCTATACACCCTATTTCTTTACAACACTATAATTTTCTTCAAGGAATTTAGAGAAAGTAAAAACAGGAATAAATTTTAACCAAAAAGAGTCTTTCTATGGTTAAAGGAATTCTAGGATACTAACTTCCAACCCCAAGGTATAAGAATATCTTTCATTACGAAATTTAAAGAAACTGAAAAACAAGAAAAGTTTCAATCAAATAGAGTCTTACAACTTCTTCAGAATTTTGAGTTAAGAACGCAGAAGTCCTGAGATAAACAGTAAGGTGTCATATAGCAACTTGCCTCGTCCTTAGAAAACTGAGATACTCTCACAGAAGTCCTAAAGTACGCAGCAGGGAGCTAGGAAACACTGTAGATGATCTCTTCAGTGATAGCCCAATCCGTAGGTTTCTGCCGAAACATATGGCATTGAATGTAGCTATGTACCAAGCGCCAGGAAAGGGGTTCTCGCCTACAAAATACATCTACCACCCATTTTAATTGTAAGGGGATGATAAAAGGAACCAAGGAAGAATTGCATTATAAAAAAAATAAGATAAAAACGTTCAATATAAAAATAAACATATGGTCCACTAAAATTTGAACAACCACCTTTTTGCAAAAATATTAAAATATTCGAAACGTCAATAAACACCCTATTTCTCTACAACACTGTTATTTTCTTCAAGGAATTTAGAAAAAGTAAAAAACAGGAATACATTTTAATCAAAAAGAGTCTTTCTATGGTTAAAGGAATTCTAGGATACTAACTTCCAACCCCAAGGTATAAGAATATCTTTCATTACGAAATTTAAAGAAACTGAAAAACAAAAAAAGTTTCAATTAAAAAAAATCTTACAACTTCTTCAGAATTCTTAGTTAACAACGCAGAAGTCCTGAGATAAACATTAAGGTGTCATAAAGCAACTTGCTACATCCTTAGAAAACTGAGATATTCTCACAGAAGTCCTAAAGTACGCAGCAGGGAGCTAGGAAACACTGTAGATGATCTCTTCAGTGATAGCCCAATCCGTAGGTTTCTGCCGAAACATATGGCATTGAATGTAGCTATGTACCAAGCGCCAGGAAAGGGGTTCTCGCCTACAAAATACATCTACCACCAATTTTAATTGAAAGGGGATGATAAAAGGAACCAAGGAAGAATTGCATTATAAAAAAAATAAGAAAAGAACTTTCAATATAAAAATAAACATATGGTCCACTAAAATTTGAACAACCACCTTTTTGCAAAAATATTAAAATATTCGAAACGTCAGTAAACACCCTATTTCTCTACAACACTGTTATTTTCTTCAAGGAATTTAGAGAAAGTAAAAACAGGAATAAATTTTAACCAAAAAGAGTCTTTCTATGGTTAAAGGAATTCTAGGATACTAACTTCCAACCCCAAGGTATAAGAATATCTTTCATTACGAAATTTAAAGGAACTGAAAAACAAGAAAAGTTTCAATCAAATAGAGTCTTACAACTTCTTCAGAATTTTGAGTTAAGAACGCAGAAAACCTGAGATAAACAGTAAGGTGTCATATAGCAACTTGCCTCGTCCTTAGAAAACTGAGATACTCTCACAGAAGTCCTAAAGTACGCAGCAGGGAGCTAGGAAACACTGTAGATGATCTCTTCAGTGATAGCCCAATCCGTAGGTTTCTGCCGAAACATATGGCATTGAATGTAGCTATGTACCAAGCGCCAGGAAAGGGGTTCTCGCCTACAAAATACATCTACCACCCATTTTAATTGAAAGGGGATGATAAAAGGAACCAAGGAAGAATTGCATTATAAAAAAAAATAAGATAAGAACGTTCAATATAAAAATAAACATATGGTTTACTGAAATTTGAACAACCTTCTTTTTGCAAAGGTATTAAAATATTCGAAACGTCAATAAAGCTATACACCCTATTTCTCTACAACACTATTATTATCTTTAAGGAATTTAGAAAAAGTAAAAAACAGGAATAAATTTTAACCAGAAAGAGCCTTCCTATGGTTAAAGGAATTCTAGGATACTAACTTCCAACCCCAAGGTATAAGAATATCTTTCATTACGAAATTTAAAGAAACTGAAAAACAAAAAAGTTTCAATTAAAAAAATCTTACAACTTCTTCAGAATTCTTAGTTAACAACGCAGAAGTCCTGAGATAAACATTAAGGTGTCATAAAGCAACTTGCTACATCCTTAGAAAACTGAGATATTCTCACAGAAGTCCTAAAGTACGCAGCAGGGAGCTAGAAAACACTGTAGATGATCTCTTCAGTGATAGCCCAATCCGTAGGTTTCTGCCGAAACATATGGCATTGAATGTAGCTATGTACCAAGCGCCAGGAAAGGGGTTCTCGCCTACAAAATACATCTACCACCCATTTTAATTGAAAGGGGATGATAAAAGGAACCAAGGAAGAATTGCATTATAAAAAAATAAGATAAGAACGTCCAATATAAAAATAAACATATGGTCCACTAAAATTTGAACAACCTACTTTTCGCAAAGGTATTAAAATATTCGAAACGTCAATAAACCTATACACCCTATTTCTTTACAACACTATAATTTTCTTCAAGGAATTTAGAGAAAGTAAAAACAGGAATAAATTTTAACCAAAAAGAGTCTTTCTATGGTTAAAGGAATTCTAGGATACTAACTTCCAACCCCAAGGTATAAGAATATCTTTCATTACGAAATTTAAAGGAACTGAAAAACAAGAAAAGTTTCAATCAAATAGAGTCTTACAACTTCTTCAGAATTTTGAGTTAAGAACGCAGAAAACCTGAGATAAACAGTAAGGTGTCATATAGCAACTTGCCTCGTCCTTAGAAAACTGAGATACTCTCACAGAAGTCCTAAAGTACGCAGCAGGGAGCTAGGAAACACTGTAGATGATCTCTTCAGTGATAGCCCAATCCGTAGGTTTCTGCCGAAACATATGGCATTGAATGTAGCTATGTACCAAGCGCCAGGAAAGGGGTTCTCGCCTACAAAATACATCTACCACCCATTTTAATTGAAAGGGGATGATAAAAGGAACCAAGGAAGAATTGCATTATAAAAAAAATAAGATAAGAACGTTCAATATAAAAATAAACATATGGTCCACTGAAATTTAAACAACCTTCTTTTTGCAAAGGTATTAAAATATTCGAAACGTCAATAAAGCTATACACCCTATTTCTCTACAACACTATTATTATCTTTAAGGAATTTAGAAAAAGTAAAAAACAGGAATAAATTTTAACCAGAAAGAGCCTTCCTATGGTTAAAGGAATTCTATGATACTAACTTCCAACCCCAAGGTATAAGAATATCTTTCATTACGAAATTTAAAGAAACTGAAAAACAAAAAAAGTTTCAATTAAAAAAAATCTTACAACTTCTTCAGAATTCTTAGTTAACAACGCAGAAGTCCTGAGATAAACATTAAGGTGTCATAAAGCAACTTGCTACATCCTTAGAAAACTGAGATATTCTCACAGAAGTCCTAAAGTACGCAGCAGGGAGCTAGGAAACACTGTAGATGATCTCTTCAGTGATAGCCCAATCCGTAGGTTTCTGCCGAAACATATGGCATTGAATGTAGCTATGTACCAAGCGCCAGGAAAGGGGTTCTCGCCTACAAAATACATCTACCACCCATTTTAATTGAAAGGGGATGATAAAAGGAACCAAGGAAGAATTGCATTATAAAAAAAATAAGATAAGAACGTCCAATATAAAAATAAACATATGGTCCACTAAAATTTGAACAACCTACTTTTCGCAAAGGTATTAAAATATTCGAAACGTCAATAAAGCTATACACCCTATTTCTCTACAACACTATTATTATCTTCAAGGAATTTAGAAAAAGTAAAACACAGGAATAAATTTTAATCAGAAAGAGCCTTCCTATGGTTAAAGGAATTCTAGGATACTAACTTCCTACCCCAAGGTATAAGAATATCTTTCATTACGAAATTTAAAGAAACTAAAAAACAAGAAAAGTTTCAATTAAAAAGAGTCTTACAACTTCTTCAGAATTTAGTTAGCAACGCAGAAGTCCTGAGATAAACAGTAAGGTGTCATATAGCAACTTGCTACGTCCTTAGAAAACTGAGATATTCTCACAGAAGTCCTAAAGTACGCAGCAGGGAGCTAGGAAACACTGTAGATGATCTCTTCAGTGATAGCCCAATCCGTAGGTTTCTGCCGAAACATATGGCATTGAATGTAGCTATGTACCAAGCGCCAGGAAAGGGGTTCTCGCCTACAAAATACATCTACCACCCATTTTAATTGAAAGGGGATGATAAAAGGAACCAAGGAAGAATTGCATTATAAAAAAAATAAGATAAGATCGTCCAATATAAAAATAAACATATGGTCCACTAAAATTTGAACAACCACCTTTTTGCAAAAATATTAAAATATTCGAAACGTCAATAAAGCTATACACCCTATTTCTCTACAACACTATTATTATCTTTAAGGAATTTAGAAAAAGTAAAAAACAGGAATAAATTTTAACCAGAAAGAGCCTTCCTATGGTTAAAGGAATTCTAGGATACTAACTTCCAACCCCAAGGTATAAGAATATCTTTCATTACGAAATTTAAAGAAACTGAAAAACAAAAAAAGTTTCAATTAAAAAAAATCTTACAACTTCTTCAGAATTCTTAGTTAACAACGCAGAAGTCCTGAGATAAACATTAAGGTGTCATAAAGCAACTTGCTACATCCTTAGAAAACTGAGATATTCTCACAGAAGTCCTAAAGTACGCAGCAGGGAGCTAGAAAACACTGTAGATGATCTCTTCAGTGATAGCCCAATCCGTAGGTTTCTGCCGAAACATATGGCATTGAATGTAGCTATGTACCAAGCGCCAGGAAAGGGGTTCTCGCCTACAAAATACATCTACCACCCATTTTAATTGAAAGGGGATGATAAAAGGAACCAAGGAAGAATTGCATTATAAAAAATAAGATAAGAACTTCCAATATAAAAATAAACATATGGTCCACTAAAATTTGAACAACCTACTTTTCGCAAAGGTATTAAAATATTCAAAACGTCAATAAACCTATACACCCTATTTCTCTACAACACTATTATTTTCTTCAAGGAATTTAGAGAAAGTAAAACACAGGAATAAATTTTAATCAGAAAGAGCCTTCCTATGGTTAAAGGAATTCTAGGATACTAACTTCCTACCCCAAGGTATAAGAATATCTTTCATTACGAAATTTAAAGAAACTAAAAAACAAAAAAAGTTTCAATTAAAAAGAGTCTTACAACTTCTTCAGAATTTAGTTAGCAACGCAGAAGTCCTGAGATAAACATTAAGGTGTCATAAAGCAACTTGCTACATCCTTAGAAAACTGAGATATTCTCACAGAAGTCCTAAAGTACGCAGCAGGGAGCTAGAAAACACTGTAGATGATCTCTTCAGTGATAGCCCAATCCGTAGGTTTCTGCCGAAACATATGGCATTGAATGTAGCTATGTACCAAGCGCCAGGAAAGGGGTTCTCGCCTACAAAATACATCTACCACCCATTTTAATTGAAAGGGGATGATAAAAGGAACCAAGGAAGAATTGCATTATAAAAAAAATAAGATAAGAACGTCCAATATAAAAATAAACATATGGTCCACTAAAATTTGAACAACCTACTTTTCGCAAAGGTATTAAAATATTCGAAACGTCAATAAACCTATACACCCTATTTCTCTACAACACTATTATTTTCTTCAAGGAATTTAGAGAAAGTAAAACACAGGAATAAATTTTAATCAGAAAGAGCCTTCCTATGGTTAAAGGAATTCTAGGATACTAACTTCCTACCCCAAGGTATAAGAATATCTTTCATTACGAAATTTAAAGAAACTAAAAAACAAGAAAAGTTTCAATTAAAAAGAGTCTTACAACTTCTTCAGAATTTGGTTAACAACGCAGAAGTCCTGAGATAAACAGTAAGGTGTCATATAGCAACTTGCTACGTCCTTAGAAAACTGAGATATTCTCACAGAAGTCCTAAAGTACGCAGCAGGGAGCTAGGAAACACTGTAGATGATCTCTTCAGTGATAGCCCAATCCGTAGGTTTCTGCCGAAACATATGGCATTGAATGTAGCTATGTACCAAGCGCCAGGAAATGGGTTCTCGCCTACAAAATACATCTACCTCCCATTTTAATTGAAAGGGGATGATAAAAGGAACCAAGGAAGAATTGCATTATAAAAAAAATAAAATAAGAACGTCCAATATAAAAATAAACATGTGGTCCACTAAAATTTGAACAACCACCTTTTTGCAAAAATATTAAAATATTCGAAACGTCAATAAACCTATACACCCTATTTCTCTACAACACTATTATTTTCTTCAAGGAATTTAGAGAAAGTAAAAAGCAGGAATAAATTTTAACCAAAAAAAAACTTTCTATGGTTAAAGGAATTCTAGGATACTAACTTCCAACCCCAAGGTATAAGAATATCTTTCATTACGAAATTTAAAAAACTAAAAAACAAGAAAAGTTTTAATTAAAAAGAGTCTTACAACTTCTTCAGAATTTTGAGTTAAGAACGCAGAAGTCCTGAGATAAACAGTAAGGTGTCATATAGCAACTTGCTACATCCCTTTGAAAACTGAGATACTCTTGCAGAAGTTCTAAAGTACGCAGCAGGGAGCTAGGAAACACTGTAGATGATCTCTTCAGTGATAGCCCAATCCGTAGGTTTCTGTCGAAACATATGGCATTGAATGTAGCTATGTACCAAGCGCCAGGAAACGGGTTCTCGCCTACAAAATACATCTACCACCCATTTTAAGTGAAAGGGGATGATAAAAGGAACCAAGGAAGAATTGCATTATAAAAAAAAAGGTAAGAACGTCCAATATAAAAATAAACATATGGTCCACTAAAATTTGAACAACCACCTTTTTGCAAAAATATTAAAATATTCGAAACGTCAAAAAACCTATACACCCTATTTCTTTACAACACTATTTTTTTCTTCAAGGAATTTAGAGAAAGTAAAAAACAGGAATAAATTTTAACCAAAAAGAGTCTTTCTATGGTTAAAGGAATTCTAGGATACTAACTTCCAACCCCAAGGTATAAGAATTTCTTTCATTACGAAATTTAAAGAAACTGAAAAACAAGAAAAGATTCAATTAAAAAAAATTCTTACAACTTCTTCAGAATTCTTAGTTAACAACGCAGAAGTCCTAAGATAAACAGTAAGGTGTCATAAAGCAACTTGCTTAATCCCTTTGAAAACTGAGATACTCTCACAGAAGTTCTAAAGTACGCAGCAGGGAGCTAGGAAACACTGTAGATGACCTCTTCAGTGATAGCCCAATCCGTAGGTTTCTGCCGAAACATATGGCATTGAATGTAGCTATGTACCAAGCGCCAGGAAAGGGGTTCTCGCCTACAAAATACATCTACCACCCATTTTAATTGAAAGGGGATGATAAAAGGAACCAAGAAAGAATTGCATTATAAAAAAAATAAGATAAGAACGTCCAATATAAAAATAAACATATGGTCCACTAAAATTTGAACAACCACCTTTTTGCAAAAATATTAAAATATTCGAAACGTCAATAAACCTATACACCCTATTTCTCTACAACACTATTATTTTCTTTAAGGAATTTAGAGAAAGTAAAAAACAGGAATAAATTTTAACCAAAAAGAGTCTTTCTATGGTTAAAGGAATTCTAGGATACTAACTTCCAACCCCAAGGTATAAGAATATCTTTCATTACGAAATTTAAAGAAACTGAAAAACAAGAAAAGTTTTAATTAAATAGAGTCTTACAACTTCTTCAGAATTTTGAGTTAAGAACGCAGAAGTCCTGAGATAAACAGTAAGGTGTCATATAGCAACTTGCCTCGTCCTTAGAAAACTGAGATACTCTCACAGAAGTCCTAAAGTACGCAGCAGGGAGCTAGGAAACACTGTAGATAATCTCTTCAGTGATAGCCCAATCCGTAGGTTTCTGCCGAAACATATGGCATTGAATGTAGCTATGTACCAAGCGCCAGGAAAGGGGTTCTCGCCTACAAAATACATCTACCACCCATTTTAATTGAAAGGGGATGATAAAAGGAACCAAGGAAGAATTGCATTATAAAAAAATAAGATAAGAACGTTCAATATAAAAATAAACATATGGTCCACTAAAATTTGAACAACCACCTTTTTGCAAAAATATTAAAATATTCGAAACGTCAATAAACCTATACACCCTATTTCTCTACAACACTGTTATTTTCTTCAAGGAATTTAGAGAAAGTAAAAAACAGGAATAAATTTTAATCAAAAAGAGTCTTTCTATGGTTAAAGGAATTCTAGGATACTAACTTCCAACCTCAAGGTATAAGAATATCTTTCATTACGAAATTTAAAAAAACTAAAAAACAAGAAAAGTTTCAATTAAATAGAGTCTTACAACTTCTTCAGAATTTTGAGTTAAGAACGCAGAAGTCCTGAGATAAACAGTAAGGTGTCATATAGCAACTTGCCTCGTCCTTAGAAAACTGAGATACTCTCACAGAAGTCCTAAAGTACGCAGCAGGGAGCTAGGAAACACTGTAGATGGTCTCTTCAGTGATAGCCCAATCCGTAGGTTTCTGCCGAAACATATGGCATTGAATGTAGCTATGTACCAAGCGCCAGGAAAGGGGTTCTCGCCTACAAAATACATCTACCACCAATTTTAATTGAAAGGGGATGATAAAAGGAACCAAGGAAGAATTGCATTATAAAAAAAATAAGATAAGAACTTTCAATATAAAAATAAACATATGGTCCACTAAAATTTGAACAACCACCTTTTTGCAAAAATATTAAAATATTCGAAACGTCAGTAAACCTATACACCCTATTTCTTTACAACACTATAATTTTCTTCAAGGAATTTAGAGAAAGTAAAAACAGGAATAAATTTTAACCAAAAAGAGTCTTTCTATGGTTAAAGGAATTCTAGGATACTAACTTCCAACCCCAAGGTATAAGAATATCTTTCATTACGAAATTTAAAGGAACTGAAAAACAAGAAAAGTTTCAATCAAATAGAGTCTTACAACTTCTTCAGAATTTTGAGTTAAGAACGCAGAAGTCCTGAGATAAACAGTAAGGTGTCATATAGCAACTTGCCTCGTCCTTAGAAAACTGAGATACTCTCACAGAAGTCCTAAAGTACGCAGCAGGGAGCTAGGAAACACTGTAGATGATCTCTTCAGTGATAGCCCAATCCGTAGGTTTCTGCCGAAACATATGGCATTGAATGTAGCTATGTACCAAGCGCCAGGAAAGGGGTTCTCGCCTACAAAATACATCTACCACCCATTTTAATTGAAAGGGGATGATAAAAGGAACCAAGGAAGAATTGCATTATAAAAAAAATAAGATAAGAACGTTCAATATAAAAATAAACATATGGTCCACTGAAATTTGAACAACCTTCTTTTTGCAAAGGTATTAAAATATTCGAAACGTCAATAAAGCTATACACCCTATTTCTCTACAACACTATTATTATCTTTAAGGAATTTAGAAAAAGTAAAAAGCTGGAATAAATTTTAACCAGAAAGAGCCTTCCTATGGTTAAAGGAATTCTATGATACTAACTTCCAACCCCAAGGTATAAGAATATCTTTCATTACGAAATTTAAAGAAACTGAAAAACAAAAAAAGTTTCAATTAAAAAAAATCTTACAACTTCTTCAGAATTCTTAGTTAACAAGGAAGGAAGAATTGCATTATAAAAAAAATAAGATAAGAACGTCCAATATAAAAATAAACATATGGTCCACTAAAATTTGAACAACCTACTTTTCGCAAAGGTATTAAAATATTCGAAACGTCAATAAAGCTATACACCCTATTTCTCTACAACACTATTATTATCTTCAAGGAATTTAGAAAAAGTAAAACACAGGAATAAATTTTAATCAGAAAGAGCCTTCCTATGGTTAAAGGAATTCTAGGATACTAATTCCTACCCCAAGGTATAAGAATATCTTTCATTACGAAATTTAAAGAAACTAAAAAACAAGAAAAGTTTCAATTAAAAAGAGTCTTACAACTTCTTCAGAATTTAGTTAGCAACGCAGAAGTCCTGAGTTAAACAGTAAGGTGTCATATAGCAACTTGCTACGTCCTTAGAAAACTGAGATATTCTCACAGAAGTCCTAAAGTACGCAGCAGGGAGCTAGGAAACACTGTAGATGATCTCTTCAGTGATAGCCCAATCCGTAAGTTTCTGCCGAAACATATGGCATTGAATGTAGCTATGTACCAAGCGCCAGGAAAGGGGTTCTCGCCTACAAAATACATCTACCACCCATTTTAATTGAAAGGGGATGATAAAAGGAACCAAGGAAGAATTGCATTATAAAAAAAATAAGATAAGATCGTCCAATATAAAAATAAACATATGGTCCACTAAAATTTGAACAACCACCTTTTTGCAAAAATATTAAAATATTCGAAACGTCAATAAAGCTATACACCCTATTTCTCTACAACACTATTATTATCTTCAAGGAATTTAGAAAAAGTAAAAAACAGGAATAAATTTTAACCAGAAAGAGCCTTCCTATGGTTAAAGGAATTCTAGGATACTAACTTCCAACCCCAAGGTATAAGAATATCTTTCATTACGAAATTTAAAGAAACTGAAAAACAAGAAAAGATTCAATTAAAAAGAGTCTTACAACTTCTTCAGAATTCTTAGTTAACAACGCAGAAGTCCTGAGATAAACAGTAAGGTGTCATATAGCAACTTGCTACGTCCTTAGAAAACTGAGATATTCTCACAGAAGTCCTAAAGTACGCAGCAGGGAGCTAGGAAACACTGTAGATGATCTCTTCAGTGATAGCCCAATCCGTAGGATTCTGCCGAAACATATGGCATTGAATGTAGCTATGTACCAAGCGCCAGGAAAGGGGTTCTCGCCTACAAAATACATCTACCACCCATTTTAATTGAAAGGGGATGATAAAAGGAACCAAGGAAGAATTGCATTATAAAAAAAATAAGATAAGAACGTCCAATATAAAAATAAACATATGGTCCACTAAAATTTGAACAACCTACTTTTCGCAAAGGTATTAAAATATTCGAAACGTCAATAAAGCTATACACCCTATTTCTCTACAACACTATTATTATCTTCAAGGAATTTAGAAAAAGTAAAACACAGGAATAAATTTTAATCAGAAAGAGCCTTCCTATGGTTAAAGGAATTCTAGGATACTAACTTCCTACCCCAAGGTATAAGAATATCTTTCATTACGAAATTTAAAGAAACTAAAAAACAAGAAAAGTTTCAATTAAAAAGAGTCTTACAACTTCTTCAGAATTCTTAGTTAACAACGCAGAAGTCCTGAGATAAACAGTAAGGTGTCATATAGCAACTTGCTACGTCCTTAGAAAACTGAGATATTCTCACAGAAGTCCTAAAGTACGCAGCAGGGAGCTAGGAAACACTGTAGATGATCTCTTCAGTGATAGCCCAATCCGTAGGTTTCTGCCGAAACATATGGCATTGAATGTAGCTATGTACCAAGCGCCAGGAAAGGGGTTCTCGCCTACAAAATACATCTACCACCCATTTTAATTGAAAGGGGATGATAAAAGGAACCAAGGAAGAATTGCATTATAAAAAAAATAAGATAAGAACGTCCAATATAAAAATAAACATATGGTCCACTAAAATTAAACAACCACCTTTTTGCAAAAATATTAAAATATTCGAAACGTCAATAAACCTATACACCCTATTTCTCTACAACACTATTATTATCTTCAAGGAATTTAGAAAAAGTAAAACACAGGAATAAATTTTAATCAGAAAGAGCCTTCCTATGGTTAAAGGAATTCTAGAATACTAACTTCCAACCCCAAGGTATAAGAATATCTTTCATTACGAAATTTAAAGAAACTAAAAAACAAGAAAAGTTTCAATTAAAAAGAGTCTTACAACTTCTTTAGAATTTGGTTAACAACGCAGAAGTCCTGCGATAAACAGTAAGGTGTGATATAGCAACTTGCTACGTCCTTAGAAAACTGAGATATTCTCACAGAAGTCCTAAAGTACGCAGCAGGGAGCTAGGAAACACTGTAGATGATCTCTTCAGTGATAGCCCAATCCGTAGGTTTCTGCCGAAACATATGGCATTGAATGTAGCTATGTACCAAGCGCCAGGAAATGGGTTCTCGCCTACAAAATACATCTACCACCCATTTTAATTGAAAGGGGATGATAAAAGGAACCAAGGAAGAATTGCATTATAAAAAAAATAAAATAAGAACGTCCAATATAAAAATAAACATGTGGTCCACTAAAATTTGAACAACCACCTTTTTGCAAAAATATTAAAATATTCGAAACGTCAAAAAACCTATACACCCTATTTCTTTACAACACTATTTTTTTCTTCAAGGAATTTAGAGAAAGTAAAAAACAGGAATAAATTTTAACCAAAAAGAGTCTTTCTATGGTTAAAGGAATTCTAGGATACTAACTTCCAACCCCAAGGTATAAGAATATCTTTCATTACGAAATTTAAAGAAACTAAAAAACAAGAAAAATTTTAATTAAAAAGAGTCTTACAACTTCTTCAGAATTCTTAGTTAACAACGCAGAAGTCCTGAGATAAACAGTAAGGTGTCATATAGCAACTTGCTACGTCCTTAGAAAACTGAGAAACTCTCACAGAAGTCCTAAAGTACGCAGCAGGGAGCTAGGAAACACTGTAGATGATCTCTTCAGTGATAGCCCAATCCGTAGGTTTCTGCCGAAACATATGGCATTGAATGTAGCTATGTACCAAGCGCCAGGAAAGGGGTTCTCGCCTACAAAATACATCTACCACCAATTTTAATTGAAAGGGGATGATAAAAGGAACCAAGGAAGAATTGCATTATAAAAAAAATAAGATAAGAACTTTCAATATAAAAATAAACATATGGTCCACTAAAATTTGAACAACCACCTTTTTGCAAAAATATTAAAATATTCGAAACGTCAGTAAACCTATACACCCTATTTCTTTACAACACTATAATTTTCTTCAAGGAATTTAGAGAAAGTAAAAAACAGGAATAAATTTTAACCAAAAAGAGTCTTTCTATGGTTAAAGGAATTCTAGGATACTAACTTTCAACCCCAAGGTATAAAACTATCTTTTATTACGAAAATTAAAGAAACTGAAAAACAAGTAAAGTTTCAATCAAATAGAGTCTTACAACTTCACAAGAATTTTGAGTTAAGAACGCAGAAGTCCTGAGATAAACAGTAAGGTGTCATATAGCAACTTGCCTCGTCCTTAGAAAACTGAGATACTCTCACAGAAGTCCTAAAGTACGCAGCAGGGAGCTAGGAAACACTGTAGATGATCTCTTCAGTGATAGCCCAATCCGTAGGTTTCTGCCGAAACATATGGCATTGAATGTAGCTATGTACCAAGCGCCAGGAAAGGGGTTCTCGCCTACAAAATACATCTACCACCCATTTTAATTGAAAGGGGATGATAAAAGGAACCAAGGAAGAATTGCATTATAAAAAAAATAAGATAAGAACTTCCAATATAAAAATAAACATATGGTCCACTAAAATTTGAACAACCACCTTTTTGCAAAAATATTAAAATATTCGAAACGTCAGTAAACCTATACACCCTATTTCTTTACAACACTATTATTTTCTGTAAGGAATTTAGAGAAAGTAAAAAACAGGAATAAATTTTAACCAAAAAGAGTCTTTCTATGGTTAAAGGAATTCTAGGATACTAACTTCCAACCCCAAGGTATAAGAATATCTTTCATTACGAAATTTAAAGAAACTGAAAAACAAGAAAAGTTTCAATCAAATAGAGTCTTACAACTTCTTCAGAATTTTGAGTTAAGAACGCAGAAGTCCTGAGATAAACAGTAAGGTGTCATATAGCAACTTGCCTCGTCCTTAGAAAACTGAGATACTCTCACAGAAGTCCTAAAGTACGCAGCAGGGAGCTAGGAAACACTGTAGATGATCTCTTCAGTGATAGCCCAATCCGTAGGTTTCTGCCGAAACATATGGCATTGAATGTAGCTATGTACCAAGCGCCAGGAAAGGGGTTCTCGCCTACAAAATACATCTACCACCCATTTTAATTGAAAGGGGATGATAAAAGGAACCAAGGAAGAATTGCATTATAAAAAAATAAGATAAGAACGTTCAATATAAAAATAAACATATGGTCCACTGAAATTTGAACAACCTTCTTTTTGCAAAGGTATTAAAATATTCGAAACGTCAATAAAGCTATACACCCTATTTCTCTACAACACTATTATTATCTTTAAGGAATTTAGAAAAAGTAAAAAACAGGAATAAATTTTAACCAGAAAGAGCCTTCCTATGGTTAAAGGAATTCTAGGATACTAACTTCCAACCCCAAGGTATAAGAATATCTTTCATTACGAAATTTAAAGAAACTGAAAAACAAAAAAAGTTTCAATTAAAAAAAATCTTACAACTTCTTCAGAATTCTTAGTTAACAACGCAGAAGTCCTGAGATAAACATTAAGGTGTCATAAAGCAACTTGCTACATCCCTTTGAAAACTGAGATACTCTCGCAGAAGTTCTAAAGTACGCAGCAGGGAGCTAGGAAACACTGTAGATGATCTCTTCAGTGATAGCCCAATCCGTAGGTTTCTGCCGAAACATATGGCATTGAATGTAGCTATGTACCAAGCGCTAGGAAAGGGGTTCTCGCCTACAAAATACATCTACCACCCATTTTAATTGAAAGGGGATGATAAAAGGAACCAAGGAAGAATTGCATTATAAAAAAAATAAGATAAGAACGTCCAATATAAAAATAAACATATGGTCCACTAAAATTTGAACAACCACCTTTTTGCAAAAATATTAAAATATTCGAAACGTCAATAAACCTATACACCCTATTTCTCTACAACACTATTATTTTTCTCAAGGAATTTAGGAATAGTAAAAAACAGAAATAAATTTTAACCAAAAAGAGTCTTTTTATGGTTAAAGGAATTCTAGGATACTAACTTCCAACCCCAAGGTATAAGAATATCTTTCATTACGAAATTTAAAGAAACTAAAAAACAAGAAAAGTTTCAATTAAAAAGAGTCTTACAACTTCTTCAGAATTCTTAGTTAACAACGCAGAAGTCCTGAGATAAACAGTAAGGTGTCATATAGCAACTTGCTACGTCCTTAGAAAACTGAGATACTCTCACAGAAGTCCTAAAGTACGCAGCAGGGAGCTAGGAAACACTGTAGATGATCTCTTCAGTGATAGCCCAATCCGTAGGTTTCTGCCGAAACATATGGCATTGAATGTAGCTATGTACCAAGCGCCAGGAAAGGGGTTCTCGCCTACAAAATACATCTACCACCCATTTTAATTGAAAGGGGATGATAAAAGGAACCAAGGAAGAATTGCATTATAAAAAAAATAAGATAAAAACTTCCAATATAAAAATAAACATATGGTCCACTAAAATTTGAACAACCACCTTTTTGCAAAAATATTAAAATATTCGAAACGTCAGTAAACCTATACACCCTATTTCTTTACAACACTATTATTTTCTTCAAAAAATTTAGAGAAAGTAAAAAACAGGAATAAATTTTAACCAAAAAGAGTCTTTCTATTGTTAAAGGAATTCTAGGATACTAACTTCCAGCCCCAAGGTATAAGAATATCTTTCATTACGAAATTTAAAGAAACTAAAAAACAAGTAAAGTTTTAATTAAAAAGAGTCTTACAACTTCTTCAGAATTCTTAGTTAACAACGCAGAAGTCCTGAGATAAACAGTAAGGTGTCATATAACAACTTGCTACGTCCTTAGAAAACTGAGATACTCTCACAGAAGTCCTAAAGTACGCAGCAGGGAGCTAAGAAACACTGTAGATGATCTCTTAAGTGATAGCCCAATCCGTAGGTTTCTGCCGAAACATATGGCATTGAATGTAGCTATGGACCAAGCGCCAGGAAAGGGGTTCTCGCCTACAAAATACATCTACCACCCATTTTAATTGAAAGGGGATGATTAAAGGAACCTAGGAAGAATTGCATTATAAAAAAAATAAGATAAGAACATCCAATATAAAAATAAACATATGGTCCACTAAAATTTGAACAACCACCTTTTTGCAAAAATATTAAAATATTCGAAACGTCAATAAACCTATACACCCTATTTCTCTACAACACTATTATTTTCCTCAAGGAATTTAGGGAAAGTAAAAAACAGGAATAAATTTTAACCAAAAAGAGTCTTTTTATGGTTAAAGGAATTCTAGGATACTAACTTCCAACCCCAAGGTATAAGAATATCTTTCATTACGAAATTTAAAGAAACTAATAAACAAGAAAAGTTTTAACTAAAAAGAGTCTTACAACTACTTCAGAATTCTTAGTTAACAACGCAGAAGTCCTGAGATAAACAGTAAGGTGTCATATAGCAACTTGCTACGACCTTAGAAAACTGAGATACTCTCACAGAAGTCCTAAAGTACGCAGCAGGGAGCTAAGAAACACTGTAGATGATCTCTTAAGTGATAGCCCAATCTGTAGGTTTCTGCCGAAACGTATGGCATTGAATGTAGCAATGTACCAAGCGCCAGGAAAGGGGTTCTCGCCTACAAAATACATCTACCACCCATTTTAATTGAAAGGGGATGATAAAAGGAACCAAGGAAGAATTGCATTATAAAAAAAATAAGATAAGAACGTCCAATATAAAAATAAACATATGGTCCACTAAAATTTGAACAACCACCTTTTTGCAAAAATATTTAAATATTCAAAACGTCAGTAAACCTATACACCCTATTTCTCTACAACACTATTATTTTTTTCAAGGAATTTAGAGAAAGTAAAAAACAGGAATAAATTTTAACCAAAAAGAGTCTTTCTATGGTTAAAGGAATTCTAGGATACTAACTTCCAACCCCAAGGTATAAGAATATCTTTCATTACGAAATTTAAAGAAACTAAAAAACAAGAAAAGTTTTAATTAAAAAGAGTCTTACAACTTCTTCAGAATTCTTAGTTAACAACGCAGAAGTCCTGAGATAAACAGTAAGGTGTCATATAGCAACTTGCTACGTCCTTAGAAAACTGAGAATCTCTCACAGAAGTCCTAAAGTACGCAGCAGGGAGCTAGGAAACACTGTAGATGATCTCTTCAGTGATAGCCCAATCCGTAGGTTTCTGCCGAAACATATGGCATTGAATGTAGCTATGTACCAAGCGCCAGGAAAGGGGTTCTCGCCTACAAAATACATTTACCACCCAATTTAATTGAAAGGGGATGATAAAAGGAACCAAGGAAGAATTGCATTATAAAAAAAATAAGATAAGAACATCCAATATAAAAATAAACATATGGTCCACTAAAATTTGAACAACCACCTTTTTGCAAAAATATTAAAATATTCGAAACGTCAATAAACCTATACACCCTATTTCTTTACAACACTATAATTTTCTACAAGGAATTTAGAGAAAGTAAAAACAGGAATAAATTTTACCAAAAAAAGTCTTTCTATGGTTAAAGGAATTCTAGGATACTAACTTCCAACCCCAAGGTATAAGAATATCTTTCATTACGAAATTTAAAGGAACTGAAAAACAAGAAAAGTTTCAATTAAAAAAAATCTTACAACTTCTTCAGAATTCTTAGTTAACAACGCAGAAGTCCTGAGATAAACATTAAGGTGTCATAAAGCAACTTGCTACATCCCTTTGAAAACTGAGATACTCTCGCAGAAGTTCTAAAGTACGCAGCAGGGAGCTAGGAAACACTGTAGATGATCTCTTCAGTGATAGCCCAATCCGTAGGTTTCTGCCGAAACATATGGCATTGAATGTAGCTATGTACCAAGCGCTAGGAAAGGGGTTCTCGCCTACAAAATACATCTACCACCCATTTTAATTGAAAGGGGATGATAAAAGGAACCAAGGAAGAATTGCATTATAAAAAAAATAAGATAAGAACGTCCAATATAAAAATAAACATATGGTCCACTAAAATTTGAACAACCACCTTTTTGCAAAAATATTTAAATATTCAAAACGTCAGTAAACCTATACACCCTATTTCTCTACAACACTATTATTTTTTTCAAGGAATTTAGAGAAAGTAAAAAACAGAAATAAATTTTAACCAAAAAGAGTCTTTCTATGGTTAAAGGAATTCTAGGATACTAACTTCCAACCCCAAGGTATAAGAATATCTTTCATTACGAAATTTAAAGAAACTAAAAAACAAGAAAAGTTTCAATTAAAAAGAGTCTTACAACTTCTTCAGAATTCTTAGTTAACAACGCAGAAGTCCTGAGATAAACAGTAAGGTGTCATATAGCAACTTGCTACGTCCTTAGAAAACTGAGATACTCTCACAGAAGTCCTAAAGTACGCAGCAGGGAGCTAGGAAACACTGTAGATGATCTCTTCAGTGATAGCCCAATCCGTAGGTTTCTGCCGAAACATATGGCATTGAATGTAGCTATGTACCAAGCGCCAGGAAAGGGGTTCTTGCCTACAAAATACATCTACCACCCATTTTAATTGAAAGGGGATGATAAAAGGAACCAAGGAAGAATTGCATTATAAAAAAAATAAGATAAAAACTTCCAATATAAAAATAAACATATGGTCCACTAAAATTTGAACAACCACCTTTTTGCAAAAATATTAAAATATTCGAAACGTCAGTAAACCTATACACCCTATTTCTTTACAACACTATTATTTTCTTCAAAAAATTTGGAGAAAGTAAAAAACAGGAATAAATTTTAACCAAAAAGAGTCTTTCTATTGTTAAAGGAATTCTAGGATACTAACTTCCAACCCCAAGGTATAAGAATATCTTTCATTACGAAATTTAAAGAAACTAAAAAACAAGAAAAGTTTCAATTAAAAAGAGTCTTACAACTTCTTCAGAATTTGGTTAACAACGCAGAAGTCCTGAGATAAACAGTAAGGTGTCATATAGCAACTTGCCTCGTCCTTAGAAAACTGAGATACTCTCACAGAAGTCCTAAAGTACGCAGTAGGGAGCTAGGAAATACTGTAGATGATCCTTCAGTGATAGCCCAATCCGTAGGTTTCTGCCGAAACATATGGCATTGAATGTAGCTATGTACCAAGCGCCAGGAAAGGGGTTCTCGCCTACACAATTCATCTACCACCCATTTTAATTGAAGGGGGATGATAAAAGGAACCAAGGAAGAATTGCATTATTAAAAAAATAAGATAAGAACTTCCAATATAAAAATAAACATATGGTCCACTAAAATTTGAACAACCACCTTTTTGCAAAAATATTAAAATATTCGAAACGTCAGTAAACCTATACACCCTATTTCTTTACAACACTATTATTTTCTTCAAGGAATTTAGAGAAAGTAAAAAACAGGAATAAATTTTAACCAAAAAGAGTCTTTCTATTGTTAAAGGAATTCTAGGATACTAACTTCCAACCCCAAGGTATAAGAATATCTTTCATTACGAAATTTAAAGAAACTAAAAAACAAGAAAAGTTTCAATTAAAAAGAGTCTTACAACTTCTTCAGAATTTGGTTAACAACGCAGAAGTCCTGAGATAAACAGTAAGGTTTCATATAGCAACTTGCCTCGTCATTAGAAAACTGAGATACTCTCACAGAAGTCCTAAAGTACGCAGTAGGGAGCTAGGAAATACTGTAGATGATCCTTCAGTGATAGCCCAATCCGTAGGTTTCTGCCGAAACATATGGCATTGAATGTAGCTATGTACCAAGCGCCAGGAAAGGGGTTCTCGCCTACACAATTCATCTACCACCCATTTTAATTGAAGGGGGATGATAAAAGGAACCAAGGAAGAATTGCATTATAAAAAAAATAAGATAAGAACTTCCAATATAAAAATAAACATATGGTCAACTAAAATTTGAACAACCACCTTTTTGCAAAAATATTAAAATATTCGAAACGTCAATAAACCTATACACCCTATTTCTTTACAACACTATTATTTTCTTCAAGGAATTTAGAGAAAGTAAAAAACAGGAATAAATTTTAACCAAAAAGAGTCTTTCTATGGTTAAAGGAATTCTAGGATACTAACTTCCAACCCCAAGGTATAAGAATATCTTTCATTACGAAATTTAAAGAAACTGAAAAACAAGAAAAGTTTCAATTAAATAGAGTCTTACAACTTCTTCAGAATTTTGAGTTAAGAACGCAGAAGTCCTGAGATAAACAGTAAGGTGTCATATAGCAACTTGCCTCGTCCTTAGAAAACTGAGATACTCTCACAGAAGTCCTAAAGTACGCAGCAGGGAGCTAGGAAACACTGTAGATAATCTCTTCAGTGATAGCCCAATCCGTAGGTTTCTGCCGAAACATATGGCATTGAATGTAGCTATGTACCAAGCGCCAGGAAAGGGGTTCTCGCCTACAAAATACATCTACCACCCATTTTAATTGAAAGGGGATGATAAAAGGAACCAAGGAAGAATTGCATTATAAAAAAAATAAGATAAGAACGTCCAATATAAAAATAAACATATGGTCCACTGAAATTTAAACAACCTTCTTTTTGCAAAGGTATTAAAATATTCAAAACGTTAATAAAGCTATACACTCTATTTCTCTACAACACTATTATTATCTTCAAGGAATTTAGAAAAAGTAAAAAACAGGAATAAATTTTAACCAGAAAGAGCCTTCCTATGGTTAAAGGAATTCTAGGATACTAACTTCCAACCCCAAGGTATAAGAATATCTTTCATAACGAAATTTAAAGAAACTGAAAAGCAAGAAAAGTTTCAATTAAAAAGAGTCTTACAACTTCTTCAGAATTCTTAGTTAACAACGCAGAAGTCCTGAGATAAACAGTAAGGTGTCATAAAGCAACTTGCTACATCCCTTTGAAAACTGAGATACTCTTGCAGAAGTTCTAAAGTACGCAGCAGGGAGCTAGGAAACACTGTAGATGATCTCTTCAGTGATAGCCCAATCCGTAGGTTTCTGCCGAAACATATGGCATTGAATGTAGCTATGTACCAAGCGCCAGGAAAGGGGTTCTCGCCTACAAAATACATCTACCACCCATTTTAATTGAAAGGGGATGATAAAAGGAACCAAGGAAGAATTGCATTATAAAAAAATAAGATAAGAACGTCCAATATAAAAATAAACATATGGTCCACTAAAATTTAAACAACCACCTTTTTGCAAAAATATTAAAATATTCGAAACGTCAATAAACCTATACACCCTATTTCTCTACAACACTATTATTTTCTTTAAGGAATTTAGAGAAAGTAAAAAACAGGAATAAACTTTAACCAAAAAGAGTCTTTCTATGGTTAAAGGAATTCTAGGATACTAACTTCCAACCCCAAGGTATAAGAATATCTTTCATTACGAAATTTAAAGAAACTAAAAAACAAGAAAAGTTTCAATTAAAAAGAGTGTTACAACTTCTTCAGAATTCTTAGTTAACAACGCAGAAGTCCTGAGATAAACAGTAAGGTGTCATATAGCAACTTGCTACGTCCTTAGAAAACTGAGATATTCTCACAGAAGTCCTAAAGTACGCAGCAGGGAGCTAGGAAACACTGTAGATGATCTCTTCAGTGATAGCCCAATCCGTAGGTTTCTGCCGAAACATATGGCATTGAATGTAGCTATGTACCAAGCGCCAGGAAAGGGGTTCTCGCCTACAAAATACATCTACTACCCATTTTAATTGAAAGGGGATGATAAAAGGAACCAAGGAAGAATTGCATTATAAAAAAAATAAGATAAGAACGTCCAATATAAAAATAAACATATGGTCCACTGAAATTTGAACAACCTACTTTTTGCAAAGGTATTAAAATATTCGAAACGTCAATAAAGCTATACACCCTATTTCTCTACAACACTATTATTTTTTTCAAGGAATTTAGGAAAGAAAAAAACAGGAATAAAATTTAACCAAAAAGGGTCTTCCTATGGTTAAAGGAATTCTAGGATACTAACTTCCAACCCCAAGGTATAAGAATGTCTTTCTTAAAGAAATTTAAAAAAACTGAAAAACAAGAATATTTTCACTTAAAAAGAATCTTACAACTTCTTCAGAATTCTGAGTTAAGAACGCAGAAGTCCTGAGATAAACAGTAAGGTGTCATATAGCAACTTGCTACGTCCTTAGAAAACTGAGATATTCTCACAAAAGTCCTAAAGTACGCAGCAGGGAGCTAGGAAACACTGTAGATGATCTCTTCAGTGATAGCCCAATCCGTAGGTTTCTGCCGAAACATATGGCATTGAATGTAGCTATGTACCAAGCGCCAGGAAATGGGTTCTCGCCTACAAAATACATCTACCACCCATTTTAATTGAAAGGGGATGATAAAAGGAACCAAGGAAGAATTGCATTATAAAAAAAATAAAATAAGAACGTCCAATATAAAAATAAACATGTGGTCCACTAAAATTTGAACAACCACCTTTTTGCAAAAATATTAAAATATTCGAAACGTCAATAAACCTATACACCCTATTTCTCTACAACACTATTATTTTCTTTAAGGAATTTAGAGAAAGTAAAAAACAGGAATAAACTTTAACCAAAAAGAGTCTTTCTATGGTTAAAGGAATTCTAGGATACTAACTTCCAACCCCAAGGTATAAGAATATCTTTCATTACGAAATTTAAAGAAACTAAAAAACAAGAAAAGTTTCAATTAAAAAGAGTGTTACAACTTCTTCAGAATTCTTAGTTAACAACGCAGAAGTCCTGAGATAAACAGTAAGGTATCATAAAATAAACATATGGTCCACTAAAATTAAACAACCACCTTTTTGCAAAAATATTAAAATATTCGAAACGTCAATAAACCTATACACCCTATTTCTCTACAACACTCTTATTATCTTCAAGGAATTTAGAAAAAGTAAAACACAGGAATAAATTTTAATCAGAAAGAGCCTTCCTATGGTTAAAGGAATTCTAGAATACTAACTTCCAACCCCAAGGTATAAGAATATCTTTCATTACGAAATTTAAAGAAACTAAAAAACAAGAAAAGTTTCAATTAAAAAGAGTCTTACAACTTCTTCAGAATTTGGTTAACAACGCAGAAGTCCTGAGATAAACAGTAAGGTATCATATAGCAACTTGCTACGTCCTTAGAAAACTGAGATATTCTCACAGAAGTCCTAAAGTACGCAGCAGGGAGCTAGAAAACACTGTAGATGATCTCTTCAGTGATAGCCCAATCCGTAGGTTTCTGCCGAAACATATGGCATTAAATGTAGCTATGTACCAAGCGCCAGGAAAGGGGTTCTCGCCTACAAAATACATCTACCTCCCATTTTAATTGTAAGGGGATGATAAAAGGAACCAAGGAAGAATTGCATTATAAAAAAAATAAAATAAGAACTTCCAATATAAAAATAAACATATGGTCCACTAAAATTTGAACAACCACCTTTTTGCAAAAATATTAAAATATTCAAAACGTTAATAAAGCTATACACCCTATTTTTCTACAACAGTATTATTTTCTTCTAGGAATTTAGAGAAAGTAAAAAACAGGAATAAATTTTCACCAAAAGGAGTCTTTCTATGGTTAAAGGAATTCTATGATACTAACTTCCAACCCCAAGGTATAAGAATATCTTTCTTTAAGAAATTAAAGAAACTGAAAAACAATAATATTTTCAATTAAATAGATTCTTACAACTTCTTCAGAATTCTGAGTTAAGAACGCAGAAGTCCTAAGATAAACAGTAAGGTGTCATATAACAACTTGCCTCATCCTTAGAAAACTGAGATACTCTCACAGAAGTCCTAAAGTACGCAGCAGGGAGCTAAGAAACACTGTAGATAATCTCTTCAGTAATAGCCCAATCCGTAGGTTTCTGCCGAAACATATGGCATTGAATGTAGCTATGTACCAAGCGCCAGGAAAGGGGTTCTCACCTACAAAATACATCTACTACCCATTTTAATTGAAAGGGGATGATAAAAGGAACCAAGGAAGAATTGCATTATAAAAAAAATAAGATAAGAACGTCCAATATAAAAATAAACATATGGTCCACTGAAATTTGAACAACCACCTTT
Source organism: Ophraella communa (assembly GCA_035357415.1). Taxonomy (NCBI): domain Eukaryota; kingdom Metazoa; phylum Arthropoda; class Insecta; order Coleoptera; family Chrysomelidae; genus Ophraella; species Ophraella communa. The sequence goes on from CM068983.1 coordinate 34,575,083, forward strand.
TTGCAAAGATATTAAAATATTCGAAACGTCAATAAAGCTATACACCCTATTTCCCTACAACACTATTATCTTCTTCAAGGAATTTAGAGAAAGTAAAAAACAGGAAAAAATTTTACCAAAAAAGAGTCTTCCTATGGTTAAAGGAATTCTAGGATACTAACTTCCAGCCCCAAGGTATAAAAATATCTTTCTTTAAGTAATTTTAAGAAACTGAAAAACAAGAATAGTTTCAATTAAAAAGAGTCTTACAACTACTTCAGAATTCTGAGTTAAGAACGCAGAAGTCCTGAGATAAACAGTAAGGTGTCATATAGCAACTTGCTACGTCCCTTAGAAAACTGAGATACTTTCGCAGAAGTCCTAAAGTACGCAGCAGGGAGCTAGGAAACACTGTAGATAATCTCTTCAGTGATAGCCCAATCCGTAGGTTTCTGCCGAAACATATGGCATTGAATGTAGCTATGTACCAAGCGCCAGGAAAGGGGTTCTCACCTACAAAATACATCTACTACCCATTTTAATTGAAAGGGGATGATAAAAGGAACCAAGGAAGAATTGCATTATAAAAAAAATAAGATAAGAACGTCCAATATAAAAATAAACATATGGTCCACTGAAATTTGAACAACCACCTTTTTGCAAAGATATTAAAATATTCGAAACGTCAATAAAGCTATACACCCTATTTCCCTACAACACTACTATTTTCTTTAAGGAATTTGAAGAAAGTAAAAAACAGGAATAAATTTTAACCAGAAAGAGTCTTCCTATGGTTAAAGAAATTCTAGGATACTAACTTCCAGCCCCAAGGTATAAAAATATCTTTCTTTAAGAAATTTAAAGAAACTGAAAAACAAAAATAGTTTAAATTAAAAAGAGTCTTACAACTACTTCAGAATTCTGAGTTAAGAACGCAGAAGTCCTGAGATAAACAGTAAGGTGTCATATAGCAACTTGCTACGTCCCTTATAAAACTAAGATACTTTCGCAAAAGTCCTAAAGTACGCAGCAGGGAGCTAGGAAATACTGTAGATGATCTCTTTAGTGATAGCCCAATCCGTAGGTTTCTGCCGAAACATATGGCATTGAATGTAGCTATGTACCAAGCGCCAGGAAAGGGGTTCTCGCCTACAAAATACATCTACCACCCATTTTAATAGAAAGGGGATGATAAAAGGAACCAAGGAAGAATTGCATTATAAAAAAAATAAGATAAGAACGTCCAATATAAAAATAAACTTATGGTCCACTGAAATTTGAACAACCACCTTTTTGCAAAAATATTAAAATATTCGAAAGGTCAATTAAGCTAAACACCCTATTTCTCTACAACACTACTATTTTCTTCAAGGAATTTAGAGAAAGTAAAAAGCAGGAGTAAATTTTACCAAAAAAGAGTCTTCCTATGGTTAAAGGAATTCTAGGATACTAACTTTCAGCCCCAAGGTATAAAAATATCTTTCTTTAATAAATTTGAAGAAACTCAAAAACAAAAATAGTTAGAATTAAAAAGAGTCTTACAACTACTTCAGAATTCTGAGTTAAGAACGCAGAAGTCCTGAGATAAACAGTAAGGTGTCATATAGCAACTTGCTACGTCCCTTATAAAACTGAGATACTTTCGCAGAAGTCCTAAAGTACGCAGCAGGGAGCTAGGAAACACTGTAGATGATCTCTTCAGTGATAGCTTAATCCGTAGGTTTCTGCCGAAACATATGGCATTGAATGTAGCTATGTACCAAGCGCCAGGAAAGGGGTTCTCGCCTACAAAATACATCTACCACCCATTTTAATAGAAAGGGGATGATAAAAGGAACCAAGGAAGAATTGCATTATAAAAAAAATAAGATAAGAACGTCCAATATAAAAATAAACATATGGTCCACTGAAATTTGAACAACCACCTTTTTGCAAAGATATTAAAATATTCGAAAGGTCAATAAAGCTAAACACCCTATTTCTCTACAACACTACTATTTTCTTCAAGGAATTTAGAGAAAGTAAAAAACAGGAGTAAATTTTACCAAAAAAGAGTCTTCCTATGGTTAAAGGAATTCTAGGATACTAACTTCCAGCCCCAAGGTATAAAAATATCTTTCTTTAAGTAATTTTAAGAAACTGAAAAACAAGAATAGTTTCAATTAAATAGGGTCTTACAACTTCTTCAGAATTTTGAGTTAAGAACGCAGAAGTCCTGAGATAAACAGTAAGGTGTCATATAGCAACTTGCCTCGTCCTTAGAAAACTGAGATACTTTCACAGAAGTTCTAAAGTACGCAGCAGGGAGCTAGAAAACACTTTAGATAATCTTTTTAGTAATAGTCAATCCGTAGGTTTCTGCGGAAACATATGGCATTAAATGTACCAAGCGCCAGGAAAGGAATTCTCGCCTAGAAAATACATCCACCACCCATTTTAATTGAAAGGGGATGATAAAAGGAACCAAGGAAGAATTGCATTATAAAAAAAATAAGATAAGAACGTCCAATATAAAAATAAATATATGGTCCACTGAAATTTAAACAACCACCTTTTTGCAAAAATATTAAAATATTCGAAACGTCAAAAAAGCTATACACCCTTTTTCTCTACAACACTATTATTTTCTTGTAAAAAACAGGAATAAATTCTAACCAAAAAGATTCTTCCTATGGTTAAAGAAATTCTAGGATACTAACTTTCAGCCCCAAGGTATAAAAATATCTTTCTTTAAGTAATTTTAAGAAACTGAAAAACAAGAATAGTTTCAATTAAAAAGAGTCTTACAACTACTTCAGAATTCTGAGTTAAGAACGCAGAAGTCCTGAGATAAACAGTAAGGTGTCATATAGCAACTTGCTACGTCCCTTAGAAAACTGAGATACTTTCGCAGAAGTCCTAAAGTACGCAGCAGGGAGCTAGAAAACACTGTAGATAATCTCTTCAGTGATAGCCCAATCCGTAGGTTTCTGCCGAAACATATGGCATTGAATGTAGCTATGTACCAAGCGCCAGGAAAGGGGTTCTTACCTACAAAATACATCTACTACCCATTTTAATTGAAAGGGGATGATAAAAGGAACCAAGAAAGAATTGCATTATAAAAAAATAAGATAAGAACGTCCAATATAAAAATAAACATATGGTTCACTGAAATTTGAACAACCCCCTTTTTGCAAAGATATTTAAATATTCGAAACGTCAATAAAGCTATACACCCTATTTCCCTACAACACTACTATTTTCTTCAAGGAATTTATAGATTTTATCAAAAACGAGTCTTCCTATGGTTAAAGAAATTCTAGGATACTAACTTCCAGCCCCAAGGTATAAAAATATCTTTCTTTAAGTAATTTTAAGAAACTGAAAAACAAGAATACTTTCAATTAAAAAGAGTCTTACAACTACTTCAGAATTCTGAGTTAAGAACGCAGAAGTCCTGAGATAAACAGTAAGGTGTCATATAGCAACTTGCTACGTCCCTTAGAAAACTGAGATACTTTCGCAGAAGTCCTAAAGTACGCAGCAGGAAGCTAGGAAACACTGTAGATAATCTCTTCAGTGATAGCCCAATCCGTAGGTTTCTGCCGAAACATATGGCATTGAATGTAGCTATGTACCAAGCGCCAGGAAAGGGGTTCTCACCTACAAAATACATCTACTACCCATTTTAATTGAAAGGGGATGATAAAAGGAACCAAGAAAGAATTGCATTATAAAAAAAATAAGATAAGAACGTCCAATATAAAAATAAACATATGAATCACTAAAATTTGAACAACCCCCTTTTTGCAAAGATATTAAAATATTCGAAACGTCAATAAAGCTATACACCCTATTTCCCTACAACACTACTATTTTCTTCAAGGAATTTATAGATTTTACCAAAAACGAGTCTTCCTATGGTTAAAGATATTCTAGGATACTAACTTCCAGCCCCAAGGTATAAAAATATCTTTAAGAAATTTAAAGAAACTGAAAAAAAAATAGTTTAAATTAAAAAGAGTCTTACAACTACTTCAGAATTCTGAGTTAAGAACGCAGAAGTCCTGAGATAAACAGTAAGGTGTCATATAGCAACTTGCTACGTCCCTTATAAAACTGAGATACTTTCGCAGAAGTCCTAAAGTACGCAGCAGGGAGCTAGGAAACACTGTAGATGATCTCTTCAGTGATAGCCCAATCCGTAGGTTTCTGCCGAAACATATGGCATTGAATGTAGCTATGTACCAAGCGCCAGGAAAGGGGTTCTCGCCTACAAAATACATCTACCACCCATTTTAATAGAAAGGGGATGATAAAAGGAACCAAGGAAGAATTGCATTATAAAAAAAATAAGATAAGAACGTCCAATATAAAAATAAACATATGGTCCACTAAAAATTGAACAACCACCTTTTTGCAAAGATATTAAAATATTCAAAACGTTAATAAAGCTATACATCCTATTTCTCTACAACACTACTATTTTCTTCAAGGAATTTAGAGAAAGTAAAAAACATAAATATATTTAAACCAAAAAGAGCCTTTCTATGGTTAAAGGAATTCTAGGATACTAACTTTCAACCCCAAGGTATAAGAATATCTTTCATTACGAAATTTAAAGAAACTGAAAAACAAAAAAAGTTTCAATTAAAAAAAATCTTACAACTTCTTCAGAATTCTTAGTTAACAACGCAGAAGTCCTGAGATAAACAGTAAGGTGTCATATAGCAACTTGCTACGTCCCTTATAAAACTGAGATACTCTCGCAGAAGTCCTAAAGTACGCAGCAGGGAGCTAGGAAACACTGTAGATGATCTCTTCAGTGATAGCCCAATCCGTAGGTTTCTGCCGAAACATATGGCATTGAATGTAGCTATGTACCAAGCGCCAGGAAAGGGGTTCTCGCCTACAAAATACATCTACCACCCATTTTAATAGAAAGGGGATGATAAAAGGAACCAAGGAAGTATTGCATTATAAAAAAATTAGATAAGAACGTCCAATATAAAAATAAACATATGGTCCACTGAAATTTGAACAACCACCTTTTTGCAGAGATATTAAAATATTCGAAAGGCCAATAAAGCTAAACACCCTATTTCTCTACAACACTACTATTTCCTTCAAGGAATTTAGAGAAAGTAAAAAACAGGAGTAAATTTTAATAAAAAAGAGTCTTTCTATGGTTAAAGGAATTCTAGGATACTAACTTTCAGCCCCAAGGTATAAAAATATCTTTCTTTAAGTAATTTTAAGAAACTGAAAAACAAGAATAGTTTCAATTAAAAAGAGTCTTACAACTACTTCAGAATTCTGAGTTAAGAACGCAGAAGTCCTGAGATAAACAGTAAGGTGTCATATAGTAACTTGCTACGTCCCTTAGAAAACTGAGATACTTTAGCAGAAGTTCTAAAGTACGCAGCAGGGAGCTAGAAAACACTGTAGATAATCTCTTCAGTGATAGCCCAATCCGTAGGTTTCTGCCGAAACATATGGCATTGAATGTAGCTATGTACCAAGCGCCAGGAAAGGGGTTCTCACCTACAAAATACATCTACTACCCATTTTAATTGAAAGGGGATGATAAAAGGAACCAAGAAAGAATTGCATTATAAAAAAATAAGATAAGAACGTCCAATATAAAAATAAACATATGGTCCACTGAAATTTGAACAACCACCTTTTTGCAAAGATATTAAAATATTCGAAACGTCAATAAAGCTATACACCCTATTTCTCTACAACACTACTATTTTCTTCAAGGAATTTATAGATTTTACCAAAAACGAGTCTTCCTATGGTTAAAGAAATTCTAGGATACTAACTTCCAGCCCCAAGGTATAAAAATATCTTTCTTTAAGAAATTTAAAGAAACTGAAAAACAAAAATAGTTTAAATTAAAAAGAGTCTTACAACTACTTCAGAATTCTGAGTTAAGAACGCAGAAGTCCTGAGATAAACAGTAAGGTGTCATATAGCAACTTGCTACGTCCCCTAGAAAACTGAGATACTTTCGCAGAAGTCCTAAAGTACGCAGCAGGGAGCTAGGAAACACTGTAGATAATCTCTTCAGTGATAGCCCAATCCGTAGGTTTCTGCCGAAACATATGGCATTGAATGTAGCTATGTACCAAGCGCCAGGAAAGGGGTTCTTACCTACAAAATACATCTACTACCCATTTTAATTGAAAGGGGATGATAAAAAAAACCAAGAAAGGATTGCATTATAAAAAAAATAAGATAAGAACGTCCAATATAAAAATAAACCTATTATGGTTCACTGAAATTTGAACAACCCCCTTTTTGCAAAGATATTAAAATATTCAAAACGTCAATAAAGCTATACACCCTATTTCCCTACAACACTACTATTTTCTTCAAGGAATTTATAGATTTTACCAAAAACGAGTCTTCCTATGGTTAAAGAAATTCTAGGATACTAACTTCCAGCCCCAAGGTATAAAAATATCTTTCTTTAAGTAATTTTAAGAAACTGAAAAACAAGAATAGTTTCAATTAAAAAGAGTCTTACAACTACTTCAGAATTCTGAGTTAAGAACGCAGAAGTCCTGAGATAAACAGTAAGGTGTCATATAGCAACTTGCTACGTCCCTTAGAAAACTGAGATACTTTCGCAGAAGTCCTAAAGTACGCAGCAGGAAGCTAGGAAACACTGTAGATAATCTCTTCAGTGATAGCCCAATCCGTAGGTTTCTGCCGAAACATATGGCATTGAATGTAGCTATGTACCAAGCGCCAGGAAAGGGGTTCTCACCTACAAAATACATCTACTACCCATTTTAATTGAAAGGGGATGATAAAAGGAACCAAGAAAGAATTGCATTATAAAAAAAATAAGATAAGAACGTCCAATATAAAAATAAACATATGAATCACTAAAATTTGAACAACCCCCTTTTTGCAAAGATATTAAAATATTCGAAACGTCAATAAAGCTATACACCCTATTTCCCTACAACACTACTATTTTCTTCAAGGAATTTATAGATTTTACCAAAAACGAGTCTTCCTATGGTTAAAGAAATTCTAGGATACTAACTTCCAGCCCCAAGGTATAAAAATATCTTTCTTTAAGAAATTTAAAGAAACTGAAAAACAAAAATAGTTTAAATTAAAAAGAGTCTTACAACTACTTCAGAATTCTGAGTTAAGAACGCAGAAGTCCTGAGATAAACAGTAAGGTGTCATATAGCAACTTGCTACGTCCCTTATAAAACTAAGATACTTTCGCAGAAGTCCTAAAGTACGCAGCAGGGAGCTAGGAAACACTGTAGATGATCTCTTCAGTGATAGCCCAATCCGTAGGTTTCTGCCGAAACATATGGCATTGAATGTAGCTATGTACCAAGCGCCAGGAAAGGGGTTCTCGCCTACAAAATACATCTACCACCCATTTTAATAGAAAGGGGATGATAAAAGGAACCAAGGAAGAATTGCATTATAAAAAAAATAAGATAAGAACGTCCAATATAAAAATAAACATATGGTCCACTAAAATTTGAACAACCACCTTTTTGCAAAGATATCAAAATATTCAAAACGTCAATAAAGCTATACATCCTATTTCCCTACAACACTACTATTTTCTTCTAGGAATTTATAGATTTTACCAAAAACGAGTCTTTCTATGGTTAAAGAAATTCTAGGATACTAACTTCCAGCCCCAAGGTATAAAAATATCTTTCTTTAAGAAATTTAAAGAAACTGAAAAACAAAAATAGTTTAAAGTAAAAAGAGTCTTACAACTACTTCAGTATTCTGAGTTAAGAACGCAGAAGTCCTGAGGTGTCATATAGCAACTTGCTACGTCCCTTATAAAACTGAGATACTCTTGCAGAAGTCCTAAAGTACTCAGCAGGGAGCTAGGAAACACTGTAGATGATCTCTTCAGTGATAGCCCAATCCGTAGGTTTCTGCCGAAACATATGGCATTGAATGTAGCTATGTACCAAGCGCCAGGAAAGGGGTTCTCGCCTACAAAATACATCTACCACCCATTTTAATAGAAAGGGGATGATAAAAGGAACCAAGGAAGAATTGCATTATAAAAAAAATAAGATAAGAACGTCCAATATAAAAATAAACATATGGTCCACTGAAATTTGAACAACCACCTTTTTGCAAAGATATTAAAATATTCGAAAGGTCAATAAAGCTAAACACCCTATTTCTCTACAACACTACTATTTTCTTCAAGGAATTTAGAGAAAGTAAAAAACAGGAGTAAATTTTACCAAAAAAGAGTCTTCCTATGGTTAAAGGAATTCTAGGATACTAACTTTCAGCCCCAAGGTATAAAAATATCTTTCTTTAAGTAATTTTAAGAAACTGAAAAACAAGAATAGTTTCAATTAAAAAGAGTCTTACAACTACTTTAGAATTCTGAGTTAAGAACGCAGAAGTCCTGAGATAAACAGTAAGGTGTCATATAGTAACTTGCTACGTCCCTTAGAAAACTGAGATACTTTAGCAGAAGTTCTAAAGTACGCAGCAGGGAGCTAGAAAACACTGTAGATAATCTCTTCAGTGATAGCCCAATCCGTAGGTTTCTGCCGAAACATATGGCATTGAATGTAGCTATGTACCAAGCGCCAGGAAAGGGGTTCTCACCTACAAAATACATCTACTACCCATTTTAATTGAAAAGGGATGACAAAAGGAACCAAGAAAGAATTGCATCATAAAAAAAATAAGATAAGAACGTCCAATATAAAAATAAACATATGGTCCACTGAAATTTGAACAACCACCTTTTTGCAAAGATATTAAAATATTCGAAACGTCAATAAAGCTATACACCCTATTTCCCTACAACACTACTATTTTCTTCAAGGAATTTATAGATTTTACCAAAAACGAGTCTTCCTATGGTTAAAGAAATTCTAGGATACTAACTTCCAGCCCCAAGGTATAAAAATATCTTTCTTTAAGAAATTTAAAGAAACTGAAAAACAAAAATAGTTTAAATTAAAAAGAGTCTTACAACTACTTCAGAATTCTGAGTTAAGAACGCAGAAGTCCTGAGATAAACAGTAAGGTGTCATATAGCAACTTGCTACGTCCCCTAGAAAACTGAGATACTTTCGCAGAAGTCCTAAAGTACGCAGCAGGGAGCTAGGAAACACTGTAGATAATCTCTTCAGTGATAGCCCAATCCGTAGGTTTCTGCCGAAACATATGGCATTGAATGTAGCTATGTACCAAGCGCCAGGAAAGGGGTTCTCACCTACAAAATACATCTACTACCCATTTTAATTGAAAGGGGATGATAAAAGGAACCAAGAAAGAATTGCATTATAAAAAAAATAAGATAAGAACGTCCAATATAAAAATAAACATATGGTCCACTGAAATTTGAACAACCACCTTTTTGCAAAGATATTAAAATATTCGAAACGTCAATAAAGCTATACACCCTATTTCCCTACAACACTACTATTTTCTTCAAGGAATTTATAGATTTTACCAAAAACGAGTCTTCCTATGGTTAAAGAAATTCTAGGATACTAACTTCCAGCCCCAAGGTATAAAAATATCTTTAAATAAGAAATTTAAAGAAACTGAAAAACAAAAATAGTTTAAATTAAAAAGAGTCTTACAACTACTTCAGAATTCTGAGTTAAGAACGCAGAAGTCCTGAGGTGTCATATAGCAACATGCTACGTCCCTTATAAAACTGAGATACTCTCGCAGAGGTCCTAAAGTACGCAGCAGGGAGCTGGGAAACACTGTAGATGATTTCTTCAGTGATAGCCCAATCTGTAGGTTTCTGCCGAAACATATGGCATTGAATGTAGCTACGCACCAAGCGCCAGGAAAGGGGTTCTCGCCTACAAAATACATCTACCACCCATTTTAATAGAAAGGGGATGATAAAAGGAACCAAGGAAGAATTGCATTATAAAAAAAATAAGATAAGAACGTCCAATATAAAAATAAACATATGGTCCACTAAAATTTGAACAACCACCTTATTGCAAAGATATTAAAATATTCGAAAGGTCAATAAAGCTCAACACCCTATTTCTCTACAACACTACTATTTCCTTCAAGGAATTTAGAGAAAGTAAAAAACAGGAGTAAATTTTAATAAAAAAGAGTCTTTCTATGGTTAAAGGAATTCTAGGATACTAACTTTCAGCCCCAAGGTATAAAAATATCTTTCTTTAAGTAATTTTAAGAAACTGAAAAACAAGAATAGTTTCAATTAAAAAGAGTTTTACAACTACTTCAGAATTCTGAGTTAAGAACGCAGAAGTCCTGAGATAAACATTAAGGTGTCATATAGCAACTTGCTACGTCCCTTAGAAAACTGAGATACTTTCGCAGAAGTCCTAAAGTACGCAGCAGGGAGCTAAAAAACACTGTAGATAATCTCTTCAGTGATAGCCCAATCCGTAGGTTTCTGCCGAAACATATGGCATTGAATGTAGCTATGTACCAAGCGCCAGGAAAGGGGTTCTCACCTACAAAATACATCTACCACCCATTTTAATAGAAAGGGGATGATAAAAGGAACCAAGGAAGAATTGCATTATAAAAAAAATAAGATAAGAACGTCCAATATAAAAATAAACATATGGTCCACTGAAATTTGAACAACCACCTTTTTGCAAAGATATTAAAATATTCGAAAGGTCAATAAAGCTAAACACCCTCTTTCCCTACAACACTACTATTTTCTTTAAGGAATTTATAGATTTTACCAAAAACTAGTCTTCCTATGGTTAAAGAAATTCTAGGATACTAACTTCCAGCCCCAAGGTATAAAAATATCTTTCTTTAAGAAATTTAAAAAAACTCAAAAACAAAAATAGTTTAAATTAAAAAGAGTCTTACAACTACTTCAGAATTCTGAGTTAAGAACGCAGAAGTCCTGAGATAAACAGTAAGGTGTCATATAGCAACTTGCTACGTCCCTTATAAAACTAAGATACTTTCGCAAAAGTCCTAAAGTACGCAGCAGGGAGCTAGGAAATACTGTAGATGATCTCTTTAGTGATAGCCCAATCCGTAGGTTTCTGCCGAAACATATGGCATTGAATGTAGCTATGTACCAAGCGCCAGGAAAGGGGTTCTCGCCTACAAAATACATCTACCACCCATTTTAATAGAAAGGGGATGATAGAAGGAACCAAGGAAGAATTGCATTATAAAAAAAATAAGATAAGAACGTCCAATATAAAAATAAACATATGGTCCACTGAAATTTGAACAACCACCTTTTTGCAAAGATATTAAAATATTCGAAAGGTCAATAAAGCTAAACACCCTATTTCTCTACAACACTACTATTTTCTTCAAGGAATTTAGAGAAAGTAAAAAACAGGAGTAAATTTTAATAAAAAAGAGTCTTCCTATGGTTAAAGGAATTCTAGGATACTAACTTTCAGCCCCAAGGTATAAAAATATCTTTCTTTAAGTAATTTTAAGAAACTGAAAAACAAGAATAGTTTCAATTAAAAAGAGTCTTACAACTACTTCAGAATTCTGAGTTAAGAACGCAGAAGTCCTGAGATAAACAGTAAGGTGTCATATAGCAACTTGCTACGTCCCTTAGAAAACTGAGATACTTTCGCAGAAGTCCTAAAGTACGCAGCAGGGAGCTAAAAAACACTGTAGATAATCTCTTCAGTGATAGCCCAATCCGTAGGTTTCTGCCGAAACATATGGCATTGAATGTAGCTATGTACCAAGCGCCAGGAAAGGGGTTCTCGCCCACAAAATACATCTACCACCCATTTCAATAGAAAGGGGATGATAAAAGGAACCAAGGAAGAATTGCATTATAAAAAAAATAAGATAAGAACGTCCAATATAAAAATAAACATATGGTCCACTGAAATTTGAACAACCACCTTTTTGCAAAGATATTAAAATATTCGAAAGGTCAATAAAGCTAAACACCCTATTTCTCTACAACACTACTATTTTCTTCAAGGAATTTAGAGAAAGTAAAAAACAGGAGTAAATTTTACCAAAAAAGAGTCTTCCTATGGTTAAAGGAATTCTAGGATACTAACTTTCAGCCCCAAGGTATAAAAATATCTTTCTTTAAGTAATTTTAAGAAACTGAAAAACAAGAATAGTTTCAATTAAAAAGAGTCTTACAACTACTTCAGAATTCTGAGTTAAGAACGCAGAAGTCCTGAGATAAACAGTAAGGTGTCATATAGCAACTTGCTACGTCCCTTAGAAAACTGAGATACTTTCGCAGAAGTCCTAAAGTACGCAGCAGGGAGCTAAAAAACACTGTAGATAATCTCTTCAGTGATAGCCCGATCCGTAGGTTTCTGCCGAAACATATGGCATTGAATGTAGCTATGTACCAAGCGCCAGGAAAGGGGTTCTCACCTACAAAATACATCTACTACCCATTTTAATTGAAAGGGGATGATAAAAGGAACCAAGAAAGAATTGCATCATAAAAAAATAAGATAAGAACGTCCAATATAAAAATAAACATATGGTCCACTGAAATTTGAACAACCACCTTTTTGCAAAGATATTAAAATATTCGAAACGTCAATAAAGCTATACACCCTTTTTTACTATAACACTACTATTTTTTTCAAGCAATTTATAGATTTTACCAAAAATGAGTCTTCCTATGGTTAAAGAAATTCTAGGATACTAACTTCCAGCCCCAAGGTATAAAAATATCTTTCTTTAAGAAATTTAAAAAAACTCAAAAACAAAAATAGTTTAAATTAAAAAGAGTCTTACAACTACTTCAGAATTCTGAGTTAAGAACGCAGAAGTCCTGAGATAAACAGTAAGGTGTCATATAGCAACTTGCTACGTCCCTTATAAAACTAAGATACTTTCGCAAAAGTCCTAAAGTACGCAGCAGGGAGCTAGGAAATACTGTAGATGATCTCTTTAGTGGTAGCCCAATCCGTAGGTTTCTGCCGAAACATATGGCATTGAATGTAGCTATGTACCAAGCGCCAGGAAAGGGGTTCTCGCCTACAAAATACATCTACCACCCATTTTAATAGAAAGGGGATGATAAAAGGAACCAAGGAAGAATTGCATTATAAAAAAAATAAGATAAGAACGTCCAATATAAAAATAAACTTATGGTCCACTGAAATTTGAACAACCACCTTTTGGCAAAAATATTAAAATATTCGAAAGGTCAATAAAGCTAAACACCCTATTTCTCTACAACACTACTATTTTCTTCAAGGAATTTAGAGAAAGTAAAAAACAGGAGTAAATTTTACCAAAAAAGAGTTTTCCTATGGTTAAAGGAATTCTAGGATACTAACTTTCAGCCCCAAGGTATAAAAATATCTTTCTTTAAGTAATTTTAAGAAACTGAAAAACAAGAATAGTTTCAATTAAAAAGAGTCTTACAACTACTTCAGAATTCTGAGTTAAGAACGCAGAAGTCCTGAGATAAACAGTAAGGTGTCATATAGCAACTTGCCCCTTAGAAAACTGAGATACTTTTGCAGAAGTCCTAAAGTACGCAGCAGGGAGCTAAAAAACACTGTAGATAATCTCTTCAGTGATAGCCCAATCCGTAGGTTTCTGCCGAAACATATGGCATTGAATGTAGCTATGTACCAAGCGCCAGGAAAGGGGTTCTCACCTACAAAATACATCTACTACCCATTTTAATTGAAAGGGGATGATTAAAGAAACCAAGAAAGAATTGCATCATAAAAAAAATAAGATAAGAACGTCCAATATAAAAATAAACATATGGTCCACTAAAATTTGAACATCCACCTTTTTGTAAAGATATTAAATTATTCGAAACGTCAATAAAGCTATACACCCTATTTCCCTATAACACTACTATTTTCTTCAAGGAATTTATAGATTTTACCAAAAATGAGTCTTCCTATGGTTAAAGAAATTCTAGGATACTAACTTCCAGCCCCAAGGTATAAAAATATCTTTCTTTAATAAATTTGAAGAAAATCAAAAATAAAAATAGTTAGAATTAAAAAGAGTCTTACAACTACTTCAGAATTCTGAGTTAAGAACGCAGAAGTCCTGAGATAAACAGTAAGGTGTCATATAGCAACTTGCTACGTCCCTTATAAAACTAAGATACTTTCGCAAAAGTCCTAAAGTACGCAGCAGGGAGCTAGGAAACACTGTAGATGATCTCTTCAGTGATAGCCCAATCCGTAGGTTTCTGCCGAAACATATGGCATTGAATGTAGCTATGTACCAAGCGCCAGGAAAGGGGTTCTCGCCTACAAAATACATCTACCACCCATTTTAATAGAAAGGGGATGATAAAAGGAACCAAGGAAGAATTGCATTATAAAAAAAAATAAGATAAGAACGTCCAATATAAAAATAAACATATGGTCCACTGAAATTTGAACAACCACCTTTTTGCAAAGATATTAAAATATTCGAAAGGTCAATAAAGCTAAACACCCTATTTCTCTACAACACTACTATTTTCTTCAAGGAATTTAGAGAAAGTAAAAGACAGGAGTAAATTTTACCAAAAAAAAATCTTCCTATGGTTGAAGGAATTCTAGGATACTAACTTTCAGCCCCAAGGTATAAAAATATCTTTCTTTAAGTAATTTTAAGAAACTGAAAAACAAGAATAGTTTCAATTAAAAAGAGTCTTACAACTACTTCAGAATTCTGAGTTAAGAACGCAGAAGTCCAGAGATAAACAGTAAGGTGTCATATAGCAACTTGCTACGTCCCTTAGAAAACTGAGATACTTTCGCAGAAGTCCTAAAGTACGCAGCAGGGAGCTAGGAAACACTGTAGATAATCTCTTCAGTGATAGCCCAATCCGTAGGTTTCTGCCGAAACATATGACATTGAATGTAGCTATGTACCATGCGCCAGGAAAGAAGTTCTCACCTACAAAATACATCTACTACCCATTTTAATTGAAAGGGGATGATAAAAGGAACCAAGGAAGAATTGCATTATAAAAAAAATAAGATAAGAACGTCCAATATAAAAATAAACATATGGTCCACTGAAATTTGAACAACCACCTTTTTGCAAAGATATTAAAATATTCGAAACGTCAATAAAGCTATACACCCTATTTCCCTACAACACTACTATTTTCTTCAAGGAATTTATAGATTTTACCAAAAACGAATCTTTCTATGGTTAAAAAAATTCTAGTATACTAACTTCCAGCCCCAAGGTACAACTACTTACAGAATTCTGAGTTAAGAACGCAGAAGTCCTGAGGTGTCATATAGCAACTTGCTACGTCCCTTATAAAACTGAGATACTCTCGCAGAAGTCCTAAAGTACGCAGCAGGGAGCTAGGAAATACTGTAGATGATCTCTTCAGTGATAGCCCAATCCGTAGGTTTCTGCCGAAACATATGGCATTGATTGTAGCTATGTATCAAGCGCCAGGAAAGGGGTTCTCGCCTACAAAATACATCTACCACCCATTTTAATAGAAAGGGGATGATAAAAGGAACCAATGAAGAATTGCATTATAAAAAAAATAAGATAGGAACGTCCAATATAAAAATAAACATATGGTTCACTAAAAATTGAACAACCACCTTTTTGCAAAGATATTAAAATATTCGAAAGGTCAATAAATTTATACACCCTATTTCTCTACAATACTACTATTTTCTTCAAGGAATTTACAGAAAGTAAAAAACAGGGGTAAATTTTACCAAAAAAGAGTCTTCCTATGGTTAAAGGAATTCTAGGATACTAACTTTCAGCCCCAAGGTATAAAAATATCTTTTTTTAAGAAATTTGAAAAAACTGAAAAAGAAGAATAATTTCAATTAAAAAGAGACTTACAACTACTTCAGAATTTTGAGTTAGGAACGCAGAAGTCCTGAGATAAACAGTAAGGTGTCATATAGCAACTTGCTACGTTCCTTAGAAAACTGAGATACCCTCGAAGAAGTTCTAAAGTACGCAGCAGGAAGCTCGAAAACACTGTAGATGATCTCTTTAGTGATAGCCCAATCCGTAGGTTTCTGCCGAAACATATGGCATTGAATGTAGCTATGTACCAAGCGCCAGGAAAGGGGTTCTCACCTACAAAATACATCTACCACCCATTTTAATTGAAAGGGATTGATAAAGGGAACCAATTTGAACAAACACCTTTTTGCAAAGTTATTAAAATATTCAAAACGTTAATGAAGCTATACATCCTATTTCTCTACAACACTACTATTTTCTTCAAGGAATTTAAAAAAAGTAAAAAACAGGAGTAAATTTTACCAAAAAAGAGTCTTCCTATGGTTAAAGGAATTCTAGGATACTATCTTTCAGCCCCAAGGTATAAGAAAATCTTTCTTTAAGAAATTTAAAAAAACTGAAAAACAAGAATAGTTTCAATTTAAAAAAGTCTTACAACTACTTCAGTATTCTGAGCTAAGAACGCAGAAGTCCTGAGATAAACAGTAAGGTGTCATATAGCAACTTGCTACGTCCCTTAGAAAACTGAGATACCCTCGTAGAAGTTCTAAAGTACGCAGCAGGGAGCTAGGATACACTATAGATGATCTTTTCAGTGATAGCCCAATCCGTAGGTTTCTGCCGAAACATATGGCATTGAATGTAGCTATGTACCAAGCGCCAGGAAAGGGGTTCTTGCCTACAAAATACATCTACCACCCATTTTAATTGAAAGGGGATGATAAAAGGAACCAAGAAAGAATTGCATTATAAAAAAAATAAGATAAGAACGTCCAATATAAAAATAAACATATGGTCCACTGAAATTTGAACAACCACCATTTTGCAAAGATATTAAAATATTCGAAACGTTAATAAAGCTATACACCCTATTTCTCTACAACACTACTATTTTCTTCAAAGAATTTAGAGAAAGTAAAAAACAGGACTAAATTTTATCAAAAGAGAGTCTTCCTATGGTAAAAGGAATTCTAGGATACTAACTTCCAGCCCCAAGGTATAAGAATATCTTTCTTTAAGAAATTTAAAGAAACATGAAAAACAAGAATAGTTTCAATTAAAAAGAGTCTTACAACTACTTCAGAATTCCGAGTTAAGAACGCAGAAGTCCTGAGATAAACATTAAGGTGTCATATAGCAACTTGCTACGTCCTTTAGAAAACTGAGATACTCTCGTAGAAGTTCTAAAGTACGCAGCAGGAAGCTCGAAAACACTGTAGATGATCTCTTCAGTGATAGCCCAATCCGTAGGTTTCCGCCGAAACATATGGCATTAAATGTAGCTATGTATCAAGCGCCAGTAAAGGGGTTCTCACCTACAAAATACATCTACCACCCATTTTAATTGAAAGGGGATAATAAGAGGAACCAAGAAAGAATTGCATTATAAAAAAATAAGATAAAAACGTCCAATATAAAAATAATCATATGGTCCACTGAAATTTGAACAACCACCTTTTTGCAAAGTTATTAAAATATTCAAAACGTTAATAAAGCTATACATCCTATTTCTCTACAACACTACTATTTTCTTCAAGGAATTTAAAAAAAGTAAAAAACAGGAGTAAATTTTACCAAAAAAGAGTCTTCCTATGGTTAAAGGAATTCTAGGATACTAACTTTCAGCCCCAAGGTATAAAAATATCTTTTTTTAAGAAATTTGAAAAAACTTAAAAAGAAGAATAATTTCAATTAAAAAGAGTCTTACAACTACTTCAGAATTCCGAGTTAAGAACGCAGAAGTCCTGAGATAAACAGTAAGGTGTCATATAGCAACTTGCTACGTCCTTTAGAAAACTGAGATACTCTCGTAGAAGTTCTAAAGTACGCAGCAGGGAGCTAGGATACACTGTAGATAATCTCTTTAGTGATAGCCCAATCCGTAGGTTTCTGCCAAAACATATGGCATTGAATGTAGCTATGAACCAAGCGCCAGGAAAGGGGTTCTCACCTACAAAATACATCTACCACCCATTTTAATTGAAAGGGGATGATAAGAGAAACCAAGGAAGATTTGCATTATAAAAAAATTAGACAAGAGCATACAATATAAAAATAAACATATGGTCCACTGAATTTTGAACAACCACCTTTTTGCAAAGATATCAATATATTCGAAACGTTAATAAAGCTATACACCCTATTTTTCTACAACACTACTATTTCCTTCAAGGAATTTTGAGAAAGTAAAAAATAGGAGTAAATTTTACCAAAAAAGAGTCTACCTATGGTTAAAGGAATTTTAGGATACTAACTTCCAGACCCAAGGTATAAAAATATCTTTCTTTAAGAAATTTAAAAAAACTAAAAAACAAGAATAATTTTAATTAAAAAGAGTCTTACAACTACTTCAGAATTCTGAGTTAAGAACGCAGAAGTCCTGAGATAAACATTAAGGTGTCATATTGCAACTTGCTACGTCCTTCAGAAAATGAGAATGAGGAATTTTAGGAAACTAACTTCCAGCCCCAAGGTATAAAAATATCTTTCTTTAAGAAATTTAAAAAAACTAAAAAACAAGAATAATTTTAATTAAAAAGAGTCTTACAACTACTTCAGAATTCTGAGTTAAGAACGCAGAAGTCCTGAGATAAACATTAAGGTGTCATATAGCAACTTGCTACGTCCTTTAGAAAACTGAGATACTCTCGTAGAAGTTCTAAAGTACGCAGCAGGAAGCTCGAAAACACTGTAGATGATCTCTTCAGTGATAGCCCAATCCGTAGGTTTCCGCCGAAACATATGGCATTAAATGTAGCTATGTATCAAGCGCCAGGAAAGGGGTTCTCGCCTACAAAATACATCTACCACCCATTTTAATTGAAAGGGGATGATAAGAGGAACCAAGGAAGAATTGCATTATAAAAAAATTAGACAAGAGCGTACAATATAAAAATAAACATATGGTCCACTGAAATTTGATCAACAACATTTTTGCAAAGATAATCAATATATTCGAAACGTTAATAAAGCTATACACCCTATTTTTCTACAACACTACTATTTCCTTCAAGGAATTTTGAGAAAGTAAAAAATAGGAGTAAATTTTACCAAAAAAGAGTCTACCTATGGTTAAAGGAATTTTAGGATACTAACTTCCAGCCCCAAGGTATAAGAATATCTTTTTTTAAGAAATTTAAAGAAACATGAAAAACAAGAATAGTTTCAATTAAAAAGAGTCTTACAACTACTTCAGAATTCTGAGATAAGAACGCAGAAGTCTGAGATAAACAGTAAGGTGTCATATAGCAACTTGCTACGTCCCTTAGATACTTTCGCAGAACTCCTAAAGTACGCAGCAGGGAGCTAGGAAACACTGTAGATGATCTTTTTAGTAAAAGCCCAATCAGTAGGTTTCTGCCGAAACATATGGCGTTATATGTAGCTATGTACCAAGCGCCAGGAAAGGGGTTCTCACCTACAAAATACATCTACTACCCATTTAAATTGAAAGGGGATGATAAGAGGAACCAAGGAAGAATTGCATTATAAAAAAATTAGACAAGAGCGTACAATATATAAATAAACATATGGTCCACTGAAATTTGAACAACCACCTTTTGCAATGATATTAAAATATTCGAAACGTTAATAAAGCTATACACCTTTTTTCTCTACAACACTACTATTTTCTTCAAAGAATTTAGAGAAAGTAAAAAACAGGACTAAATTTTACCAAAAGAGAGTCTTTCTATGGTTAAAGAAATTCTAGGATACTAACTTCCAGCCCCAAGGTATAAAAATAACTTTCTTTAAGAAATTTAAAGAAACTGAAAAACAAAAATAGTTTCAATTAAAAAGAGTCTTACAACTACTTCAGAATTCTGAGTTAAGAACGCAGAAGTCCTGAGATAAACAGTAAGGTGTCATATAGCAACTTGCTACGTCCCTTATAAAACTGAGATACTGTAGTAGAAGTTTTAAAATACGCAGCAAGAAGCTCGAAAACACTGTAGATGATCTCTTCAGTGATAGCCCAATCCGTAGGTTTCCGCCCAAACATATGGCATTGAATGTAGCTATGTATCAAGCGCTACAAAATACATCTACCACCCATTTTATTTAAAAGGGAATGATAAAAGGAACCAAGGAAGAATTGCATTATAAAAAAATAATAATATAAAAATAAACATATGGTCCACTGACATTTGAACAACCACCTTTTTGCAAAGATATAAAAATATTCGAAACGTTAATAAAGCTATACACCCTATTTTTCTACAACACTACTATTTCCTTCAAGGAATTTAGAGAAAGTAAAAAATAGAAGTAAATATTACCAAAAAAGAGTCTTCCTATGGTTAAAGGAATTCTAGGATACTAACTTCCAGCCCCAAGGTATAAAAATATCTTTCTTTAAGAAATTTAAAGAAACTAAAAAACAAAAATAGTTTCAATTAAAAAGAGTCTTACAACTACTTTAGAATTCTGAGTTAAGAACGCAGAAGTCCTGAGATAAACAGTAAGGTGTCATATAACAACTTGCTACTTCCCTTAGAAAACTGAGATACTCTCGCAAAAGTTCTTAAGTACGCAGCAGAGAGCTAGAAAACACTGAAGATGTTCTCTTCAGTGATGGCCCAATCCGTAGGTTTCTGCCGAAACATTTGGTATTGAATGTAGCTATGTACCAAGCGTCAGGAAAGGGGTTCTCGCCTACAAAATACATCTACCACCCATTTTAATTAAAGGGCATGATAAAAGTAACCAAGCAAGTATTGCATTATAAAAAAAATAATATAAGAACGTCCAATATAAAAATAAACATATGGTCCACTGAAATTTAAACCACCACCTTTGTGCAAAGATATTAAAATATTCGAAACGTTAATAAAGCTATACACCCTATTTCTCTACAACACTACTATTTTCTTCAAAGAATTTAGAGAAAGTAAAAAACAGGACTAAATTTTACCAAAAAAGAGTCTTCCTATGGTTAAAGGAACTCTAGGATACTAACTTCCAGCCCCAAGGTATAAAAATATCTTTCTTTAAGAAATTTAAAGAAACATGAAAAACAAGAATAGTTTTAATTAAAAAGAGTCGTACAACTACTTTAGAATTCTGAGTTAAGAAAGCAGAAGTCCTGAGATAAACAGTAAGGTGTCTTATAGCAACTTGCTATGTCCCTTAGAAAACTGAGATACTCTCGCAGAAGTCCTAAAGTACGCAGCAGGGAGCTAGGAAACACTGTAGATGATCTCTTCAGTGATAGCCCAATCCGTAGGTTTCTGCCGAAACATATGGCATTGAATGTAGCTATGTACCAAGCGCCAGAAAAGGGGTTCTCGCCCACAAAATACATCTACCACCCATTTCAATAAAAAGGGGATTATAAAAGAAACCAAGGAAGAATTGCATTATAAAAAAATAAGATAAGAACTTCCAATATAAATATAAACATATAGTCCACTGAAATTTGAACAACGACTTTTTTGCAAAGATATTAAAATATTCGAAACGTCAATAAAGCTATACACCCTATTTCTCTACAACACTACTATTTTCTTTAAGGAATTTGGGGAAAGTAAAAAACAGTGACAATGTAGCTATGTACCAAGCGCCAGAAAAGGGGTTCTCGCCTACAAAATACATCTACCACCCATTTTAATTGAAAGGGGATGATAAAAGGAACCAAGCAAGAATTGCATTATAAAGAAAATAAGATAAAAACGCCCAATATAAATGTAAACATATAGTCCACTAAAATTTGAACAACGACTTTTTTGCAAAGATATTAAAATATTCGAAACCTCAATAAGGCTATACACCCTATTTCTCTACAACACAACTATTTTCTTCAAGGAATTTAGAGAAAGTAAAAAACAAGAGTATGTTTTACCAAAAAAGAGTCTTCCTATGGTTAAAGTAATTCTAGGATACTAACTTCCAGCCCCAAGGTATAAAAATATCTTTCTTTAAGAAATTTAAAGAAACTGAAAAACAAGAATAGTTTCAATTAAAAACTGTCTTACAACTACTTCAGAATTCTAAGTTAAGAACGCAGAAGTCCTGAGACAAACAGTAAGGTGTCATATAGCAACTTGCTACGTCCCTTAGAAAACTGAGATACTCTCGCAGAAGTTCTAAAGTACGCAGCAGGGAGCTAGAAAACACTGTAGATGATCTCTTCAGTGATAGCCCAATCCGTAGGTTTCTGCCGAAACATATGGCATTGAATGTAGCTATGTACCAAGCGCCAGGAAAGGGGTTCTCACCTACAAAATACATCTACCACCCATTTTAATTGAAAGGGGATGATAAGAGGAACCAAGCAAAAATTGCATTATAAAAAAAATAATATAAGAACGTCCATTATAAAAATAAATATTTGGTCCACTGAAATTTGAACAACCACCTTTTTGCAAAGATATTAAAATATTCGAAACGTTAATAAAGCTATACACCCTATTTCTCTACAACACTACTATTTTCTTCAAAGAATTTAGAGAAAGTAAAAAACAAGAGTATGTTTTACCAAAAAAGAGTCTTCCTATGGTTAAAGGAACTCTAGGATACTAACTTCCAGCCCCAAGGTATAAAAATATCTTTCTTTAAGAAATTTAAAGAAACATGAAAAACAAAAATAGTTTCAATTAAAAAGAGTCGTACAATTACTTCAGAATTCTAAATTAAGAAAGCAGAAGTCCTGAGATAAACAGTAAGGTGTCTTATAGCAACTTGCTATGTCCCTTAGAAAACTGAGATACTCTCGCAGAAGTCCTAAAGTACGCAGCAGGGAGCTAGGAAACACTGTAGATGATCTCTTCTGTGATAGCCCAATCCGTAGGTTTCTGCCGAAACATATGGCATTGAATGTAGCTATGTACCAAGCGCCAGGAAAGGGGTTCTCGCCCACAAAATACATCTACCACCCATTTCAATAGAAAGGGGATTATAAAAGAAACCAAGCAAGAATTGCATTATAAAGAAAATAAGATAAAAACGCCCAATATAAATGTAAACATATAGTCCACTAAAATTTGAACAACGACTTTTTTGCAAAGATATTAAAATATTCGAAACGTCAATAAAGCTATACACCCTATTTCTCTACAACACTACTAATTTCTTTAAGGAATTTGAAGAAAGTGAAAAACAGGAGTAAATTTACCAAAAAAGAGTCTTCCTATGGTTAAAGGAATTCTAGGATATTAACTTCCAGCCCCAAGGTATAAAAATATCTTTCTTTAAAAAATTTAAAGAAACTGAAAAACAAGAATGGTTTCAATTAAAAACAGTCTTACAACTACTTCAGAATTCTGAGTTAAGAACGCAGAAGTCCTGAGACAAACAGTAAGGTGTCATATAGCAACTTGCTACGTCCCTTAGAAAACTGAGATACTCTCGCAAAAGTTCTAAAGTACGCAGCAGGGAGCTAGAAAACACTGTAGATGTTCTCTTCAGTGATAGCCCAATCCTTAGGTTTCTGCCGAAACATATGGTATTGAATGTAGCTATGTACTAAGCGCCAGGAAAGGGGTTCTCGCCTACAAAATACATCTACCACCCATTTTAATAGAAAGGGGATGATAAAAGGAACCAAGCAAGAATTGCATTATAAAGAAAATAAGATAAGAACGCCCAATATAAATGTAAACATATAGTCCACTTAAATTTGAACAACGACTTTTTTGCAAAGATATTAAAATATTCGAAACGTAAATAAAGCTATACACCCTATTTCTCTACAACACTACTATTTTCTTCAAAGAATTTAGAGAAAGTGAAAAACAGGAGTAAATTTAACCAAAAAAGAGTCTTCCTATGGTTAAAGGAATTCTAGGATATTAACTTCCAGCCCCAAGGTATAAAAATATCTTTCTTTAAGAAATTTAAAGAAACATGAAAAACAAGAATAGTTTCAATTAAAAAGAGTCTTACAACTACTTCAGAATTCTGAGTTAAAAACGCAAAAGTCCTGAGATAAACAGTAGGGTGTCATATAGCAACTTGCTACGTCCCTTAGAAAACTGAGAAACTCTCGTAGAAGCTCTAAAGTACGCAGCAGGGAGCTAGGATACACTGTAGATGATCTCTTTAGTGATAGCCCAATCCGTAGGTTTCTGCCGAAACATATGGCATTGAATGTAGCTATGTACCAAGCGCCAGGAAAGGGGTTCTCGCCCACAAAATACATCTACCACCCATTTCAATAGAAAGGGGATTATAAAAGAAACCAAGCAAGAATTGCATTATAAAGAAAATAAGATAAAAACGCCCAATATAAATGTAAACATATAGTCCACTAAAATTTGAACAACCACCTTTTTGCAAAGATATTAAAATATTCGAAACGTCAATAAAGCTATACACCCTATTTCTCTACAACACTATTATTTTCTTCAAGGAATTTAGAGAAAGTAAAAAACAGGAATAAATTTTAACCAAAAAAAATTTTCCTATGGTAAAAGGAATTTTAGGATACTAACTTCCAACCCCAAGGAATAATAATATCTTTAAGAAATTTAAAGAAACTGAAAAACAAGAATAGTTTCAATTAAAAAGTGTCTTACAACTTCTTCAGAATTCTGAGTTAAGAACGCAGAAGTCCTGAGATAAACAGTAAGGTGTCATATAGCAACTTGCCACGTCCCTTAGAAAACTGAGATACTCTCGCAGAAGTTCTAAAGTACGCAGCAGGGAGCTAGAAAACACTGTAGATGTTCTCTTCAGTGATAGCCCAATCCGTAGGTTTCTGCCGAAACATATGGTATTGAATGTAGCTATGTACCAAGCGCCAGGAAAGGGGTTCTCGCCTACAAAATACATCTACCACCCATTTTAATTGAAAGGGGATTATAAAAGGAACAAAGCATGAATTGCATTATAAAGAAAATAAGATAAGAACGTCTAATATAAATGTAAACATATAGTCCACTGAAATTTGAACAACGACTTTTTTGCAAAGATATTAAAATATTCGAAACGTCAATAAAGCTATACACCCTATTTCTCTACAACACTACTATTTTCTTTAAGGAATTTAGAGAAAGTAAAAAACAGGAGTAAATTTAACAAAAAAGAGTCTTCCTATGGTTAAAGGAATTCTAGGATACTAACTTTCAGTCCCAATGTATGAAAATATCTTTCTTCAAGAAATTTAGAGAAAGTAAAAAACAGGAATAAATTTTTTCCAAAAAAGAGTTTTCCTATGGTTAAAGGAATTATAGGACACTAACTTCCAACCCTAAGGTATAAGAATATCTTTCTTTAAGAAATTTAAAGAAACTGAAAAACAAGAATAGTTTCAATTAAAAAGAGTCTTACAACTCTTTCAGAATTCTAGGTTAAGAACGCAGAAGTCCTGGGATAGACAGTAAGGTGTCATAAAGCAACTTGCTACGTCCCTTAGAAAACAGATATTCTCGCAGAAGTCCTAAAGTACGCAGCAGGATGCTTGAAAACACAGTAGATAATATCTTCAGTGATAGCCCAATCAGTAGGTTTCTGCCGAATCATATGGCATTGAATGTAGCTATGTACCAAGCGCCAGAAAAGGGGTTCTCGCCTACAAAATACATCTACCGCCCATTTTAATAGAAAGTGGATGATAAAAGGAACCAAGGAAGAATTGCATTATAAAAAAATTAAGATAAGAACGTCCAATATAAAAATAAACATATGGTCCACTAAAATTTGAACAACCACCTTTTTGAAAGGTATTAAAATATTTAAAACGTCCATAAAGCTATACTTCCTATTTCTTTCTCTACAACACTATTATTTTCTTTAAGGAATTTAGAGAAAGTAAAAAACAGGAATAAATTTTAACCAAAAAGAGTCTTCCTATGGTTAAAAGACTTCTAGGATACTAACTTCCAACCCCAAGGTATAAGAATATTCTTCTTTAAGAAATTTAAAGAAACTGAAAATCAAGAATAGTTTCAATCAAAAAGAGTCTTACAACTTTTTTAGAATTTTGAGTTAAGAACGCAGAAGTCCTGAGATAAGCAGTAAGGTGTAATATAGCAACTTGCTACGTCCCTTAGAAAACTGAGATACTCTCGCAGAAGTCCTAAAGTACGCAGTAGGGAGCTAGGAAACACTAGATGATATCTTTAGTGATAGCCCAATCCGTAGGTTTCTGCCGTAACATATGGCATTGAATGTAGCTATGTACCAAGCGCCAGGAAAGGGGTTCTCGCCTACAAAATACATCTACCACCCATTTTAATAGAAAGGGGATAATAAAAGGAACCAAGGAAGAATTGCATTATAAAAAAATAAGATAAGAACTTCCAATATAAATATAAACATATAGTCCACTGAAATTTGAACAACGACTTTTTTGCAAAGATATTAAAATATTCGAAACGTCAATAAAGCTATACACCCTATTTCTCTACAACACAACTATTTTCTTCAAGGAATTTAGAGAAATTAAAAAACAGTAGTAAGTTTTACCAAAAAAGAGTCTTCCTATGGTTAAAGTAATTCTAGGATACTAACTTCCAGCCCCAAGGTATAAAAATATCTGTCTTTAAAAAATTTAAAGAAACTGAAAAACAAGAATAGTTTCAATTAAAAACAGTCTTACAACTACTTCAGAATTCTGAGTTAAGAACGCAGAAGTCCTGAGACAAACAGTAAGGTGTCATATAGCAACTTGCTACGTCACTTAGAAAACTGAGATACTCTTGCAGAAGTTCTAAAGTACGCAGCAGGGAGCTAGAAAACACTGTAGATGTTCTCTTCAGTGATAGCCCAATCCGTAGGTTTCTGCCGAAACATATGGTATTGAATGTAGCTATGTACCAAGCGTCAGGAAAGGGGTTCTCGCCCACAAAATACATTTACCACCCATTTTAATTGAAAGGGGATGTTAAAAGGAACCAAGGAATAATTGCATTATAATAAAAATAAGATAAGAACGTCCAATATAAAAATAAACATATGGTCCACTGAAATTTGAATAACCACCTTTTTGCAAAGATATTAAAATATTCAAAACGGCAATAAAGCTATACACCCTATTTCTCTACAACACTACTATTTTTTTTAAGGAATTTAGAGAAATTAAAAAACAGGAATAAAATATAACCAAAAAGAGTCTTCCTATGGTTAAAGGAATTCTAGGATACTAACTTCCAACCCCAAGGTATAAGAATATTCTTCTTTAAGAAATTTAAAGAAACTGAAAAACAAGAATAGTTTTAATTAAAAAGAGTCTCACTACTTCCCTTAAAATTCTGAGTTAAGAACTCAGTAGTCCTGAGATAAACAGCAAGGTGTAATATGGCAGGTAGCTAGGAACCACTGTAGATAATCTCTTCAGTGATAGCCCAATCTGTAGGTTTCTGCCGAAACAAAAGTTACAGAAGTAACTTGAACAGATTTAGTTTCATTTATTTTAATTGAGGTCTTAACTTGGAACTATGTCCATATAGTTAGAGGAAATACCACTGGTGATGAATAGGTTCCCAATTAGTTTTTTTGTTGTGCAGTCTAGATGTTGGAATTCTGTGGATTACAAAGCAGCTGTTGCTATTATTGGTGAATGATCTGAACTGGGGTCATAATTTGGAACTATGTCCATATAGTAGGTATAGTTTTTCTCTTGCATGAGACTAACTAGCTCTCTGCCTTTTGTGGTTGTAAGGCATGATCCTTATATAGTATGTTTGCAATTGTAGTCTCCCCTTGCAATAAATTTATTGCCAAGTATCTCAAAGAAATCACCAAATT
Source organism: Ophraella communa (assembly GCA_035357415.1). Classification (NCBI taxonomy): domain Eukaryota; kingdom Metazoa; phylum Arthropoda; class Insecta; order Coleoptera; family Chrysomelidae; genus Ophraella; species Ophraella communa. The sequence continues at coordinate 34,602,665 of CM068983.1, forward strand.
TCTCCTTTTTTATATTATGACGAGGTGGGCAGTAAACAGCAGCCACTGTTAGATCATATGATCTCATCTATATTTTTATAACTGTCGCTTGCAAGTGATCGAGTTCATATTTGGGTAGCTTCACATGGCTAATAGAATCCTTTATTATTATAGCAGTGCCAGCATGGGTAGTGTTGCCTGGATGGTTTGTATAGTATATAGTGTAGCGTGGAATTTTGAAGTAGGATCTATCTGTAAAATGACTTTCACTGATTAGTGGGACATCTATTTCATTGTGGTGGAAGAAAAATTCGATTTCATTTTTATGATTTAGAAGCCCATTGGCATTTCATTCTGCAATTTTGATAAAACTATTGAATTTTGCTTATTAGAGTAGTTAGCATGTTTAATACCATGCTATTTTGCTGTATCAATTGTTGAAACATGACTAAATTCTTCTAAGAATTTATTCATTATGATATTAATATTATTTGGTTGGTCATTTTTGTTTATATTATTGTTGGCTGCACTTGCGTAGCTTTGGGTGTGTTGCTGGTGTTGTATGTAATGAGCTGATGTTGTAGGACTGGTAACTGTTGAACTTATGTTTCGTTGAATGTTTAATCTATTATTTGCATTATTTTGTTTCAACAGATTAATGTAGAATTCACAACCTTTGTAGCTGGCTGTATGCGGACCGTATAATGCACATCTAGCTGGAGTGACTTTACTTTTTGTATATTTGGCAGTATCATGTGATCCTCCACATTTCACACAAACAAAAGGTCTATTACAATATGTACGAGAATGACAATATTGCTGACATCTCATACATTGAGTGATACCTTTGACTTTTTTAGAAGGTTCTATTTGAATTGCTCTATTTTGAAGGTGTCTTAGCTTATAAATATCTTTATTGTTTTTTGCTGATTCCAAATCAACAAAGAAAAGGTTTAGGGGTTCCTTTGTAGTTCTGTCGACCATTAATCACATTTCTAACTTGATGTCCATTTTTACCCAGTTCTTCTTTGATTTCTGAAATATCTGTTGTATGGTGTAGATGCTTTTTAACTATTCTGTAAGCACGTTCTTCTTTTGGTTGGTATGTATGGTGTATTACATTGTTTTCTCGCAAGTATTTTATCAGTTGTCTGTAAGTACCTGGCAAGACACAGTTGATTTTTATTGTGTTGTCCGCTAAGCATTTTGTAATGTACTGTTTGTCTTCCACTACACCATTAATTTTTTTCGTTGTTAGTTTCATTGGTTTCTGTCCTTTTATCTTTTGATTTGTTACTGACTGGTGTTGGATAACTGTTACCCATGCTCACTTTCTTTCGTTTGAATGATTTTCTTTTTACTTCTTGCCAGTGAATTTCTCTAGTTCTGCCTGCCTCAAATCATTGGAACTCCTCATCACTAGTGGACGATCTTCGATGATAGTTTTGATTAGCATTTGATGATTTTTGAGAAGCATTAGTTTGTACCTCTCCATCATGTCGCTGCATTACATGTGTTTGTTGATACATTTGACTCTTATTGGTTGGGACACCCTATATAAAAGTATTTGTAGGGCCACCCTGTATGGTATTATTAATTGGAATATCTTGGGAAACATTCATTGGTATGTTCTGACTGACACTATTTACTGGGACACCCTGTATAATATGATTTGTGGGAAATCCTATTATATTTGTATTTGATGATTTATTTAAATCCATTCCTGTCCCATTAAAAGCTGGTAATGAATTCATTCCAATTACAAATTATAATTTATTGTCCAGTTTTTTTTGCTAATTAGGATGATAAGTTTTTGTTTTTGGTAAATTCACTTTTTCGTCGTCGCGTATTGATAACAAGAGCAATCGAAAAACACGTCTATACACCACAAAGTTTAAATGAATACTAATAGATGTTTATACTCATGATACAAATATACAAGGTATGATATCTAGCGGTTCAAAACTCGTCCGATCTGCGCATGTGACGTCATTGGTGGTATTCTATAGCTCGTTTCAATGTTAATAGGTATATAGGAATTTGATATTTATTTGGTCAATTTATTGTTTAAAACTTTTATTTGTTGGTTATTTAACATTATTTATCAAAACAAAATTCAAATCATACATGTATGGCTTAAAATTAAGAATAAATAAATTGAGAATTGTTAAATTATATTTAATTAAAGGGAACGATGGTAGACGTAGACTAGGTAAAATAATTAAGTAATTAGGCAAGGTATAATTATATATAAAAATATAGGTCTATTGTTTTTTAGATTGAAAGTAAATTCCAAATAAATTGTAGGTCTTATCAACGTAATCAACACCATCAGAAACATCCACTCTACAAAAACAAAATGCCTATTTTATTTATCCATAATACAATCATTCTATCATACAACTTAAAATATGATTTAATAATATTATGATACTGTGTTAACTTACTCTTTAAAAACAGTTTCCATTAACTTTTTTTCCCTATTATTAATGTGTTCTTCCCTACGAGATGCACTTTTTTCTTTAATAAGATTTTGAGGTCTGCTTTGTAAAGGTAAGTTTTTTGACGGAATAGCTTCCTTTTTTAGGGGTTGGTAGTTTTTTGGGGTGTATCCAAGCAACTCAAGTTTAAAGTTTCGTTCGTAAGTGAAATGTTTTGAGCAAATACGGGCATTTTTTACGTTGAAATTGTTAACCGGCTTATATAAATATTTCCATTTTGCACTTTCTTGTCTTTTGGAAAGCTAAAGAACTTTATATCACTCGAAAAATGTTTAGTGTTATTGTCAATACCACACCCGTATACAGCACAACGCATTTTAATTAATTTATTTTGTATTTTCCGGGAGAAATTTAAAATTATAACCTGTAAACAATGGCGTCTGATCTCCAGTGACGTCACTAACCACGCCCCAAACATGCGCGATATCTTATCTTGTATATTTGTATCATGTTTAAAATAGATAAAATTGATTAAAATTGTAATATTTATTAAATAAATATGTTTTAAAATGATTAATTTTTTCTTTTGGAGCAATATAAATTTAAAGACTTTTTTAAATTAGATTTGTAATACGAAATAATGAAAATGATTATTTAATAATCGTATAAGAAAAATCGTATGATACGCCTATGTCAATATTGTCCGCCATTAGTTTGGTGGTAAATGGGTTACATAAATTGATTCCAATGCGCAGTCCTCTCTCTTTCCTTGTCTAAGGTACAGGCCAAGAACGATAAACATTTACAAGGATTGCCTAATCGGCCTGATTTGTCCGCCAGCTGTGTGACGTCACTGCAGTCCTTCATTATAACGTTTACCATATAAATGCATGGAAATAATAGGAATTAGACAGTATTTTTATGATTTCTGTAATACTAACGTACCACTATTTGGATTTTTAAGATTAAATACTTATAATTTATAATAAATATTCCCATAAAATCGTTTTAATACGGACGAGGACTGCAGTGACGTCACGTGCGATCGATTTTTTGGCGAACGTACGTCTTATGGGATTAAGCAATCCTGGTAAATTTTTTATCATTCTTGGGTACAAGCAATTACAGAACGAAGAAGAACATAGATATTATAACCTAAGAAGAATAACATAACCTGTACTTTTTAATTTATTTTATCCATGTGATATTGATATAAACAAGATTTAAAACGTGGGTCAAAGTTAATGAATTCGAAAAATAACAATTAATGTGGAATGGATTACACTGTAGGAAGCTTAGCTGATTTAATATCAGGCAACAATACTCCTAATAAAATAAAAGTTAAAAAAATTTTAGTTAAACAACGAAAAAAGGAGAATAAGCATTTGTATAATTTAAGTCTTGATCAAGAATGTATTGTAGACGCCAATGTAAAAAAGGAGAAAAAGAAAAAACGTGAATCTTTACCTGAAAATGGACAAGATAACTTAGAACTACCTTCGAAAAAAAAGAAAATACGTAAGTTATCATCTAACGTAAAAGATTTATCTGAAGAAACTACACAGGAAAATGCGAAAGGTAATTCGGAAATTATTTCGAAAAAAAAGGAAAAACGCAAATTAAAATCTAACGAAAATGATCTACCTATGGAAGAAAACAATGATTTTGTATATGAAAATGTGAAGGGTAATCCAGACATCATTTTGAAAAAAAAGAAAAAATACCAATCTAATAAGAGTGACCTTGGAGAAGAAAAAGAACAAAACAAAACGTTACATGAAAATGGAGAAATTAGTCTGGAACCTGCTTTTAAAAAAAAGAAATTTAGTGATTTAGCTGATAGTGATCAAGAACAAGAAAGTGAAGAACAAAATGTAAATACCATCAATCAAATTAAGAAAAAAGTAAAAAAAGATCCAGATCCAGAAGAACAAGCACGAACAATATTTGTTGGAAATATTCCAATTACTTCAAAGAAGAAACAAGTCAAAAATTTTTTTAAAAAATATGGACCAATTGAATCTATAAGGTTTCGAGGGATACCTGTTGCTGATCCAAAAATACCCAAAAAGGTTGCTGCAATTAAAAAAGAGTTTCATCCTGATAGAAGCAGTATTCTTTGTTACATAAGGTAATTTCCTGTTGTTAAAATATGTCTTTAAAATAAATAAAATGCAGTGATATATTTTTAATGCCTTTTTTAACTATAGCTTAAATGTAAAAAAATATTAAATAAGGCCTTGTATTTGTTAATCTTTAAAGGTAACACTAAAGAAGTATCTTAATCTACATTTTGCAGATTTGTTAATAAGGAAGATGCTCAACAAGCAGCAGCAGAAAATGGAAATATTTTTAAAGAACATCATTTACGTGTACATCTCTGTGGTTCAACTGAAAAAAATGATGAATGCAAAGCAATATTCATTGGAAATCTAAATTTTAGTAAGTTATTTGTTGAATATTTTCAATATTTGGCATGGACACATTATTTCATATTGCTGTTCTTTAAAAAAATCATCGCTTCGCGATTCGTTTTTTTAACTTGAACTCATGTCATAATAGAAAGCCACATGAAATGCATTGTTTAATGTACTATTAGTTCATCTCCTATTGTTTAATATTTATATTCTGCTAAAATCCAAGGGTTTATAGATGTTTTAAAAGCATTGATATTTCTTCAAACATAACTTTCTGTAAAAAACATTTTATTTTAAGGAGCTGAAGAGGAGCAGCTATGGAAATTATTTGAATCTTGTGGTCAAATAGAGTCGGTTAGAATAGTTAGAGATTCTCATACTGGTATGGGTAAAGGTTTTGGCTATGTCAATTTTAAAGATGAAGATGCAGTACAATTGGCACTAGAAATGGAAAATGTTAAACTTGGAGATAGGGAGCTAAGAATTAAGTTATCAAGTGCAAGTAATGCTAAGAAAAATAAAAAGAAAGACAACAAAATTGTAAGTAAATGTTTATAGGATGATGAGTTGTTATTTATTAAACTTACCTTTAACTGAAATAAATTATTTATTTATGTTATTAAATACTTATATAATAGTTATTCGTTTTTTAGAATGCTACAAGGCGCATGAATCTGCATCAAAAGAAAAATGGATTTGGTGAAAATGATGGAAATAATGCTAAGAAAAATAATAAATCATTTGAATCAAATAATAAAAGTTTTCGGGGGGCTACATATAATAATAAAAAGAGGGTAAGTTTATTAAGCAAATTTAAAAATAGTTAATAAAATCAAGAAATTCTCATATTTAATCATTAATTTTAATGTTTGCATTCCCTTTGTTCTAGTGCAAATAAGATAGAAATAAAAGTTGTTTTTAATAATTTAGCTGCATCTAAAAATTAATATCCATTTTATTTTTTTATACTATTAATTCGTTAATTTACGATTATTTTTCAGAAATTTAAAATAAACAAAGGAGCCTTGGAGAAAAAACGAAACATCAAGAATGTTGCCCCAATTTCTAAATAATAAACTGGCATGATTTTATTATATTTGTTTTTCTATTCAATCTTTTATGTATTTGTATTAAATTGTTGATAACATTTAAAACTTTAATTTTTTATATTTAGAACCACCATACATGTACTATAAAATAAAGTTTTATTTAAAGCAATTAAAACAAACAGTTAACAAGAGTTAATACATGTCTCACTCACAATCTCTCACCTTTCAGCAGGGGTTACTTCTTCAATTTTTAGGAGTAGACATTATGACAGAAGCTGATATAATTACAACCCTTTCTGCAACAATTTCTACTTAAAATCTTTTAGAAACTAACAAAAGGTCATCCAAGATATTTAATTTTTTTTTCTAATTTTAGTTTTTATCTTGCAATAGTAGCTATAACAAATGGGGAACTTGACCATTTTTGAACCTGACCCCTTTAGATTTTGCTGAGAGTGTTAAGTTGTTTTCTAAAAGACGTTTTTCAGAATTTTTTACCCAATCCAACTAAAGAATATAATACGTTAAAACTATTTAATTGCATTAATTTTGTTACATAAATAACATTTCCAAAAATTTGATAATTTTTTTCCATTAAAAAGAAAAAATAATCGGCCCACTCTGAGAATCGTTATAAAAAAGAACGACTAACTTTCAGTTAGAGGAGCATAAGAAGTTATACTTCTCATGCATCTCTAAAAATTTTTTAATTACATGCAAATAATTAATACAATAAAAAGAATAGAAAAAGATAGTCAATGGAGTCAAATAACCATTAATAAATATATAACAATATTTCATATTAATTATATAATAATAATAGAGTTATATCAATAAATACGGGTAGTTACCCTAAATTATATTGGAGCCCTTCTAGATACAATCACATTCAGCATTCAAAATTAAATGGATTGTTTTGTTTCCAACAGAAGATCCTAAAAGCCTCGCAAAATTATCAGAGGAGATTAAAAGAATTGTTCTATGAGATCCCAAAGAATTGTCACTGGACAATAAAATTTTTCAGAATCAACCTCATGACAACTCCACTCTGTAATTCAAATAATAGTTAAAACGACTTCGATCATTGGATTTTTGGCTATAATTTTGAAGCTACCTCATTTCTTATTTCTAAACTGTGCACCATGAAAATTCCGATGCCTCACAACTGCATTTCGTTAATCCAGGCATATGTTAAAAATTCACAAGTTCGAAACATTTATTATGACTTCTTAAAACGAACGCACGAAGAGACGTTTATGATATTTAATGAAGCTCTATGTGATTAGGAAAGTTTCCCTTGTTTTTTATCCATTTGTATATGCCTTTTATTCACTACCTACATTGTATGCAAAAATAAAAAGTCGCCGAAAGTGACATTTTCCTTTCGACATCTGCTACCCAAAAAGGGGAATATAAAGATTTACAATATCTACAAGGTCAAGAAACAGAATTGGCTGTACTCAATAAATATCATTGCACACTATGCCGCAGTATAACGTATGTATTCATACATCACGCTTTATAAGTTGTGGTTCCTGTATGGGCCACATTTTTTTATACCCCATAGCTCTAGAGCAACATTTGTTCCAAGTCTAAAACCTGTTCTGAAGGTAATGATAGTAGTTGTGTTTGAAACTAGTCAAGAACTATTTTTTATATTTGACAATAACCTATAACATAAATTTAAAAATTTCATAACATAGTAAAATTATTTTTATATATTTAAATATGAAAACTTGGTGTTATACAAATTAATTTAATTGTATCTCAAACTTTGCAAATTTTTGTCATCCTGTTTGGTCTGGTTTTCCTATTGTAACAACTTGATATTTAAAAAATAACTTATAAACTGATGTATGTTATTTTTATTTATAGGATTTTTGCAAATACAGCTTTAGTGATTTACTAAATAAAAGAAAAATAATATAAGTTTTCATTTTTTTATTTACACTAGTATATAAATAGTCTATGGGTTTCAATAATTAAAAATTAATAAGATCTATGAATGTGCCATACTTATTTGAAAAAAAAAAACAATTCAATCAATGTCAATTTGGCTAATGTTAACATATACTACTGAATATCTGATTTTACAATAAGTATATCAATAAGAATATTTTTAATGCTTCAGTAGATTGATGCTATGAAGGGTGATTTAAAATGTTTGTTATCATAACATCTAATATGGAAATATTCACTATACACATCAGTTGCCCAGATCATCTAATAAATTTAAAATTATAAGGGTTGGTGAACTAAAATTACATTAAAATATTTCATAGATTATTAAATTGTACAAGTAAGATTAAAAAAAAGGAAATTTACAAATGTCACAACCTGTAATAATTAATATTAAAGAAAGCAATGTTTTATGGTGTAGTTTCACTATTAATGAAATACTTTAAATAAGGATTATTTTGCTGCAAATAAATTTAACAGTCCAAAAAGTTAGCAGCCATCAGTAATTCTAGAGCAATCTCAGGAGCAATTGGAAATTCTGGTATTTCTGTAGAACTGTTAGTGTAACGAACTTTATATGTAAAGTACATGCAGACTTTTTGAAGTACATGAGACCTGAAAAAATATTAAAAATAACCTAAATAAGAAAAAAGTTAAGTTTGTGTACCAAATAATTAATGAACAACCAAGTAAAGAATTATATTTCTGTACATATTCAAAAATTATTTAGTTTTTTGTGAAAGAAATTAAAATATACATATATATTATAAATAGTCTATTATACTTGCATTAATAGGCTGCAGTAATAGTTTAATTTACAAAGTAACAAGCAGAAAGAGATGGTCTGCAATAGAGCAGTTATAGCCAAAAACTACTCCCATATAAAAAAATCGAAACTAGTGAAAATCCATAATGAATCATAAAAATTTGTATTTAAACTACACTTACGGAATTTCTCGAAAGTTAACTTCGTTTGCTTCATTCTCGGCGAATTGTCCAGGACCACTTAACATTGCTTTTATTGTGCCCGAAGTAAGAGCATGTTCTCTTTTAACTATGAATTCATGGCCGTCTGATGAAATTAATTTTACATACATAGCGTCTGGCCCCTCACAACCCCCATATACTCTTTCTTGGTTAACTTCGGCTGCTAGGTCTGCCATTTTATGTCTACTTGTTTATACTGATCAAATTTATAGAAAAATGGGATGAAAAATTAAAAATTTACAAATATATAAATTAAGTAACGAATATGACGACAGAGCTTAGCTTAATTCCAAATCTAACCTAAATTAATTTTATTTTTATTCCAAAGTGTTGACCACAGAACCGAAATAAGGTTGTTAAATGTCATCACAAAATACAAAACACTAAAGGTACATTCACATTCGACCAGCATTTTTATTATTATTTACAGGATTTCATTATTTTAAATAACGTTCTTCATAAAATTGTTTTCTCCTTTAAAAAAATAAAAAATTGTGTAGCTCAAATAATGCAGTATGAAAAAACTTGTGTTATAACTACGGAGACCTATATATGTTATAATACTTTTAAGCTGTCAATCACACGATAAATACAGTTATCAAAAATGGCCTAATAAAATAACACAAACAAAGATCCCCCAATTTTTATTTATCATATTCTTTATCTTTAATATCTTTATATATTTATCTTTGTTCTGTGGTTTCTATATAAACCGGCAGCCAAGGTTGTTTTTATTATTATTATAAAATAAAGTGAACAACATAATTATTGTTGATACAAATTTAAGTAAGTTAACAATAAAATTTCTTTATCATATGTGCTCAATTTGATCAGGGTAACGTTTTTTTGTGCGAATAGTTATTCGTTTTTATATCAAAGCCTTAAAAAACGAATTAATTTATTTGAGAACTATAATTTTTAAGATAGTAAATGAGGTGTTTTATGTATTACTATATAAAGTGGAATTAAAAAGAGATAATTATTAAACAGTTTAATTTCTGTATTGTTTTACAATGTCTAGGTATATGAACTTGATAATTAAAATTTCATTTTCAACCAATAATAATTGTAAGGAAGATAAAAACTACTAACAAAGATGGTTCTAGAAAGTGTCAAGGTTACATGATAACAGTTGTTGTATGAAATTCTGAATTTACAATATTTTCAAAAATTACATTCAACTTCGTTATTTTTAGGTACATTTTTGTATAGTTGATAGAGTCAAATATTATATACCAAGGGACTACTAAAGTGCATCTTTTAACCACAAGGGTGAAGTATCAATAACCTGAGGGTTTAAAAGACACTTTTGTCCTGTTGTATTTATGCTATTTTTTACATCATTGCCAAATAAATTAATGTGCAAATAATAAAACCTATAAAAAACAAAAGTAATAACCGTCACGCACAGATTTGCACAGTTTCTTCTTGCTCCTTAGCAGGAAGACATTTTACAAAAAAGGTAATGTTTTTTTTATAGAAAGCTCAGATGTTTTTCTGATTATAAGTTTCTAGTTTAGACATTTTATGTTTTGCCTTTATTTTAGTTGCTTGGTATTAAAAAAAATTGTCCCTTGGGAGTAAATGTGGTACTTTAGTCCTACAAATGTTAAAATATAGTACTAGTTTTACTTCCCTTCATTTAAAAAATGTATTTTATAATTTTCATGGTCTACCTCAATTTTGTGAAATGATCATGAACTTTGTGTGAAAAGTATATCTCAAACCCTGAATGACACCCAATTCCACAGAATGGTCAATAAAATTAATGTTGTGAAATTTTTATAGACAATGTTATGCTTACTATTCCTTGCTGGTCTGCAGATGGTGTCTGCAATAGTTTTACCAGTTTTTAATCAGGACACCCATCCATTATCAGATCAATTTATTAACTCCATTAATGAAATACAATCATCATGGACAGCAGGTAGAAATTTTGCAGAAGATATACCAATGTCTTATATTTCTAAATTAATGGGTGTCCTTCCTGATTATAAAAACTTCATGCCTCCAGTAAAGGAACATGTTTTTGAAGGTAAGTTCCTAGTATTTTTTTTAAATTTAATTTTACTTTGACTGAATCTGGAGTTGAATGTTATTCTTTCTAAATTGCTTACATAATTGCATTTTCAGCTTTTAGGTTTGAACAATTTTTAAATCTATTTTTAAAATTATTTAATGCTATTGAAATGAAAAAGAAACAAAAGCCCCATAATTGATGTATTCTTCTCTTTAAATAATTAGTTAATTAGTAACTTGTAGAATTGTGCTTATTTTTTACTATTTATATTTTTATTTGAAGTTGAAGATCTACCTACACAATTTGATTCTCGTCGCCAATGGCCACATTGCCCAACAATTCAAGAGATAAGGGATCAGGGGTCATGTGGATCTTGTTGGGTATGTTTTCTTTCAAAAAAATCATATATTGCTTTTAGGAATTAACAATCCCCAATTTATTATAATCGCGAAATTTCCATTTCGTTTTTTTTTATTATTGTTGCAATGTTTAGGTACAAATAAGTTTTTCTCTAAAACATTTACTTAATATGATTATAATCTAGGTGCAGCTTCCATAAAATAAATTAATTCTATTTGTGAATATATGGATTTGCATTTTTCTTTTTCATTAATGTTTCTATAAACTATATTTGAATTAATTTAACTTATTATTTGATACTAAATAGCTTCCATTTGTTTACTGTAGATTATTTATTAGGAAGTAGAATCATTGACTATGACACATTAACAAGATAACATGTTTTGTTTGTGGCGATGACTTTATCCAAAGATAAAGATTGTAGTAATGTATAGAAAGACTGTTATCACAGAACAATTTTGATTTATTATATACCAGGCATTCAGATAAGGTTGAAACAAAAATAAAAGATAAATTTTCTCATCAATAACTAAAATATATGCATAAAAATTGCAAATAGCATAACTATTTGTTACAGTTTGCCAAATGTTTGCAAGGTTGTTGTTTGTATAAACCATTAATTAAAATCTTTTCCAAAATTAAAGCTCTGTTTTTACTATTTAGAATCGATTTGTGACATTAACTCATATGTTAAATAAGTGGGATAACTATCAAGGCATAAAAAAGTTGATAGAATGAATATAAATAATTTTAGGCCTTTGGAGCAGTTGAATCTATGTCTGATAGAGTGTGCATTCATTCCAATGGTACAATTAACTTTCACTTTTCTGCTGATGATTTAGTGTCTTGCTGCTATACTTGTGGAATGGGTTGTAATGGAGGATATCCTGGTTCAGCTTGGCACTATTGGGTCAGGAAGGGTATTGTATCTGGTGGTCAGTATGGTACTAAACAGGTAAGTTCACTAAGCCATAAGTTTTTATATTTTAGCTGTATTTGGTATTTTCTATTGCAATAAGAAACATTGACAAAAATGGTTAAAAATTAAGTAGAATGGTGGAATTCTGAGCATTATCCTATAGGCTACAGAATATGTAAGTCCAGCTTTTATAGATTTTCAAGATTTGCTAGTCTGAAAAATTATAAATATTTACGAATTGTAACTAAAAGGTTGGGTTAGAATAGTATGTACTGTTACTTTTACAGTTTTTGCCTTACAGACCTTTCAGATGTACTCAGAATCCCTCTATTAGCTTTTCAAGTATACTTTTAACCTATTTGGTAACTATTTCTTCACATTTTCTTTATTCATTTTAGCTTTTGAAGATTCTTGCATTAGTTCATACAATTGATAAATTTGATCATCACGGAATTGATCTAGCTCTGATTGAGATAAATCAGCACCAATTTTCATTGAATCTATTTGAGGTCCTTTCAAACCTAGTTGATTAGCTAGGGATATTGCATAATTCTGGAATTAAAAACAATATTCATTTAAATATGAATATTTTTAACTAATATTAAAATACTTGAAGCTATTTTTCCAATTTTACTTTAATGAAAGGAGTGATCAACTTTTTATGTGTATATAGCCAATAATTAGAATTATTTTGTGCATATTTAAAGATAATAGGTTTAAATACATACCGTCCATTCTTTCATAAAAATTTCTGTCTCTCTATCGTTAACCTGTTTGTGCCTTTTGAATTCATCTTGAACATAGTTTGTACCAATTACTTGAAATTCGGTTGGTAGGCCTCTATGAAGTTTCAGAATAGTTTTATATAAAATTCTTACTCTTTGTACATGTGTATAAGTCATTTCATATGAAGGAAATTCTATTTAACGAGAAATTTAACAATATTGCGACTAGCATCACATAATCATTTATTCTTTTTATATATACCATCCTAACTGCAGGTTATAGATTTTACGTCATTTAACCATCGGTAAGTTGTCAACTGTCTTAAATTGAAAGTTAGTAAGATAGGGATGATGGAACCACAGAATTACAAACCATAGATGATTTGAATATTATGCGGTTGGAACTTAGACAAGGAAAGAGAGAGGACTGCGCACTGGAATCAGCTTATGTAACCCACTTACCACCCAAGAATGATAAACATTTACCAGGATTGCCTAATCGGCCTGATTTGTCCGCCAGCTGTGTGACGTCACTGCAGTCCTTCATTACAATGTTTACCATATAAATGCATGGAGATAATAGGAATTAGACAGTATTTTTATTATTTCTGAAATATTAACGTACCACTATTTGGATTTTTAAGATTAAACACTTATAATTTATAATAAATATTCCCATAAAATCGTTTTAATACTTATATTTAATTAATATATTGAATATTATTTGGGAAATAGGTAGAGTAAGAAAACACTATTTCAAACATATTTAGTTTTATTTTTATTTTAAAAAATACATTCAAATAAATTTATTATTACACAAAAGCATACCTAAAACTAGTGTTTTTTGACAAATAAAGAAACATAATAAACCATTTGCAGCATATTACTAGTACAATCCGTGAATATTTTATGGAGCGACATAATATGTATTCTATAAAGAATTTTTAATTACAAATTTAAAATTAACAAAAAATACTACATATTAAAAAAATAGTAAGTGAGTAAACTATCTCACTAAAAACGTAAAATAAGAAATGTATTCACTATTGAATTAACGTTGACACTCAACGATACTAACCAAGCAATGTCCAGCCAAGCAGTGTAACACATGAAATATAAAAGTCCGAACTGGAGTTTAAAAAAACAGTTTTTTAAATATTTTTCACAAAAATGCAACGTACACTAATGTATCCATAATAAATGCCAGTCAAAATTTTGAATATTTTTACAATAAATCTAAAAACGACGATTGAAAACTACCTAAAATGCACTGTCAAGATAGAAATAATGCGGCCGAAGACTGCAGTGACGTCACAGGCCACCACGTGCGATCGATTTTTTGGCGAACGTACGTTTTATGGGATTAAGCAATCCTGGTAAATGTTTATCATTCTTGCTTACCACCAAACTAATGGCGGACAATATTGACATAGGCGTATCATACGATTTTTCTTATACGATTATTAAATAACCAATTTCATTATTTCGTATTACAAATCTAATTTAAAAAAGTCTTTATATTTATATTGCTCCAAAAAAAAGAACAATCATTTTAAAACATATTTATTTAATAAATATTACAATTTTAATCCATTTTGTCTATTTTAAATATATGTTTTTATTCCACGCCACTGCAAAACTATTACATTTATGAGCAAATAATAATTAAATGAAAAATAATCTTTAAACCTGAATGAAAACCGTTTTCAAAATGTATGTACATTATCATACATAACCCATACGTACGCTGTGCAAAAAATTGTCGAAATTCATTAAGGGGCAATATTCTAGAATCTACCCTAAACATCTATTAACTGAAAGCTGTAATATTAATAGAAATAAATTTCAAGGAAATAGTTTTAAAATACTTCTTACCTATGAAATGAAATTCCTTCCTCTTTTTTAGCACTCTGACTGTTGCACTTATAAGCTGCACAATTAACCATTTTCAAATGTCTATTCAGATAATTAAAAAAGCTGAAAATTAATAAAAAAACTAAAAAAATACAATTCGACGTTCCAAATTTGTTTACCACCAAACATATGTCAAACGTTTGAAAATTGGCTTCAATCAAACGCATAAGGTTTTCATTGAGGTGCGCTGTCCTCTCTCTTTCATACTAAGGGTTGGAACTATTTCTTATATTGTAGTTCTATGAACTTATAACACTAAAGCTTCTTTCGAGACCAGAGCAACGCACTGAGTGCACACTGAGCAGTGCTCAGTGAGAAAATCGCGCGTATATTAAAATTACAGTATTAGATATTAATTTAATGCAAACTTAAGGACAGGTTCGTATATTCATTGGTGAAATTCATTGAAATATTCCTGTATTTTAATTCCATATGAATAAAATTAGGAAAGAAATGTGCTGATGAATAAGTTTTCAAATGTTGTAATGATATATTTGGGTATAAAAAACAACTTATAATTCAAAACAATCATACTGCCAACAGTAAATATCCAATAAAATAAAACATTTTTGTACTGTTTTCATAAAAAAAGTAATTAACATAACTAAATTGATTGTGCTAACCCTTACTTTTTGGAAGTCCATTTTATTAAGGATAATAAAAAACTCTTCGTTTTAACAAAACTTCCAATATTTATTTAAAAACTGCTTTTTTAAAAGACTCAATGACAGCCGTTTCGCTAGTTGGACTTCCAAAAAGTAAGGGTTAGCACAATCAATTTAATTAAAACATCTTCGAGAGAAGAATTAACCCGATTATATAAGAAGTTACAAGAGAAAAGATGTAAGGCATCCCAAAACATCTGGTTGATGCTAGTTGTCTAGCGAAACGGCTGTCATTGAGTCTTTTAAAAAAGCAGTTTTTAAATAAATATTGGAAGTTTTGTTAAAACGAAGAGTTTTTTATTATCCTTAATTAACATAACATTTGACATGACAATATTGACAGCAGACGCTACTGTCGGATCACCAGGTAGCTTGGTATGCTGTCTTCTGTGTATTTTGTGGTTTATAAGGTTCTTGGTGTGTATATCAATGTAGGTAAGACACAAGACATAACATTATTTTTTTATATTTTGCACTTATAAAAATCTTCATTATAAAACGCATTTGCGTATCGTAATGTAGCTTTTACGCACGCAAATTTTTGTTTTAAATGGTTGGCGACATGAGTGAAGTATCTAATGACAAGACTATTGATAATGACATTTGTGGCTAATAGCAATTTATTAATTTTATATTGTTCTTTAAAGCCCGTTTGTAATTATCAATGATTAATTACAAGTTTTAGTCAATTTTTTAGGATCCTAAATAATTGATAAATACATACACATTTCGTGTCAATTTTTTTGTCAATTTTCAAATCATCAAAACTTTTCCTATTTCTCTTCAATTTTAATTGACGTGATATATTTATAGAACCGGTCCTATTTTCTTTCAATTAATTGACAGGTTAGAGCAAAAATATAGGGTAATTTATACTTCAATGTTGTTTATTTTTGCAGAAATTGGTATAACTGATTCTGTAACATAACCTAACCTTTACTTTAGTTATTGTTATTTGAATAGAATAGAAAGTTATTTCGTTATTTGTTCCTTGTGTGTACCTAAGCATAAGCGGTTCATTTTCATTTGTGGTGATACGGTGTCCTAGACAAAGAGTATTCCAAATAGTTTCTGGCAAGTGCAAAATGCTCTTGTTTATACCTTTTCTCTTTCTTGCAATATTAATTATCACTATATTTATAACAGCTGCTGCTATTAGTAATAAAAATTCAGCATCGATGTTTATAGTTCACCGTAGAGTTAGAAATAATAGCATTAACAATAGCACAGTACACATAAAGTAACTTAGCTAAACACCGTTTAAAAGCTATAAGGAGGCTCCCGCCTACTGTAGTGCGCTTGATCACATCCCAAATAAATTATTAAAACTTTGAACATTGCATACAATTGATTTTATCGTTTCAATGTTTATGGTCCTGAATTTAGGATCCTAAAAAATTGACTAAAACTTGTAATGAATCATTGATAATTACAAACGGGCTTAAGAAAGTATTTGTGAATATGAATATCATCTTTTACTTATATATATATATATATATGTCGCAGGCTTATTGTAAAATTAGTCTTATTATAACATGCCTAGGCTTTTTCAATACGACTAGGCGTATTGTAAAATGACAGGAATAATCAAGAAGAACGAGAAGCAGGAGTATCATAATACGCCTGAAATTATTAGTCAAATTGTGAGATTCTTGATTATTCCTGTCATTTTACAATACGCCTAGTCGTATTGAAAAAGCCTAGGCATGTTATAATAAGACTAATTTTACAATAAGCCTGCGACATATATATTATTAGTAGTGTTTTAGTAATTTTAAAATATTTGAAAACATTAACATTTCATAATTTAAATGTCAAAACTGTCAAATGTTATAAATTACACAGTGCTACCCTGGTAAAAAATTTACCAGGATTGCTTAATCCCATAAGACGTACGTTCACCAAAAAATCGATGGCACGTGACGTCACTGCAGTCCTCGGCCGTATTAAAACGATTTTATGGGAATATTTATTATAAATTATAAGTGTTTAATCTTAAAAATCCAAATAGTGGTACGTTAGTATTACAGAAATCATAAAAATACTGTCTAATTCCTATTATTTCCATGCATTTATATGGTAAACGTTATAATGAAGGACTGCAGTGACGTCACACAGCTGGCGAACAAATCAGCCCGATTAGGCAATCCTGGTAAATGTTTATCGTTCTTGAGTGCTACCGACATACTTTTTAAAATCAAAATTTTCGTATTTACATAAAAATAATAAATTAATTTAAAAAATGATAAAATGGCAAAATATAAAAAATATTATAAACAACTTATTTCATATGGCTGTTGTGACACTCGTTCTTTAAAAAACTCATCGCTTCGCGATTCGTTTTTTAAACTTGAACTCGTGTCATAACAGAATTCCATATGTTTAATATACTATTATTGTGGTTCCTGGATAATATATAACCCGAATTTAGTGAGGCCACGGAAATCCGTAGATTGTAAATAATTATCGGAGAATCGTAAAAACCGCACAAAATCCGTAGACCTACCTTCGAGGTACTCTACTAACGTAGAGACAGCGTCCAAATGAGCTTTATTTTGTATCAGGGGGGGAAAATAAATGTCATATAGTGTCCAGCAATCTCATTGGTCCGTTTTGAATTTGCGTGTCAAGTCGAATTGTCACATATGTCATTATTGTCAATTTGTTTTGCATTTCGAAGTTATTTTTACAATTTAATAGTGTTTGGATATTACTTTTAAAGCCATTTTTTAAATTAATTTAAGTATATATTATATGGTGAGAGTTTGTGTGATTTGTAAATATAAATATGAAAATAAATCATCAAGGTCGTTTTACAAGTAAATATACATTAGCGTCTCTTATACTTGTTTAAAAATAGGAAAATGCATAAAGTAAATATACCGCCATAATATTAAGAATACTGAAAATCTAGAAATTTATGCCATAAATTCAACTTTCTATTTTATAAAATATCTTATGTTTCCATGTAAATAATTAATTACTATTACTACTTAAATTCAAGTCTAAAAAATATTTTGTTACGTTTCAAAATGTATTATAAAGGTATTAATTTCAAACCCCCTAAAAATGATACGACACTGGCTGTAGTGTCTGACAGTTTCCCCTCTGATACAAAACAATCAGTATTGGTTGCTGTCTCTACGTTAGTATATATGCTCGAAGAGACCTACGGATAAATCCGTAGATATCCCACCACTGACACTGACACTGTCATTAGGGAGAGCAATCTGTCACGCATGTTCTTTTGAACAGAGTGCTCGCTCTCGATGTGACCTGAGGACACAAAAACTGCTCTGACTATTCGACTCAGGGCAATACCATGGTACAACAAATTTATAGGGCAATACCTTAGAACAAAAAGATACAGGAAGCTTGCCTATGGCAGCCAATTGTCAATTTTAATTTCCGTTTCCATTGACGTACCAAAAAAAATAAAAATTATATCAAGGTTTTTATTTTTAATAAATTTTAACCAATCAAGTGCGTGAATACAATTAGTATTCTAAATAATTTAGTATTTATAAGAACCGAATGATACACCTATGCACTCATTTTTGAAAATGAAAATATATGAAAATATTGCTTTGACATTATACTGTAAACATAAACATTGAGTCATACTAGGAGCTTCAAGTTGGCCGACTTCCGTCGCAAATTTTCCTTAAAGTTAATATATGACAGTATAAATATAATTGCACGTCACAGCTGTCAGAACTTAAAGCATTTATTTATTATTTGTAATAATTTGCGGCATACGAATTTAAACATTTAGCAAATTTACGGGGTAAAAAGATACTGATTGACAGTAGCAAACGAACGAAGGAAGTCAAACGAACCGAGCGATTTGTTCACTTTGATGACGTGCACTTATATTTATACTGCACAAGCCATAGGTTAGGTTCAAGCGTTCAACGATCAAATTCAAGTTGAAATTTTTAACTATGGAGGAGGTAAATAGGTCTTCGTACAGAATGTATAAAACGTTTCTTTATTCTATTTTATTTTAGCACTCCTGTAATCTCACATTCATTGTCGGAAATACCACTTTTTCCTCATGTATTAGAATGAGATAAATTTACTTTTTTTTTACTTTTAGATACTTTGCTTTAGACAAGAGGTTGGTTTTTTCGCATTTTTTTCATTACTTTTAATTTATATTATAGATTATAGTAGTCTGTTGTAAAATTGAAAAATAATGACAGTAGTTGTCAGAATTTTAATTGTAAGTTAGTTTTAGTCTGATACACTTTTTGATTAAAAGATCATAAAAGCGCCGTAGGTGTATTATTTAAACCGTCTAGGCCGGGAATAACGGGTAGTTTGTCCATCGGCGAGACATTCATCTTCAGAATAAGATGAGGAAAAGACGGAATCAAAACCGCTCTACTTAAAGTTCTCCTTTAACGTACATTCGCCTTCGGTAATTTCAGAAAAAAATTTCAAGTACCAATAATAACCAACAAAGTATACTATATGAAATGCATTCTTTTGAAACGTCAAAGATACGAAGTTCGCCCTGAAAACTTCCGCTGCCAGTGCGAAGTAAAAACTGGGGTAGTGCAAAAGCAATTTCAGTGCGCACCGAGGATGCACTCAGTTCACTATGTTTATGTTACAGTATGGTGGATTAACTACTAACCTATTTTCAAGTCAATTATCTCTTTTTCATCAGTAATCTCATACAATGTTTCATTTACAAATACTTTGTGTGAATCCATAATATACTCGTAGAAACAAACAGATAAAACTAAGGAATAATCATTAAATAAACAAACACCTAACCTCCAAAAAGATAATTACTCTGTCAAACTACCTCAGAGAGCTTAGTTTGTGTGGTTGGTTAACTGTTACGTCATGGTTTTGAATACAACTCGAGGAATATTGACTGGTTAACCGGTTTCATGGTTAAGTTCAAAGAAAAATGACTTAAAAAAGATTTGATGTTCATTTGTGCATCCCAATATTAATTTTTTTGTTAATAGTCTAAGAGCCCGCGTGAACCCTAGACCTTCGTTATTTTATAAAAGCTGAAAGTTTGTCAGCGCATGCTCCCAAAAGAGGTAAGAAATATGGATTATTATGAAGTTTGGGTCACCGTGGCTTTGGCAGGTAAACGGTACTAAAGGTGTGTAAAATACCAATCTAAATTCATCAAATAATAAAGTGTGATTTTTTGGTATTACCTTCAGAATATTATTAAAAATCACGTTATTGATTGCAAGACACTTAACATCGTGGCAACCCCTTGGCAGACACCCCTAATGTTCATGAAATTATAATTCTACTTATGTTATAGTATAAAAGCCAGACATTTTTGATAGTTCCAACCACTTGCCAAAAAATGATTCGCTGTAGGAGCGAGCGCGAGACAGTATATGTATGGTGGGTGCGAGTGAGATAGCGAGATAGGTCTATCGCGATCCCTCAATAACAGATTATAAAAAAAAACTAATAAATAATACTCAAAAATTTAACCAAAAATATATTAATAACATTACAAGTTATTATAAAGCATAAAAAAATAGATTTATGACAATACAGATTATTATTATAGTGTACTAAAGAAATGTTATCATTTTCTTCGTCACTGTTACTTCATTCCATTTCATACTACTACTTTTCTTACAAATAACACAAATTAATATATCACCCATGACTTAATTTTTTAAACAAAATCACTTTCATTTAAAAAATAACATAAACAAATTGTAAGCATATAATGTACGTATCATGCACTAATAATATATTAAATATACTTTAGAGTCTGTATATATTCGAAATATTTTATGTTGTAAATTTATAATAACTATTCAATTAATAATACTTAAAGATAGCATATAAGATTATTTTAGCTGATGTAAACATGTACTAAGTACTAAACAATACATGCGCAGTAGAAATAACAACTGCGCAGTGAGGGATCGCGATAGACCTATCTCGCCATCTTACTCGCACCCACCATACATATACTGCCTCGCGCTCGCTCCTACAGCGACCCTACATCATTGTTTGGCAAGTGGTTGGAACTATCAAAAATGTGTCTGGCTGATGAGGAAATATCATCTAATTATTACCCATGTATTATATATAAAAATCAGCTTTTATACTATAACATAAGTAGAATTATAATTTCATGAACATTAGGGGTGTCTGGCAAGGGGTTGCCACGATGTTAAGTGTCTGACAATCAATAACGTGATTTTTAATAATATTCTGAAGGTAATACCAAAAAATTACACTTTATTATTTGATGAATTTAGTGTGTGTGTGTGTGTGTGGTGATGGTTTTGGCATGGAAACTAGTCCATTTGCCACAGATTTTTGTATTTTTAATTTTTTTAATAAATAACAATAATTGAGTTTATATTAAATAACCCGATCTATATAAGAAATTGCATATAAGTTCATATATTGGTTTCCGATTTAGTGAGAGGAGGTGGGTAATATTAACTGGGAATTGTACATCGAAATTCTTTAAGTTTTGATAAAAGGTGGCTGTATGGTTTATATTTTTTTTACACTCAAATAGTATGTGATTTATGTTGCACTGTGAAGTATTGTCACACGAACACTTTCCCGTTGGAATAATATTTAATCGGGCCAGATGTACAGGGAATGTTCCATGGTTAGTTTTTAATCTTGTGATGGTTGTTGCTGACCTTTTGGATATCTTATACGAATATATATGAGGTAAATCTGTTAAGGATGGAAGGGTGGGATGTATCTTATAGTAATGGTTATTGGATGAGTTTGCCAGCGTTTTCCATTTTTCTTTCCAATTAGACTTTATTTTATTACTATAAAATTTCATTAGGTCTGCTTTTGTAGAGGTATATTGTTCTTTGCCAACAGATGTTGAATCTCTAGCTAACTTATCCACAATTTCATTTCCTTTGATACCCATATGGCTTTTCACCCAGATAAACGTTACGTTTTTGTGAAAAATTTTTTCTTTAATTTCACAAATCAGCTCAGACATTTTATGATTGACAGCTATATTACTAAGACAGTTAAGAACTGATTTAGAGTCCGTAACAATTACTGCGTCACTAATATTTTGCTTTTCGAGCCAATCCAAAGCTTCTCTGATAGCTACCGCTTCAGCTGTGAAAATCGAGCAGTGAGAAGGGAGTTTGAATTTAAATGATAGGTTGCTGGAAGGAATATACACTGCTGAACCTGCTTTCCCGTCGTTTAGTTTGGAGCCATCGGTATATATAATCTCTTTACCTTTGTACCGACTCAATATAGAGTTTAATATTATATTATTTAGTTTTGCCGAATCTAAATACTCTGGGAATATTATGTTTGGTTTTTTGATCAATGAATAAAACTCCAGTTTATAATTAGGTAAGGCAAAAGTTGTTACTGATGAGAGAGGTAAATCATTAGTTTCCAGAAAAGCATCTGCTAACGGGGGAGAATTTTTTATTCTCCAGTATTTATTTACTAAGTTTTCTAAAGATAAATCATACAGTCTACTCAGTAGGTCACTTGTTCTAGCTTTTAATTTTAAAAGGTATTTAGTTGCTAATAAGTTTCTCCGATTATTTAAGGGCATTTCATTACTTTCGGCAAGTAGTAGGGGACATGGCGTAGATTTCATAGCACCTAAACTTATTCTTACACATTTGAATTGAATACGATCTATTTTTAAAAGATGCGTATTACAAGCTGAACCATACACGAAACATCCGTAATCCAGAATTGATCGTACATAGGTCCTGTAGAACATAAGTGCAACTTTGGGATCAGCACCCCATTTTCTGTTAGAAACACATTTTAGAAGGTTAATACCTTTTTACACCTATTTACCACATATTGAATGTGTTTGGACCAAAGTAGTTTGGGATCTAGGATAATGCCAAGATATTTAAAATTGTTTACAACAGGTATAACGTATCCCGACAGGTTTAGCCTATCAGTCGTACGTATCCTATGTCTTGTAAATATCATAATGGCAGATTTTTCTTGGGATATAGTAAGGTTATGATTTTGGGTCCAATTATCCACTAGTTTCACAATCATCCCCAGAACCTGCTGACAATCTTCATATGAATCACGGATAGAATAGATACATATATCATCTGCGTATTGTATACATTTAATGGAATCGTTAAATAGGCTGTGTATACTTGCCGAAAATATATTGAAAAGAATTGGGCTTAACACAGACCCCTGTGGTAAGCCTGTATGACTTATTCTGGGACCATGTAATTGATGCATATGGTCTCTGATGTATAAAGTTCGATTGCTAAAAAGATTAATAATGTTAGCAGAGACATTTGTGGAGAAACCCATTTCACACAATTTAGAAAACAGTAATGTTAAGTTAACGCTATCGTATGCACCTTTAAGGTCAAGAAAGAAACATGCTAAATATTTGTTTTTAGAAAAATTGAGTTGGATATCGGTTATTAAATGGCTTAAAGCATCTACGGTGCCTACACCGGATCGAAATCCATACTGTGTGCTAGGTAAGAGATTATAATGTTCGATAGTCCAGTGAAGGCGGTTTTTAATAATGCGTTCAAATGTTTTGGTAACACATGACAACAGTGATATAGGGCGATAGGAAGTTGATAAACTTTTGTCTTTATTGGGCTTAAGAAAGAGACATACAATTGATTCTTTCATTTTGTCAATGTATTTTCCTTCCAGAAGCCAGTCATTGAATATTTTTGTTAAATAGTTTTTGGCCATTAAAGGAAGATGATTTATTATTGAATAGGTGATATGGTCTTTTCCTGGTGCGGTAGATTTAGACATTTTTATAGCTTCATTAAATTCTTGATTATTGATTGGATTTTCTAGTAGCTTGAATTTACCAGTGCTTCTGGTTCTTACTTGATTAATCTGCTCCTGGGCAAATGGTGGTGCGAGCTTGTCAAGTAACTGTTCTATAATTTCCATTGGGATAGATTGTGATTTAAAGTTAAAGTTTTTGTTAGCTAGTTTTTTAACAAACTAAAGTTAAATCTATCATAGAAGGGTGCTCATTCGGTCTGGATATTTTGGTGGGTCTACCATCATTTAGCACTACTAAATTATTATTGTCTAAAGCATCGACTAGGGCATCTCCCTGTGCGTTGTCTTGTATTGAACCCCATCTACAATGATGACTGTTAAAGTCACCTCCTATTAGTACTTTACCTTTAATTTGGCCAAACAAATGTTCCCAATCCTTCGAAGAAGCTTTTATTTTGGGAGGTTTGTAAACACATAATATTGACATTTTTAGCTGCTCCAAAAAAACTCCACAAACTTCTATTTGGGGGTTAAAATTTTTTCTAAGATTAATTTCCGAAAATATAACTTTATCCGATATCAAGATTGCGACGCCACCATAGCCGTCGCGTCTATCAACTCTAACTATATTAAAACCTTCAATATACAGGTTTTTATTTTGTGATAGCCAAGTTTCATTTAGAAGAATAACGTCAATTTTATTACTTTCTAAAAAATTTATCAAACTAGCTTTTTGATTTAAGATTGATTGACAGTTCCATTGGAGTATGTTCAATGTGCTATGGTTCGCCATCGCTTTCATTATCTGATAACGAGTAAATAATGTTTTTAATTTCATTTTCAGTAATTTTTTTAAGCTCTGTTGTTGCTAATTTAGGGTCAATTTGTTTGATGATTTTTTCTATCGCTAATGGAATTTCTTGAAGAACTTGAAGTTGTATTTTTTCTTTATATGCTATAAATTCTTCTCGGTGCGGATTAGGAATTATAGGACGCGGTTGGGGTTTTTTGGAGTGAGAAGACGAAGGAAATTGTACGGGTGTTTTGATTTGAGTAGGGGATATAGCTTTTCGTTTCAGGGGATTTGTACTTCGTTGTGGTGTAGGAGTGAGTGAGAAGTTTGCTCTATTGCCATTTGTGGTAGATGGAAGTGGTGGGTAACTGTTAATATCATTTAGAACATCATACCTATTAAATGTAGTAATCTTTGCAAACGAAGGATTTTTTGTTATAAATTCTGCTTCTTTAAATGTGGTATTTTCAGCTGCCATTATTTTTTTTATCTTATACTGATGTTGATATAGTGGACAATCTCTTGTTAGAGATGTGTGATCATTTGTTTTACAGTTAATACAATATTGAGGATTCTCACACCGAGAATTACTGGTATCTTCATGTTCTTCGCCGCAATTTCTGCATAGATTACGGGTAGTCTTACATTGTTTGGCTGTGTGACCGAACTTAAAACAATTTAAGCATTGTACCACGGGGTATACATATTGTTCTACCTGAAATCTTACCAAATCTAAAGTAACATATTGGGGAATTGAGCTTCCTTCAAATGTTACAATTACCATTTGCCTTGGAACAAAAATAGTTTCATTGTCTGAATCAACAATTTTTCTTTTCATGCGTTTCACTTCTGTTATTTTTTGATCGGAAATGGTGTTATCCAATATGTATTTTTCATCTAAGAAAGTATCGACTTGTTTGATTACTCCTTTTTTATGATTGAAAAAAATCGGAATGTAAGCTACGAATTTATTGGTAGTAATTAAATCATGATTGACCAGACTATTTGCACAGCTATATGTTTTAAAGATAACTTTAACTTTGTTTCTGCCTACTGCTTTTATATCAATAACATCATTTTTAAACAAACTGTTAATGAATAAATAATGAACTACACGAACCGGTGATAAGCGTTTAATGTTTGGGTCGATGGATTCTACAAAAACATAATATGGGCCTTTATCGGAAGATTTATATTTATTATTTAAATTATACCGTATATGTACTGTTTCCATTTTTTCATCTTTATCGGGAGGTGGCTTTTCGCCACCTGACGAGTCACCCATATCGAAAAATAAAGAACGATCCTACCTTAATTTAAAGCTCCTTACTAAATGGATCAACAAACTAGTTTTTAAAGAAAGTAATTAATGAGCACTGCACGATCTAAACACTTTCGATGCTAGCGCACAACTGTTGATGAATTTAGATCGGTATTTTACACACCTTTAGTACCGTTTACCTGCCAAAGTCACGGTGACCCAAACTTCATAATAGTCTATCGTTCTTACCTCTTTTGGGAGCATGCGCTGACAAACTTTCAGCTTTTATAAAATAACGAAGGTCTGGGGTTCACAGGCTCTTGCTCTATAACTTTTATACTTGGAATACACATATTTAAAGCACATACTTTGTAAGTATGTGCTGGAATAGTTGAAAACACAAAAGTCTTTAGAGTAAATAAATTAAGTGTGAATAATTTAAATGTTATTTTTCCAAAACTTCTGATTATTTTGTAGTACTGTTTGTACATTACCTATCCGTTAACTGTGATATTTTCTTAGGGATGTAGACCATACGAAATTGCTCCATGCGAACATCATGTCAATGGATCTCGGCCTGCTTGTGATGCTTCAGAAGGCAAAACACCTAGGTGCACGCAAAGATGTGAAAGTTCCTATAAAGTGAATTACAATAAAGATAGACATTTTGGTTCTTCTGCATATTCCCTTTATAGTAATGAAAAACAAATTCGAGCGGAGATTTTCCGGAACGGACCGGTAGAAGCTGCATTCAGTGTTTACTCTGATTTCCTTAATTATAAAAGTGGTAAGTTAAAAAACACTTGTGACTTCATTATTATTATACTTCATATAGGAATTTGAACTTAAAAATACTTTTTAGGAGTTTATCAGCACACCAAAGGATCCTTTTTAGGAGGGCACGCTATTCGTATTCTTGGTTGGGGTGTTGAGAAAAATATTCCATACTGGATTGTAGCTAACTCTTGGAATTCCGATTGGGGCGACCGTGGAACTTTTAAAATTCTAAGAGGAAATGATCATTGTGGAATTGAAAGTGGCGTTGTAGCTGGTCTACCTAAATAAATATAATAAATATAATAAGTTCTTTTCAATAGTTTAAGTACTAAGTTTTTCAAACATATTGTTACGAAAATTATGCGAATCTCTTAAATTAAGTACATTTATTAAGTTTTTGAGATAAATATGTCAATAATGTGAATTTCGTGATTAAATGTAAAAATAATAAGTTTGTGATTCTAGATTTAAGTCATTCTATAATTTTAAATAAAAAATATATTGTTTTGTTTATATTATTAATTTTTAAATCGGATTATGCTAAATAACCTCATTATTACAGTTACAATTTAAAAACAATACATATAAGTTATTACAATCTTTATTTAGATTTAAGAAAGAATTGAAAAGGCGTGTATAACAAATATTTTTTGCTGTCATTGTAGAATCCATAAATTTTTTTTTATTTGTAGTCAGGTTCCAAATAGAGTTCGCAATGTTGTAACCGTCAACGGCAACTGTGTTGCTGTTATGGGTTTCAATGGTCACATTCAGAGGACGTAACATATACCAAAATGTAGGGGACCGGAAGATTTTATCAAAATAAGAGCGTAAATACAATACAATACAGAAAGTGTATACATTTTTATACCCAGTAATCTTTAACCTGTAATGGCCGTTTAAAGTATCTTTAGTGGATTTTGTGTCTTGTACCGACTTTAATGGGGTTTTAAGTATTCTTTAAAGCTGATGAATTTGTCAACTGACCAAATTGTCATATAAAAGTTACTTTAGCTTTGAGGGTTATATAATATACAGGGAGAATATAATTTTCATTTACATAAACTGTAGTTGCAATAAACAATAGTTTATTACAGATAGGATAATAAAACTCGTTTTTATTTCACGAATATTCAAACTTGCACTAAACAAAATGTACAACTTAAAATCGACTGACTAACTTAAACATTTCTATTTGCTTATTAGTGGCCCATCGGTGAATCATTACACAAAAACCTTAACAAATAACAGTATATCTGAAACACCTCTTTTATCAGTGTTGAACTACTTTTATTTTAAATACCAAAGGATTTGAATAGTACAGTGTATAATAATAACTTTGAAACAGTAACAATTGCAAAAATATAAAAATTGATAAATTCCAATTATAAAATGATATACCGTTACAATTCGGCCATCCTAATTTAATTTCCGTCCTCGGAAATGGTTGATTTCCTGGATTTAAACTTTACTCTGATGCGAAGTGATATGCTGAAAGACAAAACCGCTTGAGGAAGCACACTGATCCTTTAAGGTCATTGAATTTCCAGTTTGGTATGATGTATTTTTTCGTTCCAATTAACGTCATTATCATCGGTCATTGTTCGGATTGCATTTAACAATGTCCGATGAAACCTTTCTACCTGACCATTGGCTCTCGGAGTTGCGGTGGCTGTTTTTACGTGTTTAATTTGTTTACTATCCACAGACTCTTTGAAATATCGACTTGTGAATGCGAGACCATTGTTAAACACAATTCTCTTAGGGTAACTCAAGAATCCACCGAATATTTCTCTTAAATTTCTAAGACACTCTGCGGAACCTAGGGTACGAGATGGTTTAGCCACTACAAATTTGGTAAAAGAGTCAATTAATGTCAATATATACTTTTTGGAAATGGACCAACAAAATCTATATGCACTGTATGCATGGGAATATCGCGCTTAGGAATTGGATGAAGTTCACCCTCTGTCTTTCCATAGTTGCCCTTCTTGTAACCACAAACCAAACAAACCGAGTCATCTTAGCAAACCAAAATTTTATCTTTATTTAAACCTAAACAACGCGTAAAACCTGGAATCATGATATTTTTGAAGAAACTGAAAACGTGCAAACTTGGAAATAACAAGCCTCTCGCCATCTACGACCTTCCTATACAAACGTCCATTCTGGTAAACATACTGCCTTTTCAGATCGCTGCTTGTATTTTCCTGAAGCTGCTCAATAATATTTTCCTGCATTTGAACTGATAGGAACCAATCGTCGTCTGCGCTAATTTGGAGAACATTAGAAGGATTTCTACTGAGAGCGTCGACATGCTTCATGGAAACACCGAGTTTATGTACAATCTCAAAATCGAAATCCTGAACGGATAACCACCAACGAGCAATTCTGGGAATTAAGTCTCGTTTCGAAAATGTATAACGCACAACTGAACAATCTGTAACAATTTTAAAATGATGTCCAAGGATGTATATTCTTAAACGACTCTCAATAATGTTTTTTATTATTCTTAGCTAAAGTTTCTAGTTCGTAGCTATGGTAAACTCGTTCAGCTGGACTGGTCACACGACTAAAATATGCTACGGGCTTAAGATTATTGGACTCATGAACCTGAAAAAATATGCCTCCCAAACCTTTTGAACTGGCATCAGTATGAATTTCGATTGGCAATTTGAATGGCATTAGAATGGGTTTAGCAATCAACAATTCCTTTAATTTATAAAAAGCAGATATTTGGGGCTTGTCCCACCTAAACTCAGTGTTCTTTTTGGTTAACTGTGTAAGGGGAAGAGTGATAGAAGCAAAGTTTTGAACAAACTTTCTGAAGTATCCAGCAAGCCCGAGGAATTGTCGAACTTCATGGGAATTTATAGGTTGTTTAAAATTCCTAACAGCATCGATTTTTGCCTCGCCTGGAGAAATGCTATTTGCACCAATTTCATGCCCCAAAAACTGGATTGGCTGCTTCAAAAATGAACATTTTTTTAAATTCAATTTGAACATCGCACAACAACTGAAAAACTTCTTCGAGTAGCTCTAAACCCCGCTCGGCGGTGACTGAAGGTACTAATAAATCATCCATATAGACTAGTACTTGACCATATCTCAGATTGCCCAAAGCATTATTACTACTGCAGGAGCATTTACTAACCCAAACGGCATTTTTAGAAATTCAAAATGTCCATCCGGAGTACTAAACGCGGTTTTTGCAACTGAATTAGAAGCTATACTGTTATTTGATGAAAACCCTGATTACAATCTAAGCTAGTAAAGAATAAATTTCCCCCCAATAAGTTTAATTGCTCTTCAATGTTACTCATAGGGTAAATGTCTTTAATGGTGGCTTTATTTAAGGCCCTATAATCACAGCACATACGATACTCATTATTTTTCTTTTTCACCAGGACTATTGGACTAGCAAAATTTGACTTTGACTCCCTTATTATAGATGCTGCCAGCAACTCATCTACCTTATCTCTAACTATCTCTCTTTCTTTGATAGACAACCTATAAGGGGGGTAACAAATTGGCTTTGTTTCATTTACTAACCTAATATTCAACTCACAGCCCCGTACCGTACCTAGGTCGCTAGTACTATTAGAAAAACAGTGTTGCCATTTATTCAAAAGATTCAACAAATCATCTTTAATTTTTATATCTAACTTATCATTCATATCAACTTCATTAACAGTTATACTACAAATTGTACTACTACTTTGTAATTTGCTCACCCCAGTTTTTCCCTTCAGCCTTGGAGCTTCAATGCATTTACATCCACGCCCAATCAGTCGATCTTTTGCCCAGGTGATCTCCTCATCGCTCTTGTTGGAAACCGCTAGCATAGAACTGGAACCTTTGAAGTCTGTCGATGGAATGCAAATCAGTGAACGCCCCTCCCGGAACTTCTTGCCCTCCATCACAATGTCTTCCTCTTCGCTGACATCAGTGATGTATACTGCACCATGGTTGAAGGACCTTGGACTCCTCTAGTCGAATAAGGGGTCGTGGGTCGTGGCTCTATGGCATCAAGTGTGAGCCGACGATGTCTTTGGTCAGCTTCACTTCATTGGAATGAACAAGGGAGACCCCATCTGCATTTATGATTGGTTGGCCCACCAGCAAGTCAAAGTCGCCCATTTCTGTTTCGGTTACTAATGCAGAAGTTTCCACCTCTATTCCATCCAAGGTGATGTGGATTTTAACAGCGGACCTGATGACATACAAATTACCACCCAATGCTGATAAAACTTTGTTGGTTACATAAGTAGGAATGTTCAGTTTTTTCACGATACTTGAATGAATAATGTTTTCTTGACTACCTCTGTCTATATATGTCCGAACCTCCATTCCGTTAATTAAACATAGCTTTTGGTAAATATCATTAATGGTGTTGTTTATAAACGCACGGTTTTGGCTTCACTTGCATTATTGAGTGGACTAGTTGTGGACGAACTAGGGTTACGTAATCGACAGTGTTCTTTCTTATGTCCAAAACGATGGCAAAGAAAACATTTAATGGTACCTTTCATGTGGCATTCCTTTGCAATATGGCCCGGTTTTCTACAGTTATAGCACTCCAAAGCTGGTCGTTTTCTGGCATCACTGTGAGATACCTCAGCTGGTTCATATGAAGTTCGTTTTGATTTCGGTATATCTCTAGGACTTTGATAATTTTCCAAGGGCATAATAAAACCAGCATAAAGTTCATCGGTTGTTGAGCACTGAAAGGCACGAGCATTTGCTTGAAGTTCCAGAGGTAATCCTCTGATAATGCACGAAATAGCCGCTTCATTATCTAGCCTACACTGTTGGATCAATGAAAGTTTTTCGTGGTAATAGCGTAATAGTGTGTCATTGTTTCATTAGATCTCTTTTTACGGTTAACTAATGCACGGGTGAGCGCTATCTTCCACTCATCCCAAGACTTTTTATAGTCATCTAGACGATTAAACCAATTACGACCTGATCCACGCAGTTTTTGTTGCATATAGGCCGTTTTGTGGTATTCAGACCACCCATGAATTTCACCTAGTTGGTCAATTTTCTGTAGCCACCCTGTTATCGTGGAAGTTTTATCATCAGGATCAAAAACTGGCACAATACCGCCCCGCACAGACACTATATTGACTACACATATCAACATCATCTTCACTTTTTAGTTCCTGTTGCCGAAATCTTCGTTGGAAAATCTGGTTAATTTTATTTTCTATGTGCTTTTCCAGCAGGCTTTGGTATAACACATTTTCGTCGTCACTAATTTTTAATACGCTAATTAACACCTCGGCACGTTAAAGATCTTTATCCCATACTTCTGATGTTACAGATAGGATAATAAAACTCGTTTTTATTTCACGAATATTCAAACTTGCACTAAACAAAATGCTAACTTAAACATTTCGATTTGCTTATTAGTGGCCCATCGGTGAATCATTAAGGCGGCGCCACACATTAATACACATATATTGGAATATTTGTCGATATATTTGTGTTTAAATATTTACTATAATGCCAAACTATATCCCCACATTTGCCTGTATGTATTGGTGTATTCGAAGCGGGAAGCACAAATATTCATTTATAATATGGATTCTTTCTTTTTCTTCAGTTTTGATACTGCACATTTGATAGTCAATTTTTGTTGAATTCTGTTCCACGCATCGAAGACCTCGTTCCTATTTTTGTGCAGTGGACGCATTCCAAATCACAGATTCCTGTTCGTATACCTCTAAAAACTCCATTACTGTTTCGTTTGACCACTCCATTTTCGACAAATCACACGTATTTAGCATAAATAGAGCAGCGCACGTCTATCTACTAAAACTGATCACACCGGCCGTACGAATATGTGGATCAGACATGTCGTTGCTTGTTTGGCAAATATTTGTGCCTTTGATTTGTGTTCATTTACCGAGATCAAGCGGGAAATCTTCATATTTGCCGCCTTTACACAAAAACCTTAACAAATAACAGTATATCTGGAATCACCTCTTTTATCAGTGTTAAATTACTTTTATTTTAAATACCAAAATATTTGAATAGTACAGTGTATAATAATAACTATGAAAACAGTAACAATTGCAAAAATATAAAGATTAATAAATTCAAATTATAAAATGATATACCGTTAAAACTTTCACAGTTAGAATTTTAAAATTTTTCTTTGACCACGGATGTTAAATTTCTCCGTGGCTTTGACTTTAACACAAAAGAAATACGTTTTTAATTGTCAATATCTCCAATTATTTATCACGTCATGCATGAAATAATCATTATTAAAATATTAACAGTTTTTTAGATCAGTGGTGGCTCGTGAATTGGAGAACAGGGGGGAGACTAAAATCATAAAGACTATATACACATAGAAAACGTCGTAGGCGTTTTATGGGGATGCTTAGCCTCCTCTGACCAGCCGCCACTGTTTTAGATATACAAAAGGGATCAAAAAATAAATGTTTTTAAAAAATTTTTTTTAAACTATATCCTTTTTGTTTTTCAGATCACAAAGTATTTTTCTGAAATCGCTTGGGAATGGCTATGTTCTCGGATCAATTTCTAACCCCAAAGTACGCTAATCTGGTACAATAGTCCGTTGCTAGCCAACGGACATTCCCGTACTGTATGAGAAAAATATTCCCGGCCTAGGCCTAGAAAAATCTGTCTCCCTTGCTACATATTTTCTATAAAAGGGTATATATGTCCCATTTATTACAAAAGACCTTGTTCTATTAGTTTTATTATCAGGTATTTTAATTAAAGATCCCCAATCTTCTACGTCGTTCAATGATTAATAAAGGTTTCAATATGCTCAAGGCTCAAAACTTTTGATTTTTTGGGTTTGTAGTTGTCACTTTGACGTTTTAGGAAAGCAAACAATTTTAAATAGAAAATCGCAATATTGAATGTGATTTCAGAAAAAATAGTATGTGCACCTCGGAATAAAAGCACATTCCCAGACGGCTTTGCCTCGGCCAACAATTTACATTGTCGTCCAGGAATGTATCGCTTTTACTCCGAGATACACAATATACTATTTTGTATTTAATATAGATAAATAACACAATAATAAATTAAATAACATGTTTGAATCAACATCATTTTAAAAAATATGCCAATTTCAATTGCTTTTTTGATAAAAGGTCTTTTTGTTGACAATATAATCATTGTACGAGAATAAATATATTTAATTAAATTTATGCAATAATACATAGTAACTTTTCACATTTTTGTTTAAAAGTTTCATTCAAATTAAATCACAAGATTT
Source organism: Ophraella communa (assembly GCA_035357415.1). Taxonomy (NCBI): domain Eukaryota; kingdom Metazoa; phylum Arthropoda; class Insecta; order Coleoptera; family Chrysomelidae; genus Ophraella; species Ophraella communa. The sequence goes on from CM068983.1 coordinate 34,636,946, forward strand.
TTTTAAGTGGTAACACCCATATCTACTTTAAATGGATATTTTAAAAAATGTCATTTAAACACACCTAGGCGTACTTACTTAAAATAAGCAAAATAGGGTACCAATAAAAACATTTTGTAGGTAGGTATGGTATGCATCATCCATAAAAGAACTATTTATTTGTGTCCATCAGCAAATAAAATAATTTTGGAGAGGGGTTAGGCCAATAAAAATCTTGAAAAAATCTTTTTTATTTTAAAACTATTCATAAAGACACATTTAGCTATAAAATGTTACTACAGTTTACAAAAAAAATAATAATAATTATTGCCCTATCACAATTTACACATACGAAAGATTGTTATTTATTTTTGGGACGTCTTCAAATGGAACTTTAAGAAAGTCACCATCTTCCTCGTTACTTAAGCTATTATCTTGATCTAATGACTTCTTTATTTCTTGTGTTACTTTTGCCGATTGTATTCTTTGAGCCAAAATCTGTAAAAAGCAAAAATGTAAGTACCTACCTTAGATTTTTTACTGAAAAGAAATAACAATGTCAGAACCTAATTAGGCGCGGTACGTGAACGATAGATGCACCTATATGTATTGACATTTTATAAAGAAATACCTAGCTATTTTGAAATTTTATTCAAATTCTTTCAAACCAATTCTCAATCAAAGTCATACCTATCCAATATATAATTATATAGAAAACAGGAGTCAAATTATATCAGTGAGAAGCTATAGCTCCTATCGTAGAACTACGAGAACTAACCCATTTGGCAACAGCAGCTAAAAATCCACGAATCAACTTAGGCCCAGTTTCATAATACCGACTTTAAAGTAACTTTAACTAAAGTCCACTTTAACTTAAAGTGCACTTTAAAGCGGCTTTAAAATTGACGTGTTTCATAAACGCCAGCCTACAGAACTTTATTTAAAGTAAATTTTTCTACTAGAAATTTATGTTGGCATCCATGAATAGCCCATGTTGTTTACTTCACTTTAATAATTCTGTCATATTTGTCATTATTGTGTTTGTATGTTTAGAGTCAATTGTACCAATAACTCGGGGGAAACGAGCAATTGCATAAAACTGCTCAGCAGTATGGGTCATTTCAACTAAGGTTTCACACATTTTGATGTAGCGTAGTCGTAACGAAGCTATTGCGTTGGATACGCAAACGGTAAAAAACTATTAATTTGTACAAGAAATTGAGTGCACACTAACCGATTTGTTGGTAACCTAATTAAATGCTCAATTTCTGCCAGTACATTTACTGTTGTAGCTTTCGTTAAACGAAATCTATCAAAGAATTCTGTATCGTTCCATTTATTTAAATGATCAATGCGTGCTCGATAAACCTTAGGCCTTCGTTCCACAACTTCATCTTCAGAAGAACTTGAAGAACCGCTACTCGAAGCCAACATTACTGCTTTTGGCTTTTTCACATAAACACACGCAAAAGATTGCAATTTGTGAATAGCAAGCAACACACGTTTGACGTTTAATTTGTTAAAGTGTGAGGTTATGAGCCCACTTTAAAGCGGTAAAGTGATGGTATACCCGACTTTATCTTAAAGTCACTTTAAAGTATAATTTAACTTTAAAGTTGTATTATGAAACACAATTTCTCACTTTAAAATTACTTTATATTTAAAGTTGATTATGAAACCGGGCGTTAAATTCAAATAAGGGGTGTAAAAGATAAATACGTTAATATATATAGCTTTATTCGGGTTTCGTTTTTAGGACGGTTTGAGAACGATTTGCTGACTGCGCACAACTGGATGTGCAGTAGACTAAATCCAAGGACTATTTATGTACGGTTTGAAAACTATCAACAAATGAAAAAACCCGAACGCCTTATTTTTTAATATCTGACACAAAAAGTAAATTATTTTGTCCACAAACCTAAAATGTTGGATAAACTGTTCATCACTATATAGGGGTACTGTTTCTCCGGCATAATTCTCATTTTTTTACTTTTTTCTGTAATAATTCGGGTAAAAAAATATTTGCTACCATCTCCAATCCATCATCATCTGATGATGAAAAAGATGAGGATGAATCTGACGAGAATTCTGCCAATAAATCCATAATAATATACTCAATAAATTAAAATATCAAGAATAATTTGATGATCAAGCGCATGCGTCAATTAGTCCACGAAAAATTCTTACTTTTAACCTTGGACTGATTTGACAGTTTTCAAATCGTCCGAAAATAGTCAGAAATAAAACCCGAACACCAAACTAAAATTATAGAACGGTTCGAAAACCGTACAAAAAAAACCCGAACACAGGATTTTTTAGTGCGCAGAATCCTGACAGTTTGAAAACAGTAATCAAGTAAACCCGAACAAAGCTTATGTTTTTTTTATGTTGTTTTTTTAAAGATAGTTTATGACAGATAGATAAAAATGTCAAGTCGCATTGTATTTGTCAAAGAATAAAGTTGAAAAGTTTAGATATTCTATCTATTTAATTGGCAAATATAAAATACAGTGGTCCTTCGAAGTAAATTTTGAACCGCTATGGATAAAAACAATGTAGCAGAACAACCAACAGAACTTCAGAAAGTGCGAAAAAGTGAGAGATGTAACAAGGGAGTTCCACCGCTACGATATGCATCAGAATTGGACAAAGCAGCTCAGAATTCAAGTATTGTCATGAAAGATAAAAAATCTGTTGCAAGTGACCATACGAGACATGCAGAAGTCGAGTCTGGTGAATTAGAGAATGGGTGCATTCCCGACAGCATTTCCGTTAGAAGTAGGAAGTCTGTAGTTGTTCCCAATGTTTTACATTTTCCGTCCAATAAATCCAACACCAATTCTGAAATTTCAAGTATTACCCGTATGAATCTTGAATTGACACTCATGAATAAACAGAAAGAACTTGATCAAAAAGTATTGAAAGAAAAGTTGAAAGCTCTGGAAAGGGAAAGACAATATCTTATTAAAGAAGCTGCTGGGAGATGAACAAGCTCCATTTGCCTTATCTGCCAATTTCTACCAATCCCCGCTACCATAAATGAATGGGTGGATGAATCAAGGCAATACATAGACGAGGTGCATGAAAATACCCCAAATATGCATAAAATATCATTCGAATGTCACTTCGCTACATCTGAAATCAATTTCCCAAACTCTGCTGGGGGTGGAGGAGATAGTGCGCTGCGAGATATTGCAAGAATGTGTATCGAAAATACAAACACAACCAACAAAATTCTTCTGCGCAACAGGATAAAAGATCTTCCGCAATTTTTCGGAGATCTTTCCGAATGGCCTATTTTAATTTTTGAATGGCCATCAACTGCTATAGATGTGTTGGACATTACGTCATTAGTGATGGCGTAATGACGTCATCGACGATTTTTTAAATAAAAACCGAGGTCACGTGGCAGCTCATTTGAAAGCTCTCCTTATCGACTTTGCAACAATGTAATCATTTAAATATTTATTTGTACAGGGTTAACCAAAATTATAAACTTTGTTAAGTAACATGGAATTACAATAAATATTCATTCACTGAACTAAAATAGACTAAGGACCGCCACTGGGAATAAAACAAAATAGTGTTTATTGTTGGTTCCGAAAAAAATACATTGATAAAAACAATGCTACATTATAATTTAAAATTAATTATTGTAGTAAGTACTCGGAATTATTTTTACAAAAATATTTAAATCAATATTGTCATTGATCCGCCTTTATTCGTCAATGATCTGTGAATCTATCAAATATCAAATAATAATAATACCCCAATCGTGATCCAATTACTCAATCAACAGTAAGTAAAATTGAAAAAAAAATGTAGAGAAACGGACCATGTTAAAGATCTTCCCAGAAGTGGTAGAACATCAATATCCGAAGCCAAAAATAACTGGACGTTGTTCTGGCGTTTCAAGAAAATCCTCATACCAGTTCTAGGCAGGTCGCACTAGATAAAAATGTCTACCAATCAACTGTTGTAAGAGTGCTAAAAAAGGAGAAGTGGCATCCATACAAAGTACATCTGGTCCAGGAGCTATTAGAAGATGACTTGATAGAAGAATCGAATTCTGCGAAATCGTTATGGAACAATGTAACAGAGATCCGGGTTTCATACTGTTATATACACATTAATTGTAACACATATTTATATATTTCTAATATATTGACAATCAATCATAATTTAAATATATATCTGTCAAATTGACATAAAAACTAAAATACGGTAACGGCTAGTATATAACAGTCCTCCGCCGTTATTTCTGGACACCTTCCTGTGGCACCTTGGGCGCCGGCAGCAGCTGCTCGATGTGTCTACGCCAAAGAAGGTCACCGTCGGTCCGTAGCTCGTAGTGCAGTTCGCCCAGCCGCCGTGTGATCACCCCGAACTCCCATTTAATTTTCGGATCGGAATAAGCTCTGGCTTGGACGCGGTCTCCTGTCTCAAATGATCTGGTCGTTGATGCTACATCATCAGGATGGGTCGTTGACGGAATGTTCAATCCCCTGAACATCACCTCCATCTTAGTCCTGATGTTTCGACCAAACATAAGTTGGTAGGGTGTTTGTCTGTTCTGTGTTGGGGTACGCCGGATTTGATCCTTAATGATGAGAAGTTTGTCGGTTAATGTTAGGTTATCACACTCCCCCTCCATCGAGCGTAATGCTTTCTTAATTGTTTGCACGTAACGTTCGGCTTGACCGTTCGTGGCTGGATGATAAGGAGCAGACGTTAAATGTGTTATATCGCAACTAGAGAGATAACTTTTGAATTCTTTGGACACAAATTGTCGTCCATTGTCTGAGACTAGTATGTGAGGAAACCCGAATGTGCTAAATAGTTCTTTAAGTTTGAGAATGCACCACGAACTTGTTGTAATTTTGGTGGGAAACACTTCTACCCATTTTGTGTAAGCGTCCACAATTATGAGGAGTCGGTATCCCTGTACCGGTCCAGCCAAATCCACATGTATCCTTTGCCATGGTTCTATGGGTTGTTTCCAATGATGAATTGGTACTTTAGATGGTTCTTTTTGTTCCAATCTGCATGCTCTGCAAGACCTTACCTTATTATCAATATCTTTATCAATGTTTTTCCAGTACACGTAACTGCGTGCAAGCATTTTCATTTTTATTATTCCTATATGTCCAGAGTGAAGTTCATCAAGAACAATCTTGCGTAAACTGGGTGGTATCATTACTCGCGTTCCCTTCAATAAACAGTTATCCTGAATTGTTATTTCATTATCATTATAGCCATAATTTCGCAAAGATCGACCAGTTTTTAATGCTTCCCATATTGCTTTAAATTCATTGTCATTTTTAGTCTCCTTGGCTATAATTTGTGGTCGAACTTCAAGCGCGTTTATTTGCTGAATTTGAAATAAAGAATGTTGGTCTATAGAAGTGTTTTTTACTTTTTCTACTGGGAATCTTGATAGGTAATCAGCATTAGCGTTTTTGAGTGAGCTTCTGTATTCCACGTTGTAGTCGAATCCGGACAGAAAATGAGCGTAATGGAACAGCCTCATTGTACTGAGGGCAGGTAATGTTTTATGAGGATGAAATATTGACGTGAGTGGTTTGTGGTCTGTTATTAAAGTAAATTTTCGACCATAGCAGTAATGGAAAAAAAATTTTATGCCCCAAAATATAGCTGTAGCTTCTTTGTCGATTTGGCTGTATTTCTTTTCGCTCGATGACAGTGTTCTGGATGCAAATGCTATTGGTCTTTCTGATCCATCATCTAATTTATGTGATAATACGACTCCCAAACCTGTTGGCGATGCGTCAGTCGCAAGAATTAATGGTTTATTTGGATCAAAATGGATCAAAACTCTTTCGCTCAATATTTCCTTCTTTAATTTTTTTAAAACTGTTTTCGCATTCCGATGACCAGATGAAGTTTTTGTCTTTCTTTAAAAGTTTGTTTAAGGGATGTGTGATGGACGCCAGGTTTGGAATGAATTTATTATAATAATTTGCCATCCCAAGGAAAGTTCTAAGTTCATTTATGTTAGTAGGTCGTTCAGCATTCAGTATGGCTTTGATTTTGTCTTTATTTTTGTGTAATCCATCTTGATCTATTGTATATCCCAGATAATTAATGCTTCGTTTAAAGAAATGGCATTTTTCTTTATTCAAACGTAAATTATTTTCCTTCAGTTTTTGCAGTACTATTTCTAATCGAGTTAAAAGCTGATCTTCAGATGCTCCTTGAATAATTATGTCATCGAAGAAACATTTTACTCCATCCAGTCCCTGAAGTAGTTGGTCCATAAATTTTTGCCAAAGACTTGGGGCTACTTTCACCCCAAACATTAATCGATTGACCTTATATGTGCCCTTATGCGTGCTCAATGTTTGTAGGAGGGCACTTTCCTCGTCCATCACCATGTTCATGTATGCTTGACAAATATCTAAAGTGCAAAAATACTTGCCTCCATTCATTTCAGCAAATATGTCTTCGATTATGGGTATTGGATAGTTATCTTCTTTAATAACCTTGTTAAGGGTTACTTTGTAGTCTGCACATAGTCTAATGCTACCGTTGGGTTTCACAATAGGTACTATTGGAGTACCCCAATCCGAGTGATCTATCTTAGTTATGACTCCTTCTGAACATAGTCTCTCTATTTCCTTGTCTACTTTTTCTTTTAGTGCATAAGGTATGCGTCTAGCTTTAACAAAAATGGGTTGAGAATTTTCTATTAAGTTAAGATGCGCTTCGTAATTGGGTATTTTTCCTAGATCCGATCGAAATACAGTGGTTGCATATTCTTCTAAAAGTGTATCAAGTTTTTTAGCTGACTCTGAATATTGTATTATTTTCATATCTACTAATTGAACATTTACTTCTTTCATCCAACTCCTTCCGAATATTGGGTCTACGTTTTGTGTTATCAAGTACAATTTTCCACTGAATATTTGATTTTTATAGCGGCATTGAACAAATACCACTCCTGCAGGTTTGATTATTTCGCCAGTGTATGTTTTTAGTTTAATGTCTGTTTTAAATACCTTCTTTCCTAAATTCATATCTTTAAACTGTTTGTAAGACATCGAAGATAATGTTGCGCCAGTATCAAATTCCATACTCACAGGTTTGTTCTCTATTTTTATAGTGATTATATATTTATCTGAAATCTCGCTCTTAATAAGATTAATGTCTCCTATACTTCCATTGCTTGTGTCACTGTCGTCATCTACTTGGTTGGAATTTGTTATTTTCTGTAGGCATACTCGTGCTAGGTGACCAATTTTCTTACATTTCATGCAAGTAGATTTAACAGCTCCACATTCACCTGATCTGTGATCGTCCTTGCCACAGCGGAAACACCTTCCTTTTAAATCTTTTACAGTAATTGGACCCGAACGAGAATAAAAAGAACGAGGAGATTTGATGCTTTTCTTTTTGGTGTTTGTTATTTTATTCATCGTGTCGGCCGGCTTATGTATGTCATCAGAAATTCTCGAGTTTTCAGCTTTGCCCATTTCTATAGATGTAGCCATGTTTACCATTTTTGAAAAATTAGTAGTATCCCTTTCTTGAATAATTTTTGTTCTTATTTCACTGTCCTTCAACCCTCGAATAAATTGAAGAGATAGAAAACTTTCTGATGTGGGTTTAAAGCAATTTTGACACTTAAATTCACAATTTATAGATAGTTTCTTTAACTCGGAAGCATATGTAGCCACAGTTTCATGTTCCAATTGTAAACGGGTAATAAATCTGTGCTGCAATGCCCAAATACTTGGTTTTGGATCTATATAGTCGTCTAATAATTGTGCAAGTTCTTCGAATTTTTTAGCAAGAGGATCATCCGGGGAGCATAAATCATAAAGCCTTTCGTGTAGTGGCGGTGACAATGAAGAAAGAAGTATATAAACTTTCGTATCAGCGTCTTCAATATTATTAAGCAGGAAAAACACTGAAAGTCTTTTTATAAAATTCCTAAAACTTTCATTTTCTTGAAATGGTTGAAAATTCATATTTGGCATACGGGTTTGCTGGTTGCGTACATCCGATTGTTGTGTTGACGAAGCAGGCGATATAAAAGCGCGGTTGATAGTATTTTGTAGCATCATAAGTTTCGTTTTAAGAACTGTGCATTTTTCTTCAAACTCATATCTAATATCTATCTCCTGTTCGAGTTCGTCATCTGGAGTGTCTGTCGGAATGAACGCCCAGTGATATAGTTTATCAATTATTATTTTTTTTATTTTTTGACGTATTGTATTAGATTCTGTCAATGTTATAATCTGACAAAAAGTCATCTCGTAAAAAGTATAGTAATTATAGTTCTTTGCTAAGATTGATAGTTTCCTTTCATTACAAACGATAAAGTGGTCCTTCGAGCTATCTCAAGAATCATCCTTTGTGTGAGAAACTCCAGTCCAAGAATAAATCTCAATTGGAAAGAAATGTCGACAAAACAACTAACGTTTGGTGATATTCATGACATCTCATTGAAACTCAAGAACACGGGTGATACAAATTTAGTGGAAAATCTTTATTTTCTTTTGTATGGAGAACAACCTAAAGTAAAAGCAGTGAAGAGGAGAATAACTGCATTCTCAGGGTATCCATTTCAAGAAAATTCAGAAGAATTTGAGAAAAATCTTTCCCCAATCAGTGAATCATTGAGCATCAAGAATTTACAGAAGCTTTGTGATTTCTTCTCTCAAAAGTTTATCAAAACTGCTTCTGCTCATGAACTTGCCAATATTCTTATAAGTAATATCTATAAATTATTAGGAAACGAAAATTCTCATCAGTCACGTGGATACAATGGAACAAAAAGTGTTCCGAAATCCGTGAACTGTAGGAGTAGCATAGAAAAATCTATAAAATCATACAAATCACGAGATAACAAAATGCTTTTGGATATACAAATGGAAATAGATAGAATCCAAGAAGATATACTTAAGAAAAAAGAAGAAATTGTCAATTTACAATGTGATATAGAAGATTTGAAGAACGATGAAGAGACTCCTGCTCAAATACTCAAAATTAAAGAGAACGAGCTAGGAAAGAAGACAAAACTCCTTGAAATACAAGAAGAACGTCTTAAGAATAAAGAAAAATCGTTCAACAAGTACGAAGAAATACTAGAAAAAACAAATGGATGTGATACAACAGACATTGCATCAGAAGATGATGAAGATTTCAATGATGTAGATTGGTCAGTTCCAAACAGAGTCCAAGAATGGGCAAATTCAGTGAACAATCAGAATGCATCATGTTTTGGAAATGATGGGATAGAAACTTTAACTCGTTCTATTAACAAAATGTTGACACGCCAAACAATTGGAAGCCAGTTGACCGAGTTTGATGGAACATCTTGTTTGAAATGGCCAATTTTCCATGCCCAATATATACTTTCGGATGAGGCTTGCAACTTCTCTCCGAAAGAAAATGTTTTGAGACTCAATAAGAGTCTGAAAGGAGAAGCAAGAAAAATGGTAGAAATGCTACTAATCACTGCAAAACAGCCAGACGAAATCATTGATATTCTCAAGAAGAAATATGGCCGTCCAGAACATATTATGGATGAACTACTCGCGAAAGCTCATGAAACTCCAAACGTTGAAAGCCTCGACTCATTTTTGAACTTCAGTATTACAATCAGAAATATTGTAGAGGTCGTTGAAGGAGATATTGCCAAAATAATCGATCAGCGGTATTTATTAGCTACTTTCGTCAACAAACTCCCACCTCATCTACTCACACAATGGGGAAATTTCCTAATAGAGAAAAAAATCAAGGATCACCATGAATCTCTGAAAGATTTCTCTGACTGGATTCAAGAAATGTCGGAAGCGGTTTCACGAATCACCTTTATATCGAAAAATACTGGTAATCATCCTAGTACGAGCAATGAGTGTGAAAGAAAAGATTCGAGCATCACCCATAATAGTACACCAAAGCCAGCAAGCAAGATCTGCAAGTTGTGCACAAAAGGTGAACACCCACTGGAAAAATGCCAACAATTTCAAAACTTGGATGTTCAACAAAGATGGAAAATAGTAAAAAAACATAATGCTTGTTTCTGCTGTCTTCGCTATCACAATGGAAAATGCAAAAAAGGAAAAGCATGTGGAATAAACAATTGTGAACGTTTCCATAATAACCTACTCCATAAAAATAAAGAAAATTCGTCGAACACACTTCAAAGAAGTTGTGAAGCGAATGCTTGTGTTAATGAAGTAACATGTAATGTTCTACTAAAAATGCTACCAGCCAAAATAAGAGGCCCCAATGGTATATTTAACATCACTGCATTGTTGGACGAAGGAAGTACGCTCACCTTAATCGATTCTTCGGTAGCATCGAAACTCGGATTAACAGGTCCGGTTTCACCCCTTTGTTGCAAGTGGACAGGAGAAATCTATAGATACGATGAACATTCTCAAGTAGTTCAAGCAGAAATTAGTGGTGTCAATAGTATATCGTACCACTCACTTAAAAATATTCGAACTATTCGCAAACTTGAATTGCCATTCCAAAAGTACGATCTTCAAAAAATTTTAAAGAAATATCCTTTTATTAAGCAATTCGCTAATGAAATTGAAATCGAAGAAAATCCAACACTTCTCATAGGACAGAACAATGCTCATCTCATTCTCTCTAGAAACATCTTACAACCCCATCCGAACGGTCCGATTTTATCTAAAACTAAAATAGGTTGGACTCTTCATGGAACTGTGGAAAATCTTCAGGGTGATTTGAAGAACGAAGTAGCAGTCGTCTGTTGTGAGGAATCTGATGATAGTCTTCATAATCTGGTAAAAAGTTTCATGAAAATTGAAAATTTTGGCGTTGTATCCATTCGAGACAAAAGAAAATTGAAAGAAGATGAAAATGCAATTTCTTTGGCACAAAATTCTATAAAATTCAATGGAGCAGGGTACGAAATAAGATTACCACGAAAGAGCGACATAGAAGACATACCAGAATCAAAACAAATGGCATTTCGGAGATTGATGTGCCTTGAGAGACGTCTCAAAAAGGAACGTGATTTGGGTGAAGCATATTCTGCTGAAATTAAAAAATTGTTAGATAAAAATTATGCAGTTCCTGTTCAAGATTATGAATTACGGAAACAGAAAAATATTTGGTTTCTTCCACATTTTCCAGTCACAAACCCCAACAAGCCTGGAAAAGTACGTATCGTTTTTGATGCCGCAGCGAGAAGTAATGGTTTTTCGCTGAATGATTTTTTACTCACTGGACCAGATCTCCTAACTTCACTATTTGGTGTCCTGTTGAGATTTCGAATTCATAAAATCGCATTTGCAGGCGACATAAGGGAGATGTTTAACAGAGTGAAGATAGCAGAAGAAGATAGCTTTTTCCAATGTTTTTTGTGGCGAAATTTGAAATCAAATGAAGCTCCGAAAGTATTTCGCATGACTGCAATGCTTTTTGGTACAACTTGTTCACCGTTCCTGGCACAATTTGTGAAGAACTACAACGCCGAAGAACACAGAACAGAAAATCCAAGAGCAGCGGATGCGATAATATATTCTCACTATGTTGACGATTATTTAGACTCCACAGAGAGTGAAGAAGAAGCCATTCAGTTGGTAAACGACGTAATCCGAATTCATGGCAAAGGAGGCTTCGAAATTCGTAATTTCATATCGAATTCCTCTATATTATTAAACAATATTCCAAAACATCTCATAGCAGACAATAAATTGAGCACTGAAGTCGATAAAAACTCCAATCCAGAGAGAATTCTGGGAATGATGTGGAATCCATGCAATGATTGCTTCACATTCAAACTAAAATTTCATAAGATTCCGAAAGAAATATCAGATGGTGTCAAAATTCCCACGAAAAGACAAGTTCTCAAGACCGCCATGTCGGTGTTGTCACCTATAATCACCTATAATCATCAAGGTGAAGATACTTCTCCAAAAGATATGGCGTGCAGGACTAGGATGGGATGATAGCATCACCGATAATATGTTCAAGAAATGGTTAGTTTGGTTGAAACAACTGGAAAAAGTCAGGGAAATTGAGATTCCGCGTTGCTACTCATTTCATTTGCCAAAAGCTGAAACCATCGAATTACACACATTTTCGGATTCCAGTGAAGATGCGTATGCATCAGCCGTTTATCTCCATTTGAAATATGAAGAAGGCATTGAAGTAGTACTGGTAACATCAAAGGCTAGAGTTTCCCCTCTTAAATCGCTATCTATCCCAAAACTTGAATTACTTGCTGCAGTGATGGGTGTAAGATTATCAATGGAAGCTCTAAAATATCTTAACTTCAACATCAGTAAGAAGTTCTATTGGACCGATTCGAGAACGGTTCTACATTGGATTAATAGCGATAAAAAACTTCAAACTTACGTTTCTGTTAGAGTCGGAGAAATTCTGGAACACACTGAAGTTGAACAGTGGAGATGGGTTCCAACTTTAGAAAATGTCGCAGATGATTGCACTAGAGAAACCACAAAAGATGAGATTCATGCAAATCATCGATGGTTCAAAGGCCCTGCCTTCCTCTACGAAAATCAGGATAAATGGCCAAGAGTTATCGATGCAGAAAAAATTGATATTAGTCTACAAGAAGTTGAAGATATCAAAAATTGCATATCTGTGGTACTACCTGACATTAGGGATCATTATACATGGATAAAACTGCTCAGAGTTACATCAAGAATCCACCAATTCATCATGCTCCTCAAAAAGCAAAAACGATCCAATTTTTTGGATTGTGAACAGATAGCGTGGAGTGAGAAACTCTGGTGGAAGTCAGTGCAGTGTTCAAAATTTCCCAAAGATATGAAAAATTTACGTGAAAAGAAATCCAATAAAGATGGTCGCTTACATCATATGTCAATTTTTTTAGATACAGATGGAATCATGAGGGTATGCAGTAGAATTCTACGAATGGACAACATTCCTGAAGAAATCTTTAAAGAATCGGTTGTTCTAGATGGAGATCATCAGTATACTCAAAAAATGATAATGCACTTTCATAAAAAAAATGGTCATCAAGGTATAGAAACTATCATCAATGATCTACGGAGGAAGTTCTGGATTCCGAAAATTCGCACTATAGTAAAAAGAGTCATCAGGAATTGTCAGTTTTGTAGGAAAAGGATGGCAAAAAGTGCAGAGCCTATAATGGGTCAGTTACCTCAAGAAAGGCTTCTTAAATACGAAAAACCCTTTTCAGCAACAGGGTTAGATTTTTTTGGGCCATATTCAGTGAGGATCGGAAGAAGAGTTGAAAAGCGTTATGGGGTACTGTTCACATGCATGACAGTAAGAGCAATCCATGTAGAAATTGCCCATAGCCTCAGCACCGACTCATGTATCATGGCTATAAGAAGATTTTTGTCAAGAAGAGGGTCCGTGAAAGTCATTTGGTCCGATAACGGTACGAATATAAGAGGAGCAAGCCGTGAACTTCTAGAAGCCTTCGACCAATTGGAAATGAGCTCCGTAGTCGAAGAATTGACCAACAGAGGAATATATTTCAAGAGAATTCCTCCACTTTCTCCCTTCATGGGAGGATGCTGGGAAAGAATGATTGGCTGCTTCAAGAGAGCTCTTAATGCCATCCTGAGAGATAGACATCCTACGGACGAGGTATTACAGACAGTATTTTCCGAGGCTGAATATATAGTCAACAGCCGACCACTCACTCATGTGTCGGAGAATCCTCAAGATCCTGTGAGTATTTGTCCCAACGATATATTATTGGGAAAATCTTCTGAGATAATGACTCCTGGATTATTCACCGATCAGGACCTTATTACAAAAAAACAGTGGCGAATTTCCCAATATCTAGCTGATTTGTTTTGGCGTCGCTGGTTGAAAGAATATCTACCCACATTGATCAATAGAACGAAATGGAATCAAAATGAAGCCAATATTCGAATAGGTGAAATTGTGGTGATAAATGAAAACAATGTTCCGAGAGGTATGTGGCCAATGGGGGTGATAGAAAAAGTCTACAAAACAAAGGTGAAGATGGAGTTGTAAGAGTGGCAGAGGTCCGCACGACGCAGGGAACTTTCAAACGACCTGCGAGAAAACTCCACCGACTTCATATCAGTATTGACGAAAGAAGAGTCAATACTGGGGAGGACAATGTCGGAATGAACGCCCAGTGATATAGTTTATCAATTATTATTTTTTTTATTTTTTGACGTATTGTATTAGATTCTGTCAATGTTATAATCTGACAAAAAGTCATCTCGTAAAAAGTATAGTAATTATAGTTCTTTGCTAAGATTGATAGTTTCCTTTCATTACAAACGATAGTGTCTAATTCTATGCTTTCTTGCAAATTTTGAAGTTTCCCTAAAGTTTCTTTAAGAGATTGAAGTCTTGTTTCTATTTCCTCCTGGGGAATAATTTCTTGCGAATTCACGTAGTTTTCTAGTTTTGTAATTAAACCTCGTAGTGAGGCGCGGGTTTTCTTTAGTTTTTTAATATCTATTGTCGACATCCTCGTCGCCAATTTGTTATATACACATTAATTGTAACACATATTTATATATTTCTAATATATTGACAATCAATCATAATTTAAATATATATCTGTCAAATTGACATAAAAACTAAAATACGGTAACGGCTAGTATATAACACATACAAAAGGTACTTTTTTCAGATGAAGCGTCTTTTATGCTGAACGGTCACGTAAATCGCCAGACATGTCGATATTGGGCAAGTGAAAATACACATTGGATGGAAGAGTATAGGACACAATATCCCGAGAAGGTGAATGTTTGGGCATTATAAACAATCAAATTGTAGGGCCATATTTTTTTGAGGAAAACCTAACTGCTGCTAGTTATCTGGAATTTCTTCAAAATTATCTGTTGCCACATCTAAATCAGCTATTTCCAAATAGAAATGATTTATGGTACTAATATGATGGGGCTCCCCCATGTTTAAATATAAAAGTAGATATTTACTTTATAACGTTTAATATAATAATCTATTAATTGACCAAATGTCACCTAACTGTCAATATCCTGGTTACTATCCGCGTTAACCATAGATATAAACTATAACATCTCCCCTTTTTGCACGAACCATATCATCTCCCTTCCCCAAGATCCGGTTAGTACTAAATTCCAGGTATGGGTCGTAAAAATTTTCTATTCCGTATATATATTTTTCCACTCGCGGTTTTTATCGTATATCTTCGATATGGTCCAACCTCCACAATAGCTCCAGTACAATCCCATTTTTTTGATATTGGATTCTATAAAAATACATTTTGGCCAGGTTTAACTGGAATTAAATTTTTTGCTGATTTATTATATTTTTCTGCTAATTTTAATTTTTCATTAGCTTTTACATCCTGAATAAAAGTAGCATTTTTCCACACTGCAGCAAAGTTATTTTGATGAGTTGGGATCAAAGATTGAATTGGTCTACCATATAAAATTTCAGCTGGAGATTTTCCAAAAGCATTTGGTGTATTTTTCCATTCTAGTAAGCCTTTATAATATTCTTCTTTGTTGAAATTACCATTATTTGTGCATTTTATTATTAGAGATTTCATTGCTTTAACAGCAGCTTCGGCATGTCCATTACTTGCTGGATAATGTGGTGTTGATGGTGCAAAAACTACATTCCATTTTTTTAAGAATGTTTTAAAATCTCGGGAATTATATTGACCACCATTATCTGATCGAAACCTAACAGGTACGCCAGTATCAGCAAAAATTTTGTACAAATCATTTATAATCTGTGAACTGCTAGGATCTTTGTTATTGTATTGGTTTACTATTGTCCATCCCGAAAGTCTATCGACATAAACCATAAAATGTTTGCCTCCCGTGGTAAATAAATCTGATGAAACGTCTTCAAATGGTCAGCTTGGTAGGTCTTCAATCAAATAGGTCTCTTTTGAAAGTGATGCTCTATTTGTCTGACAGGACTGACAAGCTTCCACGCAATTCTGAATATCGCTCTTCTTTGCAGGCCAGTATACTGTCTGACGAGCTCTTCTTAAAGTTTTTTCGATTCCTTGATGTGATGCATGTAATTTTTCAATTATTGCTTTGCGACAAGATTTTGGAATTAAAATTCGAGTTCCTCCTTTTATAATTAGTGAATTTTCATAACTCAGTTCCCGGTGTACCTTCCAATAAGGAAGTAAATTTGACTGTAACTTGTTTTTTGATATTGGAAATCCGTTTTGGATTAAATCTTTTATTAGTTGACATTCCTCATCATTATTTGTTGCTTCTTGTAACTCTACAATCATCGGGTCTTGTAAATGAGAACTTCTACTTTCATCCGCAGTATTATCCGCTATAGAAATTTGGTGAATAACTAATGAATTTAAATGGGTTGCGGCCTCTTCTGCTAGTAAGTCCTCTTTATTTGGATCGCAAACAGGTGAACGAGAAAGTGCATCAGGTATAAAATGTTCCTTGCCTTTTTTCCATTCGGCGATAAAGTTATATCCAGCTAGTTTCTCTTTTAACCTTTGAATCCGTGGATTTTCGATTTTGTCTAACGTATAGTTGTTTAATATTGGTTCTAACGGTTTATGATCAATGACAATAGTGAATTTTGGTAATCCTAATAGATATAGTTTACATTTTTCAACAGTCCAAGTTACTCCCAACATTTCAATTTCTATCATTGCATACCGTGTTTCGGTTTCTGACAAGAATCGAGAACCGCATTGTATAAGTTTCCAATGATCTTCATCTTTCTGAAGAAGCGCAAATCCCAAACCTTTAGTACGCGAAGCATCGGTATGTAAAACGATTGGTTTCGTTTGATCAAAATGCGTTAAAATAGGCGGTTCTGCTAATGCCTTTCTTACATTGTTAAAAGCTTCTTGATGACATGAAGACCATAAAAACGTATTTTTAGTTTTTAGAAGTTCTCTTAACGGTGCAGCTGCCTTGCTTATTTCGCATGAGAAACTTCCAAGCTGGTTGACAAGTCCCATAAAAGATCTAAGTTCCGTGATATTTTTTGGTGTCGGGAATTTTTCTATAGCTTCCAGTTTTTTCTTATCTGCTTTAATACCATATCTACCAACAATATAACCAACATATGGTAGTTCAGGCTGGGCAAAAATGAATTTTTCTGGATTAAGAGTAATGTTTTTAGCTCTGCAACGTTCCAACAAGCAAATAATTCTTTGATAATGTTCTCTAAAATATTTGTCATGTAAAAGAATGTCATCGACTACCTTTTCTATGTTTCCAATATCTAGCAGTGCTTCATCACCCCTACGACAAAATTCGTCTCCGGAACTTACCAAACCCATAGGCGTACGTAAAAATTTAAATCTTCCCCAAGGCGTCAGAAAAGTTGTTAAATCTTGACTTTCTTGATCCAATACAAGCTGCCAATAGCCACTTTTTGCGTCCAATGTAGAAAAGTAGTTGGATTGTCCATCTATATTTGACACTGCCTCCCATGGAGTCTTAAATGGATGTGTAGGTCGTTTAACAAACCGGTTTAGTTTTGTATAATCTACACATATTCTAATTTTTCCATTTGGCTTTTGTACCACAACCATTGGGCTAACAAATTCTGTAGGTTTATCATTTACACGTGCTATAATTTCTTGTGATAGTAAATTATCCAATTCTTTTTTAACCGGTTCTAACCATGCAAACGGAATTTTCCTGGGGCATGATATTGCAGATGGTGTGTAGTTACTAGTTAAATGTATATGGACTGGCGGTCCCTCCATAGGTTTTAATGTATTAGAATTAAAGACGTCTTGGTATTGATGTAATAAGTTTTGTCTAATTTTTGTTATTTGTTCTTGTGTTGGTTGATTTGGAATTTCATCTGAAGGCCGAATTGAAGATATTTGGTTAAAAATTGGTTTTGGAAAGTCTGGATGTAAAATACCTAATTTTATCATAATTTCTCTATCTAATAAAAGTTCTTTGACGTTTTTGCATACATATATATCAAAATTTGCTTTGTATAAAATTTCGCAATTAATTGTTCCATATACTTTTATTTGACTACTATCTGCAAATTCCAGTTTAATATTGGTTTTTGACAATTTGTTAAATGGAACATTAATATTTTTTAAATAATCGATTCCCATCACACTTACTTCTGCACCCGTATCTGGTGTTGCTTTTGAACACCATAAGTAATTGTTGTTGCCCATTATAGTGGCCTTAATTCTAATGTTTATTTGTCGTTTGCTATTCTGTCTGTTTTCATTTATATTAGCGATTTTCAGTAAACCAATATTGTGGTTATTTTCTTCTAGTTCAGTAATAAACTCAACATTCTTGGTTCTGCAAAATTCTGTAAAATGTCCTTTCCTGTTACAGTGCGTGCATTGAAAATTTATTGCAGGGCATTCTTTTAAATGAACATGCCATTTTTTGTTACAACGTGGACATTTTTTTGTATTTTTAAAATTATATTTAGGGTTTACTTTTTGTATTTTACTGTTTTTTGATTGATTTTCTTCTAATTTGGCATTTTCTTCTAATTCACATAATTTTATAACTTCGTTCAAAGTAGTTGAATCCGGTAGTTTTCTGCATTTTTGTCGAATTGTTGGATCGTATATAGACTCTATAAGATGATTAGTAAACGTTTTATCAAAGCAGTTTGTACAAGGTTCCGTTAAATAGAACAGCTTTAAATTTTCTCTGTAGCAAAAATGAAAAAGATTCACCTTCTTCTTGTTTATAATTCATAAATTGACTGCGTCTTATTCTACCATTTTCTTTCTTTTTAAAATAGTTTTCAAGTTGGTCCAAGATTTGTTTTGCACTGATTTTACTGAAATCTTCAATTTTCAAAATAAATCGAACAACGTCTAATATATCTTGTGCAAAAAATGATAATAGTAAGGCTGATATTTGTCCACTATATTCCATTTTTAATCCTTGAAAAGCTATGTAGTTTTCATATTTAATTCTCCAGTCCATAAATTGTCCCAAGCTTCTAGAGTCGTCTAGTTTTTCTGGAATTGGCACATTTGTAGGTAATTTAATATGGCCAATATCAACAATACTTGCATTTTCCATATTAGGAATATTACTTTCACTTTCATTGGAAATATATTTATTGGCTATTAACTCCATAAAATTTTGTATTTGTGAAAACTGTTGTTCCATCTTGTCGAATTTTTCTGCTGTGGAATTTTCTAAACTTCGAAGGACTTGGTTTGTTGTTTCTAGAGACATTGAACCTTCGATTTCCGGATTTCGAGATTTCTTGGTCTTTCTAGAGGTTGGCATTATGCAGGTGTTTTCTAAATAAGCTTTATTCTTTATACTGACTGCGCCATGTTTAAATATAAAAGTAGATATTTACTTTATAACGTTTAATATAATAATCTATTAATTGACCAAATGTCACCTAACTGTCAATAACCTGGTTACTATCCGCGTTAACCATAGATATAAACTATAACACCCCACACTATGGCGTTAACACGAGATGACCAATGAAGCCTGCCAAACCGAGAGAGACAACAACAAGAGGACACCAGTAAAAGATGCCTAGCATCAAACTGGTTCAACGGACAAGACAACAAGTCTGTTCTTTGAACCGAAGAACTGAAATTTGTACAGACCGGTACCAGGAGGACCGGGGGTGGTTGGAAAAGGGGCGCGGGAGTCGATATCCTAAAGAACTGGATATGAACCCTTCGCTTCGGGCTTGTACAAATTAGGCTTAGGCTACTATGGCGTTGAGGTACGAAATTACTTTAATAACGTTTTCCCAGGAAGGTGGATAGGTAGAAGGGGGCCTATCGAATGGCCACCAAGGTCTTCAAATTTGAATCCTGTTAGACTTTTTTTTGTGGGGATGTTTAAAGAGCAGAGTATATCAAAATCGACCGAATAATGTAGAAGAGTTAAAGGAGCGAATCCGAACGGAAATTGCCCAATTAACACCTGAAGTCCTCGAAAACGTTAGGAAAGAATGTACTGCTCGCCTCGATATTTTAAAGAGTTCAAAGTTAAAATTATGTGGGTAACTTTTTAAAACAAAAATGTGCTTTAGGCAAATGGGCGGTTGTAAATAATAAACGTATTTTGCAGTGTAAAAAGTAGGCGTGTGTTGATAATATTGATTGCGGTATCTGGTAGGTCAATATTCTCAATGTCTGATGTGGGCGGTACCATGGAATTTGTAGTATCAACGAAAATCGCCCTAGTCATGTCAGGCCACTTTCGTTGACGATAGTTAAGTACTTCTGTGTAATACACTAATGCTACGGTTTAAATTTAATATTACCTGTTGTCGTCGAAGTTCTGCTTCTTCTAACTTTTCTTGGAGTTTTTCTAAGGTAACGGGGGAGGTAGATGATTCTTCTAACCTCTCTAAAACCCTTTTAGGGGGATGTTTTTTTACAATGCTGTCATCAGATTCTTCTGTGTCTTCAAAACCAATTTCAAATGACATTCCATTTGCTGTAATTCAGATTTAGACATTTTTTAGATTTTAGGGCACATGTGAGTAACAAAATATTGGATGTTTTCGTTTGATACGGGTAATAGTGTGTTTGTTCATTCATTCAAGTTTTACTATAAATAGGGTTGGTGGAAGATAAAACGATGGATATTTAATAAATTGTTCATTTGGTTTTGCTTTTAACGGCATAGGGTTGATAATAAGCAGAATAAATAACCGTATATTTGGAGGTCTCTGGAAAGAATCCAGAAACTATTAAGTAAACATATTTGTATAGTACAAGATGATAATTACTAATATTTTATTTATATGTATACAATGTAGTTAAATCATAAATTACATAGTTTTTTCCGAGGTGTTTTTTATAAAGTTGTATATTTGTTTTACATAGTAACTTTGAATATATATCCGGTTTAAATTTATAATTTTTACTGATGCCCTTTGAAATAAAGTTTTTAATTCTCACCTCCTCGATGCACATTATTAACAGAACCCATTTCTAGTAGCTCTTCTTGTAAGTCCTCTGCCTCCAGTGGGGGTAAATTAGGTTGATGTTGCGGGGTCAATACTACAGTTCTTGTCTCCGCGTGACCGTTAGTTAAATTTCCATCTAAAGGTTCTACAGTTATATTTTTTGCAGCGCTGCAGCCCATATCTGAAAAGCATTAAACATAGATACACGGTTGCGAAAAAGTCTGGCATTCTTTGGGAAGGAATGAACTTAAAATGATGAAATTTTGGGATACTAATTGGCATTATTTTATGCATTTTTTACAGTATAATTCAAGTTTGTACATAGTCATAGATTTCACTGTCACTGCCCTCTTGTATTTTTTAAACATTTAAGCCAAAAACCCGTCATTGTTTGCTTTTCATGATACAGCAAAAAACAAACGGTCAAGCCGCTTGAATTTCGATCCGGATTGAAAGTCGGAAATAAACGTAGTCTTTGTAATGGGCTTTGTACCTACTTTATAAATATAAAAAAAAATATATTTTCTTCTATTTTTTCCATTTTCTTCCCGTAGTATCTATATAGAAACAAAAAGACTCGTTATATAGTATTTAATCAATCATGGAATTTTGAGAGGTTGGCCTTTTGTTAAGCAGTTTGAATAATCGATACTTAAGTTTATATTTATGTTAAAGCGGTAGTGTATACAAATTGAATAGCATGATAGTAACTAAAAATCGATAAAAGTATTGTCTGATTTAAAGTTGATGACCTCTGTTACATGACATAGTAAGTCATGATTATGCGTATCCATTTTCTGTTGAAAATGTTATATTAGTTACAATAATGCCATAATTTAAAATATTTTCTCTTTACTTTTTACTTTTTATTGAACGTTTCTTATTTGTAGTTATTGTAGAGACTGTATACAACTAACACTCATGGACGTATAAACACAGATGAATCCAGCAATAAGATACCTTAAACACGTATTCTTTTGAAGCCACGAAACTACTTGGCAAGGGGGTGGGAGGGTATAGATAGAATGTGAAATTTCCTCAATGAGCATAGGCGTATTTAAATTTTATTTTCTTGGGATAATAATTCAGAGGTTTAAAGTTTGCATGGAATAATCATTGATTGCATTATCGTCATAGATTTGATCATGGGATTTGATGAGATATATTGCAAAATTTAATTAATCAAAACGCCTAAAAGGTTTTTAATTCATTTGTTATATAATTTAAAGAAACCCGTAGGTACAGGGTTATTCATTATAAATGTCCCATAGTTATTATTGCATAAACAAAAAAAAATTTACATTAAAAGTTGTGTGGTTATAAACTAATTTTATTATAACATTACCAAAGTACAGTGGCGTACTAGTTTAGGGGACACAAAAAAAATTATTCGTTTTTTTAAATCAGACCCTGTATATTATTGAATTTTTGAAAAGATGTTTTTCTTCTGATTTCAAAAATATACCATATATCATACCCTTGTCTTGCACCGTTCTTAATATATTAAAGGATAAATATAGTAAATTGAACTGGTTAATATAAATATTGAAAAGTCAATATTATCAAAGAAAGCTATGAAAATAACAACTGTCATGTTTATTAAATGTCATATCTTTATTGAAACATTCAAAATGGTTTACAGTGTAGAAGAAAAAATTCAAATATTCACTTTATTTACCAACAGGTAAATAATACCGGTAGTTTTGATAGAAAAAGGCGACTAGTTTATTTCGAAGGTAAGCCCTCTTATAGGTATTTTGAAACACTATTATTTTTTAGAAAATTCTGAATGTAGTATAAATAATGTAGCAGCTCATTTGAATATGAGTTACTCTAAAATACAGTGTACGTTGATAACTAACAACTACAAACCATATAAAATTTTACCCGTACAAGTTTTGACAGAGACTCATAAAAGGAAAAGGTTTGATTTTTGCTGCCAAATGCTCCAAAAGTTAGATGAAGTTCTTGATTATTTGACTGAAATATTATGGACTGATAAATCATCCTTTTCCACGGCTGTTTTTAATAGATAGATAATTTTTTGGACGTTCAACTTCAGGATATGATTTGGATGCAGGATGGGGCAGCTCCGTATAATGTCCTACTTGTTAGAGATCATTTGAACAATGTATTTCAAGTGTGCATAGGCACAGAGTAATAATACAAATCAGAGTATCGACTCTATATGGAAGGGGTAAGCATCCATTTTCAGGTATCGCCATGACACTTTGGGTGTATCCATAGCCGTCGCCGTTAGTTTTGGTTAAGGTAGGCAGTTGTTTGTATGTGAATAAATCAGTGGTAGCGTTTGTATTGTGTGGAATAGTGCATTAAACTATTTCATTCAGGTACAGAAATCTACGAAGGAGATGCGGAACAAATCTTACTTACATTAAATGACATTCAAATAAATACTACTGATGCATGTACTCCTTCTCAGTGTTCTGTATCTGATAAAGAGAATATTATACTTAACGAAACGTATTATCGTAATAATACGGATGTTTTAAAACAAAATGCTGAACGTTATATATGTGGATATTTAATAAAAAAATGTTTACAACAACATACATGTCCTAAATGTGAGCATTATTCTAAATCCATTGAAAATTTAGATGATTCAGCTTTATTCTGTTTATTTAAAGCATATAGAAATAAATATAATAGTGTCTATGGACATCTTTTAATGCCAGGTAATAGTTTTATTATATTTATTGCTAAACTAAATAACATTTTTGAAAAACTATTTGAAGAATTGGCAATAAAAGATCATGTTCTTCAAACTATAATAAATATTAACAGTAATGAAACTTTTATACATCCTTGTAAAAATTTTTCATTACTGTATGTGAAAAAATTATATTTTAGGTTAAGACTATACACTACCATTAAATGTATCAACCGAAATTTCAAAAGTAATGAAAATAAAGATAAGTTGTTAATTTGGAGAAATAGATAATTGTTAAAGTTTTTGATGCGTTTTTTTTTTAATTATTGCGTGCAAGACATACATATTCGGTCATTTATTTTGCGTAGAAATCCTATTTATATGTAATTATTTAACCTAAAAAAACCAAATTTACTTTTTTTAAAAACCAATAAATCAACGTTTAGTTAATATTATTAATCTTATTGAAAACAAATTCTATTTTTCTAATGTTTCTGAAAATAACAATTATCTCAACAATAAAGAAAAATTTCAAGTACGGGTTTTATTTATAATAACAATTTTTTTTAGTACTACCCTGAGCTTATATCACAAAACAGAATATTGGTTAGCACAAAACAGACTAACCAATATTCTATTTTGTGGTTTATACTCCCAAAAACTGGCTGCTCTTGTCTTATGAACATCAAAGGAGCCGACAGCGAGTTTATACACTGATTTGTATTATATACTATGTGGCATAGGGAATACTGGAACCGTATTATGGCCTCCTAACAGTCCGGACCTATCAACTATGGATTCATTTTTTGGGGGTTTTTAAAAGACATAATAAATAATAATGATTATTATGATTAAAGACCGAATTCAATTATAAATAAATAATCTAAATGTAAACAATCAAACCAATTAAAAATATAATTGACGTTTTCATTTATGTATTGAAAATAATGGTGGACACTTCGAACAACTTTTATAAGTTATTATTTATTTATAGTAGTAAAATTATCTTTGTTATATTCGTTATTTGTAATTTTAATAAAATTTGGCCTTTTATTTAATATCTTAAGAACGGTGTAAGGTATGGTATGGTATATTTTTGAAGTCAGAAGAAAAACATTTTCAAAAATTCAATAATATACAGGGTGTCGCATTTAAAAAACGAATAATTTTTTTGTGTCCCCTAAACTAGCACGCCACTGCACTTTTGTTAATGTTATAATAAAATTAGTTTAAAACCACAAAACTTTAATTTTAAAAAATTTTTTGTGCAATAATGACTATGGTAAGGGGTGGGACATTTATAATGAATAACCCTGTACATCTATAAACAGTTTTTAAATGTAATCAAACAATTTCCTCATCTTCTATAATGTAAACATAATAGGTACTTATAAGTGAAATGAGAGATTGGGGTATAATAATTTAGTTTTTCTGCAAATGCAGCACTGTTGCACCATTATGATTATATGTTTATTAAACTTTTCACAAAAATCACACAAAATACTGTAAAAGTAACAATAATCACACTTTCTCATCTACGTAAAATAAATATGACAGCATTGTAGTTTACTAATAGTGTTCAATGCAATGTGGAAAGTAAAGATACCTATGCTTAATTAAAAAATAACGAATAAGAACTGGTTCAGTCATACGGCTTTGTTGATAACTATTACATTATATGAGCATTCGATATTTTAGTTATAGTATAACTAAAATAAGTTGCTACAAAGGGTACCGCCTAGCGGCAAATTTTGCTTTGTCGGAGCATTGTCTCCATAGGCGTGTATGTCCGTGTGTATTACAAAATATTGTCGATCACATAATCGTTTTTTAAATTAAGCGTTTTTATACTTCGTAGTAATTCTTTCTTTGTCGTTACCTTTTCCGGACTAATGTTTCTATTTTTCATAAATTCTAAAATATCTGCCTTCTTTGAACTAGAATTTGGAATTTTGTTTAATATCCGCGAATGATAGGAAGCATTGTCCATAACGACTACTGAATTTGGAGGAATGTTAGGAAGAAGCTGCTCTTGTAACTATTTTTCATATAAATCTGCAGTCATATCCTCATGATAGTCGGTTGTATATTGCTTAATATTTTTCGCAGACAGTAGTAACGCATTTGGTATAAAACCGTTTTCACTTCCGGTTTGAAGAATTATTATACGCTTTCCTCTCGAACATGGCGCATTTAAACTACACTTTTGAGACTGATCCACCCAGCAATACTGAACAGTATCATGTGTGTCAAACCAAGTCTCATCTAGGTAAACTATATGCCTTTTTAATTCACCATACTTTCTTATTTTATCTAAATACAACAATACGCCGCGATTCCATTATAACCATTCGTTTATCTATTTTCATATAATTAAAAGCGCATTCTAATAGTATACCGCGTAAAGTTTCTAAGCTTTTATAATTATAATCAGGATAATCTCGTGATTTTCCTTTGAACGATTTCTAAAGTCAGTACAATATTGTCTTAATATAAATTATAAATCGTTCGCTTTATAACATCTTTTGTAACATAGTCAACATTTGCAAATTTTGTTTTTTTGTTTTTCCGCACCTGCGAATCATCTATAACGTCACCGCGCTTAATAACCCGAGAAATAGTGTAAATAGAAATTTTAGCATCTGATTTTTTATTATCTTCATTTTTCAAACACTGATACTGACACTGAATGTGTAAATCAAAATTCGCTGGTAACATCATCTGTTGGCGATATCATATCTTCTGAATTTAAATTTTGATCTGGATTTCCATTTTCTGATTCAAAAGTTCTCCAAAACGCTGCCATATTATATGTAACTAATTTAAGGTTGTCAATTAATATGGGCAAAAATTACAATACGTAAACCAATTATTAAAAATGAATTACCGAAACAAAGATATATCTAAAGTTAATACTAAACAGTCCCAAATAAAAATCTGGATTCTACGCCTCCGTACTACACACCGACTTTATGAGCTGCCACAAAAAACTAACCCGAGACCCCTGCACGCAACAGGTTACAGCGGACCATTAAAAGCCGTCAACAAATCGCGTGCGTACAGCACTTGTTGTCGCGCTGTACAACTACCAGTCTAGAGAGAGCTTGGGTTCCGACGATACAGAGTGGATGTTTAACGGGACAAATATGTTGTTTTCATGCCATTCTTTCTACTTTGAAGCTTAGTAAACTAACTCACTCTGTATAACACTTTTAAATGGTTTTTAGCAATTAATATTGGAAAGACTATACAGACTGTATACACCTAACACTCATGGACGTATAAACACAGATTGATCCAGCAATAAGATACCTTAAACACATTGTTTTGAAGCCACGAAAATCTTGGCAAGGGAAGGGGGTGGGAGGGTATAGATAGATTGTGAAATTTCATCAATGAGTATAGGCGTACTTAAATTTTATTTTCTTGGGATAATAATGGACTGGAAAAGTAGTGACGTAAATGTCAAACCAAATAATTCCAAACAACTTTTTTTATGGTATATTTTATAGGTGTTATTGACTATTTTATTGTATTTTTTTGATTTTTGGGAGTTAATTACTGTTTTTTCATTAGTAAGTGTTCATTCATATGATTTACATATCACTAAAGTAGATAGACGAAGAATTTTCTTCAAAGTTGTGCATTGTCATACATTTTTAGAATACTTACTAAAATAGTACTTTAAAAATCGAATTTGGAAAGATTTTGCTTATACAGTGTGTAAAAGCCAAATGGAATAAATTCATTATTTCGGTTACTGTACATATTTATAAAAAATCCTGAAACACGTCAAATTTAAAATATAACTTGACATTCTTTAACGTGAAAATGCAACCCCTACCTTCAACCCCCTTAGAATGACAGGTACAACACCCAATTTTTAAAAGTATAGGCTTGTGATATATCATTTGAAAGGTCTCTTCATTCTCTATTCAAAAATGTTATTGTTTTTAAATTTAATGCAAAAATTAACATAAAAAAAATTAATATCATGTTGTTACCGAAATTCGCTACAATACAATCAAAAACTAAAATGTAATGCAAAACGTAATAAAATGTAGAACACGAAAAAGAACTATGAATGTTAATGAAGTAGATGTTCAAAACGTTCTCCGCGAACGTCTTGGCAACATCCTAATCTCAAATAAAACTGTCTTCTAACATTATTTAACATATCAGGCGTGATCGACCTAATCGCAAGCGTTATTCGTTCTTTTAAGTCATTTAAATCAGAAGGTTTAGTTTTGTACACATGGCTCTTCACATATCCCCATAAAAAGAAATCTAATAATGTAAGATCAGGTGATCGCGCTGGCCATTCAATCGATCCCTATCCACCGATTGGGAAATATTGTATCGAGGTACTGCCGGACATTAAGTTGGTAATGTGGTGGTGCTCCATCCTGCTGAAACCATATCGTATTCGCTGGAACTTGAGGGTTACCTGGATCAGGATATAAATTTGCCAACGTTGGAATGACATCATTTTGAAGTAGTGCCAAATAATTGTTGCCATTCAAGTTGTCCTCAATAAAAAAGGGACCAATGATATTGTTCCCTACAATCCCTGCCCAAACATTAACCTTTTGAGGGTATTGAGTGTGTTCTTCTCTCATCCAGTGAGGATTTTCCGTGGACCAGTAGCGGCAATTTTGCCGATTAGCATGACCGTTAAGTAAAAAAGTACACTCATCAGAAAACATAACGTCTTCTAATTGGATAATCCAACATGTCCATCATTTGCTCACAAAAAAAGTTCTCCTATCAAAATCGTCTTCCATGAGCTCCTGAGTAGGTATCATCTTATACGGATGCAATTTATTTTCTAACCGAAATAATGAATTTATTCCATTTGGCTTTTACACACTGTATGTATTTAATTTTGATACTTCCGTTATATTTCAAAGTATAATAATAAGAAAATAACTCAAACAAAAGTTTGTGGAGATTTATAATGTTGCCGTTTGACATTTCCCAGTTCCACAGCATAGAAGTCAAATTTTGACGACACACTTTTCCAGTCCATTCATAGGTTTGTATGGAATAACCATTGATTGCATTATCGTCATAGATTTGATCATGGGATTTGATGAGATATATTGCACAATTTAATTAATCAAAACGCCTAAAAGGTTTTTAATTCGTTTGTTATGTAATTTAAAGAAACCCGTAGGTACAGGGTTATTCATTATAAATGTCCCAGCCTTTACAATAGTTATTATTGCATAAACAAAAAAAAAATTACATTAAAAGTTGTGTGGTTATAAACTAATTTTATTATAACATTACCAAAGTGCAGTGGCGTACTAGTTCAGGGGACACAAAAAAAATTATTCGTTTTTTTAAATCAGACCCTGTATATTATTGAATTTTTGAAAAGATGTTTTTCTTCTGATTTCAAAAATATACCATATATCATACCCTTGTCTTGCACCGTTCTTAAGATATTAAAGGATGAATATAATAAATTGAACTGGTTAATATAAATATTGGAAAGTCAATACTATCAAAGAAAGCTATGAAAATCACAACTGTCATGTTTATTAAATGTCATATCTTTATTGAAACATTTAAAATGGTTTACAGTGTAGAAGAAAAAAATCAAATATTCACTTTATTTACCAACAGGTAAATAATACCGGTAGTTTTGATAGAAAAAGGCGACTAGTTCATGCAAACAACGAAGATCCAATAGATATACTGCTTTATTTCGAAGGTAAGCCCTCTTATAGGTATTCTTGAAAAGTATTTTGAAACACTATTATTTTTTAGAAAATTCTGAATGTAGTATAAATAATGTAGCAGCTCATTTGAATATGAGTTACTCTAAAATACAGTGTACGTTGATAACTAACAACTACAAACCATATAAAATTTTACCCGTACAAGTTTTGACAGAGACTCATAAAAGGAAAAGGTTTGATTTTTGCCGCCAAATGCTACAAAAGTTAGATGAAGATCCTGATTATTTGACTGAAATATTATGGACCGATAAATCATCCTTTTGCACGGCTGGAGTTTTTAATAGGAAAAGTCGTAGGTCATGGGAAAACAAGGAGAATAGAAAAATATTGATAAAACCAATAAAAAAATCAGGAAGAAAAACTCTTAGTGTATGATGTGATGTTTTATAATTTCAATTTAACTGGAGTTACACATCTGGAAATGATTCTTCCTGAAGTTGAAAATATTCTTGTAGATAATTTTTTGGACGTTCCACTTCAGGATATGATTTGGATGCAGAATGTCCTACCGGTGAGATCATTTAAACAATGTATTTAAAGTGTGCATAGGGAATAATGGAACCGTATTATGGCCTCCTAACAGTCCGGACCTATCCCCTATGGACTTATTTTTTTGGGGGTTTTTAAAAGACATAATAAATAATAATAATGATTGTATTCAAGTCATTAAAGACCGAATTCAATTAGAAATAATCTAAATGTAAACAATCAAGCGAATTAAAAATATAATAGACGTTTTGATTTATGTATTGAAAATAATGGTGGACATTTCGAACAACTTTTATTTATTTATAGTACCTAGTAAAGTTATCTTTGTTATATTCGTTATCTATTATTTGTAATTTGTTAGTGTAACGGTGGAAGACAGGGGTATGGTATGGTATATTTTTGTAGTCAGAAGAAAAATATCTTTTCAAAAATTCACTTATATACAGTATGTCTCATTTAAAAAAACGAATAATTTTTTTTTGTGTTCCCTAATACAACTTTTATTTTAAAAATTTTTTTTTTATACAATAATGACTATGGTAAGGGCTGAGACATTTATTATTATTTATAAATGACAGTTTTTAAATGTAATCAAATAATTTCCTCATCTTCTATAATGTAAACATTATAGGTACAGTCGGCTTTAGAATAGCATATACATGTTAAATGTGAATTTCGTTTACCTATAAAAACACCCTGCTTCAACAAAATAGGAGTGGCAATTTTTAAAACGCCTACAATTACTTACTTCACTAAGGAATAAAAAATATTAATAAGAAAAAACACTTGGAAGAGGTGGTGGCGTAACCAATTCTTTGGTGATGTTCCGAAATAATTGTTTTTAAAAAAAAGAAATAGATAGGTATCAGATTTAAACAAAAATTGACAAAAAAATTTATAAGATCAATGCTTTTTATTTTTTAATATATTAAACTTATTGGCTTATGTTAAGGGGGTATTTAAGGGTTTTAAAAAAGCATTAAAAATAAACGAATAAACTAATTGTAATAAAATTTTATATTTTACTGAGAAAATTTTACCTAAGTGTAAAAAAATTACCTGTTAATTATAAAAATATCAAATTGGAAGGGGCAGATTTTATTGGCAATAAAGGGATTAGAGAAATACGTTTTCTGAACATTCTGTGTCGAATATTGATGTTGGATTATAAACCTTTTTCTTTCTAGCACATATGTAGTTGGGGTAAAATGCGTCGACTATTCACCCGCTGGTAAAAAGGTTGCAATAAAAAACAAATAAAACCGTACTGTATAATGCAATATCATCCCTCTTTGTGTAACAATAAAGATGTGGGTGTGGACAACTGTTTGACTGATTTCAGATTTATTATTATTTAAACCGTTTAATGTGGACGACAGAAAATCGGTGATAATCGTTTCATTATCTGATACTAAAACCAAGCAGGATAGGTCGTTTTGTATTACTGACAAGAAAAGTGGAGTGAGTTTCTTGGAAATTGTGAGAAAGTATATTGCCTTGCGTCCCAACGTACCTCACAGTAAGTTTTTTGTGAATTACCGACAGCAAAAGTGCACTACTCAACCGGTGGGGATTAACACTATAAATATGCCCAAGAAGATTGCAGATTTTTTGAAACTTGCATTTAGGTGGATGGAAGATAGCTGTATCCAAGTGTATACGTGGCGGACCTGAAAATCAATCCAGTACCTCGAATCAAGTGTTTAAGCAAACGAGTACAAGTTGTGATGCTCCAAAAATAGATATTTCTAATAATGTTAATTGTAAAATTTCAGTTGTTTTTAATCCTTAATGTGTGAATTTGTAAATTTTATTGAATAAAAAAGTTAAAACATTTTATCTACTCTTGCTGTTAAAGTGTCACTTTATCTACCCTTGCGGTTAAAGTGATACTTTATCTACTCAAAACAGTTTTTATAGCAACACTTTAACATTAGCTTTGGAAAAAACGCTATTAATTGCAATAAAAGAGATCATGCTAAGATAAATAAGTATGAATAGGCTGCCGCTAGTTGATTGAAAGTTTGTTGAAGGTTGAAAAGTGACATAAAGAAGTTGTTACCATGCGACTCCAGTAGCAGTTTGATATGCACCGCTCAACCAAAGTTTAAATACAGTTTTTTTAACCGTAAAAATCACTCTTTAGAAAACAGTTATTAGCAATAATTTAGTTTAACAATATGGAATTAATGTACCATGAGATTCTTTATAAGATGCTCTAACCAAATCATGGGTTGAATCACTGTCATGTTTGCTTGTTATTTTCGACAAACGTTACCAGTGATTGTTAAATTTTCCGATTCCCTAAAAACTTTACTAAATTTACTTACTGATCTACATACGCGAAACACATATCAAATAAATACGTTGGAAAGAAAATAAATTATTATAACATAGAAACAAACACGCATTAGGTACTTACCTGTTATTAATTTGCGCCGCAAATCTTCAGAAATCGAAAAGTTCTTTATCTAACTTTTAGTGGGAAGCACTACTTTTATTTGAAATAAATCATACATGTTAACTAGTACACTGTTATATCGTAAGTGGTTTTTGCCGGAAAATGAACACAGAGTGTGAAGGTACATGCGCCCCTTATGTGTTTACATTCTATATTCCCGCGAAAATTATCTAGACAAAACATGGCTGCTTTTAATAAGGGGGTTATACCCATTTGTCGTTAATCGTCCTATAGTAACAGAGGTGGACTGGATCATTGGGTTGTTCACAAACCTGAGACAGGAATAGAATATCCACATTGTTAGTTATCATACCGAGGTCACTTCTGTAATGTTTTAGGACTTAGTGAATCAATCATTTATTACAATAAAAAGTAGGTATTTTAATTGGGAAGTTATTTATTTAGTTTACAAAAATAATGTAGTAGTTTAGGTATTTGATTTATTATTAATTTTTAGTATAATTTAAATGAAACTTAATCGTTTAATACTATTGAGATCCATCTATGCGATAGGTACTAGGAGAATGATTTCCTAGTTTCACAGTTTTCAGTGCCCCTATTATACGCCACATTATTGTGACGTCACTGTCACCATTGCTTGGCATAAGTCATAGCATTATATCCAAACAAACTGTGGCCTTATGGTAGTTAGTTTGCATTGAAGTTTTTTGTATTGTGGATTTTCTTGTTTTTTTTTGTAGAGTTTTTGACATTATAATGCTATATAAACACATTATTAAGGAATAGTTTGAGTTATATTTACTATATTTATTATATTATCAGAATTTTTAAGTTTTAATTCATTTAGTTTGTTTAACAATGTAAAAAATATGTATGGAAAAACATTAGATTTAGTTATTTCTTCGGAAGATTGATTAGGTAAACTAACGGTTTGTAGGGATCAATTTCCTTTCGTCCCAGAAGACAATCATCATCCAGCTTTGGAAATTGTACTTAATTTTGAATCAGGAAACAATTATCAGACAGAAGTCAAAATGTTGCCTAATAATTTTAATTTTAAAAAGTCCAATTTTGATTTATTAAAAAAGTTGTTCAGAGATACATCTTGGAATAATGTAATTACCAAAACAGAAGTTAATGAGGCATTGGAAAACTTTTATGGTATAATTAATAATATTTTCAATCAGTGTGTTCCAACACAAAGTTCATAAAAACTACACTAAATTTCCAAGTTGGTTCACTCCTGAAATTAAAAAAACTATTAAAAGAAAAAAATGCATTAAGAAAAATTAAAACAATTACAAATTATCACAGTACAAAGTTTAGGAAATAAGGCAAAATATTAAAAAGTTAACAAAAATTGAACATAAAAAGTATTTAAAAAACATTGAAGATGTCAATAGGTTTTGGAATTTTGTAAATAAAAATAAAAGTAATGCTAATCGAATAGAGTCTTATAAATTAGAGGGAGTCGAAGTGCCTCTTGATGAAGTAACCGAAAAATTTGCCAAATTCTATGCTTCGGTATACAGTCAGGAAAAATCAAATTATGATTTAAATTTTAACAGTATCAGCACTACTCATAAAATATTTAGTTTATCTAAAATAAATGTGGTAGACTATAAAATAGCATTAAAAAACTTAAAGCCAAAAAAAAACGAATGGCGTGGATAATATTCCACCTTACATTCTCAAGGGGTGTGGAGAATGGCTAGAAGTTCCATTACTTCATATATTTAATTTAATAATTAGTACATCTACGTTTCCAGAAAAATGGAAATTATCAAGTCGCACACCAATACATAAATCTGGTGAAAAGGATAAAATTGAAAATTACAGGGGTGTTGCGATTATGTGCGCCCCGGCAAAACTTTTTGAACAAATTGTGTATATGAATTTATATAATTTTGTACGTAGCTCACTGATTGAAGAACAACACGGGTTTGTTTCTGGGAAATCTGTTACAAATATGTTGCTGTTCTCAGAGCATGCTACTCAAGCGCTAGACAATAAAGTACAGTTAGACACTTTATACAGATTTAACAAAAGCGTTTGATAGGGTTAATCATGATCCCCTGCTTGAGAAGTTATATACTGTTGGGGTGGATGTTAACTGGTTAAAATTATTTAGAAGCTATTTACAAAACAGGAAATTTGTTGTTAAGTATAACGGAAACACATCAGGAAAATATTATGCGAATTCTGGAGTACCACAGGGATCTAATTTGGGACCTCTACTGTTCTTAATTTTTATAAATAATATGCCAGCCAGTATTAAAAACAGTATATTCTTATTTTTTGCAGACGATTTTAAGATGTTTAGAAAAGTTCAGACAGTGAGAGATTGTGTAGTACTCCAGAAGGACATTGATAGTATCAACCTGTGGTGTGAAGCTAACAAACTTTAATTCAACATAAAAAATGTTGTGTTATGTCCATATCTCGTAAAAGGGATCCAATTATCTTTGATTATATGATGAATGGAGAACCCTTAAGTAGGTGCAATGAAGTAAAAGATCTTGGTTTAACTTACAATTTCCAGTTATCATTTGCAACACACCTTAACAATACTGTTACAAGTGCAAATAAATTAATAGGATTCATTTTTCGACAAACACATTTGTTTCATAATATTAAAACCATTTTAACCCTGTATACAGGGTGTTTCATTAAGAATTATCCATATAGTAACTGGAGAAACCTTAGCACTAAATATGAAGATTTAAGTCAAAACACTTCAGTAAAATATTTCTCCTAACCGAGATATAGGGTGTTTTATTTTAACTATTCCAAATGATTATATCCCATATTTTTTACACCTTCAAATATTTTCTGTTCATACTTGACAAAGAGTTTATACATATTAGGTTACTTTAAACAGTGGCAAAAGATATTTTTTCTCGATCACCAGAGGCGTGCGGTAGGGATGGATAGTTTCTTTTATCCCCCTACAATTTACGCCACTGTCGTAATAATTGTTTCTGCATGTTTTTTTGATTCTCCGTCACTTTCTACGTAAATATCATCCTCTTGTCTCAATACGATAGAGTGAGTAGTTTTAGAGTTATTTGCATTTAAAGGTAATGTTTAAAATATCCATTTTATTCTAATAATTCCTTAATAATTTAATCAACCCAACATTTTTCTAAAGGTTAGGAGAAATTTTTACAAAAGGATTAATAAATGTATTGAAGTCAATGGAGGCCACTTCGAAAATTTACTATAATGTTAACTAACTAGAATTTTTTTTACAGTAGTCTAAATAAATAATTGTTTCAGTACGTTTATTTTATGTATCATCATGTTATTTCGTAATGAAAATTATAGTTCTATTTTGTTATAAATTTAAAACTGAAATTTTGATAAATATTAATATGAAAAAATCATTTGAAACTAATAAATTTTATTTATTCAGTGAAATAGTTATTGACTCATGTGAATTTACGATTAGAATTAACAAATTTTGTTGTCAAGGTGGTAAGATTATTAAGGAAACTCATGTTAAATAAGCAATAAAACAAAAATGGATATTTTAAACATTACCTTTTAATGCAAATAACTCGAAAACTACTCACTCTATCGTATTGAGACAAGAGGATGATATTTACGTAGAAAGTGACATGCAGAAACAATTATTACGACAGTGGTGTAAATTGTAGGGGAATAAAAGTATCCAACCCTACCGCGCGCCTCTGGTAATCGAGAAAAAAATATCATTTACCACTGTTTAAAGTAACCTAATATGTGTAAACTTTTTGCCAAGTATGAACAAAAAATATTGGAAGGTGTCAAAAATATGGAATACAATCATTTAGAATAGTTAAAATAAAACACCCTATATCTCGGTTAGGAGGAATATTTTATTTAAGTGTTTTGGCCTAAATCTTCATATTTACTGCTGAGGTTTCTCCAGTTACTATATGGATAATTCTTAATGAAACACCCGGTATAACATTAGTTAGATCTAAACTTGAATTTGCTTCAGTTATCTGGGCACAGCAACCTCAGATTTATTTAGAAGGTTTGGAAAAAATTGAAAATAAAATTTTGCGATATCTATATTTTAAAAGACATTTTGTGTGGCCTGACTATAATGTGGTAAGAACAACAGCTTTAAGGATTGAGTTTAATATTCCCTCATTACATTCCAGGCGCAAATAGACAATGATGTTACTGCTGTATAAAATACTAAACAATCAAGCGTCCTCCAGTGATTTATTATCATTGATACCATTTAAAGTACCTTCAAAATATAGTAGAGCACATATTATGTTTGGGCCTTTTCGGAGTAATATAAATTCACCTCTAGAAGTAGTTTTCAAATTGGCAAATAACTTCAATAATCTGTGCATAGTTGATTGGACTATCAGCATGGGAAGATTTAAAAATACTCTCAAATCATATGTTATGTTGGATATATAAATCGCTCATCCTTCGAATTCCTCGGTTTTTGTATTTGAACCATGTCCAATTATTGTTATGTCATGTTCATTATTATTTAATGTAATTCATTGTTTATTTTTTCTTTTTCTTAACTATCCACGTAATTAGGTGAAAAACCTGTATGGATTTTTACAAAATAAATAAATAAATATTTATATTGAGGTGAGAAAAAATTAATATAATATTACTTAACCTCAAAAGCTAACTTTTTTATACAGTGCTTTTCAGATAAAAGTATCCACCTTTAATAACTTTTTTTAATAACTTATTTAAACTTACTGGAAAAGCCACCCCCTCACCCCTAGCAGCATCCCTTTTTTTAAATTACTTCTCATATTTTTTATGTAAAATCTGGATACTCCTCTTTGAGCTAATTTCAAAAATGTATAATACTTGTAGGTTAAAGTGGTTAGTTTATGAGATAAACAATTTTTCTTTTAATAGCACAAATTTTACTTATTTTTTACTTTCACCTTATTTGCCTGTAATCTTTTAAACTGTTCTATTTATTCTACTTCAAAAATCCAAACAAAAAACTCTACTTTTTATTAAAGTTTGACATTGTCAACTGGAATTCGTAGTCACTATTTCGCTGAAATGGTTAACTCTTTGCAAGAAAGAATTGAAATTGTAGATTTATACTACCAAAATAATAATTGTGCAAGAGATGCTGCTAGAATATTTAACGAATAACATGACGGAAGACATGCAACTCATAAGTATTAGTGTGTTCTTTTTACGGCATTTGCTCGAGCAGATCAGCTGCTCTGTTCATTTAAATATTTTTGCGTATTCTTTTTAAGCGCTCGCTTTGAACAGAACTGAACTATCGCTTCCCCCCTTGCCCCTAACTGCACTACCACTAGAGGGGGCTCGGTTCGGATTACTTGCTCCGTTCAGTTGATCATAACCTCAATACATAACGAAAACAATCACAATTTGGATTTATTTTGAAGTGGATACAAAATGTGTGAGCACTTATATGCCAATACTAATAACTTATCTTCTACTTGCATCTTTTTTAATATTTCTATAATAAAATAAATAATAAACAATATGCTAACCTAAAATTTTATGATGCATTTTCCTGTCGTTTATTTTGGTGCATTCTTTTTAGGATCTCCTGCTCACTTTGGTCACCCGCTCAATTTGAAAATTATTTCAACAGAGCTGAACAGAATGATGTAAAAAGAACACACTATATGTAATTCAACTGATGGAGAAATTTACCGCAACAGGGTCTGTTTGCAATAAAGCGAGAGGGACTCGTAAATAACGAAGCAATCCAAGTGGCAATTTTAGGGTAAGTCAGCTTAGAGGCTCAACAACTTAATCGCCGTTGTCAACAGTAAGTAGAGCGATCGGTGTTTCATCTTCTACAGTTTTCCGAGTTCTACATAAATTCAAGTACCACCCATACAAAGTTAAGTTGGTGCACGAGTTGAATGAAGATGATTTTGATCGTCGTCTAGAGTTTTGCGAATCAATGACGCAATTTATCAATAACAATATTTGCTTTTATGATGAATGCTGATTTTCATTAAATGGCTTAGTAAATGGGCATAATTGTAGATATTAGGCTGAAAGTGATCCACATATTATGCATGAATTCCATACACAACATCCACAAAAGTTAAACGTTAGGTGCGGTATCCTAGGTGACCACATTGTCGGACCTTTCTTCATCAACGGAAATTTAAATGGTGAATCATATATTGAGTTACTCAGGGAAGGGGTTGACTCACGTATTACAACAATAATAGAAAATTATGATAACGTTTCCGAAGATTTACTGGTATTTCAACAAGACGGAGCTCCCCCATACTATGCTATGCCTGTCCGACAATTTTTAAACGAAACATTCCTCGCTCGTTGGAGAGGTAGAAGAGGGCAGATGATGGAGTGGCCACCTAGGTCACCGGATTTAACACCCCTAGACTTCTTTTTATGGGGGTATTTAAAAATAAAAGTTTATGCTACCCAACCAGAATCTCTGGACGATTTACGAGAGAGGATATAAAATGAATGTCGACAATTAAATCCAGCCGTATTAAGCAATGTCAGAGAGGCATTTCAAAATAGCTACCATTGTATGGAAGTGAATGGTACTCAATTTGAATACTTATTGTATATAACTTCATAATAAATAGCACAGTTAAAAAGATTAAGGAGTTTGAACTGTTGTACAACCTATTTTATTACAGGCAAATAATTAAAAAAAAAGGATGCTGCTAGGGGTGACAGTGAGTTTAAATAAGCCATAATGCTTGCCCCTTCCAACATAAATTGACGTGTTTTTGGATTTTTCCTAAATACCAGTATTACAATAGTTATTAAAGGGGGATACTTTTATCTGAAAAGCACTGTGGGTGTGTTCGGGGAGCACGCTTTTGAGCTATGTAGCGCCAAGAGCCATATAACGCAAACGAAGAATAGTACTAGATAGCGCCAAATGGCGCAAATAACGTACTCTTTATACAACCAAATTAAAACATCTTCAAATACGACTTGAAATATTCTTTATTGATAATAATGTATCTATTTAGCACTATAATAACTCATAAACAAGAAAATACATAATATAAAAATCTTCAATGCAAATTAACTACAATAAGGCAAAAGTGTGTTTGGATATAATGGCGACAGTGACGTTTCTAATAATGTGGCGTATTGAATTTGTGGGAGTAGAAATTGCGAGAAAAAGTGACGTAAAAGCAGGCGTGGCTCTCTAAAATGAAAAATACCTTATTCTTGAAACGAATTCTACTAATTAACGATAAAAATGATACTCTCTCGGGGATTAAGAATTTTACTGGTCCAAACTAAAGGTGCGTACACACCCGAAGTGGCACTCGCCGCTTAAGATTTGAAATTTGCGATTCTTAATCGAACCAATAAAATTGTTCTCGAAACTTTAAATTGGTGCACGCGCATACAAGATAATCGAATTCTGATTTTCGTCTTCACTTTTCTGGATATTTGTCATTTCTACTTATTAATAAAATGTATTACTTATAGTCCAGTCGTGTTACCTGAAAAAATAAATGTTTTCTTACAGAAAACTAATGGCACAATTTAGTCAAAGACATCATAATCAAATAAAAAAAAACATTCCGAACCAAAATAGCCTATTAATCTACAACTTATGTAATAATCATGTTTGCCCTAACCTCAAAAATTTACTAAAAAAATCCAAAGAACCGTTTTTTTTTGGTTTTTATTTTTTTTCTTTTACAAAAATTGTTCGATTGAGCTGAAAGTTTGATAAAATATACTTTGTGCTATTCTAAAAATACTGTATTTTTTTCAATAAGAAATATTCAGCCGTTATAATAAAATTTCACTTAAAAAAATTTTGATAATTTTCGATCACCATTTTGAACAATTTTCTTTTATCAAAAAAGGTTCTCTGACGGCTCATTTTTTTCGTTTTTTTGTCTAATTTAAAGAAATGAAATAAAAAATATGTAGTTTAATTGAAAAAACTGAAGAAAAATTGAAAATAAAAAAAATAGTGACATTTTTCATTATACTTTGTATTATGGCATCACTGTATAACAAAAAGTAAAATGATGTAACGTTACATGATTTACTATATCAAAGTTATTAAACAGCCACAATAAAATCAAATTTCAAATTAGAAAAATTGCCACCAACAGCTGGAGCAGCCGAACAGCATTGTTACAGAGTTTATTACCAGCTCCAAACATGGCTAGGTAATGGACTCACTGCAACGGATTGGGGTTGAAAATATCCGACGATATTATGAAGCCATGTATGACCACTGAAAAAAACGGTTTTTTGGATTTTTTTTTTGGAAACTTTTTAAGTTAGGGCAAAAATTATTACTACATAAGTTGTAGATTTTTTTATTTCCAACAACTTTTTCATTTGTTTAATTTTTTCAATAGGATGCATTCTTTAGTCACAAATCGCAAAAAAAACATTTCCACCCCTAAAATCATCCCTCCTATACCCCCTAATAGACGATTTTGGTTCGGAATATTTTTTTTTATTTAGTTATGATGTATTTGACAAAATTGTGCCATAGTTTGCTGTAAGAAAACCTTTATTTATTTGACCATTTTGAACTGCTATTTCTCCTGGACTATTATCATATTGATTCATAATTACTTTGATTAGTTTTTTTGTTTAAGCTTCCAATTTTAAATCTATTTTAGTAGACAATCAAATTATTTATGATTACCAGAGCAAGTGTAATTGCTCTTACTGGTTACCCGCTATATTCAATTATCAAATGATATCTTACAATTTTAATGAATAAAGCGTTAGAGAGTTTGCGGTAAGGTGTTATAAAAATTTCCGTTATAATGTATAACGTAAAAATGTAGTAAAAATTATACTGTATAAAGCATTCTTAAACGCTATTTTCGAAAATAACGTTAACCAATCAGATTTTAATGCTTATAATTTACTTCCATGGTACAACAAATTTACATTGTAAATTGTTGTATCATGACTGTTGATCATTAGTTTCAATCCTGTTAGGTAGGTATTTGCAAAACTTTATACGAGTTCAATAATGTTACTACTGAACTAACAAATTTATTTAAAACAAAATAATTATAAAAACGTAAAATAAACTATGATAGAGATTGTTTCTCAGCGAGATAGTCATATTTCGAATAAATTAGACCATAAGGCAAATTATAAACAAGATTTCTAAAAACTGTCAATTTATGACGACACCTTAAGTGAAGTCAGACATTGAGAATATTGCCTAAATACTTACTGGATGTAGGTTAGGTTATCCGAAACGCACATAAAAAAGGCCTAAAGTTACAATATACAAAATGTTAAAATTAAACTGTATGGTATTTATTTTTATATTTAGCTTTATTATCTCAATCAGTTTTATACATTCTTATTAATAACATTATTTTTATAATACCCGTATTTGTTCAGTAATTCTATAACTCCAGAAAAACTAGACCACCTTTTACATTTTTGAAAATATATATGGTTAAATATCAAATGGTAAATAATAAAAAAATACTTCACAACAAAGAAATTTATATATTTTAATTAATGCATTTGGAAAATATTATTCATATATATTTTCTTAAACAAATATAGGGCAGCACTTATTACCGTAGGAGGAGCCATTTTTTGAAGGATACAGTTTACATTCATTTTGTTTTCTTTAGGCTATTAAATTGTTAAATAAAAACTAAACTTGACGTGTTCAAATCGAAATTCTGCTTATTTATGAATGCCCCATAAATCGTGTAATTTTACTGGAGTGCAATGGGATATTTTTTACAATTTTTTTTAAATTAGTATATAAAACATTTTTTTATTTATTAACATCATTTACAAACTAATTTGTTATCGGAAATGGTAAATTTTACAAACAGTCTTTCCATGCGTATATTTGCATTACAGTAACTCATAGGCCTATTTAGGAAAATAATAATAGGAACATCACTTAACCAATCTAATATTTTAAAAGAATAACAATTTTGGACGATATATTTATACCGACATCTTCCAGTTTCAAGGTCCATAATGGATGAGTTCTATACAAGGGAAATGTTGCCAACAAAATGAACAAAAAAATACTAAAAAAGGTTAGTCCCATAAAGAA
Source organism: Ophraella communa (assembly GCA_035357415.1). Classification (NCBI taxonomy): domain Eukaryota; kingdom Metazoa; phylum Arthropoda; class Insecta; order Coleoptera; family Chrysomelidae; genus Ophraella; species Ophraella communa. The sequence continues at coordinate 34,679,197 of CM068983.1, forward strand.
GCGGTTTTTCCAATACATTATTGGGTTTTCTTATATATTTTGGGCCCCTTTACCACCCATGTTGTACCCGAAAAGTATGGAAGTCTTTTAAGATATTTTTAATTTGGAGTATTTTACATCTTACAGTTGACGAAAAACTAAATGTCAGCTGTCAACACATAAACGTATCGTTAAGGTATATTAGGGTGCTTTGTTTGTGTTTCTGAGTTACTGATTTTTATTATTCTACTTTTATCTGTTAGTGATTTGTGTTACACTGATCTGCTTTTATTATTGCAAATATCCTCGAGAAGAGTTAGACCTTTTACAGCCTATCTAGTCTAGTATTAGATTTCAGTTGGATATGGATTCTATAGTGCTATTACCGACAGATGTACCTGGGGCATTGTTACAAGAAAAGTTACGTTTAGAGGACCATTCTGTCAACGAGTTAAAACGATGGTTGGAGTGCAGGTCCCTTAAACAAACTTCCCATTTCTGCATTTACCTCAGCTTCAGTAAACTCATTATTACAATAGGGTTTTGGATCTAAACAATTATGAACAAAATGGCCACTACAAATATAAGTGGTTTTGTTGATTGTGGCAAAATTCAGATTTTGGTTGCCACATAACTCAATCCATTTGAGGCATCTGCTGGGACATCGTCTGGGTTTGGGAAACGGAATAAACTTAATGGTATTCCGTCTTCGTCCTTTAACTAAAGTTCTTGTACTATTTTTACAATTTTGGTATGCACAATGCTTCATCGCAATTTGTATTGTATAATCACAACAAAGATACAAATACAGGGTAGAATAACTCTTTTCGGTGGTATTTGCAATAAAAAAAGCAAATCAGAGAAACACAAATCGATAAAGAATAATAAAAATCAGTAACTTAGAAACAACAACAAAGCCAAACAAACGATGCTGTATAATGAATAATAATACCTCAATACCTTAACGATACGTTTATGTGTTGACAGATGACATTTAGTTTTTCGTCAACGGTAAGATATAAAATATTCAAAATTAAAAATATCTTAAAATACTTCCATACTTTTCGGGTACAACATGGGTGGTAAATGGGCCAAAAATATATTAAGAAAAAACAAAAATTTATTGGAAAACCCGCTTCCTTATGGGACTAACCTTTTTCAGCATGCGTCTAGTGGTTGCGCCGAGCAGCAGCAGCTAGTTGCAGCGGCTGGCCGTACGGCCAGATGTTTTATTTGCTGCGCTGCGTAGGAGCAAACTTTGCGATAAAACGCCTGAAAGCCTTTCTAATAGAGGAGAATGAAGAAGAAGAGGCTTACTTTCGATAATCACGATATATTTAAAAAACGATGCACAGAAGGTTTTCACAATATTTTAATTGAAAACCACTTAAACTACGATGAGACGAAGTTTCGGACTTTCTTTGGACTAAACTTTGTCCAATTTCAATTTGTTTTAAGCCTCATTAATGAAGACCAAAAACCTTCAACAAGATTTGTAAGAAACCCTATTACACCAGAAGAAAAATTGGCAGTTACTTGTGGGTGAGTTTATAATTACATCATAACTATACAAGGTGGTTCCTGCATGAAAAAGGTCATGCTTTCGGGGAATGATAGGGGGCGTCAAGACATTAATTTTAATATAGCACACCATGGGTCGAAGATGTCTCCTACTTCAGATACAGGATGTTAAAGTTTTTCATTTTTTACTTTTAACATTCTTTTATGCCTATATCCTTGTAATCCTTCTTCATCTGTGGCAGAAAACTTTGGCGTCATTTTTTGCAGTGTAGTTACTCTTTTAAATGAAAAAACACGGGAAAAAACAACTATACACACCGCCGACGACTGCTGCTGCCCGACGATAAGCGAAAACATACCCTTACCTAGTAGTCATAAAAAATTGAAAAAAAATTAACTTTTAGCAACGTCATTATCCAAGAGCTCTGATATCAAAGAAGAAATTCGGATGAAAATGATGGTACCTATCTAATTTTTGTTTCTAGTGAAAAATGGCATTCTTGATATAAAGTTTTGCTTGCCCTAAAAGCTCATAAAATTCCCTATGAAACCGTTCATAATTGATTTATGGTGCCTTTAAAGGTAATTAAAAATAAGTTGGTAACTATTAGATATTAGGGTTATTGAGTAATTAACTACACACATCGCAAAAGTCAAGGGATAATTTTAATAAATAATTAATTAGATAGAATTAATTTCTGTATCGAGTAAATTGCACATGGAATGTATGTATTAGCTCAATTTCTAATGATAATTATACCTGTTCGCTTAAAAAAGTTGCAAAATGTACAACAATCCTGAAAAGTAGAAATGCTACATTGTTTAAATTTTAAATTAATTTCTAATTTGATCATTCTAATAAAGATTGTCTAGTGACTACAAATAAATTATTGTATTTTATCATGGAAAGGAGACATTTAGGATGAAATGAATCGAGCTGTATGTCTTCTTGAAGGTGGCATGCGGCAAAATAAAGTTGCTGAGCGGATAGGTGTTTCTTAAAGCGTTATCAGTAGATTATGGAATCGTTTTAGAGAAACTGCATGATCAGCCTAACAACATCCAGGACGGGGACGCTCTACAACAGTAATTCATGATCGATTTTTAATTTTAACAGCTAGGACTAGGAGGCAACCAACAATAACTGCTCCTGAGTTAGTTACGACTTTATAAAGAGTGCATAACTTATCTATTGGTCGAGATACAGTGCGAAATCGTCTTCATGAAGCCAACTTGTTCAGCAGACGATCCCTGAGATATCCACTTATGTTTAAAGGTAATCGCGCTTCAATACTGGAATGGTGCGAATAATTTCAGAATTGGGGTATTCAAGATTGGGCTACAGTTTTATTCAGTGCGAATCTAGGTTTGAATTTCACCCAGACTCTCGTCAAACAAGATACAGGTGCACGTATTGTGACCAACTGGTTGGAAAGCGAGGGAATTGAAGTTTTACCATGGCCAGCATAATCTCCGGACCTTAATCCTATTGAACATGTATGGGATATGCTGCAATGTAGAATCACTCCAAATATATAGATGACATTTATGGATAGGATTGGATTAATATACATGTTACTCAATAGATTATTATTAAGTTTTTGAACATAAATAAAATTTTTCATAAAAAGAAGCACGTTTCAAAAAACTGAATTTGATTTTTTTAATGTAATTTAGAACAAGCAAAACATTTTATCAAGGAATCAGTAAGAAATAATAATAAAAATAATAATAATAATAGTATATCGACCTTCACCTAGAAGTTTATGGGGAACGGATAATACTAGATGGATGAAATTTGGTATACAGGGGTTTTCGATACTTCTGAATTCAACTGAAATCTTTTCAAATTTATAGAACTTCCGGTTATACCGAAAATTAACACCAACTTCACTATTTAAAGTGGAATACTACATTTTTTTTTCTTCTTTTGGTTAGACGATCAAATTTTAGGGCCACTTTATGTAAGGTACCAGGTACCTAAAATTTACAGTTTAAGAGAAATTTAAGTTTAAAAAAAAAAAATGACAAAAAGACGATTAATAAAATGTTAATGATTTCAATGAACTAATTGATAAAATTTAAAAACTATTACATCGTTTTGCACCTAAGGGCCTAAATTATAAGTTATAGTGTTTAAATAAGAAATTAATTTACAGGGTGGTCACAACGTTGAGTTATGGGACAGCCTGTATAAATGTTATAGTAAACTGTGTATTGTTAGTATCTATAGAAATTATGACAAACGAAAGCAATATAATTCACAAAACTAGAAGTAGGTAACTAGATCTATTTCAATATTCTTTAATTATAGTCCTAATCCTAGAATTCCTTTTTTTGTTTTTGAGAAGAGATATTTAATATCATTTTTGATAAAAAAGACATTCAGAAATTTTACTCAGGTAAGGAAGAGATCTATACATTTTGTTACCAGGAGTATAGAGCTGCTACCATATTTGCATCAAAATTTCAAACTTTACTACTTTGTATTTTAGTTTTAGCCCATATTGAAAAACTTTTTCAATATGAAAGGTACAGAGAGGGTAAAATATATTAATAAAGTTTTATCAAGATTTTATATCCAGGTTAGGTTTTGTTCCTCGTTTTCAAAATTGATGTTGGATGTTCATCTTAACCTAAACTCAGTAAACTTTATTGTTTACACGATGTTTCCGTATATGTTTTTCTAAATATGTCTATGAAAATTATTTACATAACTTCTTATACGGTGTTTAACTTCACTGGTCCAAAATGACAAGTAAAACGACACAGTTCAGCTAAACACGCTGTAGTTTGTGCGCGTAAATAGTTACAGAAATAAAAACAACATGCAATATATCTTCAATGTGTACAAAGTCCAAATGTATTTTGAAAAATATATGCATACCTAAAGTTTTAAGAATATTTTATCCAATCTTAGATCAAAGAATTGTTTTCTTCGGACATTTTCAACTTTAAGTTATACACAAAAGAGCAAATCGTTTACACAAAATACAATAAAAGTGTTATTTCATTTTCTCAAAATGAAGATATCATACCTACATATTTTTACATTTAAAATTATGTTTTATACCTATGTACCATTTTTACTCAGACGTTAACTATACCCAGTATATAACCTTATTAATCAACCGCATATATTACTTACATATAACAGAATGAACTGTGTATGGCTTTGATATTTATAGAACAAGAAACTCTAGGTTAATTGTGCTGCTGTAACATCTTGTGGAACTACAAAATATATTAAAATGCTTGTTATGTACAGCGTCTACATACACATTATCCTCTTTTAAATATTATACAAATTCAAATCGATGAATTGCCCCTATAATCTGGGAACCTATATTCACAAGTGAGAATAGGGTTGCAGACTTGCAGATTTCACACCTACAAGATAAATAATATGCCACAAATACGTAGCTCATTGCACAATTATGTCTCACTTATGCAATATCTATACAATTAACAGCCTTCTTTAAAGTTACTATTATTTATGCCCTGAAAAACCATTCTAATCAAACTAAGAATTGGATTTCTTAATCTTTTTATGGCATAGGTATATTGATCCTCCTTTCTAAGCTAATTTAACAATAGTTCATTCATGAAGCATATTCTAGAAAATTAATTATTAAACAAGAGAACATAAACAAAAGCGAAATTACTTAAAAGTAATCAAGGTACCTACAATTAAAATTGAAAATTAAGGATCTTATTCTGATCTAGGAAAAAATAGCAATAAAATAGTTGTAGAGGTACATTGAATTTAAATAAACTTTATATAAAGAATAATAAAATCTACAAATCTGGAAATCCAGACCTTAAACACCTTAAAATTAACAAATAGGGAACTAACCACCTTTTTTTAATTCATAAATCAACTTAGGGTTATCAAAAAAGTGCCCAAGCCAAATGCGCCATTAAACTTTTTAAAACGAGATGCCGCTTACCAATCGATTTTTTTTCTCTATACATTACCTATTATGTTTTGAAAATTTCATATTAGTTCCTTATTGTATGAATGTGTATAAAAGTCTATTTAGTAAGGAATGTATCGTTTTTTAAATTCGTTTGTTTTTAACTTAAATGGAGGTGAAACTTTATTAGCTTTGTTTTATTATTTAATTATATACATCGAAATAATAATATTGCATATTGTTGTAAAATGATGAATCTTATTTCTAATAGAAAATATATTAGGTTTATAAATTTTATTTTTCCCATCTTCACACCTTCCCTATGATTTCAATTAAATCGTTGGAAAAACAATAAACATTCAATGATATACTTAATTTAATTTAATGTACCTAGGATGAGCCAAAATATTTTATATGAAGCTAATTGTTTTCTATTTAAAGTATAATTGATAAAATTAATAAAAAATATTCCAGTTATTATTTAAAGCCTTCAATTGAAGCTAATGCTTTAAAATTTTTGACTAGATTTTGAAATATAATACTGAATTTTTTGTAAGTGATGTAAATTATGTTTTGTTTTACGTTACTATAACTATAATAGCATTTGACTCTTCCCTAAAAACAACATAAACTCCTGCAAAGAATTGTCATTATTTTCCTGTTGGTATCTAGCTTTGTGCGTTTGAATATATATATTTCTGGAAAGTATTATATTATTCAGCTTTGTAGCTTTGTATTTTCTGAACAAAAAAAAATGTTACATTGAATTACTTTTATGTAGGTGTCTACTTTAAACTCAACATTTTTAGGGACTTTGTCAGTCTGAGCATCCGCTAAATGCTGTCAGAATTCCCTTATCAAGACACTATGCACATTTTGAACAATGTTATTTAAAACTATACTTACTAGAAAGTTGCTTTAAAATTATGGCTCATCCTGGTGAATTAATTCCATATTGATTGGAAATTACTTAAACCATTTAACAATTCCTTTTATAAAGTCTTTATTGTAAAATTATTAAAGCAATTTAGTGACTTGTTCAAGAAAAATAATGACACAACAATAATAAACATTTAAGGTTAGAGTAATTTCGTGAACACGTCTTGGAAAAGTAAAACTATTTTGGAAATAATTACCTATTATATCACAAACATTGGTTTAAAATCAGTCGGGTTTACAAAATCAGCGAAAATCATGTAACCATTTATACTATTTCTAAAGTAAATAAAACATATACCACACAATTTTTGAGTTACAAAAATTTAAAGCGAGTAAAAAAGTGTTTTTACTAAAAATCACTATAGACATTTTACACGTTTATTAAATAGAACACTTATAGTAAACCACGTTATTTCTAAATGATATTTTACGCTAGATATCTATCAATTTTTTTCTGCCTTTTTATGTGTTAGGTATGTATATATAGTACAGCATGTTTTAAAAAATGTTTATGCAATTTGTATCAGTAAATTTAGTAACATCAATAAACAGGAGAATTAAAGAGGGTTTGATTTTTAGGCAGCTGATATTCTAAATAATGGTTAACTGCATATGGATGAACATTTGTTTTAGGTATACAAAAATTAATTAAACTATTTTTTAAAGTCATATGGACGAACAAAGATTTTTGTTCAAGATGTAATTGTTTAATTGTACTATAATACAAAATTAATTTAATACAGTTTGCAAACGAGTGAGGAGTTGTACAGACTTCTTTGGCATAATTAAATAATAAATTTAAAACTTGAATTTTAGTTTATTCATTGTTTGAATATTCATTATTTACTTAATTTAATGTTCATCAATGTTTTATGAATAATTTTTCATTAAATATGTTTATTTATTTTAATAGTAAATATTAAAAATTAATATTTTAATTTGATTTTCGATTTTAATTTTTATCACAAATTTTTTATTAAATGTCTTCTAAATATTAAATAACCAATAATAAATATTTAACATTAATATTTTAATAATATTTAGTATTAATTATATTAAATAATAATCTGTTAAATTTATATGAATAAATAATACTCCAATTACATTGGAGTACTTTAAAAAGTATATAAGCACAATTTTTTTCACGAATATTTATGAATAGTAAATATTATTAATCAAAATATACAATTTAGATCACTTCTATGAGAGTTAAACACGTGTTGTGAATGTAGAAACTGAAAAATGTGGATTATAAATATGAAAACGGTGATCAGAGGCGACGAGCGGGCCAACATGCGCAACTAATAGAGAAATTTACTTCACTTCCAGATTACTTTTAATAGGTGTCTTGTTTAAATTTATGTATGTATATACCCAGGAGACGGTTGGCAGATTGATTACATTTACACTAACATAAATAGTTTTTTGACAAATTTTTCAATTTATCGAAAATCAATCTCTATTTATTGTAACCAGAAGCTATTTAGGTATATGAAGTTGGATTAAAACTAAATAAACAGATCTTAAAAAAATATTTTTCATCCCAAGTTGCAGAATAAAATCAATCTCACCAATGGTAAAGTTTGGAAATTGCTATTTGAAAAACTATTTATATTAAATTTGCAAATTTACAGACCTGAATGTAAGTTACAATTTTTACCTCCATGTAAATTAATGGAAACCAACTTAAAGGGTTTTCGTTTCATGAAATAATTTTGTTATGAAGGTAGTTTTTGAGTTGACCCTTGTCAAAACTAGTCTATTTGCTATACGCAGTCCACTAGAGGGAAAACGGGAATAGGCTTGTAGGTTTATACACACAACAATCAGTAACATGGGGCCCGATCCTGGAAAATGTCACTAGTGACAATGACAAAAAATGTCGCTAGTCGTAAAATGTCAACTAAAAAAGTCGACCGCAGACACAACATTGCTATTCTTGAAAAGGTGAGAATATTTAGTAACTTTTTCTATTTATGGTTGGTACTCCTGTTGAAACCGTTCTACCCGTTCTAACCTTACATAATTATCAACTGTTTAATACTTAATTTTTTATAATCGAAAATACAATGAGTGATAAGAAATACGTCAACAAAAAACAAAAAGAATTTCTGGTGGAGCTTATGGGCCAGAATCAGGAACTGCATAGGGGAAAGTTTTCCCAAACGTTCAATTCAATTCAATTCAATCAATTAGCCGCACATTTGCATAGCTTAGGGCCTTCAAAGAGGGTGGATCAATGGCGAAAAGTAAGTAAATTAGTTCAAAACACATCCTATTGTGCTAGTTTTTATAATCTTCATTCTATCATTAATGTGCAGACATGGATTGATATGAAAAAAAAATACGGGCAAAAGTCTCAGATCAGAAAAAATATGTCAAGAACTGGTGGAGGACCTCCGGCATGCATATTTTAAGGAAATTTTGTAAATCTTTCAATTAATTATTTCGGATTATTAAGTGCTCCAACCACTTCATCGATGCATCTGGAAACGGAACTTTGGCTGATGTCGATGAAGATGTTTCTTCCAGTGATGGTTTGGTAACTACCATGACCAAAGAAATTCAATGCGACCAAGATCTTAAAAAATGCTCAGACTACATTGGAATGCACATACGAACATAATGTACATACACTTGAACCGCTGAAAGATTACCCATCCCAACAAACAGTAACTGTTGGCGCATCAATGGCCCAGTACTGTTTTGGCCTACCTGTCGCTGATGGTCCTTTGCATGGTTTGCCAGACCAGTAACAGCATGGGCACGTCCGAAACGGCCTACAGCTGTCCCCGGACTGGCTGACCAGCACTTATTTAATGGGTAACCAGCAATGGCACACAGTCGGCCCGGACTGGCCTGCCAACACTTATTTATTAAGGGGAAACGTCAGTAGCCCATCAGTGGCCCTTCAGTGGCTGTTCAATGGCCCTTCATGTTGGTTAATCAATGGCCCAATACCATACTTGTCATAGAATATTCTCTAAATAAAAAAACCATTTAAAAATCAATTTTTTTTTATTTTAAATATAAAATTTTAGTGTTCCAATTATTATCTAAAACACAAAAAATCTATCTAACACAAACAAAAATATAAGATCCTTAAAAAAATATCAGACAAAAATATAACATACTAAAAAAATATCTTTAAGTTATCACAAAATTAAAAAACAGACTAGACAAAAAAAAAGAAAATTAAATATAAATCAGAAACAAATCAAAATCACAAAAAAACAATAAAAAAAGTACAAATATTTTTGTAAACAATATCACTATCAAAGATTTCCTTCGTTTGTCCCTTCCAACCAATCTGTCTCCTGCACACCGAATCCAGACTTTAATAATTCCTTCCACTTCTTTCTGGGATATGTCTTTTGAATACAATACACATTTTTTTCTTGCAATAGCTATAAAAAATACAATAAATAGTGATGTAACTATGAAATATACAATGTAACTTTACAGATTATTTTGAATAGGATGACAAAATTACAAATGATTGTTAACCAAAAAGAGAAACATTACTATTAACCTTAGACCATATACAAATAGACGTCAATTTTCTGTCCTTGTTGTGAAGCCAAAATAACTTTATGTTGTGTTCTAAAACTAATGTTTACAAACAAATCCACGTTTGAATAAAACTTCTTCGGTTGTTTTCGTATATCTTCGACTGCACTGTCTCTTATAGCATGGAACATTGCGAATCATATGTAAACATTAATCTTACCCTGTTCATAAACTAATTGTGGTATTGTTTTCGTTGTATTAATTTTGGGTTAAAGTTATGATTTAAGAATTTTGATTAGAATTAAAACCTTGTTAGGTACCTATTCAAATATATTTGCGCCGCTGGTATTTGTTGTTTGTAAACAGTACCGCCCACACACCTCATCCCGTAGTTCCACGAACTTCATGCAACAAAGAAAGATAATATTGGCTTCAGTATGTTGTTCAGAAAAATGACGTCACAGCCAGTCTATTTGTATATGGTCTAAGCTATTAACCAAGTCATGAGCTCCCATTTTTCAACAAATTTCTTTCTCTGTTCATAATATAATATCCACTTCAAATGACAGACAGATCAGGTTCTAGCTTCTAGCCAGTGAGAAAGATCATAGCTGTGTGAAATAGAGTTACTATTGAAAAGTATTCTTCCACTGGTTACAACTCGATTTGCAGCAACTTTTTTAGGGTACGAAATTTGCACTGCACTGTACCTAAGTTGTACTTACTTCTTATTACAAAAAGTTCGTTATTACTACAAAACAATGCAGATCATTTTTACCGCCAATAACAATACATGCACTGTAATCATTAATTCAAGAATTATATAATTATTTACTTACTTATTGTCGTTTAAAAACTCGGTCTGGGACATCTTTTTGGTTTTCTTTACAACAATCAAGTAAAATAAACAATTCACATTTCACATGCACTAAACTTAAAAATGCAAAAATGGGGTTATGTTGCCTGTTCACTTGTTGCCCTCTTGCGTCTCTCTCTCTCTTCTGACACCGTGACCACTGCTATGACAGAAGCGCCAAATTTAAATTTGAAAAATATATTAAGAAAGCATTGAAAAGTAATAGTACTTTTTATATAAAATCTTATAATGTAGAAATACTTATTTCTGATTAAAAATAGTTGTATATTATTTTTAATAAATTTTATCATAACATTTACTAATAAAATAATAACACTGAACATAACAATTGGATAAGTAACTAGTAACCATTAATGGGCCAGCACTATTTCTTCATTGCTGGCCCACAATCAAACGGGCCAACACTGGCCTTTCGTTAATTTACCAGACAATCGGGTAAGTAACTATTAACCAACCATGGGCCAACAGCATTTCGTCATTGCTGGCCCACAATCAAACAGGCTAACACTGGCCTTTCGTTAATTTACAGGTAACAGCCACTTAGCCGACCTTTCCGACGCTGGCCCATCAGTTTCCCAGCACATGATTGTTTGTTGGGATGCGTCGCGATTGAACGATCATATCACCGACACCTTTTCTATGTGCCTTCCTTTTCTATAAATATTAAACGATAATATTAAATTATAAACTGTTGTCTTCTCTATCCTATTCGTATGCTTACATACAATGACGCACGGGTAATCTTTCAGCGTGACGATGAACGGGCTCAACAATGGCACTAATAAATTTCTAACCGAATTTTTGTCAAGCCGAAATAGTTTTATAAATGAAACATCACTCAAACTGAATGGGTCCACTGGGGTCCTCCTCCTTCTTACAACCTCTTCTTCGTCCTCATTTTCTTCTAAATCATTTAACATGTTCAGAAAGATGTTTAAGTCCATTCTTAATAACAATAAAGCTTGTAAAAACTTTCTCCACCACGTAATTAATTGTAACTTTTTAAAGGTTAAAAAAATAAGGTAATCCTTCATGAAAACACCTTTGACAGTAACCTAATGCGCCGAATCGGAAAAAAGTCTCTCGCGACTTTAAAAGTCTCCACTGCTTTACGAGAGACATTTAATGTCACTTCAACGTTGCCAGTTTGCAAGCGACATTTTTTGTCATTGTCACTAGTGACATTTTACAGGATCGGGCCCATGGTGACATCATGAGTCTGCGCAGTATTTATTAGATCCAGTGATTTTTGAATTTTTTCAAGAAAAATATTGGATGTTCACAGAAAAGAGGCATAGGACTGATAGAACGACTATAACCTAGGGATGAGCCACAATAGATCTTTCAGGTATCAGTGAAAATAACGTTGAACGTCCACTCACTTAGAATCTAACCTAACCTAAATTGTGGCTACACAAATTGAGAACTTATGCATGCAAAAGGAACACCAAACACCCATCTCGTTCATTGCACCTAGTTAATCCGCATACACGAAACCAACTCCCACTCTAGTAGTTCCCTAAATGCTCGTACCCCCCATAAAATTGTGTTGGCAAGCCTATCAATCCGTATGTAATTTCTGCGTAAGAGGTTAGTTGTTTACTTTGTTTACTAGCAAAGTTTGAGTGCATATGTGTTTGGTTTTTTATTTGGACCATCCCAGTTTTTTTTATTATACGCACTATAAATAAAAATTAGAACTTTTTCTTTGTGTTTTGTGGCCTGGGCTGCTGGGGCTATTGAACAAATATAAGTTCGACAGCTAGCTTTTTACAGCTAAAAGGCAGCTCTGTGTTCTATATTTGCGCATGAGTATTAAATAACGAGATAAGTCTATTGATAGTTTTTTGGGTGTTGATCTGTTGACCTATTTGTGAAGTATCGATCAGACTCTTTCATTTGAATTTTTCAATTAACATATTGTTTACTTGAATTGGTATTTTTTAGATTACACTTACATGTCACTCTGTGATTATTTGTCAGTAACATGTTATATCCATAAAATGTTAAACACTCTATTTACTTTTACCTAATGCTGCTTATTATAAATCTCGTGTAGGTAACCAGCATATATAAACAGGGCCGAATTTATGATGAGGGATGCCCTTTTTTCCAGGTGAAATGCAAAACCGTTACATGAAAGGCACAAGTAAAAAGTAAACAACACAACTTGACATTTGACAACTAAAACATCAGTACCTCCATCTATGAGCGAGTAGACAATAAAGGTTTCATTTTAGAGATGGATAATAATTTTCTATAGTCGCCACTCGCCATTAAAAATAATGATAAGCTTGTATATAATATGCACTATTACTTTACATATTAAAATGTTCTTATCAAGACAGTTAACATTTTTTTTGTGACAGTGGAAGACCCCTCTTGGTGGGTGCCCCTGGATCCGGCCCTGTGTACAATAGGTGAGTGGACTATTCTTTTTAATTTATATTTAAATAATATACATGAATATTAGGCGATTTAATATTTTTTTATTGATCATACAAACTCTAAATCACCAATAAAGTCAAAATAATATTCAAACAGTCGAAATTTCCTCGCACATAGCAAGTGACGTCACGATTTAATTAGAAGGAGAAGAGAACAACAAGGTTGCCACTTGTCAAAATGAATCAGCAAATTTCATTAAGTTTCAGGAAATAATCACAATTGGTTCTCAAATATTGATGTTTTGAACATTAATTATGAAGTGAACTACTAAACTGTTATATATTCTCGCAGATACAATGATGATGTGCTCATAATATTTTACATTAAGCATTAGGTGGTAATTCATACTTGAGGACATTTAGCTTTATTAACGTGACAAAATGGCAGCACACTTCTCAACCAAGAAAGAAAGAAAATAACATAACATACTGCCAAATTTCTAACAAATATTTAGAGAAATTTTTAAATGAGGGTCTAAAATCAATTTCGTGGTTCTCCCACACTGCTAATTCTGAGATAATTATCAGGAACGCGTACTATTTCTATTGATGAGATGAAGTATTCATTTCGAAGGATTTTTTGGCACCAATCACTAGTTTATAAAGACAAATTTCGGGTTAACTTGTTTTTAATAGGTGATTTGGCAACATTGGATGACCAGTGGAAATGGAACCAATAAGGACACCCCTTAACAAGTGACGTCATCATGAATACAAATTGGCGTCCTATCATGGATTGTTTAAAATAGGTTATGAAGTTTTATGATTTCGAACAACGAATAGGCTCATAAATCGGATTTATAATAGTTTTGATGAGATGCAAAAATTAATTAGGGTCTGTAACAATACTCAAATATTCAATATCAGTCCAGTCGCCTATTACGGATAGTGTAAAATTGTAACCATATCCTTCACGATCATTATAGTCAATGTATTAACAATTTTTTACTAATTTAAAGGATATTCACTTTTAGAAAGTAGGTATACAACAATCCTATTATTAAATCATACGGTAAATACGGTATATAATCGCGCGTATTTAGTGAAAATAAGTAAAAATTGTGTTTTTGTTTTTAATTACTTTCCTCTCACTGATTTTTGACGTAAACTCAATTTTTTTAAAACACACTTAAAACAGTGTTAAATACCTAAATAAAAGTTCATGCATCACAAACAATAAATATTGCAAAAGGTGTTCCAAATACAATTAAACGAATAAAACTATTTTTATTTAATACAAATCCTAGATTCAATTAAACTAGGTAAATTAAAAAAATATATATTGTAACGATGACAAGTAGTTTTTCCATGAAAACCAGTCCAACATGTTACACATGATTTATTTTTTAGAACACGTTTTGAGCGAAAAACATTTACAAATATAAAAACATCTAGAAAGTTCGTTGAGGATTTTTATTACGAGATGAGGGGGATGTAGGGGTATACATTATATATTTAAATATATGAGATACATGGGGCGATACGACGCATGATACACTTTTTAGCACCAATTTTTTTTTTAATTTCACCATATATAAGGTCAGTCTGGGATCCTAGTGACAAATGGTGGAGTTTTTATAATTATCTCAATAAAGTAAACACTTAGAAATGCTTATATTTAGTAAAAAAAAATGGACATTAGAACAAAAATAACAGAACGAACATATTTAATCCACTGCAGTACTTAAATTTAAAAATTAATTAAGAATATTCTTAAAAATCTTTTTTTATCGCTGTTAGGGAGACCGGACAGCGGCTAGTGGTTACATTGAAGTTACAGTGACTGTACAACAAACAATGGCGTGACGACAATCGATGTATCGATTTTTATTCGCCCAGCTAGTCACGTGGCATAATTTTCTTTAGCTTTGTATGAAGCCTGCAGACTAAGAAATTGTATTCGGATTTCGTTGTGCGCAGGCTTCTGACAGTTTGAGGACAATTTGAAAACGAATGAAAAACGATAAATAGTGAATTTGAATTGTATCGTATTTTGCTTATTATAATTGTTGTTGATATATATTTAGTTTCTTGCCAATATAGATAGAGTTTTAACATAAAATTATATTGTGGCGTAAATCAAACGGGTTTGTAGTAAATGTTTTGTTTTTTCAAAGTTTTGTTGCCCTGTTATTTGCAGTATTCTTGTAAGTATCAAATATATAATTTATCTCTATCAAACTCAAAGTTGAGAACATTAAAATCACATTATAATTTACTTAGTATAAATTAATTTGTTAATTTTTAAACACTCCCAAACACCCAAGTTTTAGGTCTAGTTTCTCATAAAATACCAAAATGGAATATATTTCCTTAAAATACTTCAAAAATAATTAATTTCAAACGAAACATTTGAATTTTCTGTCAAAAAGTTTGCCTCTTTATGGCGGATGGGTGGAGCTAATGACCGCTTGTCGCCACTGCTTGTCACTGTAACTGAAGTTACAGTGACTGTACTACTAACAGTGGCGACAAGCGGCGATTAGCCCCGCCCATACGTCATAAAGAGGCAAACTTTTTGATCGATTTATATTATTTAGGACAGAGAATTTAAATGTTTCTTTTAAAAATCATTATTTTTAAAGTATTTTAAGAAAAAATTCATTTTGATACTTTATGAGAAACTATACCTAAAAATTGGGTGTTTGGGAGTGTTGTCCAATCAAAATCGATACATCGATTGTCGCCACTGTTAGTAGTACAATCACTGTAACTGAAGTTAACACGCTGCGACATCTTCATGCGAAAGGTCTTACTCATCACCAATACCACAAGACCACGTTGCCTTTTATGATATTATAATTATATACAAACTCACAAAAAATGGAAATCTTTAAAATATTCCTAGATTTTTCGGAGCGTGGGCTAAAAATCTAGTTAAAGACAAATTTTTCCTTTTAGCTGCAAGAAGACAACCTAAGAGCTCCACTTTGTGGTCGGCCGCATCGAAAGATCGCTGGAAAAGAAAAATACCACCTTGGGTGTATTTATAATTATGTGTACGACAAAGCTAATTTTCCCAAAATAATCAACGCCATTGCTGAGGACATTCACCCAACAGTAAATGGATGGATATATACCATTCTCTCCAAGAGAGCACTAAAAATTAGTGTTGAAGATGTCACTGTAAGAGACTTGGTTGTCGAAGGATGTCCACAGCGAGAAATGCTCCCACCACTACTGTGGAACTTGGTCTTAGACTACTTACTCAACTGTCTAAGTAGTAGAGATCCCCTACTACTACTACACCAAGTTAACATAGAACTCTCATCTAGAAAACAGAATTAAAAAAGCATATATCGCTATAAACAGTGCAGAAGAACCATCGGCAAGTTCCTGACGATTGTCTAGGGAGTCAAAACAAACCAACTCATGGTCGTTCGCAAACTGAACCGAATACAAAGAACAACATGCCTGAACATAACAGGAGGTACGAGAACTACACCAACTAGAGCGAAGGAGGTGATCCTCGGTCTCACCTATCTTGATATATTGTATCATATATGTATTTGATGACCATGCTCCGGCTCCTCGCTACTGGAACACAAGCTGACCTAGATTCTCCTGAATCGAGGTGTAACTTGTCGCGCGAAGCTATGAACTTGCTTTCACAGGATCGATTGCACCAAGATGTGCCTTTCATAAGCCCTACAAGGTAATGTAATACCAGTATAGCTCAAACAGAACTCACAGCTATTTTCATAGCCGCAACAGAGATGACCAAAAGAGAAAGCACTGAATAACATCCATATACTTACGAATAGCACACTAGCAGCCCTGAACAGGCCACGATTCACATCAAGTCTAGTATTAGAATGTCGCATGGCTCTGATCGAAGCCTGCAACAACAATGTAGTACTCAAAAGGCAACCACATAGCTGACTCGTTAGCTAAGAAAGCCGCCTTCCAAATGATTTTGGGACTGGCACTCTTATCAGACCACCAGCATCAGCGATCGTTGACCTAGTAAAGTAACTCTCTCTTAAAATATTCAAGGATAGATGAGACGAAGAAAAATTTTGCAGGCTGTCCAAGGAACCTCTAAAGTATGCAGATCGTAGAACAGCCAAGAAATACGTGGCCATGATCAGAAAAGACCTATGGTCATAGACAACCTTACTGGTCATTGTCACCTACGAAAACATCTGAAGAGGTTGGGGTTATTTAACAGTATATAAAGAATGGGAAGAAGAAGATGAGACAGTTATACACGTCCTTTGTGAATGTCCGGGACTGTCTCTAATAAGATTTTCCGTATTTTGCGAGGACTGGCTGACTCATGCCAACTTGAAGGAGCTGCCTAATGGTGACTACTTCCAACAGGTAGGTTTGTTGACGAGCTAGTAGGTAGAGTATTCTGTGGTATTGGTTCTGTGGTTCCATATAATAGCGAAGAGTTTTTAATGCTTCTGAATTTTCTATCGTCTTCAGTGACGATGAATTAGATTTCCTTATTTTCAAGGAAAATAATTTTATACTAAGTACCTATATTTTATATTCGGCACAACTAGATAGTGGCCATTTCTGAACGGTTCACAGTTATTAAGAAAAGTAAATAAACTAATAATGTATTTATATGAAAGTTAGGCTAAAATATTCAGATCAACTTTTGTTCGGGTGGATGATGTGTTGTGTATTGTGTCACTCTTATTTCGAGCGACATAATTTTTCGATCAGTCTGGGAGCGATTTCAGATCATCTCACCAGAAAACTCTATTAGAAGGACACACAATGGGCCAAATGTGGCCTAAATGCTTTTGGGGGCGACCCACCCTTCAAGAGTTACAGATACCTACAGAATGTCTTTATGATCACTGAAAGTTTTGGTTAACACACAAAAATTAAAAAAAAGGTATTTAAGATGTTGGTTGCAAGTAAAGTGTCTGGTACGCAGAATCTCACGTTGTCGCACAAATGCTCCGAGGTCAAGCAGTTATGTGTTGTGCGAAATAAATGTTAAATAAAGAGAAAAAAATGAAGTACATTAATTATAAAAAAAAAACGAAAAATATGAAATTAAAATATATGTGCTTGTACACTCCTTCTAGTCCCTTAAACCTCCGTGAATAATTACATCAAATAGATTATTTTGTTTGTATTATTATTTTGATTATATTTAATTTATTAAATTTACGTTGACTTATATCCATCAGTATAAATTTGGCCCCAAAAATTGTAGGAAGAAAACCGCATCTTAAAGAAATCTTGGAAAAAACTAAGAATTAATTAGTTTTTAAATATGGATTAGGCAAATAGAATGGTGACATTTAAAATACCTTTGCAAAATAAATGATACAGTTAGGGTTTAAATAACTTTTTTCTCTGTCCAGTTAAACTTATCAAGCAATAGTACTTATGACCAAAAAAATTAATAGCAGGATACGAATAGTGAAAAGAGGTTAGGAAGGGTAAAAGGAATAAGAAAAAAATTCGTGACGTAGCTGGTTGATTGTTGTTCATTTTTGTGGGGGTAAAAAGGCGGTGAAAATGAACATTCTCGATTTGCGGCGAAACTCGACATAAAAACAGAAGGTGTAAAAGAGAAAAGTTGTAGGTAATAAAGAAGTATACAACTTTTATGCTGACCACTTTCTGACATAAACTCAAAATTTCCGGGGAAATTGCAAAAAACACTTTTTTTAAATTCATTCATTTTTAATTTTTTATTTTGGAATGAAAACACCAATTTTAATAAAATTTGGTGAAAAGTTACTTTGTTCTGTTTCAAATAACGTCAAATTTTTTGAATCAAAATATTCGAAAAAATCAATTTTTTTCCAATGAAAAATTGTCCTTCAAAAAATCGACTTAGAGAATTCACAAATGTGAATTTTTGAGTGCTGTGAAGTACTTTCATATAAAATTTGTGTGCAAAATTATAAAAAACCAAAAGAAATTGTAATAATTGTTAAAAATGTTTTAAAACTTTCTGGGAATAATTTATATCGCTGAAAGATCATATCATCAAGGGATAATGTTTTATCTTTGTTGTTTTATCAATAGTTCTTGGATCTATATTAATTTCATAAAAAGGTTTAAATAAATCTACCATAATTTTATATAAAAGTACCTACTTCAAAAACGAGAAAAATAAGAACTTGATGAACCCTCTAAGTCGATTTTTTGAAGGACAATTTTTAATAGAAAAAATTGATTTTTTCGAAAGAAATTTATTTTCTCGAAAAAGGAAGCTAGCGGTTTTTGGACTAATGATCGATGTCAATGAAATTTTTACAATTTATAAATTGTAAATAAAAAATACACTTTTTTAAATCTAGACTTTATACGGTCCGGAACATGCTTTTTAAAATTTTTTTAATTGCTCGTTATTACAAAACGACAATGAGTATCTGGCAACATTGCAATATAAATACATATAAATTGTAGTTATTTCTGCACTGCAAAATGTGTTGCCTAACTATCTACTTACTTTCTGAGGCCCGTATGCACCAACGATCGTACAAATAATTGGTTGAATAATCAACGGTTGGCCTCCAAACGATGCTTTTTGTACGCACCAACATTACAAGAATTTTTTGAAATTATATAGCAACCCTGTCCGTGAACCAACAGTGTAACCTCTACATTATTGGTGTTCTGTGAATATAGCCACTACACCACAATGATAAAATTTTGTTTCATTTCTCAAAAATGGCTAGTGAACGTGTGGAATGAAAAATAGTGGAAATTATTGAAGTCTGATACTTAAAATACTTTGAATAAAATTATAATTTCGATCTCATCATCATCAGAAGATGTAAAAGATATATCCATTTTTTCTGCAATTTAAATTTCTTAATATACCTACAATGTAAAATGAAATATACTCTAGCAGAAGAGCTGCAAAATTTTATTGTATTTTCTATGACCAATAATACCTATTTATGTGGGAGTAATAAATTCATTTAAAACACACACAGAACATATTATTTACAATATCAACTAAATTGAGGTTATGAAAAGTCGATTTAATTTAGTAACCAGCCGAATATGGGCGATCGGAACTACCGGTTGGATTTACCCACTCATTGGGTTGATGCATAACAATTTTGCAGTTTCTGACAGTTGAACCGTGGGTTGAATTAGAACCAACTGTTGGTGAATAAGGGCCCTAACCATAGAAATATATGTATCTAAAGCTTTGTGTCTATTATGTGACGTATCCAAACATGCGCAGTTACCACGTCAAAAATTTATTTCACTAATTTAGATTTTAACAAATGTCAAACATTTTCTTATATTCTTACATTTTTCGGTTAAATATTACTCAATTTTCGGGCCTTTTAGACACACATACTAGTATTAAAGAGGAGTAGGGTGGGAAACGAATGCAGCGTTAGATAGCTGGAAGTGTCTACTATTCCAGTACGAAAACACGTTTTTGTCGCTGTAGTAGTATTTTTTCTGTAGAGGTTAGAAACGAACGTGTTTTTTTCTCTTGCCGATAACAATGTGTGACAAAAAACACGAGCAACGGATTAATCTGAAATTTCTCGTTAAATTAAAAAAAAGTCCGACTGAGTGCTATAAGTTGTTGAAAGAGGCCTATGGTGAGAATTCTGTATCTCGTGCGCGTGTTTTCGAATGGTATAAAAGGTTTTCTGAAGGTCAAGAGAGCACCGAAGATGACCAACGTCCAGGTCGACCTGTTTCTGTTTCAACTCTGCAAACAGTGACCAAAATAAATGAAATTGTGCGCGAAGATCGTCGTATGAATGTTCGGATGATTGCTGAGACTGCAAACGCCGATAAAGAAACTGCCAGTAAAATTTTACATGACGAATTGAACATGAAGAAAGTCTGCGAAGTTGGTCCCAAAACATTTGACCTTTGACCAAAAGCTCGTCCGTCAACAGATCTGCTCAGATTTTCTTCAGAGGTTAGATGAAGAGCCTGAATTGATGGAAAACATCATCACTTGCGATGAAACCTGGATATTCCAACAGGATATTGAAACTAAGCGGCAATCCATGCACTGGAAAACTCCTGCATCGCCGAGAATGAAGAAGCAAGGATGTCGAAATCAAAATTTAAAGCCATTCGTTTTTTTTCGACATCAACGGCATCGTGATGACTGAATGGGTTCCAGAGGGTCAAACTGTAAACCAAACCTACTATTTGAAAGTTTTGGCAACGCTACGAGAGCGAGTTCGTAAGAAACGGCCGGAGTTGTGGAAAAACAAATCGTGGATCTTGCACCAGGACAACGCCCCTGCCCATAACGCGCTGTCTGTGAAGCGTTATTTAGCCGCTAGAGGCATTCCAGTACTCGAACACGCGCCGTACTCGCCTGATTTATCATCCTGTGACTTTTCCTGTTTCCGAAGATCAAATCTGCCTTAAAAGGAACCCGGTTCGAGAAAAAATAATGGAACGGTGTGTGGCGAGGGAATGGGAGTATATTGAAGGAGCATTCGATTGCAGAATAATTTTTAAAATAAAACTCTTTTTCATAAGCAGTCCTGTTATTTAATAGCCAGACCTCGTATATAAGTTTTTTGTTAGTCGAGTAGTTCTTTCTTGCTTTAAACAGTTTTTTATAAATAATTCTTCTACACGTTAAATATCATATAAAGTAGATTTTTAAATAATAGAAATTAATTTTAAGCTAATAACGAATTTAAAAACAAATCTCTGTTCTGTCCCCTCTTATTATTAAGTTTTTTACATAAAAAAACTATTTTTCCGGATTAGCTCAAAGCAGCCATTTAAAACGATATCCTTCTTTCTTTATAATAATACCTTTTTAATTTCGATTCGAAAAAAGGTTATTAGAAACAAAGTATCTTTTCATCAAATATTATCAAAATTGTTGATTTCATACCGAAATAAAACATTAAATATGAAGAAATTTAAAAATAAGAATGGTTTACTGCAATTTCCTAAGAAATTTTGAGGTTATGTCAACATAAAAGTTTTAGATTTTATTATTGCCTACATCTTTTCTTTGTAGACTTTGATGTCAAGTTTCACCGCGAATTCCCTTAACCTTTTCTCACTTTCGTTTCCGGCTATTAATTTTTTTTATTTTGAAGCAAAATTTGCAAAATTGGCCTACACTACAATTGAAAATGTCTAGTTTTAGATATAAATAAATCCAATAAAATATTTTTTATTAATTACACTTTTGGTAGTAGTTTAAAAAGGGATTCAATCTCATAATTGTTTTACGTGTAGTAATAATGGATAAGTTTATTTGGAATTTATAGTAGAATTTGGACAATATTAATGCAAAGATTCTTATCTACAAATTACTCCCCAATAAAAATTTCATGATATCTTATTTTCCAAAGTGCACCTGCATATTTAGACCAACGCTCGCCCCACGTCTCTGCTAATTGTAGTATCCCCTATTCATCGCAGCCCGATTTCTATTCTGCCATTTGCACTGCAGAATTCTTAAATAGGTTCGTCTAAAGCTAGCGTTACACAAGGCATAACACACCGGATTTATAGTCGAGTTAATATAACACAAGAAATAAAAAAAGTCCCAAACCTGTGGCGGAAGTCGCGTACTGGTACTTGTCACAGGTTTTAACAGGACTAAAATATTGTAGGGAGTCCACGTTATTATAAAAGTTAATAAAATGGCCGACAAGGTTTTTGCAGCTTTTTTGTCGGCTTTTTTCTCTTGGGTTTTCTTCTTTTTCTTGCCTGGAGTTTTGGTGGTGTTTGCCAATGGAGTTTTGCCAGCTAGTTGTTTAGGAATTATCTTTGCGTTTAGAGGAATACGGATATCAGGCATAGCCGACGGTCGCCGGTTTATATGATTACCTTGGTCTTGTTGACGATGATAGTCGCCGGCAGCGCTCGCTGCACCTGGCGTACCTGTAGCCGTAGGGTGATTTCTTGGTGCCTAAGTAACAATAAAAAATGTTTAGAATGCAAAGGTTACATTCCTGATAAGAAATCTGGTACAAAACAAAACACACAAATGAATCACATATGTTTATAAAGCTGTCAAAAATTTTGGACCTAAAAGATATTCTTAAATGCTCGAATTGAGTCACGCAATTCTTTTCTAAGAAAAGAAACATGTGAGGAATGTGCACATTAGGATAAACGAATCGAAGATTCCGGAAATGCAATACCTTGCATACTTTTTGTGCAAAATGTAGATCTTCCGTATTTCCTAAGGATTTTTTGAGTTGGTAATGTAAATGAAAACATTCACAGCCTTTGAAGAGCTAAGGACTCATCCGAACACAGAGTTTATAGATCTGACAGCTAACAGAGCCGAAGACTACAGAAGATATAGAAGACCAAGACAACAAATTGAAGAACGATAAGGCCTCAAACCAGATCAAGCTCCACAAAAAACTATTATGCCGCCTTTCAAATTATGCCTCCCGGGCCTCACGGGCCTAGGCGTCTTTGAGTGGAGGGCACCACTCTTGCGAAAAGGGGAGCAGATTCCAAATTTATTGGACTGGAACAATTCTTTGGTATTGCAAAAAGCACTTCCAAAGAGCCTTGAAATGTACTGACAGGAAAACGTTTCCAGTAGTTGTCTAGCAAACTTTTAGTTTGATCCTGAATGTTTATTATCTCTCAAACTCTCTTGGCCACGTTTAAATTCAGCTTCCCATTTCGCTGTGATAAATGTAGAGCCTAGGTGCCAAGCCATAAAGGAATAAAAGGCAATGAAACGGTCAATGCATTCTCCAAGCAGGGAGCGACTAAGGGCCAGAACCTTGAATTGCCAAAGGAGATTAAGGAGAGCATCCAGCAATGGATAAACAACGAGGCGTTGCGCTGGTGATTTGAAACCTTAGAACTGGGGCAAACTATACTATTCCTTAAAAGCCCTTCGGCCAAACTGTCACGCGACTTACTATGTCGAGAAGTAAACGACGAAGATGATGGTAGGAATGCTCACTGGACACTGAAGGCTAAGGAAGGATTTATACAGAATTGGTCTAGCAGATGACAGTCTTTGTAGGTTGCAGCTGCAGGAAGAAGACGAAACCGTGGAGCACATACCTACTCCGTGAGTGCGAAGGTCTAGCAAGGGAGGTCAGAAAGCTAAGCAAGGGAGGCTGGACACCGCTAATAGGTGGAGGATGGAGGACCACAATAGATCTGGAAAGGTCGCAGTGGGATAGACCAAAGAGCTACTCCAATTCTAATCTAATCGAATTTAGCATTTCTCTCAGTTTCATTCAGCGGTCGTCTAGCACCATTTAATTTGGTCCTGAACGTTTGTCATCTCTCAAACTCTCACGGACACCTTTAAGTTCAGCTGCCCATTTCACTGTGCTAAATGCAGAGTCCTCATATACAGAAACCAACTCTTTTTGATTTGCGTAGGCGGATCGCCTTTTAAAAATAAATATTTAATGGAGGTGCAGCATGGATAGACTCCGAGACGGACCACTCAAACATTGCTCTAATGTTGTTTGATAACATAACAGCTAAAGTAAACCAAGCCGTAGGAGAAACTAATAGTTGGAAAGCTCCAGGAATTAATAATATTCAAAATTTCTGGTACAAAAAATTTGACCTCTTACACAAGGTTATTACATCCAAACTAACACATATTTTTTAACATCCAGAAGACATTTCAGCCTTTCTTACTAAAGGTTTAAGCCATATGCTTCCAAAAACAGCTTTCAAAGATATTAACATCTTGCATTACTAAGCTAATTTACAGGCATGTAGACCAAAATAAGATATTGGCAGAGAAGCAAAAGAAATGTAAAGAACAACTTATTATCGACTCTGTGTTCCTAAAGCAATTAAAAAGCAATATCGCAACATCTTGACTGCTTTTGTGGACTACCGTAAGGCATTTGACAGCGTGCCTCATTCCGGGCTCATTAGCGGTTTCAAAATCTACGATGTACACCCCACCATACTTACTTTCATTGAAGTTTCGATGAAGCAATGGCGAACAAGTCTTCAAGTAAATATTAATGGTGAATACCTTTAAACTAACGACATTTTTTTGCAGAGAAGTATTACAAGGAGACTCACTTATTCCACTGTGGTTCTATTTGGCAATAAATCCACTGACACTTTGGTAAATAGCCTATTAAATACCAATAAGAATTTTTTATACAATATTTTGGAGAAAGTAAAGAATGCAAAAAGGAAATAAAAGTTTCTACCTAATTTTGGGAGAGAAAAATAAATAGATAGAAATTGGAAAATATAGAAACCCAGGTATCTAGTATCTGAGAGAAAAATATGGACAGACAAATGCAAGAGCAAGAAGTATATTTATAAGATTAGTAGGACACAAATATAAAGTTTCACATAAACGTACTACTGAATGTTATTACTTACTATAGGCATAAAATGACTGTAAAGTATAAAATGTCGTGATAACGGAAATAAATTACGGTTCCGACTTAATAACTCTTTCTAACTCTTGAGAAAAAATCGATCTTGATAGTAACAGGTGTCCTTAAACTTTTTATGTGGAGGTAATTCCCAGAAGCGGTAAAAGTTACATGACACACCCTGTACCCTGTACAAAATAAAATATTGATAACAAGCGCACTAGAAATACTAAACGAGGGGTGCGACCGTGTTCCACTCTGTATTTAACTAAGTAGTAAACTGTCAAAACTGACTTAATCTGCAGTAACAACAAAGTTTTTTATTAAAAAAAAATGATATTGTACAAATGCACTTACTTCCGGTATCATTTTGATGGAAGCTCCTTCGCCGGAACCTTCACTAGAATCCCCTGGAAGTCGAATTAATATGGTGTACACACTTTCTGTTGAAGAAGATCGACCAATTAATCGATTACTGGCGGGTAAACTCCTAGAATCTCTCGGGCGAGTTGGGGTCATGTTGGCCTGAACAAACGAGTGATCACGTTGTGTAGTGAGATTTTGAACATATGAATCCCTAAAAAGTAAAAAGGAATAGAAAACTAAACATGTCATTGTAGTAAACAAAAAACTACAAGGCTCTTTGAAAATAAAAAATAAATATATAATATAATTATATTAAAGTATCTTTAATATTTTTTCTTACAGATTTTAGCGAAAAATAAAAATTTAAACACTATGCACCTTTCTTAATACCAACATTTCATTACAGCAATCATAATATTGTAAAGAAATGAAGAAGTATATTCTTCTTTTTTTAGAATTATTTATTTAATCAACCGTAGAATGTTTTGATTTTAACCATAGACCTATTATCAGAAGAGTTCCATTCCATGTTTGTTTTGTGGCAATAATTACAAGGGTGTCTATGAGTGTCTAGTCAAAATTAAGACATTTTATTGGTTAAAAAGTAGGGGTGTAAAATTTTCTATTAATTTTTTTTTAACTAACCAATTTAAATGTATTAAAGCATACCTATGTATAAATAACCTAATAACCGTTTTCTTGCCCACTTGCCTTTTTTGGTTTTTCTTTTCATAATTAAATACAAACGTTTTCCACTTTTCGCCGCAATTATTTTTTTTCATTCCCCATTTTTACTTGAATTATAATAAAAATTTAAAATAGCGAAAAAAAATTATAAGAGTCACTTTAACCACCACAAGTTTACGACTACAGGTGTACTGGGTTAATTTACTGACCTATGCCGCCAGCTCTGAACATTTAAGATGCAATTGTAATAGTTAAAAGACGGAAAAAGCGGGGGCAGTACTTTCCAAAGTAACCATGCACTTTTCTTGGAATACTTTTAATATTTATACAGGGTGTACCCGTCAAAGTTCGGTATATGGATTGTTTTAGAGGATATCAAAAAATGTTATTAACAAAAATAGTAGATGTTTTTAGGGTCCAAATTTTGAAATTACCTTAAACTATACAGAGTGTTGATTAACTCCGTTACAAACCAAACATGATTTTTTAAATGGAAACCCTTGTATATTATACCTAATTCGGACTGCTTACATTTTTTTGAAGCTTTTGATATAAGGTTTTGATACGTTATACAGAGTCCTTCAGAAGTTATGGATACGTTTATGTGAAAATCGTAGGTAAATCAAGGCTCTCTGTATCTTATTGTAAGTTGAAGAAAAAAACAGTATTTTGCCTAACACAGTATTCTATTACATATTAAGTATTTTCCCTTTTATATACAGGGTGGACGATAACTCGAACCTTTATATTTCTCTCTTCTTTCAAATGGAACACCCTGTATTTTATATCATAAATAGTATATTCGATTATGTATCTTTAATTTTTGTTAAGCATTCTCTATACCCAAAGTTTATGAAAACAGAATTATTTTGTAATATTTATTGTAAACAATAATTGTTAACCTATTATGTGAAAGGAATAAACGTTGAATGTAACAAACAAACAGGAGATTCTACGCCTTCCAGGTCCACTTCCAACAAATCTTTTCCTGGAGTATTTATTTAAGCAGGCCGTATCTCTTTTGGCTCTTCATTATTTGTCCGAAATATTTTAATTTGCGTATTTTAATGATGACCACTATTTCGGTCTCTTTTTGAAGCACTTCTAGAATGGACTAGTTTAGTGATTTTTTTTTATATTTGCATCTTATAAAATAGGTTTTAAGTGGTTCAACTGTACAAATAAAATTTTTATAAAAGTAATCCTCTAGCCATAATCGGCTTTTGAAATTTAAATTTAATGGTTACATACGTCACAAGTGGTAAGTGACGTGTTTCAATAAGATTGGTAGAAAATTTGCGATGTCGTCCATGTGCTTTAATATTAACCGAGAAATTTATCTCTCTCTCTTATTTGTTGTCATTAAAAAGAGAGAAACATATGGATATTTTTGTTGTCTGATTGACACTTTATCAAATAAGGAGTAAAACACTAAACAAAATATTCTGTCATTTTCGTTAGTTTAATTTGTTGTTTGGTTGTGTTTGGTTTATGAAAGAAATTACTTCTATACTATTTTTGGTTCGAAAATAAAAATCCCTAACACCTTCTCTTGGTGTTATAGAGGTTCCTTCAAAAATAACCAATAGAAGTAATTGTTCTCTCGGGGAGCAACCCTTCTATCGGCACAGTGAGAGAACGAATTTCAAGTATACCGTTTTGGCATTTTCAATAGAACCACACCCACTTTCTATTGGCTGTTCTATTCTATCACCGTCAAGAATAGGGGTCTTGTTTGTTTATTACAGATAAACAGGATTTTCTCTCCTGTCATATATCTTGTCAACTGGTACAATCAGTTAGTCACAGAACACGGTGTTTTGTGCCGCCAGTTTTTTGAGAATACTTGAAACGAACGTAGCTAAAATGTGACAACGTTGACTTTTAAACACACTTCATTATTGGTTATTAGTTGGCGCTACGTTTAAAACTTACTAATTATTTATTGCTAAATTTTACGAAATGAGAAAAATTAATTGCAAAATGAATACCAATATAAGTAAGTAGGTATCTTATCCTAAATATATATTGCTATCATTTTGATTAATATGATCCTACTAAACTAGTCCATTGTCCTATTGGAAACGTCATCAACCCAGGAGATTCTAAGGATTCGTCGGTATAACCACATCTCAAAAGCTTTAAGTGCTTTTGTGGACACTTCCGTCAAGGTGCAGGACCAGTCTGTTTCGTGCGCCAACTAAGGTCTCTGCTTCGAAATAGATTTCCCATTATTCTCTTCAGTTTCTTTAAGCCGTCTTAAGACTCTAGGAAGACTGTATGGTTGATTCTCATTATCTCATTTATTCATCAACTTATTACTAAGTTCATCCATCTTCAAGTAATGCCACGATTTGAGCTGCTTGTTCTGGAGTTAAATTACTCGTGTTTTTTTCTCAAAATACAAATGATACTTCAAATTGAAAAATCACACAAGATATTTTCAAATGTAAATTATACTAAAACATTTCATCAACAGTTATTTTTTTT
Organism: Ophraella communa; assembly: GCA_035357415.1. Taxonomy (NCBI): domain Eukaryota; kingdom Metazoa; phylum Arthropoda; class Insecta; order Coleoptera; family Chrysomelidae; genus Ophraella; species Ophraella communa. The sequence goes on from CM068983.1 coordinate 34,708,214, forward strand.
CAAATTTGGAATGCTTTTAGACGAAAATACACATAATTGGTATTTACTTTCAACTTTTATTCCATTTTTATAATTTACGACGAGTGTATTATGTTTTCATTACATATTTTCTGACATCCACTCAAAACATAGAGGCGTTCGATAAGAAACAGAGTTGAGCGCCTTTCTTTCAACTACTTTATTACAAAAACAGGAACATGAAATATAATATTTTCGCATTGTCATCGTGGATGTGTGTTCAATTTAAATTGTTTATTTAGTTTTACTTACCCATCACTACCTACTGTCTATGGCAGGTATCTGATTACATTTTTAAAAAATAATTCTACAAAATTCTACAAATTGTTACGGTAAGAGGTTTCTCGATGCAGATATACAGGTTGGATTGATTTTCTCTCTTTACAAAATTTACAAAACTGAGTTAAGCATCTAAATGTTTTGACAAAGAAGTCATTTAAATCGGATTTGGGTTACACCGATCCGAAAAATCTGATTTTGGTGTCAATTGATTTGAAATGACAAATATAAAAATGTTCCTGAATATCAAAATCCGTTTTAAAAAATTTCCTATTGTTATTAACAATTTAAGATTTTAAAAAAAGGGGGTTTACATTTTTGCTAATAACTCATAAACTATAATAGCTAGAACAAAAAACTGAACGGATTCTCAAAGGGCAGGAAATTTCCAACAAAAAAGTCTGAACTCCCCGAGTTGTAGCTCAATTATTTATAGGTATAAATTAATGTTGAAAATGGCATAAAAAATTGGCGGCGCGTCACCGTCGCAACTACCAAATGACATAAAGTATTTTTTTTCAATAAGTAAATATTAATAAAAGAAATTTAAAAAATTCTAGCACTAACAGAACATATCAGAATTTTTTTAACCCTTGGAATCCTTTATCATAAAGCTACTGAACAAAGTTACATAATAAAATTTTTAAATTTTTAAAAATTGAAATTGTTATTAACAAGCAAAGTAAACAAATGGGATTTTAGATGTGAAAAATTAAAATTTTTTTAAACAATTTTTTACAGTCGTTTTTAATATGCTATAAACAATATAAATCCATTTTTTTTTTTTGTTTGTGACCAATTGTTTAAAAAATGGCTTATTTAAGAATTTCAAAAAATTTTTTTACCATTCCATTGTTTATTAAAAACCATGATTTTTTTAAAAAAAATTTTTCTTTAAAAAATTTTCTAATTGTAATTAACGTTTTTGTTTATTAACCATTGTTTAAATTTAATATTAAGAAATGAAAAAAATCCTAAAAATCATAATTTTCTCTTCTCTACAAAATGGTATTTTTTTGTAATTTGTCAGTTAATTATTTAATTGTTTACTTTTATTTTTAATTTTTTAATAAAACGTGGAAAAATTTTTTTTTCAAAAATTAAAGGTATACAGTATGTTGTGAGGTGTTATAAAAAAAATATTAATTGTTGATGCAATTGTTTATAAAAAATTGTTTAATTTAAAAAATTTAGAAATTTAGAAAAGCGATTTTTACATAAATTATAACAACGAGAAGAGAATTTATTTCTTGAAAGAAAATTAGAGAAAAAAATCAAATTTTAAATAGCTAACTTCTATCTGTATTACTTACTCTGCTTATAAACTTTAGGTATAATTTAATGATATATTGAACTTGCATTTTGTGTAATAAATAAAACTTTCGAGATACAAAAAAATATATATACTGACACCCAAAAAAAATTACATTAAATAAAAAAAGAGGTTAGTAAAGGTAACTATTTCTGGTCGACTGTGTTATCTTAATATGGCCGACTGGAATTTATTGTCCTGCGATGTTGCCTGCCCTCCATTTAAGGTAAGAGATTTGTGATTTTTATTGAATAATTTACAGTATTAGTTAGTTGATTACATTGTGACCATAATTATTATTAATATTTTATGAATAACCACCTAAATTATACAACTCATTTTATGGAATGTTTAACCATTCAACTATTATTTTATCCGTTTAGATCATAGAAATGAGTTGCTCTATAAGCGACAACGCCGCACGGTTTGTAATACCACGCGCAGAAGAGGTTATACTATGAAATTTGATACAGGCATGATAAGCATTGTTGCCGAAGCAATTGTAACAGGATTTTGAAGCTATATTGGTGTTTTTTGGCGAAATTATAGGTAATATTAATTGAAATTTAGTAAAAGAAATGGTTCTTCATTGCCAAGTGTGTAAAAAACCGGAAAAAGTTAAAATATTTGTTTGTTTACGATATTATTCCGTTAGTTGGCAATCTAGAATTTTTTCAAATCTTTTGATTGTCCCTAAGGATTTGGAGTCGTAAAATACACACAACCAACGGAAAAATTACCACGGATATGATATGTATAAAAAAACCAAAACCAACTTTTAAACTCGACTGGCTTTTCGAAATATGAAATCAAAACATTTTAGTGACTATGCTGTGTGTTCAGTGTATTTGTGTTACTTCAGGTTTCCAACCGAGAGTGGGAGGGGAACAATATAAGTATCTTTTCTAGGCTGGGAAGAAGATAATTGTGGGAACATCTTTATCACTTTAATGCAAGTGATATTATAATTGATAAGAATGGTTTGAAATTCTTAAAAAAACAAGTTAATATTTAAAAAAACAAGTTTCTATTATCCTAAACGTAACTTGTATTTTTGTAGTTTCTTAATAGTACAGGATCCGGCTGTATCAATGAACCGGGTATCTGGTTTTCTGATGAAATATTTTTTTTTAACTTTTAGACATATAGATGAATATAATTCCGGTAGGTTGTCTGATTAAATTTGGGGATGATAGTATTTAATTAAAAATTTTTTAACTAAGATTTTTTAAACAAATACTATCATTAAATTTTTTAATAAATTTTATGTAAATGGAAAGTTTAAGCTATTTATAAAATGCCGTAACATGGTTGGCTTCCTTTTTGTGAGGGATAATACCTGCCAACCAGGTGCAAACAGGTAAGCTGCCGTAAAAACTTACCATCACAAGGTTTTTTAAAAATTCAAATGTGCGTAAATAGATATTTTTATTACAAATCGAATGGTATGTGGTTGGCTCTGAAAATCGTAGGCAATCTTATGATTGTCACGATTTAAAAATTTAATAAATTAAATTTAAAAACAGAGATAGACTGCGACATATATACTATGTTTTTATAAACAGTAAATTTAAAAAATTAATTTTATTGGTATTTAATTTGAAAATGTCTTGGAAACGATGGAAAATACAGAAAAAATAGCTATTGAATTTTAATGGAAAATTTTTTTGTAGATAATTAAATTTCCGATATAAATGATACTACACAGTTTTTCAATATCCCCATTAGTTCGTAAAATATTAATATTTTGATTATCAAACTAAAAAATATACTTTCCACCAACTTCGGGGCCATTCTCATATACAGAATTATATTGATAGTTTGAACACTGAATTACACCTGTTTTTAAAGACTATGATTATTTTTGGCATTTTAGTTATTGTTATTATTACTAATACTATTAGTATTTTAATAATTACGTATATTCCGAAAGTCACCTCTAATTTATTGAAATATTTTTTTCCATATATTATATCATGAATAATAACTTATTTACTGATAATTGTCATTAACGAAACTATTTTTGTTTTGCTGTTTATAACTGAAGTTGGTATCTGTATTTTGGAATTTTTTTATTAATTAAAGACCTTCACAACTTTGTGGAGTAAAAAATGAACAGTATTTAATATATACAAAGCTGAATATTGGTGGAAGAATATGGTTATCTTTTTGCACCTGGTTGGCAGGTATTATCCCTCACAAAAGGAAGCCAACCATGTTACGGCATTTTATAAATAGCTTAAACTTTCCATTTACATAAAATTTATAGAAAAATTTAATGATAGTATTTGTTTAAAAATTTTTTAATTAAATACTATTATCCCCAAATTTAATCAGACAACCTACCGGAATTATATTTATTTATATGTTTAAAAATTAAAAAAAATTATTTGATCAGAAAACCAGATACCCGGTCCATTGATACAGCCGGATCTTAGACTATAATTATTTCTGAGTGATAAGAACAAAGTTTATACAACCTTGAAGCCGAAATACGTAGATTATTTAGCTAGTCTTGTGGTACTAAATTAATATAATACCATTGGTTTTGCTCATTATTACCAAGATTAACTTTTTGGTGAAAAATTGATTGATTTTTAAGTCTAACCTTAATTAAGTTATGTTTAAAACGACTACCTTTTATGAAACACCCTGTATATCCCTCAACTGTTCTATACATCCCCTCAAATTTAATCCAATCGAGACATCAAGGAGTGACGATACCCTGAGTATAATATTTAAATCTTTTCCTTTTGGTTATTTAATACCTAAACAAAGGGTTTAAGGGTTTAAAAAGTAAAACGTAAAATGCATTACATTTTATTTATACAAATATTATCAAAGATAATTATTTAATTCAAAAAATGAGTATTAACTATTCATAAATATATTCCCATATACATCCCATAATATTACCACACGGAGATATTCCCATTTTTAACAAATAGCCCGCCATTGATTATAAGCATAAGCATATCTCCTGAATAATGATACAGCGTTGACAGCACGAAGGCGGAACAAAGAGAATCGAGTGGTATTATCTGTCACACTCATAGACACTTTCTTGATATTATTGCGCAAAACAAACAGAGTTTTATGAATAGAAAGTTGCGTCTCCTAGGATAAAAGGTCTATGGTTCTTCCCATTTTGTATAAAATAACATTAGGATTGAATCATACAAAGTTTTGAGGTAAAAGTTTCTAACTAACCTGATAACGTTAAATGACGTACATCTCGAGACAGAGCTTTGCAACGGCGTGTCCAGAGAAACAGGGGTGATACATCCCTGTCCCTGTTCACTGGGGCTCTCCTCTTCTGTGTCGCTGCTTTCTTCCCTTCCTGAATGCCACCAAGCAACGCACCATTCGCGAATGCGCCAAACTCCAGTTAATAAACCACGGTGGCGATTCGGCACAAGGATTACCTAATAATAAAACAAAAACTTAAAATCGTACATGTATTCGTTGGACGTATCATTGCGATAATAAAGGAATTATTTTTCAAGTTGTGATAAAAAATAATTCCACAATATATAATACTTCCATAAAGTAACGCATAAATTCATTAAGATTAGTTCCAGTGAGAGACTAGAAGCCTCCCGTCAAATATTTTTAGTTACGGTGATTTGGCAACGTTGCTCTCAGTATAGAGAGTTTATGTCGTCAGTATAATAATAAAAAGCACTTATTATGATGAGGTAGATAATGGCGTTATTGAGTTAATGTTTAGTAAGATAGATGATAAAAACCAAGTTACCAAAAATAATTATAAATGATTTCAAGGCAAAAATGAAGTAATAGTATATTACGTAACGTGTGCTGTAAAAAGCATTTTATGAAAGACGAGAATGAGCAGCCAGTTACTTGCTTCACAGCACGAGTTACGTAATATACTAGCATGGTTGCTAGGGAAGCCGTGCGATTTACTTTACAGCTGTGCGTTTTTTTAACCGTGCATTATATATTTTACATTGATTGAGGACTGTGTGTTATTGACGCCTTACAGGGGTGGTAGTAGGTAAAATATGTTAAATATGACCCAAACTTTATCTTGTAGTTATGCTATGTTTCATTTCTTATTTAAATTTATTTAAATATTTATTTTGACATAGAAATGTTATTTGTGTTTTTCCTTTTTGTTCATTATACAATAAAAAAGTTAAATTTTGAATCAAAATTCACGTATTATTATAAATGTTGGTTATTTATTCACAACTTTTAAGTTATTTTAATTTTTATTACAACTGTAAAAGATTTGAATTTCACGCATTTATTCAATATTATCCCGAAGCCTGCGTACAGCGTTGCTAGATCACAATAAACTGTAAAACAATGAGGTTGGACATGGATAAAAAGTCAATACTTTTATTTAAATATCTTTAAAGCAAAACGCTGATGTCAAGAATTTTAAAAATTTAGGAATCGATTAAAAAAAAGGAGTTTTAAAAAATTTGGAAAACGTGATTTTGCGCTGGAACTACCTTAAGTATTAGCTACATAAACAATAATATTGGAAATTCGTAGACTTTTTGAGAATCAGGTAAAATTGCAGGGACTTTTGATATGACTATCACATTCATATCATGTAATGAATGGTATTCATATTCTTGTTCTTTTTATGTGCCAAAATGTATATAATTGGTTTGTGTGTTTTATTGGTTTTCGTTATGATAAAGCAAATATTTTTGATTATTTTTTTTCACCTGTCAAAATATCACAGTTTTGTGATTTCCTCCAATGAAAACGCTTAATCTTTAAACCACTAGTCGTTTTACCAGTATTAATAAAATTATTGAACTGTCAAAAATGCAATAACAATATTGAACAATTAATTTTTTGTTTACATTATCTAAATATGCTATAATATATTTTGTTAACATTATCACAATTCAATTCATCTAAACGACAATAAAAAATCAAATAGGTGTAGGTACTGTAAAACTAATCTAGTTCAAATAGGTATGCCCAATAATTTTCATTTTTGCAATTTTCTTTTAATGTAATCATGTAAATAGGTATAAAAATAAATATTTATTTAAATTATAACTGTATTTTTACGATGCTCACGACAACTGACAACTGTCAATACTATCTAAGGAGGGGCTAAATGATTCCCTATTTTCCGCGACGTTGCCAGATGCTGCTCTGATTTTCTAGAGTGGAGTGCCTTAACCCCACTTTACTTTTAAATGAATCCTTCCTAGTTTCAGCGCCTCAAACTATAGAATCGAAATTTTCTTATATTTTTCTGCTGTTTTTTTGTTATTTTCATTAGTAAAAAATGGGTTTATCGTGTAAAATTTGTTTTAAAGTGTTTTCAACTAAAGGTAACCTCACCAGACATTTAAAAAATGTTCATGATGAAGAAGAGAAAAACATTATTTCATATAATTTTGATACATTTAACAATAAGAAAGAAAGTAAAACTTCTTACAGACGACTTAAGATACCATTTGGAATCAATTCATAAAATAAATACGGAAAAAGAAATATTATGTTTTGAAATTTTAGAAGGTATTTTTATTTATTTCTTTCTGTCATATAATAATTACTTTTTGCTTTCTTATTTTATGTTAGGTTTTGTCTATTGGTTGAATGATATCTGCCAGAAAAATACCCTAGAATATAGTTGTAAGAAGAAAAGTGAAGAAATTACTTACTTCAACTGTAATTGATCAAGTAATTTTTTCCAATTAATTTTATTTATTTGCTTTATGTTGTACATACTTTTGTAGGAAAATATCAAATTAAGGTCGACCGAAAGAGAGCTTTGAAAAGCCAAGGTTCCTGTAAAATTGGAGTTCAATGCAAGTCAGCTGGAAATAGTTTGGATAATATAAAAGAGGAGCTAATGTTAATGTTAGTTTATGTAAGGAAATGAATACCCCAGCACAATTACATGTTCTTAAAACTCTTAAAAATTCTAATATGATATCAGAATTTGAAACTGATAAACCCTTATTTTCAGGTATTTCTACTGTACTGGTAGTCCATCCTTTGTGGTTTACTTAAAATATATTTTTTCAGGGGAACCCTCCAACAAAAAATTAAAAAAACAAGTTTCCTTTTTTTCTACTAAAAATAAGATTAGAAGACGTAGTGTGGGCATCTCTAAACCTCTAAACCCAAAAACAAATAATTGCCATTAGCTCTGCTTTATATATAAATAGTGACCACGATTACTGTTAAATTATTTTTTAATAAAGTTTTTATTATATTGACTATTTTAAAAATAAATAAATTTTGTTTTCTGTTTTGGTATGCATCAATTATTTTATTTACGTTTTCGATAGGTAACTATATACATGTTTTTTAGTTCTCGTTATTAAGTTTAGTGTTTAGTGTAGCCGTAGCCGTATCCCTGAGAAGATATTTGTTTATGTTATTGAAAGATCCTGTCTCTTAATTATTAATGTTTTCATATATTAGATCATAGGTAGGCATCATAAAATACACGCAATTTGAATTTAAATCTTTTGTCATTGTTGAATCTTTACTTTTTATAATTAACAATGGAGTATAACAGCAAAAATAGATTTAGTGAAAAGATATCGATGAATTATTAAATAAAGTGGTTTTTGTACAGAATAGTTCAGAAAATAATCTTCCAGACTCAAACTTTTTTATTTTAGACAAAACTAAAATGTTGAATCTGGACAGTTTACCTTCGGTCTCTGAAGAAGATAACCTGGTTATCGAAATGCGCGTCAGGCATCTAAAAGTGTGTGTTGGTGTAGTGGTAGTGTAAAAGACAAAACTAGTCAAATGTACTAGTGATTTTATCACATTTTAGTTTGTTTTCGTATTTTTGACAAATAAAAAAGTTTTCCTCGAAACTAAAAATTTATCGATACAATTTTAGGGACTCGTGGTAATACCTGAACTATAATATTTAAATGGAACGCTAATATCTAAGCTGCGCGTGGTAGAAATCCGACCCCTATGGAGAGGTATTGGTGGGTTAACGCGCCGGCGCTCTTAGATAAATTGCAGCACAGAACGTAACTTTCTGGTTTTCTGTCGTGTTTTGTATTACAAACATTTACAAATCAGGATTTCAACTTTTTTTACTTTTTGTAGTGGATCGTTGTGGATGTTTTAGAATCTATTGATGTGCTATTGTTATTTTTGTGTACTTGTATTGACTTAGCGATTATTTTAATAGGGAAAAAGTGTATGGTTTTGTTTTGTAAAAAAAATTACAAATATAATAATGAATCTACTATGCTGTATCTACATAATAAATAAACTAAATATTGGTTAAAATTATATTTTATATCAAAACATTTTTAGATTAACAAAAAATAGATATTAAATTGATTGTACTAACCCTTACTTTTTGGAAGTCCATCTTATTAAGGATAATAAAAAACTCTTCGTTTTAACAAAACTTCCAATATTTATTTAAAAATTGCTTTTTTAATAGACTCAATGACAGCTGTATATATAGGTCAAACACAAAGAAATTTTGAAGTAAGATTTAACGAACATTTAAGAGCATATAGATTAAAACAACCAGATAAGTCAAATTATGCAAAACACCTACTTGAACATCCAACCTCACTCTTTCACACCAATGACATCCAAATACTACACATTTTTAATAAAAAACAAAATTTAGATTTCCTTGAAGAACTTGAAATGAAAAGACATCTAGTAGATCCACAATTTAAAGTTGTTAATGAACAAATAAATCTGGGAAGTTCTCCACTTTTAAAGTGTTTGCTTTGATTGAGTCTTCATTTTATACATAGATAAGACGTAATTGTAACACAAATATATTAAGTTATTGTAAAGATCAGCATGATATAGTTTTTTCCTGGTTTTTCTATATCATTGCACAGTTATACTGATCTTAGAGGGAAATACATCCAGGATAATCCCGTAGGGCTAATAACATCTAGGGTTTAATATTGTTATGTCTTATTACTTCCATACTTGGTCTAGCCTTAATACTACCTAAACATCAGGTACCTAGCTACAAACAAACAAAATGTAACTTAAATGTCAATCTGACGATGCTTCATAGCGAAACAGCTGTCATTGAGTCTTTTAAAAAAGCAATTTTTAAATAAATATTGGAAGTTTTGTTAAAACGAAGAGTTTTTTATTATCCTTAATAAAAATAGATATGTTGCTTGGATGAAAGCATTAGGTAGAAATCCAGACATTGAAAAATTTAGTCATTATAATGTAGTTTGCAGTAATCACTTTACTGACGAATATTACATTATTGTATTATTTTCCAGGAGTAAAAACGGTTGGAATAATCCGACTGCTTACCAATTTTATTACACATACAAGAGGCTGGCAACTAAACTAGATATTAAGGGAATCAAAGAAAATTGCTTAGAAGATGATGGAACACAGCCATCACCAAAAAATTGCAATTGATGATATTTCTTTGATCAACAAATACAATATTGATATTTCTGATATTATAATAGAAGAACGTAATATAGAATATTACATTGAAAAGTTGCCATCTTTAGGCATATTGTCCCAAAATTTTGTGATATATATATATATATATATATATATATATATATATATTGTAATGGATCATTATTACTAATAAAAACAAAACTTACCTTTTAAGCATCCATCATAGCCATTACACTAATGGATTAATAAAAAAAAAAAGGATATGCATAATGAAATACACGTTTCTTCTTAAACCATGTAATTACCCAAAAAGAAGTATTGTCTTGAGTACAGTATAAACTTGATTATATCATAAATTTGGTCATAATATCACAGTAAAAGCCACAAAATAAACAATATTCTCTGGTCACAACAGGTTTTCATTTGGACTTAGTAGATACATCTTGTTAGAAAATGAGATGAATCTTCTGACCTAAAAATAATATAATTAGTATGAATTTGTATAAACAAACAGTATCTCTACAGTTACACTAAAACAAAGTAGTATAACTTACATATCTGATAATAATAAACAAACATTATAAGATAAAAGCCAATATAGGGTAGTTAGTCATATTGGAAAGTCAACATGTAAAAATAAACAATACACATTAGTAAATGAACAAAATAGAATTAAAGTTACTTACCACAATAATTTACAAAAAAGGGATATCTTAATAAGTTTAATTGAATCTGCAGTTACTTTTTCTTTAGTACATCTTAAATTTTCAATATTTACTCTTCAATTACAAACATTCAAATAAATTAAGAGTGTATATGACATCTTATCTTGTATAGGATCCATATTCAATTATTGTATCACAATCAAAATTTTCCAATCCATAATGAATGCATTTTCATTATAACAATTCACTTTTCACCTAGTTCTTTTTCAAAATTCTCAGTTTAATCTGAAACAATAAAAAGAAAATAAAAATCAAAAAGTGTTAATGGTTTCCACATGTTTAAGAAATCAACATGTAATTTTAGTTAGTAAAATATTTAAATTAATATTGTAAAAAGGAAGTACTTACAAAATCAAAGTCTTCGATATTGTACAAACAAATATACCAATAGATTGTGAGTACCTAAAAAAGACACAAGATTAATTATAAACATGTAGCAGGTGTGGGGAAATACATTAAACCAATTCCCATATCGACAGTGTTGAATATAATCACATAAACTTTTTATTGAACATTTTAAGAATATATAGTGAAATAGATATTGAAAAACTTAGTTTATAAACATTAACAAATGACAATTTATGTAACAAAAAGTATGTAGGATAATTGAGGAAGTTTTTTATATAAATTTTAAAATGTTAACCTTTGATAACACAGAAAATATCAGCTTATATAAGGTATAAGTAATACAAATAACAAAATCTTTTAAAAGTTTAAATTGTAGTTGTTAGGGTTAAAATAGTAAGTTATCAATTAAAATAGTACTAGTTAAGTGGATTTAGAGTAATTTTAAATATAATAGCTAGTGTTAATTCAAAATTTGAAAGTCTAAAATAAGTTGACAGCTCAAGGAAGTTGTGTATTTTGAATCTAAAATTTCCTAGGAAAAAGTACTTAGAAAATTATACAAACAGAATTTAAGCAAATATAAGGATGAGATCTATCTGTACGTTATCAAAGGTATTATCAGAATTGTGAATTTATTACCTGGATTTTCGGAAATGTAGGTTATTTTTTTCTGAAATTCGAACAGTTGAAATCCGATGACGTCATTTTTTTGTTTTTTTCCAAGAAGCTATAAAAGGCCGGAGAATCCATGATTAATCTCTCTTATGTTTTTGGTAGTAGAGCAGTTAACATCTATTCACTCTCTTATGTTCCTGGTCGCAGAGCAATTAACATCGTATGTATTAATTGATTATCAACTAGAAGAAATTTTTTAATTAATTAAAAGCTGTTTATATTAAAGTAATACATGTAATATTAAAAATACATACAGAAAAGTAATCAGCTATTATTAAATTACTTACCAAAGTAATAAACTGCATAAAGCAAGTGCAGATTCCATAGAATTTTAAAGATTAAATTCGAGAGACGTTTCCAAAACGGAACCATAGTAGCCATCTTGTCAATTTGAATACGCTGTTCCATTTGCGGGAGTAAACGAAGCAGAAGCCGATCTCAGTTTTGTTACGTTGCGCATGACAAGGACAATATTTGAAAAACTCTGTTATACAAGGTACGTCCGATAATTAAGGATTTGTATTTTTGTTTTTAATTATTTGCAATTGTAAATTAATATTTTGTATATCATCTCCATTTTTTCATATCCGAACATTTGTTATTTATTTGTACTGAACGTGTGAAAACCAATTAATAATTTTTTTTGAAGTACTTGACATTAAATTTATTGTGAATTAGTTATTAAACAATATTTAATTTGAATCCTACCCAAGATGAGAGTCAGACTTTAAATTTCAACTTTAAAATTAAGTAAACTGAGCTAGTTTGAACTTCTGACAAGGCGCCCAAACTTAAAAGTAAAAAGAAAAAGTAAACTGTATATAAAATTAAATAATATTAAATTATCAAATTCAATTAAAATATTTAAAAAAACCAATAAAACAAACAAAATTTTTAATTATCATAATCAAACAAATAAAAACATATCTAAATAATAAACTTCTTTAGCTGTTAGGTAAAATAAACTATAGCCAAATTTAAATCAGTATAGACAAAATTTAAAACATTATAAATTGACAATACCAACGTGGGATATAAAAAAATAAAGACTAAAATAAATCTAAATCAGTATACTCAAATTGAAAATCATTATAATATATATAGCAGGTATTGTTTTAAACAAAATTACAAAAATCTTGAAATGTCCAGAATGCATCATGTCTCTTCAGACAATCAATTCATATGCTATTGATGACAATTTCATGTTGATGGCTGACAGGAAGGGAACAATACAGCCACAGCTCTGTACCCGAAACCCCACGATGTCCAACACACCGCCCGAATTTGGGCCCGTTGTCTACGAATTCTTCGAAGCCAAGCCCAACAGACCTCGCTACCCCCAAAAGGCACTCTTCCGCCACATCGAGCCATTATCTCCCAGCCTTAACTCAAACTCACCCAGGACAATACAACATCCACATAAAAACAACGCCACCCCAGCCCTGTAGAGGATCTTAAATCCTAAATCTGGGCTCATCTATTTTTATACTCTCAAACCCTTTGTAGAAGAAAAATCAAGTCTCCACTAAATTTCATGCACACATTCATTCATTCATTTCATGTTGCTCAGTAGAAAAAAGAGAGGGGGTTTGTTGAAACCCTCTAAGGATTTAATAAAACTGTTTACTTTATGTGAAAGAAAAATAAAGCATATTTTTCAAATCACAAAATATTGTTTACCACAAGAAAGAAATTTCTTTGTCACTTTTGTAAATCAAATAGAGAATTATCTGAACAAAAGTTACTCCCAGAACTAGATAACCTTTCTTATGATTATACAATCCTCAATGACCATAAATTAAAATTAATAAAAATGGTGGCAGAAATATACTCAAAAATTAAATTGTATTCTCTAAGTAAAAAACAAACTGATAGTATCAGAGGTGTGTTAATAAGACAAAAATTAAACCGTATGATTATTTTTAAGCCGATAAATTAATTCAAACTCATTTGGTATTTTATTTCTAGTTGTAGTTGTAGTAGTTGTACCTAATATTATATGGATAATTTGTTCTGCATCTTTGAAATATTTAAAGTATACATTTTCGTATTACATAGTTTTAATTTTTTTTATTTTACTATTATTAATATTTGGTAATTTGCTTAGTTACTTTATTATCTTTTAATTAACATTAATATATATTGTTTTAATAAAGTATTTTGTGCATATTAACTATCTAAATACTTCAAAATATTAAAGAAATTTTTTTGTTAATTCATATAAATTGAATTCTTAATATTTGATCTTATATGCAGAAGATATGCAAGTAATAAAATTAAATTAACACAAATTTAGCATATTTTTAATTAATTTGCATAATTCAGTAAGTTATTTTTTGGGCTATGCCGTACCTGTACAGTAACTTACGACGCATGATTATAGGCCCACCTATGACCATATGCGCGAATTCAATTTTAAACATAGGTATTAGCTTTCCATGTAAATATTATAGTTCAGTGGTTTGTACTCACAGGTTTTTTCCTCCTCTGCGGGTCTACACAGACGCTACTATGCATGTATACGGAGTCAGAATCGGCTCCTGTAGATTCTGATCGAGGTCGCCTCCATTCCTCGGGGTCCACTGTCGAACAAGCGTTGTTCTGTTCATCACTGCACACGAATACACTATATGTAACACACAATTAAATAAAAAATTAAAGATTGAACTTGTTTCTCAAATTAACTAACATCGAACATCTAAGGAAAAAACATTAAAAAAGAAAGATTCCACCGTGGATTTATACAGCAAATAAGGAATAAGACAAAACCTGTTTATACAGATCAAATAAGAAATAAGAATCAACCAATACAATCCTACAAATAAAAAATAGAAAGGAAGGAACGTTGTCATATTTTCATCTAGCAAATAATCACGACGGAAGTCGGCCATTTTGAAGAACCAAATATGATTAATTTCAATCTTGACATTTGCCAGTTTTTTCATGTTATTTTATATATTATTTTCTGATTTAAGTAGTTAACTCAACTGTTAATTGGGAATTACTTTCCATCTGTAAGGTTCTATTTATTTGTGTTATTAAAAATTAACCAAATATTTTAATTACAACCACATTGTTATCAAAGACGTTCCTTTATTTTTTATATAGAGCAACTAAGTCAACTATTTATAAGTATCTACTTAGAAGATTTTTATATACATTTTTATATTTTGCACTTATAAAAATCTTCATTATAAAACGCATTTGCGTATCGTAATGTAACTTTTGCGCACGCAAATTTTTGTTTTAAATGGTTGGCGAAAGGAGTGAAGTATCTAATGACAAGACTATTGACAATGACATTTGTGACTAATAGCAATTTATTAATATTAAATTGTTCTTTAAGAAAGTATTTGTGAATATAAATATCATCTTTTACTTATATAGTATATTATTATTGGTGTATTAGTAATTTTAAAATATTTGAAAACATTAACATTTCATAATTTAAATGTCAAAACTGTCAATTGTTATAAATTACACAGTGCTACCGACATACTTTTTAAAATCAAATTTTTCGTAATTACATAAAAGTAATAAATTAATTTAAAAAATGATAAAATGGCAAAATATAAAAAATATTATAAACAACTTATTTCATATGGCTGCTGTGACACTCGTTCTTTAAAAAACTCATCGCTTCGCGATTCGTTTTTTAAACTTGAACTCGTGTCATAACAGAATTCCATATGAAATGCGTTGTTTAATATACTATTATATTCAGTAATTGTCTTGTTAAACAATATAGTATCCAATAAAGTATCCACCTTTAATAACTTTTGTAAATATGGTATAAAGGAAAAATCCAAAAACACTTCAATTTATGTTGGAAGGGGCAAGCATTATGGCTTATTTAAACTTAGGTACTGGAAAAGCCACCCCCTCACCCCCAGCAGCATCCCTTTTTTTAAATTACTTCTCATATTTTTTATGTAAAATTTGGATACTCCTCTTTGAGCTCATTTCAAAAATGTGGAGAGGCCACCTAGGTCACCGGATTTGTCACCCCTAGACTTCTTTTTATGGGGGTATTTAAAAACACAAGTTTATGCTACCCAACCAGAATCTCGATGATTTACGAGAGAGGATAGAAAATGAATGTCGACAATTAAATCCAGCCGTATTAAGCAATGTCAGAGAGGCATTTCAAAATAGATTATACCATTGTATGAAAGTGAATGGTACTCATTTTGAACACTTATTGTAACTTCATAGTAAATAGCACAGTTAAAAAGATTAAAGAGTTTGAACTGTTGTACAACCCATTTTATTACAGGCAAATAAGGTGAAAGTAAAAAATAAGTAAAATTTGTGCTATTAAAAGAAAAATTGTTTATCTCATAAATTAACCACTTTAACCTACAAGTATTATACATTTTTGAAATCAGCTCAAAGAGGAGTATCCAAATTTTACATAAATATGAGAAGTAATTAAAAAAAGCAATGCTGCTAGGGGTGAGGGGGTGGCTTTTCCAGTAAGTTTAAATAAGCCATAATGCTTGCCCCTTCCAACATAAATTGACGTGTTTTTGGATTTTTCCTAAATACCAGTATTAAAATAGTTATTAAAGGTGGATACTTTTATCTGAAAAGCACTGTATAGTACTATACAGATAAATACAAGCGAAAAACCGTTATTTTTTTTATAAGTAATACGAGGCATAACTGTACAATACACTGTGTGACACCACTGGTAACGGGAAACTTCAAGTCCACCATATGCAAGAACCATTGCCGACATCGTATTATACCCCTTCCTTTTTATTCTTTATTCGTAGTATGGAGGATAGAAGGAAGGAGGGCCAACTTGTATAGGAATAATGTCAAAAAGCTGTCCAGCGGTAAGCAGCAAATAATAGATGGCGCGAGAGTAGCAGAAGGGTAAAAAGAAAACGTGAAGTCAGTAACACTCCATAGGTTATAAACAGAGTGAAGTGAGCTGGGTTGAAAAATTTAATATTATTCGTGACTTGTGTAGTTAAAAATTATGCAGTTTTTAAAATCTCATCTATTTACGTAGTCAAATGTAATTTAATTTCGTTTCTTACTCTAACAATTTATTTTGACATAGCCCATCATAGGACAAATTCTTCATTTCTACTATTTGTAACGTCCTGTGACACTTAATCTGGCTATTGTGTCGCCACCAATTTGTTCCCTTTCGATAGACAATTTTTAATACATTGAGTTGGTTCTTCTTCCTTCTACCCTCCATAATTCGTAGATACAATCAATCCTAATTTGACAATGACTGCCAGAAAATGCAAATAAATAATGAAGGTTATAGGTTAGGATAACAGCATGAAATATGAAACAATTTTTTCTGCATATGCGCACTTCCATTTTTTATGTATCTTGATTCTTATTTTACTTCAGTTGGTGTATAAACGTTTCCATTGATTTACGTATGTTTAACTTTCTTATCTAATTTCTTATCTAGTTTGCTGTATAAACCGACGGTTAGTTGTAATACCTACACAATATCTAATTAAAAATAACTACTGAGGTGCCTTGGTTTATTGCTTAAAGCGCTATTTTGTAACCATCTACCAGAATATATAGGTAAATAAAAACTCGTTGTGGACTTTAACGGAGTCATTGGCATTGTAAAAATGTATAAATTAAGTTGTTATAAATTTGAGGAGCAGGAATTGAATAAACTTCAAAATGACTGTCGAATAACTACAAACTGTTGGATAAATACGTTATTCTCTAAAATATACAGTACAGAATATAAGAGGGCTGTGAAATTGCGCACGCAAGTTGCATTTATCATATTTGGTAGGTATACCTTTCACTAGTTGATATTACATTACGATTAAAATGTTTGTCATTATGGGAAGAAAAAGTTTCATTAGTAGAACATTATTTCTGCTCATACAGAATTGACCGGGACCGGTAAGATATCAACAACATTTTAACAAGGTGTCCTCCAGTAAAGCTGAAATGCTAGAAATTTCGTAGCACTGGTAGTGTATTATGTCAACATAAAGGATCTTGAGGTCGTCCAAGAACAGTTTGTACCAATGCTAATGAAGGGCGCGTGTCTATCGCCATGCTACCTTACTTTAGATTACCGTCACTACGAACCTTAAAATTAACCCCGACTCACAACTATATTAGACACTTTACGTACCGTAGCTGAATGCGCTCTAAATCGAGTTCACGTTATATGAAACGCAAATGAATTAAAAAATCCTTAACTGAACGCAACCCCTAACCGGATACCAGCGTCCCGCGTCTCAAAATTACGATGCTTCTAATATACCACCCTTTTTCGTCGAGAACACAAACAAGATAGTCGTCTTTCTACGGCAATTTATCGTCTCTTTGGCTGGTGAAAGGTGCAGCCAGCAGCAAAGTCAGGATACAGCAAGTATACCGCTATGCTATATAGATAGAAGTTACAGCAAGTTACAGCAAGTATACCGACTAGTACACATTAAGGTTCCAGAAATTCCGAAGATATTTGTAAGAACACAACAACCCAGTACAAACATATCAACTACCATTCAACACATTAACCCAGTACAAGAAAATCAACTAGCATTCAACAGCCCTAAGAAGACAAGCATTGATTGTGTGACAAGAAGACTCTAACAGGCAATAGACCAAATAAACGAATGGTGTACAACATGGAAAATCCAAATAAACGCAGACAAAAAAAGAAGAAAGATGTCAGAAGAAAATGTCAACATAAAAGGAGACGAGATTCAATGGAAAAACAAAGCCAAATACTTAGGAGTGATACTAGGCTAAGGAATGACCTTCAAGGAACACGTCGAACAGATCATAAAAAAGGCAAAACAAGCAAGAGGAAGACTAGGATTTCATAGAAAGAAAATCCAATCTTGCTTTATAAAATCACTACCGTTCATGTTTTTCGCCTCAACAGCCTGGAAACACACAAGAATGGGATACAACCACAACAGAACATCAGCCTAAGACACGCAGCAGTCGCCCGATGGTATATAAGAAACCAACAATTATACAGAGAACTATACCAAGAGAAGATAGAAGAAACTACAGTGACTGTACTACTAACAGTGGCGACAAGCGGCGATTAGCCCCGCCCATACGCCATTAAGAGGCAAACTTTTTGATGGATTTATATTATTTAGCCCCGTCCATACGCCATTAAGAGGCAAATTTTTGATGGATTTATATTATTTAGGACAGAGAATTGAAATGTTTCTTTTAAAAATCATTATTTTTAAAGTATTTTAAGAAAATATATTTCATTTTGGTACTTTATGAGAAACTATACCTAAAAATTGGGTGTTTGGGAGTGTTGTGCAATTAAAATCGATACATCGATTGTCGCCACTGTTAGTAGTACAGTCACTGTAAAAGAAACCATGAAGGCCAGAGCCAGAAGAAGATTCGAAGAACTCAGGACACACCCGAATGCAGCACTTAGGTAATTGTCAAATTACACAGCAAACGATTACTCATGCGAGCGGAAACAAAAAGAATACGAAAAAGGAGAAAAGTGCACAGCACTACCCTGAAGAGGAGAATAAGACAGCCAGACACTATCTCCGAACCCCGGGACCAGCAGGAGCCCGAGGACTGAAGTCCCCATCGTATAAGAGGGGGGTGGGTGGATGGAAGTTCTTCCCAGAATGCATTGCTCCCAGAGAAGAGGGATGGTTTAGAAATAAGGTGTGTGTGTTTGTTTAATGATCTTCAGAAACGTTATGAAATTTGTTTGCAAAGCCACAATGGTGCACACTTTCAACACACTTAAATCATAAATATATTTTTTTACATTCGGTACTGTCTATTTTGGCGGATACTGTATTAATTGAGAATTAAAAATTCTCTTTATTGTTTAATTATTAAATATACATTTTTTTTCATAAAATTTTTCTCCATTATTGTTAACTTATTATTTAATTACTAAACTTTGTTAATTTTTCATTTGTTTCATTCCACATTAAACATTTTTTTGTCACTTTTTTTACACTTTTTACACTAATTTTTTTTCATTAATAAATTGTTTCTTATAATAAATCTCTTAAAAATCATTACGTTCAGCTTTTATTATCTGCTTTATATTAAAATATTCCCCAGATCTTTTGGTAACAACTATTAAATAATTTTTTACATAAACAATAGGGTGGGTGTTGTTAAAAAGTTGATTATTTTCTTACGATGCCGTCTATATTTTTTTAATTCTTGAGCCCTTAATATTCAAAATAAACCATTCCCCAAATATGGAAAATACTCAAATTCATGTCTTATTTAAATTATGTACATGGAAATTTGCGACTTCTTTCTTGATCTCGTTCTTTCGCCATGACAATTACATATTCCCTACAAAAAAGGTCCCTTACAATAAATCGATAAATCTTATCCTTCATAAGTTATTTACGGCTAAAACCAGTCGATTTATAGGTGAAGGACTACTACTTCTAAAAAGTTTTAATAACTTGGGGACAAGTCCAAGAATATCACCGAGCCATGACTAAGGAAAATGGGGACAATAAAGTCACAGTTAGCTGGACGATTGCGCATGCTACCTTAGAAGGCAACCACACTGCTGACTCCCTGGCCAGTTGCTTAATCCATGAAACGATAACTAACCTAATTAAGTTACACTCCCATCTATTATTTACAGAGATATAGGATGACACAGAAGGCTGTAGACTCTCAAAGGAATTACTTAACTGCCAAAACGAACACACAGCTAAAAGATTGCTGGGAACAACCAGAAAACAACTCAGACTACTGACGGTGATAATGGAGACGGTCACGGCGGGGTCTCCAAAAACACATACCAGCCAACATAAGGAAGTCCTCCTGGCGGACATCGTCGGCTACTTCAAATCAGTAGGCTGGACGACGAACTAAACGGGCAGCCTCAGAAGGAAGCACAATAAACCTAATGAGGTCTAGGTGCGGATGAGCTTCACCCTCATCAATTTACAGAGACAGAATCGTATTAAGGGCAAGGTTTATTGTGATTTTAGGGAGTTAAAATGGTTTAATATATTTTTTATATTTTGCACTTATAAAATTCTTCATTATACTTTACGCACGCAAATTTTTGTTTTAAATGGTTGGCGACATGAGTGAAGTATCTAATGACAAGACTATTGACAATGATATTTGTGGCTTATAGCAATTTATTAATTTTATATTGTTCTTTAAAAAAGTATTTGTGAATATTAATATAATCTTTTACTTATATAATATATTATTATTGGTGTATTAGTCATTTAAAAATATTTGAAAACATTAACATTTCATAATTTAAATCACACTCGTTCTTTAAAAAACTCGTTTTTTAAACTTGAACTCGTGTCATAACAGAATTCCATATGAAATGTGTTGTTTAATATACTATTTTAAAGGGCGTCGTGAGAGAAATAATCAACTTTGTATAGTAGTTTTCACAATAAATGGTATTGACTGATTAATAAAACCAATTAGACCCTTAAGTTGTAAAATCCTAGATGCACATCATAAATGTAAAAGGACCTAATTCAGGTAATTCAGGGATTGTAGAGGATTACAGCTTACACTTCTTGTTCATTTTAGTCTTTGTATTTCATTGGAAGTGTTCACTTGTGTTACGGCGTGCAATAATTTTATAACATTTATTTGTTATTACAGACATTAATAGCAAAGATTTTATACCCTAACGTACAGAATAGGCAGTATGTGGCGTCCGTGGATAAAAAGTAATAGTGCTTCTTCCAGTGGTTCGTTAAAGAAGAATCACTTATCTTGTGACGCGAAAATCATTATAAAAAATATGTATAGTTCCTTACTTCAGCAAGGATATAACGCGGGTGCTGCAGCAAGAGTAACCAGTAATTTGACAAAGGTGCCTCTTACTTCAGTTAGACGAATTGTTGAAAATTCCATGGCATCAAGAAAAAAGCGTAAAGATTCCGGTGTCACAAAAAGTCTAGACGACTGGGAAAAAGATTTGATAAGGCGAAAAATCTACACTACGTACGATGAGCAACGTATCCCTACAATCAAAAGTCTGAAACAGCGGCTCATCAATGACGAAACTCACATCAACTGTGGCCTCACTACTCTTTGGCGAGCTCTGTGTGCAATGGGCTTTAAATATCGCAAAATTGACAAGAGACAAGTAATAATGGAATTCACACGTTTAATAAACTGGGGTTCTGAATATATAACGTCAATAAGAAAATACCGGTCTGAAAATCGGCCAATACTCTACATTGACGAGACGTGGTTTGACACGTATGACACCCCTTCCAAAGGATGGTCTGATTCCTCTGATAAGTGTACTCCAAAAGCACCATCAAATAAAGGAAAGAGAATCACAATATTACACGCAGGATCAGAAAATGGTTGGATCCCAAACGCTATGTGGCTTTCTGCCAAACATATTAAGGACTCTTGTGTTGATTATCACGAAGATACGACAGCAGAGCTTTTTGAAGATTGGTTTAAAAATTGTCTGTTACCCAACATTCCACCAAACAGCGTTATAGTAATGGACAACGCAAGCTATCGTAGTAGATAATTGCAAAAAATTCCTGGCTCAAAGAATGCGAAATTGGAGATTCAAAACTTCATGGCTGCAAATGACATATATTTTGAGAAAAATTATACAAAAAAAGAACTCTTACAAGTGCTGCAGTCATTTTATTAAAAAAAAAAACGTTTGTGATACAATTGCAGAAGAATTGGGACATACAGTGTTACGACTACTCCCTACTACTACGTGTTCAGTTCCATAGAGCTTATGTGGCACCAAATTAAATCGAGTGTGCGCGGAAAATATACTTCTCCGACTTTAAGTGGTAGTGTGGTAGAATTAATTAGGAACTGTATGAATAACATTCCTACCGAGAGTTGCAAAAGTTCTGTTAGTCATGTTATAAATGTTGAAAACTCGTTCCTTTCTGCGCCAATTATAATTAATTTAGATGAGGATAGCGATAGCGACACTGAACTAAATATAGAATAGAATTGTAACATTTAAATAAATTACTTGTATATCTCCTATATTATGCAAAATTCAAATTTCTTAAGTTCGACCCTGTAGCACATTTGCATCTTTTACCTGATGATTTTCTACACAACGAGATTAAATCGGGTAGTTTATTGCAGTTAATAAGCCAATACCATTTACTGTGAAAAATACTATAAATAAGGGATACCCTAATCAACAAAAATCCGAACATGCAACATATATAAATATTTTCATTAATTAAGAGTTTGTCAGAGTTATATATAGACTTAGAGGTATCTAGTTTGTAAAATGATAAAGCTTTATTTGTCTTATCTAAAGTTTTATAAATTTTTTTATTTAACATTATGAGTTTCGTTGTTTTGAATGAAATAAAGAATCGGTACAAGAACAAATATTGGTATTTGGAAACCACATTGTGTCTAAATCAATGGCAAGGCACATTTGTGACGGCTAAACAAAAATGTCAAGTGTTTTTGAAGAAATCGAAATATTTTTGTAAAAGAGCAGATTTATTCTCGGATGCGCTAAACTGAATAAGATTTCTCGCCTTGTAGTTTAGGATGCTCGTGCATTCAAAGTACCGTAGTTAATTTGATTTAATAGAAATAAAAGTTACACTAGTAGTAGTAGTAGTTATATTATTTTTTAAGAAAATAAAGTTTTTTTTGTGCCACAAATATCAAATGGTTTACCCAGTCAAGAAGAGGAAAATCTCGAAGAAGCGTTGGATTCTATTGAACAAGACATTGTTGAAGAAACTTTTCGAAAATTATTGTACTAAAGCTTACTTTGTGAAAGTGCATCCTATTATACTTCTTACCAAACCCTTCTTTGCATGTAATTGCATGTAATTCTATGCAAATCTGACAGTTGCCAGGATCGTATTCAGCTAATTATGAAACTAACTTTTATTGCACCTTGGATTTAAAAACAAAACGTTAGTATTCATGAGATTCTTAAAAATGGAAAAGTTATCAAATAATTGCCAAAAAGTTAAGAAGCTTCAGGATAAGTACTTGCTCTTTTTCAGAATATCTTGGCATATTTGAAAAAAATTAACCAAAAAATAAATGAATATAAAATTAATTTTTTCACTTTATAGCGTGTTTAACACATAAAATAACGTAAAATACTGACCTGAACGACAATTATGACACTTCAGCGTTTGACACTGTAAAGGGGCATTTGCATTACAGTATTCTGCGACAAAATATTTTAATTTGCATGATTGATTGGTTAGAAGTTGGGAGCGTTCAAAATACGCGAATATACGTTAATTACTCGTTAATTACTCATAATCTCTGCATTGTTTTGATATTGTTTGAGAAATAATCACGGAACTACCATTTTTTCTGTCGGCTACAACTTAATGTGTTAGAAAGAAATGAATAAACTATGACGAACTGAAAGAAGGGTTTGGTAAGAAGTATAATAACATTAAACAACGAAACTTTTGAACAAAAATGACTGATAATGATAGCATATTGAAACAGCTGTTATTAAAGCAAAAAATTTTTTTTTGTTTAAAAGTTTCGTTCTTTAATGTTTTAATAGAACATTTCGAGATATTTCAACAGTACACCCCTCAATATGACGACTCTATTATGACTGCTCTTGTTAATGATCAGAAGAACCTAAGACATAAAAATAAAGCTGAATGGTTAAAAGAGAGATACGATCCCTACATATTAATAATACTTGGATTCTTGTAGATTAACCAAAATCTGGAAAAGTGGAAAAGAAAAGAGTGAAGTCGTGAGAAATACCAAACACGAATTGTAAGGTTTCAGGCATGAAAAAGAAACTTGGGCGGATATAATAAAAATTTAGCTATAACTCCGAAATGATAATTGAGGTGTTCCACACAGAAAACTCACTCTGTATATGTACATATTCTGTTGTTGGACTGGAACCCTTTTTTGGAATCAGCAGATGATTAATTTTTAAATAAATTGAGAAGGAGGTAGACAGCAGAATGACAGCATGTCTGAATAAAAACAGACTTTTGACCGAAATTCTCACAACCGAATTTAATTTCTAGATTGTAATAAACAGTTTATTGCTTAAGAAGTTTTCAGATTATCTTAACGAAGACAAAGAAGTATTAAAAATAGACAAATAATGAGAAAATTGTTGCAACGATTTTTTTGCACAAACTAATGAACAAATTTTTAATACTGGTTCTCATTTTGTCAGAAAGTCAATTGCTCCAAAATATTTACATGTAGATATTAAAAATGAAAACAACTGAAGTACAAAATATAATTTTTTATTCTAACATTTTGACTTATCATATTGTGTACATGTTATTTTTAATTTTAGTTATCACTTTGTCTAAAAATGCCAATTTAACTCACAGTTTTAAATATGCTCACCTTGAATTACTCCTTTTACTGCTATCCTTTTTCCCCGCTTGTAGGTTAGGAAGATCTTTCTGTCTTTTCTCTGTCTCTCTCCATATCCTCCAATATAAGACGATCATAACGGTAACTGGTACGTAAAATGCTGCTATCGCTGTTCCGAAAGTAATATAGTGATTAGTTTCGATGAACTGTATGTAACATTCGTCTTTGGGTACTGTACGTTGACCTTCGATGTATGGCCAGCTGTAAATCCAAGGAGGCCACAGCAGCAGACTTATTCCCCAAGCAGATCTACAAAACAAAAACAAAAATGATGTAATGGTTCTTGTAACTAGTCTAGTATATAAAAACTGTAGACATGTAAAAGATAAGCAATTTGTTAGTTTTATTTAGAAGCCCAGCAGCGACTCGATCTATCTACAGTTTCCCAAGTGCAAATCAATTAGGAATACTGCTCAGAGATACAGGGAAGAGTAACTCTTTCCATCCTTCAGATCCTTGATACTATCTTAAACAGGGCCATTATTTCCATTAGTCCTTTCAAAACACGTAAAAGTAACAAGTAGCTCCTTCCGAAAGCTACCGTATATTCAAAGAAATCCAAATTATGATATGTGCTACAGTAAAAGACTTTCTAACCCTCAATTTTTTAAAACCAGAATCATAAAGCTTTTCTTCTCGCTAAACCATTATGATCAGATAACTGTTTTAAAATGAAAAATAAGAAATGCAAAGATATTAGAAAAATCAAACCTCAAAGTACCTATCAAACCGTTCAACACCATATCTATACAATAAGGGAAAAAGTGTAGCGACGATGCTATTTCGATAGCGAAACGGCTGTCATTACATTTAAAGTATTTAAAGAATAAATAGAGAAAGTTAATTCAACCTTTTAGTTGTTTATTGTTCTGACTTTCCGATTTGCTCATTATTTTGAGGTGATACCTCAAAGGGCCCAGTGAGAATTTTATATCTTTTATGCTCATTTCGAGAAGGCATTTTGCTCTTTCAGGTGATATATCTACAAACCCTTTAGCTTGCCTCAGTCCTTGCGTATTCATCCAGTGAGATCCTCTTCCCAGGAACAGAGTTCCTTTTTGGTGTGGCTTTTTGTGAGACCACAGGAAAGGTGTATTAGCTCCTTCTTTTGCGAGTCTATCAGCTTCCTCATTACCTATTATCCCTCTGTGACGTGGCACCCACATCAAGGTGACCTTGTCATTTCTTGTCAGTTTTTTAAGGGATTGTTTCCATTCCCAAACCTGAATGTCTATAAGAATATAAATCAGTGATTCCCAAACTTTCTGGCTGGCGACCCACTAATGGTTGTATCATGTCACCAAAACCTAATACTGCAGTCATTAAAGTTTGAACTTACTGTATCATTAAGCTGGCGAATGGCAGGGAACATTTAATTAGAACTCAGCTCACTCATACTACTTTATCGCCTGCAATCTTTATTTGCCGTTATCTATCAGAAATGTTTAGAGCTACGTTTAAAAGTAGTTAATCAATATTGCCATGCAGTTTGACTTCAGTTTTTGTTGTTGTTAGACCGTACAACGAGTACTACACGAGCGGTGCAATGGGCTAGTGCCGAGCCCAGTACTTTCAGTACTTAGGCCCGTAGCAGTTCTGTTACAATCAAACTGTTGAGACAATATACAGGGTGATTCATTACTAATTAGAAATAATTTAATACTAGAATCCTGACTTCAAATTATGAAGATTTAACCCAAAACACCTAAATAAAATGTAGCTGCTTACTCAGTTACAGGTTGTTTTGTTTAAAAAATTAAAAACTATTTGAGTTCAGTACTTTAAGACTGTTTTACGTATTCATTTCATATTTGGCAGAAAATGTAGACAGTATACACCCTACAAAATTATATTAAACAAACGTTTCTGGCTACCACCAGAGGCGTACGACAGGGGCAAGTCACATTTTCAGCATGAATTCAAGATAAATGTATGGTGCGGTATCTTTGGAGATAGTTTGTTGGGTCCATATGAGTTACCAGCAAATTTGAATGGTAACTCATATTTACATTTTTTAGAAACAACTTTATTCGATCATCTCGAGAAATTGCCACTTAATCGAAGAAGATACATGTGGTTCATGCAGGATGGAGCACCACCTCATTATCAGATGATAGTGAGGAATTATCTCGATAACCAATTTCCTCATTGTTGGAATGGCAGAGGTAGCGAATTTCCGTGGCCGCCTAGAACTCCCGAAGGTAACCCCCTAGATTTTTATTTTTGGGGTCATATGAAATCTTTAGTATATTCACAAGAAATAAACACTCGTCAGGAACTATGGCAGCAAATTGTAAATTCGGCTAATTTTATTGCCAATCAACCCAACATATTTTTCAAGGTAAGAAGATCATTTAGCCAAAGAATGAATAAGCTTATTGATGTAAACGGAGTTCACATAGAACATTTGTTATACTTTTCGTTTCTGATATTTCCGATATGTTAATAAAATTATAGGTACCTACTTCTATTTAGATTATAATTTTCAGAACCACAATTTGTTTTTAATTCATCTGTTCATTTAATAGTTGTGTTTTTTATTGTTGACACGGATTAAATTTTCATTTGCGTATTAAATGCAATTCACTGTTATACGCCTCTGGTGGTAGCCAGAAACGTTTGTTTAATATAATTTTGTAGGGTGTATAGTGTCTACATTTTCTGCCAAATATGAAATGAATACGTAAAACAGTCTTAAAGTACTGAACCCAAATAGTTTTTAAATTTTTAAACAAAACACCCTGTAACTAAGTAAGCAGCTACATTTTATTTAGGTGTTTTGGGTTAAATCTTCATAATTTGAAGTCAGGATTCTAGTAATAAATTATTTTCAAATAGTAATGAATCACCCTGTATAAAATCATGTTTTTTCACCACGAGTAATAACAGCAACAGTGATTTTGGAATAAAAAGAAAATATACATTACAAAGGTAGTTAGAATCGTGACTACAGTGTAAAAAGTAGTTGATTTAGTATTCTTTATCTACTACAATAATTATCTTAAAAGGAAATCAGCTTGATAAAAATATAAAAGTCAATTGAGATAGTTTTAACATAACATTTTTCCAATAATAAAACTAATGGGATTTTTGGCACTGCTATTATTGGATAAGGAATTCAATGTCTGGAAATTTTAACACCAACGATGAAAAGGAATTCTCACACAGATATATGGTACTAAACACGATCAAAATTTTCTAGCTTCTTTGGAAAGTTTTGACTGACGCAAAAGGTTACGATAAAATCTGTGTAACTATGATCTTATATAGCTGCCCTTATATTCAAGAATTTTACCCGCCTGTCAATCTGGATTTTGTCCTTCGCACCGTTGCACTACTGCAATGCTTAAAGTACCTGATTATATATTGTAAGCAGTGGATAATAATAAATTGTGTACTCTTGTGATTGATTATTAATCATAACTTGTTGATATCGATGCTGAAATACTTTGGTTTCTCTCTCTTAAACCAATACCTTTCAAATCGCTTCCAAAGGGTTAATCTTAATCTACAACCATCAGAATGGATTAGCGTTGCAAATGGTGTACCACGAGGTTCAATTCTTGGACCTTCCCTTTTTCTTTTGTATACTTCACAGTTCACTGACATCTTTTTAGTTTCTGTGATGTGTATCATTATTATTATTGTTATGTATGTGTATTTTTATAATTTTTTAGTCATTGTATGTAATATGTTTTTAAATTTTATATAAAATTTCTTTGTAACTAAAATTATTCTCTACGCAAATTATAAACATCTATAATTATATATCTTTTGCTATGGTTGGGTGGAAGAGCAGATATATTTAAACCTAAGTTTTCACTACTTTAGGTGTCATCTGAATCCTGCCTTTTGAATCTCTGTACTCCTCTCGCATCTGTGCTACTGCTATGTAATGATGAGATTTAATAAAAGCATTTATTATAATTATTATTATTCTTTCCTCGCTTCAATCCAGAAGGACATTATTCTTTCCTCGCTGCAATCCAGAAGGACACTTAAGTTTTATTCCTCCTTTAACACAATATTCATCGCCAAGTCGCAGGACAGTTCTTTAAGTGCTTCTTCCTGAGAAGTAGATAAAAAATGAACTTACAAATTTGAGAGAACAAAACTATTCTACTATCTGAGAGGGAAAAACATTATTCTAATTAAGTAGACAACTGTTTTATATCTGTCTTCCCCTTTTGCATATTAGCATCGTCACCGATATAATTTTAATTTTTTTATATTGCTTCGTTTTTCCGCTTTTAAACTTTACTGCTAAAACTTCGTCGCGACCAACCCGGAACCCTTCCGCGACCCACACTTTGGAAATCGCTGATATAAATGTTTATCCTTTGAGTCCCTCTATGGAGACACACCTGGACACTAACATCTATAGCGTGTATCTCGGACTGAAAGATAGTTGGGGCGTTACCAAAACACAACACCTAATTACACAAAAAGAAACGAACCAGTTTTGTTCAGATTAATACCTGCAAACTTCACAACATCTTTTTACTTAGCTATCTAATTTACACTGGTATTAGAAGTTCAATACTAAGTTTATAGATCAAATCTGTAGAAGAGTTAATAAACTAGTTTATCATTATACCTTATGGAACAAATGCTGTTGTTTTCGTTGGATCACCTTGTGTAAATAGTATTCAAAATGGTACTTATTTATTTATTTGGCAATAAACGGGAAGTTCCCTTTACAAAATAAGATTATATACATAAAAACAAAAAAAAATACAAGAAAATTAGAAAACACTACAATATAAAAGTAACAAACAATAAAAAACTACAATATGAGAGTAACTAACAATATATGAAGTAGGTACTTAACCGTAATAAATAATAAAATCATACAGAAATAAATTTTTACGAGCTAAAAACCTAAAAAAAATTGGACATTACAAAATTTAACAAAAATATACAAAGTAAAAACTAAAAAGATATTATTGAGATTGGTTAGGATGCGCTTTAACTGTTTTTTTTAAAGAATTTAATGACATATTAAGAAAATCAATTCCCAACTTATTTGCTTTCCTAACCATATTAGAAATTGGGCTAAAAAAGGTATAATTCGTTGGATTATACGGTAATAAAAATAAATTAATATTTCTGGTACTTACGTTATCATAAAGGCAGCTCTTCTGGTCGTTCTCTTTGCTCGGTATGAAAATGGTCTTGTAACTGAAAAATACCTGTCAAAACTGATGATAAGCAGATTCAATACGCTCGCGTTACTCGCCAAATAATCTAATGCCAACCAAGTGTCACATATCAGTGGTCCCAAGGGCCAGTACCCAAGAAGTGTGTAGATAGTGAAGAGCGGCATTGAAATAAGTCCTATAGCAAAGTCCGCTACTGCCAAAGAAAATAAGAAGTAATTGCTGATAGTTTGTAGCTGCTTGTCGATTTTAAAAGAAACCATCACCATTATGTTTCCTATTACTGTGATTATGGCTAAGATTGCCGCTAAAAAAGGACAGAAATAACTTGATGTTAACTATGTTCTCAAATTTAAACTATACAAAGTGACATCAAAATCCAAACTCCCAGGTTAAATGATTTTATTTTAATAAAATTTGGTGAATTTATTTATTTTACTGAAATAAACAACAATTGATAAAATTGATAAAACTGGGTCCTCCCTTTAACTCCAGAACACCGGCGTAATCGCCTTGAGTGGTGCAGAGAACGGTCACTCTGGTATCAGGAATGGAACAGTATTATCTTTAGTGACGAGTCTTGATTTTGTTTAGGCATGCACGATGGTCGAGCGAGGGTTAGAAGACGACGTGGTGAAAGGAGAAATCCTCGGTTTTTTGTTGAAAGGCATGTTCATCAAACTGTTGGAGTTATGGTTTGGGGTGCTATAGTTTATGGTTCGAGATCACCTTTAATCTTCATCAGAGTTAACATGAACGCGCAGCGTTATATCCAAGAAATTTTAGAACCCCATCTTTTACCCTATCTTGACACTCTGGCAAATTCAATTTTCTAACAAGATAATGCCCGACCACATGTCGCAAGAGTCACAATAGACTTATTTCAACATAATGATGTCACATTGTTACCTTGGCCACCAAGATCTCCCCACTTATCCCCAATTGAGCACGTTTGGGATATGATGGGTAGGAGATGGCTCAATTTGCAACATCCTCCTCAGACTCTAGAAGAACTTGAAGAGGAGTTGGTGGTTGCCTGGGATGAGATACCACCGGAGGACATTGGCCTCTTGATCAGAAGCATGCTTAGGCGCGTAACACGGGGTGCATCCACACATGATTAAAGGTAAAAGGGCTTTAAAGCATTGCAATCATTTTGAAATTTTTATCATTTACTTATTATGCTTTAGTAAGTACTTATACAAAACTATATAAAAATAAAATCATTTAAATTGGGTGTTCGAATTTTTATGTCACTTAGTATATATATTGTTATAAATCACCCGAACAAGAATTAACATTATTTATCATTGAATCTACTTGTTTACAAAAGCCGCTTCTTGGTTTTTCTAACAATATCTAGTTACTTAGTTTTCTTTTGCATTTGCAATTATGTAAAATGTTGAATCTGGAACCGTTGGCGAAACTGATACCGAAAACCGTTTACACTACCACTACACCAACACACACTTTTATATGCCTTCGATGCCTTTATATGCGTTTCGATAACTTGGTTATCGAAACGCGCGTCAGGCATATAAAAGTGTGTGTTGGTGTAGTGGTATTGTAAACGGTTTTCGGTATTTGCAATTATGTAGTTAAACATGTGTGCTATGCTTGGTTATAAGTAAACTAATAAAGTGACGTGTGTTACACTTGATTGCAAAACAATCGGCTCAAAAGTAACATTTCAGATTACACCTTCTGGATCAGAAGTATGAAAATAACAATATGTAAGGTGCAAACAATAACAAAAACTGCTATCTTATTTTTTGGAGGGGGCCTAATAAAAACATGCAATACGAACAGAGTTTCCTACATATAAATCATTTACTTAATGAAAAATCATCAATTACAAAATAATTTTACTCTCGATTGTTTCGCATGGATCGGGATGACTTTTTTAATAACTGCATGAGACATTATTGCTTCCCAGTCGCCATTAAGCGTATAGGACCAAATGTATCTCCAAAATAAACAGTACCGACACTAAGGTCCAGCACATACGTCGTAACTCAAATACAACGAAACTGCAACTTCTGGTTACTTATGAGTTTCATTTGAGTTTATGTCATATATTCCTTTGAGAGACCGCACATGACGCATTGCAAATCAGTTGCACTGAAACCAGCGAGCAGGAAACTTGTGGTTGTGTTTCATCGGGTTTCGCATCCTTTTCAACAACAAAATGACTGACGATGAAAACAAAAACATTAAATTTGTGCTGGAAGTAGAAAATTATCCGTGCTTATAATATAAGACCACATTACCTAGCTACTCTCGGAGGCTGAGACTGATAAAGCATGGACAGAAATTGGGAAAACAATGTAAATGTCAGGCGAGTTATCTATTTATTTATTGTGTAATTCTTTGGCAGCCACACAGAGGAAAATTATTCAATAAGAATGTGTTACTATTAAAAATGTTGCTATGGCTGAAAATCTTTTTAGTACCATTATTAGATTGGTTCAAAGAAAAACACAAAGTCGATCTCACAATTTTTAATTTAATAATGAAAGTTACTTGCAACTAGTTCTACCATGGTCTACCAGACCATCATCAGGCTAAAAATACTACAATGTCAATTGAAAGGAAGACAGTAAGTAGTAAGACTTATGTGATGGAAAACAAAAATCAAGCAAAATTGCTGTGGGTGAATTATCAACTTACAACTCATAAAATAGAAAACTTTAAATGATGTTATTTTATAAGTTGTAAATTGATAATTTACCCACAACAATTTCAATTGACATTGTACTGTATTTTTAGCCTGATGATGGTCTGGTAGACCGAAACTAGTACTTCCTACTAGGTATATAATATACTATTTTTCTCCGATTGGCAGCAAATATTAATTTTGCTGACACATATCAATCAGCAATCCATAAATCGTTTATAATTTCTTTCATATTTCATCCGATACTTCTCCGGCAACAAATTTAACTCTATATTTTTGCCACCTTCCTTATTTCTGGAAGAGTTAGTAGTTTCAGGTCGCTATTACTGTCCATTATATAATAATTTGAATATACCGATATTTTTTCGCACAACTTCATGAATTGTCAAACTATAATTATTAGGGACATTTCCATAGCAACCAACCATTCCAACAACTGCGATTTCATTCAAATTTTATTTTAATTGAACAGTACCTACAGGAAAAATAAAGAGATTGTAATAATTTGCAAATACGCAATATCCTCCTATATCATTATGAACAATCGGAGAAAAAATTATATGTTTAACTCGGCAGCAAAGTAGATTGACTGCCTTAGCTAAATTCCTAGCCTCGGCAGTCAATCTACTACTTTGCTGTCTAGTTAAACAAATAACTATTACTAGTAAGACTGTTTTACAGCTTTTGTACATCTGTTCTAGTGCTGCAGTAATATTTCTTACTACTGTAGTAAAACTGCTTAACTGATAAAATAATTTTTTGTCTTACCACTCCAGTAACACATCTTTAACAACAGTAGTTAGATAATATTACTGTGGTGTTAAAACCGTTTTACTGTAGCAATTAGATATTCGCACTGTAGCAGTAAAACAGCATCGGTGGTAGTTAAACAATTTCATTGCATTGGTAAAAAAAATTGTTGGTTCTGTAAAGATACTTTACCACAGTAGAAACATAGTTTTACTGCCACAGTCAATCAAATTTTTAGTAATTCAGTAGTAAATCTTGTATTACTGTCTCAGTACACCCTTCTAGCTGAGGCGTATACTATACAATTTTTCTTACTGCCGCAGTATGATTTTTTTCGGTGCGTATACATACGACAGTTGATATTATTCTTAATGTTGGAATGTAGCACCATAAATAGTTCTATGCTTACGTCTTTAATATCTTCTTTGTCGAAGATATGAATACATAACCAAAACTTCTTCATCACTCGAACTAGACATTTTGCAGCCGTGTATTCTCACAGAAAACCTTAATGATTGTAAGGTTGCGGCGTGTGTGGAAAACGTTTGAAGTGGGTTTTAAACTAATAATTTAAAAAGGGTTTGGTTGCAGTTGCGTTGCGCCGTATGTGCTGGACCTAAGAGGTCTGTAAAATTACGCTCGCAAGTTTCATTTATCATATTAGGCAATCCAAACCACGTGATCCAATATGGCCGTCCAGGGCAAATATTTGTGACAGTTCAGGTAGAAAACCATTGTGTCGAAAGTTTTTGCTGTGTTTAGATCAATTTTTGTAGTATTTGTGTGAGATTTGTTGGCTATTTTGAGATGGAGAGCAGTTATTTAAAGAAGTTATTACAAGAACATCCTGATATTGGTAAAAGGTAATGATGAAAACTTGCAAAATATTTTGTTTACTTATTAATGTTAAGTTGATTGTGAGACAAAATGATTTCACTTTGAGTGTATTAATTTAGGCACTCTTCCGAATGAACCTTGGTATTGCAATAATTGCTCCAAAGCAATGACTAGGTAATTATAAATAAAGACTTTTTTTAATAAAACAATTTTGTTTTATTTTTCACTTTTAATTAAAAATCATTGAACAAAATATCTTGAACGGCTTCCACAACCAACCACAATACAAGTTGTAGGCATTTTCTACTAAACAAAACACACAAATAAAGTCAAAAAGTTAATAAAAGCTAAGCTTTTATCCTTTATCAAACACAAACACCTTCAATAAACACGAAAACAGACCTTTGCCGTAAAATCAAACAATTTATCTATTACACAAAACCACGGTCATATACAAATAAACGTTGTTTACTTTCAATATTTGCCCTGGGACGCCATATTGGAATTTATTTGACTGGTTGTTGGATTGCCTAATTTGGTATACTTGTCATTAGTTGTCAATTTGATATTACTTTACGGTTAAAATATTTGTTATTACGGATCCATAAATTTGCTTCTTGAACATTTTGGTACAATGAGCAGATGGTGAGTTAAGTAGTGAGTTGTGTGTTGTCTAATCAAGTATAAATTAATACTTGTTATGATTCTTAAATATAATTTAGTGTTTAGGCATGCTGAAGTGAGACAAAATTATCTATTTTATAAATACCAATTTGCATTTAATTTTAATTTTAAGTAAAGTTGAAAAATTAATGTACCTATGGTGCCAAAGAGAACAACTTCGGTGATATTGTATGTGGGCTCATTAGGAACATTTATTATGACTGAAGACGAGTTGTCGTCCACTACCAATAGCGACGAGTTCATCCTCACGTCACGAAGAGCATCTTCTGGAGGAGCCCAGGCGCCACCGTCGCCGCGACATCATGCTTGCTGTTAGCCCCTAAGTGCTGCAAAAAAAAAAGAATAAAAATATGTTGTTTAATATTTTTTAATTATATTTGCTTCTTTACAAATATTATTTTGTATATAAAATACAGGACCTTCTTTGAGGACTTCATAAAAATATTTTATCTAATTTTGACATATAAAGTGACACTTTTCAAGACTCGTTGACGTTTTGAAACGTCTTACTTTTCTTAACCAGTTACGAAAAGTAAAATATTTCCTTGATCTACCTCTTTATTGTCGTTAAATATGGTGCATTAACATAATAACAAGAAAGTCTTATAACTTATAATTTTAACACGTGAATAAAACACAAAAATTAATAACATAGTTAGAACAGTATATTGCAAAATTAGAAGAAATACTTTACATTTGATTTCAAATAATCACATCCTATTTAAATTTAGAAAAAAATATTGTGTGAAACAAGTTGGGACTGCGCAACTCGCTTTGCTCGTTTTGCAGAAATCCGCTCGTTACGAAAAATTGTGCTTTTCTCAACTGGTTGCACAAATAACTACTCTTAATAATACTATGTATATTGTATCAGACGTATTTTTCCTCGCTAACGATTTCCGTTTAGTACAGGTTTTGTCAAGAGGCCATTTTCACCGTCGCCAGGAGGGATGCTCGATATTAAATGTATATATTGTATATATTTCACAGATTTAATGTTTATTTATTTCAACTCAATCAACAAGATCTAGTAACACAACCCTTTGTTCTACCCTAGCTACCTAAGAAGCAAAAAGGACGCCTTAGCCACTTTCAAACAAAGAGTGCGCGACGAGGCAGCATTACAACTTGTTTGCCCAAGAGAAAATAAGATGGGAGGCTACAATAGAAGACATATCAGAATTTACAACGACAGCCAGGCTGCTTTTAAAGCCCTAGATAACTTTAAGGTGTCATCCAGGTTGATAAGGGGTTGCGGCGAAGAGCTTAAAAGACTGGCCACCAAGAACAGTGTTACACTGGAGTTACAAATATCTCTAATTTAAATATTTCCTTAATCAAGGAAGTCGCCCACCTATAAAAGGAGAGCAGTCAAAAATGATTGATTACTAGCTCTTACTATCTCCACATTTTAAAATTAGTTACAATCTTACCCATAATGTTTTTTAAATGAAACACCCTGTATTTTATTTTAAATTTGAAAACTGCATAACTTCCACATCACAACAATGTAAAGTTTTATTATGTTATACCGGATATTTAAAAAGTTATAACCAATGTTACCTGAAAATCGTATCAAGTTTAACTCCCTGTATAATCAAAAAGGAGTACATGAACATTGGTCTATTCTATTGCAACAATAGTTTTTTAATAACTTTTAAAAATTATAAAACATATTCGTTTTCATAATATTCTTTAAACCTAATAAAGGGTAAGTCAAAATGCAAGAACTTTATTTTCTTGGTAATTTTAAATGGAATACCCTGTATCGAAAAGTACTAATATCATACTTCAAATTTTATGAAGTACTCCCTATACCTAAATAATAAGTAATAATTTTGTAGATATTTCAACGTTTACCAATAATTATTGTGAGTTGCTATGATTGATGTGTCAGAAACTGACAGTTTGGCATTATTGTTTATTAATTCAGTAACGAAATAGCGTCTGATAGCGTCATAGAAAAGAAAACAATTCATTTCAAATAAAATTTATAAAAAATAACCGACAGAAAATTAAAAAAAAAAAAACAGACAAATAAAAAACGACAGTAATTTTAACTTATCTTACTTAAGTAAGGTGTTCAAAATGACCTCCCAAAACATTTATGTATGCTTGAAAATGGTCATTGAAACAGTTGCTTACATTACTAAGCATTTGTAAAGAAATATTTTGAGATGCAATTCGGATTCTATTTTTCATAAATATGATCCCTTCCCCATCACCTATATCATCCCACTAAACCATTTTATTGAAATCTGGTGACCTTGGGGGCCACGTTACCGGTCCATCCCTTCCGATCCATCTTTCACCAAACTGATCATTAAGTTCACCACGTACTAATTTTTTTTTTTTTTTTTTTGAGATTTAATAATAATAATAATAATAATAATAATAATAACTTTATTGCCTTAAAGAAATACATCTTGTGACAAGAAGCCCAACCATATACAGAGTTAGAAATGCCTACGATATAAAATAAATAAAAAAATAAAAATATGCACAAAAAATAATAATTCATTGCACCTTCATGTAGAAACCACATTTGTTCACGTAAATTAAGTGGAACCTCTTCTAATAATATTGGTAACTGATTTACGATAAAATTATAAAAAAATCTCACCATTTAAGTTATCTTCAAAAAAATATGGTCCTAGTACATAGTTACCAACGATACCTCCCATCCGGGGTTACCCAAAAAGGCCACATTAATCATGCCTACCCAATTAAGTAAACCCAAAAGGGCCACCATCTAAAATTTGAAGATTATATTCATGGACTAAAAGGACTACCACATTAAGATAATCTCCGAAAACTGTCTTCGGAGTTGGTAATTTGGTCCCCAAAGATGGTGAGTATTGGTGAGTTTGGGTTAGGTTTGCTTTGTATAATATTGGCAATATTATTTAGACAAATATTGGTGATTTTGGGTTAGGTTTGGTTGTACAATATTAGCAATATTATTTAGACAAATATTGGTGAGTTTGGGTTAGGTTTGGTTGGTATAATATTAGCAATATTATTTAGACAAATATTGGTGAGTTTGGGTTAGGTTTGGTTGGTATAATATTATATATATATATATATATATATATATATATATTGTAATGTTTAAATATTTGACAATAGTATAATGATTAAAATATCAACAGAAGTTGTTTAATTTAACTAAATCCAATAATTTTAATCATATTGTATTATTTTATTGTATATTTTGAGTATTTGTAAGAAAATTTTAAGTTAGAAATTATTTTATTATGAAATGTATCGATATTATATCTAGTACTTAGAAGAAACTTCGCGAAAATTGATTATATAATGTGTAAAAAAAGGACAGATAATGTGTAAAAAGGAGACAGATATATTTTACTATATTTTATTCTGGAATTATCGATGATAGACAAAGCGAGTATGTCTAATCATAAATATGAAAGAAAGAGATACACATATTTCTTTCCAGAAATGACTAAGCTCTAGAACAAAAAACGAATAATCTAGAAGTTTGAAACCTATAAAAGACTGAACAGAGGTCGTTAAGAAGGGAGTTTATTATTGGAAGTCAAACAGTGAAGATCTGAGTGTGAACAGTCAATTTGAACAAACAGTTTTTAAAGTAGTTATCATAATAAAGTGTTAAATAGTGACGTTAAGAATAAAGTAAAACAATCAAAAAGTAAAATAAACTGACAAAAAAGTGACATTACTAAGATTGAATCCAAAAGTGAAACTAAAACGTTTTTGGTCGATAAAAAAGAAGAATATAAGTGTACTTACCATTATTAATACAATAAAACGAACAGTAATCCAACAAACACTAAACAGTATCAAATTTGAGGAACAAACAAAACACAATAATATTACACGAGAGTCCAAACGTCTAATAAGGCGACATTTTGCCAAGGTCGGAGTTTCCAAGTATCGCTTCGTTCGTCTCCGTTTTTCATAGATCAACTACAGATTTTTCCACCAATCAGGAAGCAGGACTTTATTTCAAGGTCAGATAAAATTGTAAACTTTTAAAAATTTTTGTAGTAGTTGAATTTTATAATTTAAAAAAAAACAAAGGAATTTACTTGATATTTAATAATTAGTGTATTTGATAATCTTATTTGCCATTACATAAACAACATTGGTTAATTTAACTTAATTCACATCAAGTAAGTTCTTTTATAATTACTAAAAGGCCTTTCTTTATCCTTATTAAACTTCAATATTACTGTTTTAATTTAACTATTTTGTAATAAATTTATAATTATAATTTAATCAAATTTTTCATTCACATACCTAATAATCCAACTGGAAACTGGCGTAACCAAACACCCCTGAGAAAAAGATCTTGTTGCTAATAATAATATCAAATATTAATCAGTCAAATTCATAAATAAATAAATCAATAAATTATCTTTAGAATCATAATATTCATTACATTATATATATATATATATATATATATATATATATATATATATATCGGGGTTCAAATAAGAATCATATTAAAGGGAAAAAATTGCTATCCTAACGACATAATCCATAATTTAATTCCGAGAAAAGGATTACATGGCAACAGGTAAAATTTAAGCGTGGTGGCTCTTTTGGGCTGTCATAAAATTAGACAATTTTAAATAAAATAAATAACATTTCAAACGTGGCCCTTTTGGGATGTCCCCCTCCCATCTTGTTTGACTATGTGTTACTATATGGTATAAATTACTTGTTGAATAGTAGTGAAAGTTATGCCTAATAACAGAACCGTTTCGATGGAATGTAGCTTCATCACCAAATAGGACATAATAAAAAAAAACTCTCTGCTCATTAATTTCTTCTAAGGCCCATTCACAAAATAATATTCGTTTCTGAAAATCATTATTATTTTATTCTTGGTGCTTTTGAATATCTTGTTTTTAGATAGAATGTTTTGAACAGAGTAGTAACTAAGTTCTTGTTCATCGGAAATACTCCTTATACTTGTGTGTGGGTTTTCTGTAACTGCCATCAACATGTTTTTCATAATTCACTGAACCAGTGCGGTTAAATCGATCTTTCGATTTTTCAAATGTATCTTGTCTAGGTTGTTGCCTATCTGAAAACCGTTCTTGATACAGCCACCCACCCCCCTCTCATACGATGGGGACTTCAGTCCCAAGAAAATAATGTACTTGCATTTTGATTTACCCTGTATTTGATTTAACGAATACTATAAAAACGAATATGTTTTATAATTTTTAACAATTATTAAAAAACTATGGTTGCAATAGATCAATGTTCCTATACTCCTTTTTAATTATACAGGGAGTTAAACTTGATACAATTTTCAGGTAATATTGGTTATAACTTTTTAAATATCCGGTATAATCTAATAAAATTTTACATTGTGGTGATGTGAAAATGAAGCAGATTTCAAATTTAAAATAAAATACAGGGTGTTCCATTTAAAAAACATAAGTTTGGTCTGCCACCATCTTATGGAACACCCTGTAAGATTGTAACTAATTTTAAAATGTGGGGTTTAAACTGCTCACAATTATTGTCAATAACTTTTTTTTTGTAATTTTTACTATAACAGATCTACTGACCTTCCTCGCACTAATCAATCACCCTGTATATGGAACAAGTTCAAGATCCATGCGATGTGAATTGGTAATTGCCTTTAATGATCCAAATACATTTTGATTGCATCTATTCCATTTTAAAGAGTGAGATTGTAATATAGAACACTACATGCAGTTGGGTTAGAATGTATAAAAAACTTTCTATCACAGAAATACGTCTGGCTATTAAATAACGAGACTGCGCGCGCAGAAGGCGTCCAGCGTTAGATAGCTGGAAGTGTCTTCTATTCCAGTACGAAAACACGTTTTTGTCGCTGAAGTAGTATTTTTTCTGTAGAGGTTAGAAACGAACGTGTTTTTTTCAATGTGAAATTTCTCGTTAAATTAAAAAAAAACTCCGACTGTACTATAAGTTGTTGAAAGAGGCCTATGGTGAGAATTCTCTATCTCGTGCGCGTGTTTTCGAATGGTATAAAAGGTTTTCTGAAGGTCGAGAGAGCACCGAAGATGACCAACGTCCAGGTCGACCTGTCTCTGTTTCAACTCTGCAAACAGTGACCAAAATAAATGAAATTGTGCGCGGAGATCGTCGTATGAGCATTCGGATGATTGCTGAGACTGTAAACGCCGATAAAGAAACTGTCAGAAAAATTTTACATGACGAATTGAACATGAAGAAAGTCTGTGCGAAGTTGGTCCCAAAACATTTGACCCCTGACCAAAAGCTCGTCCGTCAACAGATCTGCTCAGATTTTCTTCAGAGGTTAGATGAAGAGCCTGAATTGATGGAAAACATCATCACTTGCGATGAAACCTGGATATTCCAATACGATGTTGAAACTAAGCGGCAATCCATGCACTGGAAAACTCCTGCATCGCCGAGAATGAAAAAAGCAAGGATGTCGAAATCAAAATTTAAAGCCATGCTAATCGTTTTTTTCGACATCAACGGCATCGTGATGACTGAATGGGTTCCAGAGGGTCAAACTGTAAACCAAACTTACTATTTGAAAGTTTTGGCAACGCTGCGAGAGCGAGTTCGTAAGAAACGGCCGGAGTTCTGGAAAAACAAATCGTGGATCTTGCACCAGCATAACGCACCTGCCCAAAACGCGCTGTCTGTGAAGCGTTATTTAGCCGCTATAGGCATTCCAGTGCTCGAACACGCGCCGTACTCGCCTGATTTAGCACTCTGTGACTTTTTCCTGTTTCCGAAGATCAAATCTGCCTTAAAAGGATTCCGGTTCGAGTCGATGGAAGAGGTGAAGCGAAAATCGGCGGAGGAAAAAATGGAAAAAAATGGAAAAAATGAATGGAACGGTGTGTGGCGAGGGAAGGGGAGTATATTGAAGAGGAGCATTCGATTGTAGAATAATTTTTAAAATAAAACTGTTTTTCATAAGCAGTCTCGTTATTTAATAGCCAGACCTCGTATCACTATTCGGCGGACTGATCTGATATTTTTATTTTCAATTACTACCATGGGGAAACACTTTTTAAATTATTGGAAAAAAAGAATTGCTATACAAATATAAATTATGAATTAATAAAAAATCAATCATTTTACAAAAAACAAATTTACCAAGGAGTGTCATGCCTATTACGTAAATCTACGTATGTCACAGTAAAGCCAATCCCTGAGAATAAATAATAATTTCTTAAATGGGTATTTACACTAGTATCCAAAGACACTATCGAGTATATATATAAGTATATTATAATAAGCAGAAAAATCACATTATGCAAAGCATTTACTTGATCACAAACATTCACAGAAAACAAAAAAATAGAATTAATTCAAATTTGTAGATCACCAATAGGAAGATATCAATTAGCAGAGAAATCTGGATATCTATTCACTGTTGAACTAAGAACAATAAACAACTAAACGGGTTGTTTACTGTTCTTAGTAAGATGGACTTAGTAAAGGTTACTACAATCAATTTCACTGTTGAACTGTTTAATTTTTGCTTCATTTCATATTTGTTTAAGTAAAATACGACTAAAAATTTAATAAATCGCAACAACAACGAAGCGTTTGTATACAGTAGCAATAAAACTCAAAGTCAATCCACAATTTTATTAAAAAGAAGTTTATAACTGTAAAAGCGACACGTTTCGGTCCTTAGACCATCATCAGGCTATAAAGAAAACGAAGCGTTGGAACAAAACTTCTACGTTTATTTAAAAAATTAGCTTTTTAATTCAATAACAGCTGTATAGATAAAACTATCATCGTCAGATTGACATATTGAAGTTAAATTTTGTTTCTTCATGGTAGCTACCTGAAGTTGATTACTTAATGATTCGTACAGTTTTTTGAAAATGTTTAAATACTGCAATTTCTACTTTATTTCTTGAGTGTTCTTGTGCAGAATCAGAAATACCAAGAATATCAAGAGCCCAAAGATAGGATCTACAGAAGTAGTTGGTCAACTTTTTAAAGTATACTTTCTTACTGTGAAAAGTCTCCCGGCAATATGTGCACCAATCCTCACTTTAATAGGATCCGCTCTATTATCTGACAGTTCTATACCCAGTTCTTTTAGTTCTGTGGTCCAAGGACCTTCTTCGATAAACGTAAGATTGCTACAGATTATGGGCTCATCAAGGGCTTCGAAATGGCATGCATACCGTTTGTTTAAATTTCCAAGTCTGATTTTATATAAACTGTGATCAATCGCCTAATACTAATATTTCCTCCAAAAAGTTCGTGCATCTTTTTCCCCATTACAGATGCGATGAATTTATTGATATACGTTTGTTAAGATTTTGTATAGTTTGACAAGGAGCGTTTGTAAAAAAAACCTGATTCCTTAGTAGATTAGAAATATTTTCAATATTCTTTTGATGATTTTTCAGGCGTCTTGAACACATCAATGTAACACGTCGACTTTTAAATTCTTGTCATTCAATGTTCACTCTACATCTTTTTGATATATTCCAAATTTCAAGCATATATGACATCTTTATTTCTTATATATTTATAGCACCAGCTTCTGCGCAGTTTTCACTGGAATGGCAGCCGTTACAGAATACGCACCTTCTATGGTTATTGATCAGATTAGATGTGGTTGGTATTACTGATTTTTACAATGGCTCATTCTTTCTCTTTTTCGGTTCAAATTATGTGGCTAAATTCACTTTCTCTTCTTTCTCCACTTCTTTCTTTAGAAACTCCATCAAATAGGGACTGTTTGTGGATTATTTTTGGGAAAGCGTTTAAAACCATGCATAATATACAGCCCAAACTATTTATTATTATTTTTTTGATACAACTAATACCTTTAAAATAAGTTATTTAAAATTCCAATTCAAATTTCGCACCAAATCGTGGATAACTATCAAACACCCGCTATGACGTCACATGATCCTAAACATTGTTAAAGTTGGATGTAATAGAAAGTAATTGTTAATATATATAATAATATTGTAATGATTAAAAAAAAACAAATTAAATTATCTTACCTTAGTTATTAAAATAATCTATGTATTATTAAGAAAAGGATATATGATAAGAATAATAGGCTTCTGTAAAATGAATTTCAAAGCTTCTTTTATTCCGAATTA
The DNA here is from genome assembly GCA_035357415.1 of Ophraella communa. Classification (NCBI taxonomy): domain Eukaryota; kingdom Metazoa; phylum Arthropoda; class Insecta; order Coleoptera; family Chrysomelidae; genus Ophraella; species Ophraella communa. Next base: position 34,752,553 of record CM068983.1, read on the forward strand.
TACACATTAACTAAGTACACTGAATAAACTTGAGTCCAATAATCATATGAGTTTGAAAACACTATAATTCAGTAGTCTGTTTGAATCATCTTTGTCTTGGTTGTCGAAACATACATCAAGTCCAAGTTACCTAGAAATCAATTAAAAAGTAAACATATTAGGTCCAATAAATTGTGTTTAAGTATCATTAGTAAAACAAGTGTTATCAGAAATATAAAATAGAAATAACAAGTTAAGATTAATATTAATAAAACAAAAAGCAATTGTGATTACAAAAGTATGTTATAAGCTAGGTTATAAGCTATGATGTAGATTTAATATTTTAAACAAACAATAATATCAAAAGGAAACTAGTAATAAATAATTCATACAGATAAAGTAAATCATAACTAAGTTTGTAATAGAATAATGAAAATACTTATAGATAGAATGGTCTATGATTTCAACATCCATAATAGTAGGTATAGCATTGAGAATCCCAATAGTTGAATATACCTAAAAACATTCAGTTTATTACATAACAACTTATGTAATGTGAACAAATAAACAAATATGTGATTTACAAACTGAGAGTGATAGGACACTAAAAGTAAACAATAACTATTAGATGTACAGTATGAACTGTGAAATTATAATGTGAGAGGACACTAGAGACACTTGTTATGAAATACCATAATGGAATAAAATTTGTTGTTATCATTATTTGTAGAGATTATTGATATGTTTTACACTAATATTTTATATGTTATAGCGTAGAAATGTTTGTAAATTATGTAATTTAAGTTAAATTTTGTATACAAAAATGGCGGTGATAAAGTAATTTTAAAAAGCAATTTATAAAGAAATTATAGAATATTAGTTATGAAAAATAACATCCATAAATATTTTAAACCCTAAGGTTTGCCGTCCCTTCTTCACTTACACCCACCACCCAGGAACCTCTCCCTTAATACTCCCCTTATAGCTGCAAGCTGTCCTCCATGGATGCTTAATAGCCCTCTTCCGAATACCTCACTTCTGACACTCACACAAAAAAATCCCACCGCTATCGAAATACAACAGGCTTTCCTTCAGACCCTACAACAGATTCCTCATGACTATATTATATATACTGATGCTTCCAAATCCAACGAAGAAACTTCTTGTGCGATCGTTACCAAGCAAACTACACTTTCAACTTTACGTCTACCCTCACATTGCAGCGCCTATACAGGTGAACTTTATGCTATTCTCCAAGCTCTACAATTTATTCCTTCCCGCTCAATGAGCACCCTTATTTGTACCGAACCTCTTTCCTCCATTCAATCACTAAACGACATGTATTCTAGTAACCCCATTATACAGCAAATTCACCATTCCTATACCGCCTTAGTCCGACAGCAAAAAAAGGTCACTCTATTATGGACCCCAGCACATAAAGGTATACCTGGCAATGAATTGGCTGACAAAACAGCAAAAGACGCACTTAAATCAAATCTTCCCATCACACAAATCCAACTCAAATATGACATTAACTGCTCAATAAAACAAAAGATGTATCATGTTTGGCAGCAACTTTGGTCAACATCTAATTCATTTCTTGCCCAAATTCAACCTACCCTACCATCCATCGCATTACAAAATCTAACCAGACACGATTCCATCGTCAGCAGACGTCTCCGCATTGGTCACACTCGTCTAACACATGGATATCTTATGTCCCGTTCTCCCCCTCCCATTTGTAATCAATGTTCCACCCCACTAACAATCTATCACCTCCTTTCAAACTGCAAAATAACCCAACCATTTATATCTAACCTCCATCCTCCTCTCACATATCAACAACTTCTATCCAACCCAGTCAACCTTCAAACAACACTAAACATATTAAAACGGTGCAAATTATATAAAGAACTCTAAACACTAACTGAACAATTTATTTATATATTATATTAATGTTTGTACTATGATGTATATTTTTTTTATAACTGTATCATTATAATTGGTGCAAATGGCCCAAGTTGCCGCGCACAAATGAAATAAAAAAAAACCCTAAGGAATGTAAATATGTAGAAATTTATTAGGTATTAAGTGTTTCAGCTCATAATTGTTTTTGAAATTTTCATTTTGTTTGATAACTTGTAGCTGTCACTTCGCTCCGTTTTGAAGTTTAAATTAACAGGGAAAAAATGAAGTTTAATTAATGAAAGTTGATTTATTATCAATTATTAAAGTTAAAGTTCGATTATCAACCAATAATAGAACCAATAAAGTAAGATTAATTAATTAGATTTATCAGAAAATCATAAAAAATTCCCTTATTAAACAAATGAAATGCAATTACTTGTCAATTTAAGGGAAAACGTATAAATACCGTGAATTTCCCTTTTTTTTTGGTCAGTTCCATTTGATTCAACGCCAAATCCAGCATAAAAAACGAAAGAAATCTATAAAAATTTAATGGCCGCCTAGTTGAAAATTGTAACCCCCACTTGTGTAACTGTCTATATTGAAAGTATAAGCTTATACCATCAAATAGTGGAGAAAGTCACAATAAATTGGAATAACTAGTACATAGAAGTTTATTAAATAACCACCTACCTTAAAATTTTACGTTCCTGGATCTGAAAATCACAAAAACCGTCAAGAGGCAACAAGCGTTATGTATTCAAAGGAGCAGTCGACGCCATCTTAGAATACATGGTTGCCTAGAACACCATTTCCGACGGATTGACGTGTGAAGTGTAAGCGCCGTTGCCAACATCAATAGAAGAATATTCACGGTATGTGTTTAAAAAACAAAATTATATTATTATAAACATTGTTGATCTTTCTATAATTTTTTTCAAATCACATATCTCAACTATTTAATTGTGAAATAAACTGAATGATTTTATAATGAAATATTCAAATTGTTATAAAAGTAAAATCGAATGATTAGTGCATAGATGTGGATTCGATTATCGATTTATTCAGTAAAATCGAAGTTTTAGAATTTAAACAGATAATTTCAAATCAAATTATAGACAGGGCTGTATTGTAAATTTTAATATCACATATACATGTCAATTTAAATCTGAATAAAACAATTTTGAACCGACTGCTGAGTAATAGAGTTCTCATGTGTATGAATTGTATACCGGGTAGATCACAAAATAATTTAAAAAAAAACAAGATAAATATTAAATTTAAAACAGGTAATAATATTGATATTGCCACAAATTTTAAACTTAATAATTAAAAATAAAAGAAAAGGTAAATTCATTTATCAGAAGTGTGTAATAACAAAAATAATTTATAGTAAAGAAATTTTTAATTAATAAAATTAATTAAGAAACAAAATATATACATCTACGATTTAAAACCTCATAATATTTGTATACATTACAATATATATAGTTAATAAAGTAAATGTTAATAAGATGGATTCTACATTTTATAAATGTTGTGCTGTGTGAAAGTACTACTATGAAAACACCTGAAAAACTATTTATTCACGTTATTCAACTAGCCCGTCGGGATCCTTAACTGTATCTACACAAAGTAAAATGATTTCTGTGAGTATGATTTTGATGTAAGTTCGATAATATTTGTTAGATTTATTAAAAGAATAGATTTATTAAAAGAATTTTGCTCTTTAGGTTTTAAAAGATAAAAACTGAAATTTTGAGGTTAGAAATAAAGTAAACAATGTTTTGTACCTTCATTTTAGTTGCAAAATTTGCATTTTGACGAAGTTGGACCTATACCACAGCATCGTCTCCATACACCACAGTACTTGACAGCAAAACTCTTGTTTGGTAAAAAGTGAAGTCACGCATTTTGATTTGTGTTTATTGTCACGTGACTTGCGGGTGAAATTTAATTACATTTTATTAAATAAAAAAATAATTCCTTATTGAGGAAAATATTGTGTTTTTTATTATTTTTATTATAGAAACTACCTTTTCGTGATAAAATTATATACTTATTTGAGTACATCCCACTTCCCTATTCTTCAAACGGCATTTTTTTTATTTTAGAGGTTACTCCTAAAGTTTCCAAAAACTTCATATGACATTCAAGTTTGTCATGAACTGCACCTATGATAGATTTGACTTTTATATTGCTCAATACTAGTTTTAAAAACTCTCGAACATAGAATTCCACTAGTAACTGCCGGGCACGGAATTTTGTAATAGCAGCCTGAATCAAAATTCTGGTCACCGTCACTTCTGTTAAAGTGGCTCTAGAATGGTATCCATTCTTCGATATCACCACCAAATGTCTTCACTTCTATTCGGAGTAGATGCAGTTATGTCTTAGATACAGAAGAATGACTTGATTCACTTGAGGCTTACAAGAACTATGATTTGTCTTCTTAAAAAGTCTCTGGTCTATTTCATATTCAGCTTTTTATATTTACTTCATCTTCATCTTACTGCATCTAATAATAAATCTGTCAAAGCATTATAATAATTTTTTAATTAAAGCAAAATTTAACTGATTTGTATACAAGAATTTTCCATTTCCAACAAATAGCAACCTTATTATAAATATTTATCATTAATTTGTTAAATTCTCTCTTACTAAACTAGTTCATTTGATTTGATTAGTTTGATACTTTAACGATTGAAAATAATTTCAGGCCTTTATGTAGTTATAATCTCATATGTTTTTCAATGTCAACGTTTTTTGTTTGGGTCTCGTGAATTAAATCAACGAAGGTCTATTTTTTAAAAGCTGTATATTTCTGTAAATATATTACAACACCGAGGGTATTGTTCATTTGGATTTTTTCAATGCGCCACCTTCATAGCTGAATGTAGAGCGAGCTCTTAAAAATATGAGAAGTATCATTCAGCTCTTTAGAAATGTTGAGAGTCATTGTTAGAGATTTACACTTTTAATCTGCGCGATATGGCTAAGTGTAAAACTCAGATTACAATGTTTAACAGTTAATATTTTATGTAATGAAACAATTAATTATGTTGATATAATTTTAAAAAATTACTCTTCTGTTTAATTATGTAAATTTTTATATAAATCTTATAAAGTTAATTCTTATAATGTTAATATTAACGTAAAATAATTTGACAGTATTCTATGACAAAATCAAAACGTGTCAGTGTAAAAATTAATATACCTACAGCGTGTCCACGGATGGGATATCCTATAGGTGAAAAATGTTTAATTATTGGTTTTAGTGAAATATGTTATTCTTGATAAAAAGTGTTGCTTGTTCTGAAACCCCAAAAAATATAATAAAATTCAAGTATTTCAAAATCCGTCTCATTTTATAGCCAGTTGTATGAAAACCGTATGAATTTGTGTTCGAAAATAATGTATTAATCTAGTGAGTGACGGTTACGATGTACCCAGTAACTGCCAACTTTTATAAATAATTTTCAAATTGTCATTCTTTAATAAATATTTGAAAACAATGTTAACTATTCAAGAATTATAATCACTATCAAAAATAACAATACAGAATAATAATGTAAGAAACACTAAAGTAAACAAAAAAAATCTATTCAATTTATCCTCCCCCAACTTCAAAACATCTCTCAATTCTATTTCTAAATTCTTTGTAATTAATTTCGTTAACGGCATCAGTGATAGCTCGTTTCAAGTCTTCTTTAAATTATTTGCGTAAACTTTTTGTTTTAAGTAGCCCAAAAAAAAATCTAAAATAGTTAAATCGCGGGATCGGAGCGGAAAAAATATTGGTCCATAACGTCCCATCCATCGGCCAGGAAAATATTCATCCAGCCATCCTCTAATCAGCAAAGTCAAATGTGACGAACAGCCATAGACCTTTGCTCCAAGGGAATATTTTTTAATTTAGGTGTTAAGAAGTTGTCAAGCAAGTACAAATATACCTCCTGATTTAATGTATCTTCCAGGAAATACGGTCCGATTATTCGATCCGGTAAAACCGCACACCAAACATTAACTTTTTAAGCACATTGACTAATACAGTCAATCTTGTAGCTAGGGTTTTTCATTAGCCCAATATCGACAATTTTGAAAAGAAACGACTCCGTTTGTTGTAAACGTTGCTTCATCAGATAACAAAATATTATTATGAAAGAATCGGTCATGCATAAGTTTATCACCAATCATCGCACAAAAGTGCAACCTTGTGTCATAATCATAATCTTGTAAGGTATGAATGAATTTCGATTTGAATGGATAAATTTTGTTTTGTTTAAATATTTTCTGTAAGTGACTCTTGCAAAAACCAACCTCCACTGCTCTTTTTCGTAGACTCAACTTGGGATTTTCCCTTAACAAATGCATAGCTAGTGCAGTAGCTGCATCATCCTCCTCAACGAACGCCTTTTTCAATTTCTTTTTGTCTTGAACAGATCCTGTCTCATCAAACTTCTTTATTAATTTTATTAATCCACACCGCGTAATGGATACATCTGGATATTTTTCTTAAAATTTTGCAATTGCATACTGGTACGAAACTTCCCCAATACCATAACACTTAATAAGATATACTCTTTGTTGAATAATTAACATTGTTGTCAAATATTTATTATAGAATAATAATTTGAAATTGTTTATAAAAGTTTATAAAAGGCAGCTTCTGGGTACATCGTAAACGTCACTCACTAGATTAATACATTATTTTCGAACTTAGTGCACAAATTCATACGGTTTCAGAACCAAACTTTTTATCAAGAATGACATTTTTCACCAAAACTAATATTTAAACATTTTTCACCTATAGGATACCCCATCCGTGGACACGCTGTATAGTAAAAGCCAAATAAAGTTGTGTGCACGTTACAAAGGTGGTAATTCTATTGTACTTGCTACATTTCTATAGAAAAGTGTATGTTAGAGGCCGTGGCTTCTGAGTAGACCCGTGACGTCGTAAATAGTTGCGCACAACTGAATGGCAGCGGTGCATTAGATCCTTGAAATTAAAACCGAAAAAGTCGAGCTCGTTTGCTGGTTCCGTTAAAGCTGTTGATATAGTACAGGCAAAGTACGTTCAAAATAACAACATGATTATTTTATTGCAGAATATAATTAAAATGTTATACACTTACCGAAATGACTTAAAAAATATATTAAATAACTATTCTATGTTCTATGTTAAATAATTGGGGAATATTTTTATAAATTTACCTATACCTGAGTAAATAATGACTTTGGGCAATTTGGAATTGTGGTTACCTGCTCCAGGTAGTTTAGATAGAATGTATTTTTGCAGTTTAAGGGCGCCCATCAAATCGTCTTTACCAACATGATATACATTTTTAAACGATATTTTAATGACATACTATTATACTATAACATTAGCTCTAGACAGCTTATAAATAATACAAAAAAAGAGTTAAATACCATTTGGAAGCCCCGAAGCTTAAATAAATAATACCATTAAGAATAATAAAAAAAAACTCTTCGTTTTACCAAAACTTCCAATATTTATTTAAAAAATTGCTTTTTTAACTATAATGACAGCCGTTTCGCTAGACTTAGCATCGTCAGATTGACATATTGAAGTTACATTTTGTTTGTTTGTAGCTAGGTACCTGATGTTTAGGTAGTTATAAGGCTAGACCAAGTATGGAAGTAATAAGACATAACAATATTAAAGCCTAGATGTTATGAGCCCTAAGGGATTATCCTGGATGTACTTCCCTCTAAGATCAGTATAACTGTGCAATGATATAGAAAAACCAGGAAAAAACTATATCATGCTGATCTTTACAATAACTTAATATATTTGTGTTACAATTACGTCTTATCTATGTATAAAATGAACACTCAATCAAAGCAAACACTTTAAAAGTGGAGAACTTCCCAGATTTATTTGTTCATTAACAACTTTAAATTGTAGATCTGCTAGATGTCTTTTTATTTCAAGTTCTTCAAGGAAATCTAAATTTTGTTTTTTATTACAAGTGTGTAGTATTTGGATGTCATTGATGTGTAAGAGTGAGGTTGGATGTTCAAGTAGGTGTTTTGCATAATTTGACTTATCTGGTTGTTTTGGTAAAACGAAGAGTTTTTTTTTTATTATTCTTAATAAGATGGACTTTCAAAAAGTAAGGGTTAGTACAATCAATTTAAATAATACCATATTTTAGCTCCTGCTTTTAAGAAAAGTATGAATAACACATTTTAATAAAAAAAACATTAATTTATTAAAATTAAAAATATAAACAAATTTATTGTTGTGGCTCGTCATCGGAAGTCGTCATCGTCTTCATCAATTGAAAATTCACTTTCACTGTCACTGTCTTCTCCTAAGTTTATTACCAAATCCGCTATTTTATCCATCATGTATTCCTCTTCTAGGTATTCATTTTCCACTTTTAACACATTAGCGCAAATATTTTTCCAGTTGTCAACAGTAACCTCGCTAAATGTTTTTTTTTGTTAATATTTTGACGTCATCTAATTTAAAAGTAACGTTGCAAGCAGCTACTTTGTTCTTTACCAATGCCCATATTTTTTCAATGGGGTTTAATTCCCGGTGATAGGGTGGTAGACGCAACGTTACAATATCATGTTCAGCCAGAACTTTATCTATTATGTAAGTTTTACATAGTGGCTTGTGCATTTTTATTAATGTGAATAGTTCGGTTTTAGTCGACTTTTCCAGATAAAAAATGTTTATTTCAGCGAGCCACTTCATCATTGCTTCTTTTTTCCAAGAAAAATTTGGAATCGGTTGAAAAAGTGCATTGTGATAAGAAGCATTGTCTAATACCAATACGCTTTTTTTCGGAGCATTGGGAATGAATTTTTCTCGTAACCATTTAACAAAATTTTTATTATTCATATCATCATGATAGTCCCCGGTTTTGGTTCCAGACTTAAAAATATTTAATGCCTCAGGTACGAATCCTGCTTCACCTCCAGCGTGTACAATAATAAGGCGTTGTCCTTTAGCTACTGGCGATTTTAAACACATATTTTTACCATCATCCCATGCTTTTGGTACGGTATGTGAACTATGGATATAGGTTTCATCACAATATATAATTGGTCGTCCCTCTTCTCGATACTTTTTTAATTTTCTTAAATATTCCATTCTTTTTGCCTTTATATCGAACTTCTCCATTAACAGTTTTCTGTTGTCTTGAGTTTTTTTCCACCTAAATCCCATTTTCTTGACCAACTTTCTAAATGTGTCAATTTTGCCAATGAAGTTTACACCCTCTTCATTTTTTACCTCTTCAAAAATTCTTTTCATAGTAGGCCTTCTATTGTGAATTGCAGCATAAGAATAAATAATTCTTCGAATTATTTCTTCCTCAAACTCATCGACGTATCCTTTGGAAGTTGAGGGTTTGCTTACTTTACTTAAACTAAATAACTGCTATTATTAAAATACACTAAACTAAATAATATAATTAAAAAATAAGCAAAATTTACTGCGCTATTCAAAGAGACAATACGACGTAAACGGCGGACTGACCAGAATGAATCAGTAAGGGCTGCAATTATTAGTATAGTTAATAGGACAATTTTCAAACACAAATTTGTGTACTGCGCCGGTTGACGTCACAGGTCTACTCATAATCCACGGTCTCTACTTAAGTTTGCTAAACTATCACTTTTAAAAATAACCCGATCGATAAAACAACTTTTGTAACAAAATAATGTATATACAATATAGCTTTTTTGTATTTATACGTCCCTCATTGTAAAATTTTGTATTAAAATATTCATGAAAAGACCACCAATTAATGACGGAATATTAGTCACTATCAGAAATATTGTCATGTTGCCGCGTCGTTTGTTGAGTTTTCAATCAGTGTTCTGTGACTTTTGTACTCATCGATTTGTGAGGTTATCTTGTGAAAAACATTTATAATACAAACTGTATTTCCCAAAACAACCAGGCGAATTTCTTGAAATGGTTTGAATATCAGTTGCTGCGAAACTTAGAGAATCCTCTAATTGTTCTTGATAATGCACCTTATCACAATTTATGCTATTGCATAAACCTCCAAATACAGGCTAGTTAAAAAGTGCTAATGAGGAGTGGTTGACAGAAAAAAACATGATGTTCAAAACAGAACTGTTGCACATCGTTTTTCAGTAAATATACAGATGTAATTTTACATAATCCAAAGAACTGTTAACCACAAACACTCGTATGGGTCTTTTTACATTTAGTCGGTTAACATATGGGATTAATGCAGCACCTGGTCTTTTTCAGTTTGTTATGGACAGTATTTTACTATTTGTTTTAAACATTTTTTTTAGAAATAAACCACCAACCAAGTTTATAGTGGACGAGATGTCAGAATGGTATGGACACAAAGTCTTACGTCTTCCTCCTTAACATAGTATCTTTAGCTCTATTGAATTAATTTGGGGCATAGTAAAAAATTATTACAATATGCCTAAACATGTGGCATGAGGCACATGATTTTTTTCTATAAATTATACTGAAAGATAAATATTTACATGGTACAAGAGAGAAAGAATATTTGATCTTCAAGAAATTGGTCTAGTAGTACCTAATAAATTTTAATAGTGAAGAGAGTGACACTAATGTGAAATCAGATTCAGAAAACGTTTAGTTCGTTGATGTTGATTTAATGTCATGTTTGTCTTTGAAAATACGTTAATTATTAAAAAATATTTTATTTGGTTGCTTGTGGTTTTATTTTGATTATATTTATTGTTTGGTAACTCAGTAATAACCATACCACTTTTATTGTGGAATTCCTTACTTTGTGAAATCAATTCATGAATGTAATTAACAAAAAACAAATGCAAAAAAATGTCGCTAATTTTCAAGTTCCATTTAATACGAGGGTAGTTTTTTTTTCAACCTCTGTTTGTCCATAAAAAATTCCCGTGAAGCGTTTCGCCATTGCGGTGCGCAATGGACGAGAGCGCATCTCCCCCGCTACACTCTACATTAATCCCGACTAGAGGTGGGCCAACCTGCTATTTTAGTGTAGCTGTGACAAGACGTTACTGCTCCAGTATTGTCACGGTGACAAAAAGCAGTGATTTTCTGGAGCAGTTTAGCTTGGCCATATTGTTACACATAAAAATGAATCTGCGATTTACTAATATTATAAAGCGTAATCGCGACCGAACATGCTGGTTGCTGTATTATTGTATTCATATCATAAAAGTTTAGTCCTTTAGTTACTAGAAATTATACATATTTTTGATCCTCAATATATTCATTCGTTTATTATGTTGTTAAAGTTTTGGCCGCAAAAGGGATGTATAAAAATGGGATTTACAATACAGCGACATCCATCGCATATAAAAAATAACGGTACACCACCATTATCAGTTATCACTGCTTCGTCTCAAAGGATGTTAAATGTTACTGTCGCGAACACGATTACGTCCCTGACAATGACAATGAACGGAACCGATGTGGTACAAAAACTACAAAATCAAAACAGCAAAACGTGACTAATTGTCACTGCTATTTTATTCAATCTGGAACAGACTGTGACTGTTACAGCGTTGTAGCAGTGACAAAGTAACAGTTTGTGAAATAGCAACCGACCACTAATCCCGACCCGACTTCCAGGCATCAGTCTGTACTGTGCTACACACGAAACAACATGGCCGCGACAATTAGTTCTCCCGCCAAGTAACCCAAAACCTTCTTAGGCAGTTTGATTGGGATGTTTTCGATCACCCGTCGTACAGTCCTGATTTAGCGCCGAGCGATTTCCACCTCTTCCCAGAATTGAAAAAATGGCTTGCAGGACAGCGCTTCAAGACTCACGAGGAACTTGAAACTGCCATTAACATTTCAAGTCACTGGCGGCAGAGTTCTAGGAAGAGGGCATTGGAAAGCTGGTACACAGATACGATAAATGTCTCAATCTTCAAGGCAATTATGTAGAAAAATAGGAATAGATATTTCCTTTATTTTGATAAAAAAATGAATTTTTAATATTTATTGTTGATTTTTTTATGACCAATCGGAGGTTGAAAAAAAACGATCCTCGTATAATGTAAAATGTTCTACCTTCACGTTTTTTGTTTACTTCAGTTATTTTCTGTTAATTTTCATACTTCATGAACAATCTGACAACGGTGCAAATGTTTGCAATGATGACGTGAACGCAACTTATTTGGCTTTTACTATATTTAAAAGAGTGACTTTAACTTAATAAGAAAATATTAAAAAAAGCGAAAGATAATTTAAAGATACAGTCGGCTTTAGAATAGCATATACATGTTAAATGTGAATTTCGTTTACCTACCGAAGTTATAAAAACGCCCTTCTTAAACAACATCGGAATGGCAATTTTTAAAACGCCTACATTAAATGGTTTTGGGAGATTAAGTTTATTTACAAGGGTCGGTCATGTCCCGAATAAATAGGTTTTTTTCGCATTTTTGCACTGATATAATAAAAAAAGGGATTTTAATCCCAAACAAACATTTATTATCGAGGGTTCCAAACTAAGTGAAGATGTGGGCATGGACAACTGTTTAACTGATTTCAAATTTATTATTATTTAAACCGTGATTGGTTATACACAATAAATAGGCCGTCCTTAAAATTATTTCATTGTAAACGATTTGAGTTTGAAAATGTATATGCTATTCTGAAGCCGATAGTACATTTTAGACGGCATCTTTATAGATGTTAAATCTATAAGAGCTAAAATTTTGGGAATAGGGTTATTTTGGTACCTTCTTTTCATAACGGTAATTACTTTATTTATATTCGATAGGAGGAGACTTCCCCATTTAAATATAACAATTATTTCGATTTTTAATTAAATTGTAAAATGTAAATGCAATCAGATATAGTAGGTGCATCAAATAAGAAAACTCAAACAGTTATGGAGTCTCAGATGCCTCTACTGCATATAAATCAATTTCTAAAAGCTTTCGATCAAAATTCAGAAGCCCTACAATATTCAAAGAATTTTTTCATTAAATTTTCTTAAGCCACAGTAAAAGCGAGTTGACAATTATAAAAAAAACCGATAGAAACTATGCTTGAAAGCTTTAAAATCATGGGTTGCCGAATGTCCCTTGAATTACATATGCTATATGCTTACTTGAACCAATTCAAAATTAATACGATGTCTGTTCAAAAGATCAAGAAGAGCGTTTCCATCGAGATATGATGGACTTTGAACGACGTTATCGGAAACAGTATAATGAGAAAATGATGGGAGATTAGGAGGTACGTTTAGAGTTCAATACGAGAAAGTTCATTCGAACGTACGAAAGGCACGAGGAAATATTCAATTTTAAAACTTACATTTAAATAAAAGCTCTTTAAACATTTATTTATATAAATATACAGTAGGGTGTCCGTTATTTACCAATTTGGTTTTAGATTTTGCATCGCCCTTAAAATTTTTAGTTCGAGACCTAAAAAAAATATCAGATCCATATAAGTCTTAATATTAATAGTAAACCCTGGACAACGAAGATTTATTTTTTTTCTTCTTCAATTATTCCACCCAAAGCTGTGGCAAGTCATTATATTTGTAGTAAATTGAACTCTCTACAAAAAGTTTTTAATACATTTTTACGATAAATTCACTTGCTTTCAAGTTATTCAAGGTTCAACTCAGGATTACTTTTTAATAATATTTGTATTTTTTATTTATAATAAAATTAATTTATTATTTATAGTGTTAAACTAGCGACAACCAAAAAACTTAACTGCTTATATAAGTTGAGGTTAGGTTAGAATAGTAAATTTTATTGACTATTTCACTAGACTATTTTTAACTGACAAAACCGGATATCAATGGCACGTTTCATATTTACTATTTCACTAGACTATTTTTAACTGATAATTCTTTTCACCTGTCAAAATATCACAGTTTTATGATTTCGTCCACGCTTAATCTTCAATGTTCTGTGCTATCTATGATATAAATCACTCGTCCTGCGGACTCGTGATTTTATTACATTTCAGTTTGTTTTTGTATTTTTGCCAAATTAAAAATTTTTCGTCGAAACTTTTTATCGATAAAATGTTAAGGACTCGTGGTATTACCTTTTGATAAAACCACTAATCATTTTACCAGTATTGATAAAATCATGTAACTGTCAAAAATTCAATAACAATATTGAACAATTAAACAGCGAAAATAGTGAAAAGTCAAATTTTTTTGAGATGTAATATCAATTCCAATTATTAAATAATAGACAACAGTAGATGGTTAAATCATCCAGATTATTAAAAGGTTTAGAAATTCTTAAGCATCTAAATGATTCTGCAAAACGAGCTGACAAACTAACTGAGGAATATATTATTAATACTCTATACTAGAGACGAAGGTCAAAAACAGTATGCAATTCAAATTGTAAGTGAATATTTAAAGCAAATTTTCAAATGTAACCAAAGAATGTTTGATATAATAAATTTTATTCGTTAATGTATTGGAGAATTTAATAAATCTGTCATATTTTTATCAATAATAATTTTATTATTTTAACCTCAACTTAGACAAGCAGTTACATTTTTTCGTTATTGGGATGTTTAATACTAATTTTAGCTATAATCCAATTGAAATCAGATATTTTTGGCAATAGAGAATACATTTTAATATAAGTTATTATGAATTTTCGGTCAAAACAAAAATATTATTAAAAAGTTATCTTGAATTGAACTTTGACCTTGAATAACTTGAAGCAAGTAAATTTATCGAAAAAATTTATTAAAAACTTCTTGTAGAGCGTTCAATTTACTACAAAAATAATAATTTGGTAAATAACGGACAACCTAATATACAGTGTGGAACAGTCAAATAGAAAAAAAATCGAAAACAAATAAATGGGGGCATATTTATTTGAAAAAACGCTAGCACTCGTCGGTTAGTATTTTTGGTTGGCTTGTTTTCTCAATATTTTTTTTATACAAGGTGTGTCATGTGAGAGTGACTAATACAAACTTTGTAATTTTCATTTCTCATTTCTGAATATTATTTAATTTTTAGATTATTCAGAACATTCTAGACATGTTTCATGTACACTATTAAGGTCCGGTTGCATAACACTTGTTAAATGTCTGTTAGCTAACAGCCTGTTTTCTTTTGACAAGTGTATCTACAACGATATGCGCGTGGGCGGTCATTTAAATTTATTGATTTTTAGATGAAGTTGACAGCTTAAATCATTTTTCCCTTAAACCGAATAACTAGATTTTAGTTTATTTTAATTTGTTTATTAAAAAACGAACCTTAATATTTATAAATTAATGGACTTTTACTCCCAAAATCTATAAATAATAAATGATTCTCTTGTTTTGATGGCAATCTGTGATTTTTTAATATGGTTTCAAATGAATAAAACATATAAACTACTCGAGTAAATACATAGGGAATTAAAAAAGAGTATTGAAAATAGAAGTATAAAGAAATAGAAAAAGGTTTATTTTCGCTATTCAAATTATAAATTTGGGTAATATTAAAATCTCTTGTTTTAATGGTAATCTGTAACTCTGATATACTAACTGTCAGTTAGTAACAAAAAATAAGTGACGAAGTCCGTATAAATTACGAAACAAAAAATTTTCGTTTCTCCAAAGTCTAGTCTGCTTATTCATTTTAAGAAATGTGACACCGTAGCCTAAGAATCAATTTTTATATCTCTCGTCGACTAATCAAATTACTCTTAAGAAATCAAATAGGCGCATGCGCCTCAGTGGAAAGTAACCGCTACCATTTTAACATAGAGTAAACATGTTGTTAAGTAACAGAGCTTTGACAAGCGTTTATGCAAACAGCCCTATGAGTTTCAAAATTGATTTTAAAAAGTAACATTTAATTAAAGAACCTTTTTTATTTACAAAATTTGTTATTAAACATAAGAAAACGTTAACGTTAATGTAGTAAATTTTCAAAATTTATTCTTACTTTATTTAACATATCAGGCATGATTGATCTGGTGCAAACATTATTTTTAGGTCATCTAAGTTTTATAAACATCCACCGATTTGGAAATATTTTTGATTGAGATGCTGCGGATAGTAATATGGTAATGGGGTGGTGCTTCATCTTGCTGAAACTATATCTTATTTGCTGGGACTTGAAGGTTTGCTGCATCAGGATATAAGTTTGTTAAAACTGGGATCAGTCTCCAATTATTTCCGCCCAAATATTAACCTTTTCGGAATATTGTGTATGTTATTCCCAGTGCGGATTTTTCCTAGCCCAATGACGGCAATTTTGACGGTTAGCAAAGTATCAGAAAATAAGACGTTCTAATTGCATCCCATTGTTATCTGACATTTTCTTCATTTGATCACAAAATACTTCCTCCTATAAAAATCCTCTTCCACAAGTTGTTGAGCTGGTATTATTTTATAGAAATGCATTTTATTCTCTTGTAATGTTCGAATAATTGATGAATGACTATAATTTATAAGACTGTTGTTACAAGCACTCTTGCTTTTTACGTTGCTCCCCAAAAATTAAAAGATGTCAATCTATTAAGATATAACTCTTTTTTGAAAACCATTGCTAAAAATACCTGCCGTGTTAGCCACCTACTGCAAATACCAAAATTAAACAATTCAAAAAAGTATATCTTTAAATTAAAACATGGCTCCGAAGAGAAATGGGATTAGAAATATGATGGTCACAAACAATGCGACCAGTTCCAGAGTCTTCACTAAAAATTATTTTTTGCATATGCAAAACAGGATGCGGGTATCTTGGGGGTACATGAAAAGTGGATTAAATTTCATTGCCGCTTGCTTAGTATATAATGGTAAAAGCTGTACTAATCCATTACCTACAATCTGCATCAACGAGATCGACAACAATAAAGGTACACGTACATTTCAGCCTTTTGCTCGCAATTCTATTGCTAGCTTTTTTTGTGAAACAACTGCGCATGCGTTTCAGACTTTTGACTGCAACAAAAAGGCGCACAAAAGTATAGAACCATTTCTATTTATTCAAGGTCAAATCCTCGCAATCTCGCCTGTTTTTAGGGAATTTTGATCGAACATCCCAAAATCTATGTTGACAGAAATGTTAGTTTACGTCAGCTGATTCTATCCTGTTGTCCTATAAGCATACTAAACATTGAAGTATTTTATGATAATATCTATATGTTTATTCCGAAGTTCGTGTGCACTTACAGTTTGTATTTGTATGAAAATCCATGTTTTAAATTAAAGGTAACGTAACCTCAAATATTCAGAAACTGACAACACTTGTCAAATGACGCAAAAAAATTTCAAAAGTTGCGGCAATGTACGAATGCATGGTCAAAATTTGCTAGCAATTCAAAATAGACTTGCAGGAAAAAGGCTGAAATGTACGAGTACCTTAATAAACAATAATGTAGTTGATGGTAATTTTTTTTGTAAATATTTTTTGCGAAAATCCAATAAATTGACATTATTATACAAATATAATGTATTATAGTTCATTTGTTTGGAGTTAGCAGCACAGTGTATTCATTATAAATGCAAATTCTTCAAAGCCCAAGCAAGGGTGGTTCATGAAAAATAACTAAAAGTAGTATACATTTCTATTGAAACATAGTTATAGTTGTTATTTTTCAAAGAGTCCACCCTGTAATTAGAGATTAAATAACCCAAACACAATAAAAACACAAGATAATTGTCACAACAGTAGCTGAATAGATCCCATGACCTTAGAACCGAAGTTATTTTAAAGCATAATTCAAATTAAAAGTAAAATAAAAATATGCTACATATTAAAAAGTAAGAATTAAATATAAATTAATACAAAAAGCACTTATTCCTTTAATTGTCGGCTTCCATTTCGTTCTATTCATCCGACGATGAGTCAGATTCGTTGCCTGGTCCGATAGAAATTACCATGGCTTTGAAAAGTTCTTCAATATTGATATCTACACTCCACAATCGTTCTTCCTCCTTCTTCACATAGTTTTTGGCACTGGTCCAATTTTCCCCTGTTACGTTTCCAAAAGAATTTATCAAAAGTTATATAACGTCATTCAATTTAAAAAATGTATTGTTTCTTGCCACCTCACCTTTACCTGTGCCCATATTAATTCTATAGGGTTTAATTGACAGTGATAAGATAGCAAACGTAATACAGTTATTCCTTTTTCCTTCGCCATTTCGTCAATTACATATCTTTTATATTGTAATTTGTGGCGCTTTGCAATTTGCAGTAATTCCGTTTTCAGCGTGGTGTCGTCTGGAACCACTCTTTAATATCTCCTTTTTTCCATGACGTTTTTGGTAACTTTTCTACCAGTTTTGAATAAGAACGGGCGTTATCTAAGACAACCACTGCAGCACTTGGCAAATAATCCAATAGCTGGGAAAAATAATCTTCAAAAACATCAGAGGTCATTTCTTCGTGGTAATCTTTGGTTGACTTTGATACAAAGTCTAATAACCCATTTTCTACAAAACCATGTTCACTGCTAATGTGTGCGATTATTAGTCTACGACCTTTTCATCGAGGAGCATTTAATCCTGTTGATTATCCTTCCACAAATGCCTGACGGGAATTTGAAATATTGGTATCCATCCATGCTTTAGAAACAGTGTGTCCTTTATTTAATCATGCGTTTCATCTAAATAAAAGATTTTAATACCGCCTAAGTATTGTGTTCTCCAGCAAATAATTTCTTTTCTCATTTAAAAATTTTCGTTTTATTGCGACTCATACTTAAAACCAATTTTTTTAGGAGTTTCCATAATATATTTCGTCCAAATTTGGGAATCGTATCTACTTCTGCTATAACAGTCATTACTTTGTCTAAAGTCAAAATCTCTTAAGTACAAAGAATGGACTTGTCTTCTAATGATATCTCTATTAAAGTTATCGACTATAATGGACTTTTTTTCTACGTGTTTTTTTGGTTCGCTAACATTTCCCTGTTTTCTCTCACATAAAAATCAATAGATACTTCGTTCACTAACACCGGTCATTTTGGAGCACTAAGTCAGCACATCACGAACAGTTACTGATGCATCTTGATATATTAGTGCATCATGAAAATTTAAAACAATAGTTTTTTCTCTTTGAGAAAACGCACTTTGTTTTAAATGAGCCACTTGTACTGGAACAAAACTCGAACTTGACGCCATTTTCACTACCGAAAATGTTCTTGGAGTAAAATAATAAAAATATAGACCACAATATAAACCACAAACACTAACGAGTAGGTACCTATATATTCTTATGTATTAGGATATAAACAAATCCTCAATATTTAGACTAATAACGTACGTGTTTTTGCAATTATACACATAGGGTTAACTTAATCCTTTAACACCTTTAACGACCACAATCATTCTCGTTAAAATCGAAAAACAAAATATTCTAAATATCGTATTAGGACTACTTAGCCCTTACCTAAGAAGATTAAAATATGATGATTAGAAGAAATTTCTTTATACCGATATAAATAAGTACGTGCGCTACTGATTTAGGGTCTTGTTTACAACATTTTACCATTTAATGACCTTTCTTAGCTGCCAACTTCAAGCAAATAACCTATAAGGTTTTAAATTTTTCGTAATTACAAGATAAACAGTTGTTCTTTAGCATTTTCTTAGCTGGCAACTTCAAACAAATGAACTATAAATTTAAATCTGAAACATACTATAAACATTTTGTTCCACCTGTAATTTTTTAGTAAATTGTTGTTAAAAATTGTTCTAATCCAGATCGGACAAATTTTATTTTTTAAATATATGTAATCAAATCCCCTTGTACAGTTAGGTTTTCTTTATTATTTGTTTATACAAATTTTTTCTATGCTGCTCTGTCTCCCGTCATTGTTATAGACTCTTTCCAAGATTTTCCTTTAATCTGGAGTATGCTATTTATTAAGACAACTAAACGTTTGGAATAAACTTCCACACAAAATCTAATTTTTTAATAAAAGGTGGAAGTTTAGTTCAAACTTTTAGTTGTTTATTATTCTTCCTTAGGGTAAGCCTTAGTACAATTAATTTAATGTTGCTTATTGTTTGGTACCTCTACTGTTTGGTAGGTATCTCTACTCTTGCTTCATATAATTGTTTAACTTGTTCCTCTTTCGGCATTCGTTGTAAGTGTCCCCACCAGCTTAATTGTCGTTGTTCAAGAAATAGTTATGGGTTGCACTCCAAGTTCTTCTTTGTTTTTTATTTAATCTTTTAATAATGCAGTATAAATTGACTTGCCCTGGGTTTTGAGATTTTAATTTTTTTTACCTTTGAAGTTACCAAGATTACGCTTATTGATTTTATAAATAAGCTTTTTATTTTTAACACGCTTTCTATCAGCTTGGGTTGTAACTATGTATCAAATCAGAAATAAAAAATAAAGATACAGGGTGGGATACAAAATTAAGTACACTGGGGGAGATTGAAAACTTTAGAAATAACTTTTTTTAGTTTTAGTAAGGTTTAAGTGGAATTTACAGGTTTTAGGGACAGTAAAAGTGAAAAATAAAGATACAGTGGGAAGAATTAAAAGTTTAGGAATATTTTATTTTGTTTTTGGAAGGTTTAAGTGGAATTATGAGGTTTTTGAAAAGGTAAAAGTAAAAAATAAAGCATACATGATGGATTAAAAAGGATATACAGTATATAGAGGGAGAATAAAAAGTAGTGATGTAAACTGTCGTTACTTTTAAATACTTGTACCCATTAGTTAATTTAAGCATCAATACCCGTTACTTGGAACTGGATACTTTGGGTATTGGGTACCTACTTTTAATTTTCACATTTCAGATCACTAAAGTATTTTGATGTAAAATTTCGTTACTTTTAAAAACTTTAACCAATTAGGTACTTTTATTATCAACTACATTTCTTCTTGTACTCGGTGGTAGTAGATTTTTCAGATTGTTAAAATAGGTAGGTATTTAGAAAAGTACCTATATTTTAATATAAATTTTATTTTCGTTCATATTTTTTTATATTTATATAAACATTCAACAAACATAAATCAAAAACATAACTTCCTTCCATTCATAAAAAAACGAAATTTTAAATTATTAATATACACACTTATTACAAATACAGGTTTCTCTCTTTTTATCCACTCTATCCAAAGTGTGTACTAAGTACTACAGTCCTTTACTTTTAATATTGTTATGTCTTATTACTTCCATACATGGTCTAGGCTTAATACTACCTAATCAACAACAGGTAACTAGCTACACACAAACAAAATGTAACTTCAATATGTCAATCTGACGATGCTATTTCTATAGCGAAACGGCCGTCATTGCATTTAAAAACGTATTTGCGAATAAATAGTGAAAGTTTAATTCAACCGTTTAGTTGTTTATTGTTCTTAATAACTGAAATATTTAATATGTTGGCACCCCACTCTTTTTACAGTATATTTCTTCATGAATACGTGAAAATATATAAAAAATTTTATCATAAGACTATAAAAGATGCAAAGGACATCTACTATAATAGGAGACTAAGTGGATCCAAAAATGTTACTAAGGAATAATGGTCCACAGTTAATGATTTAAGAAAAAAGTTTCCTCGCCCGCACTATTCCTACTTCACCTGAGAGCCTAAATAATTACTTTATAAATATTGCCAAAAACTTAACTAATTCTATAACTTCCACTCTTGATCCACTTTCCTATTTACCAAATGTTAATGAGAACTTAAACAGTTTCTTTTTTCACCTGTAGTAACAGAAGAGCTTCGTAGTACAACAAATCCGCATCTGGAGTAGATGGGCTTCCTCTCAAAATGTTTGCAAATCTGCCGGACTGTGTATTAGATCTTCTAACAAACTTGATTAATGAGTCGTTCCAAATTGGCATTTTTCCTACTTGCCTTAAGACAGCCATAATCATTCCTTTGCATAAAGGAGGTGATAAAGATCAAGTTTCTAACTATTGCCCAATCGCGCTCCTTCCTACGTTATCCAAGATCATTGAAAGGTTGGTAAAAAAAGGCTTCTTTCATTTGTGGTTAAATACAATATTCTAGCTAAAAAACAATTTGTATTTTTAGTGGTAAATGCACAAATGATGCAATGTTTTCTTTTTTTAATAATGTCTACTCCAACACTCTACAGCTACAATATTTTGTGATTTCTCAAAAGCTTTCTATTGTGTGGATCATAAAATATTACTTAAAAAATTGCAGTACTATGGATTTAGAGGCACCTCGATCAAGTGGTTAGAGTCTTTTTTTAGTGAGAGACTGCAGCTTGTACGAGTTGATGAATTAAGGTCTTCATACAAGCAAAGAGAATATTGGGCTCCACAAGATTCGGTATTGGGTCCTATATTGTTTTTCTATTTATCAACGATATTACTAACTTAAGCATCGGCGGTAAAATTTGTCTATTCACAGACAACCCTAGCTTTTCTTGGAGTCACCCGGATATCACCGAGGAGAATCGTTTCACATGACTTAACCATCATCAAATTATGGTGTGATTCTAACCATATGTGTTTGAACGTTTCTAAGACCAAAGTTTTACCATACACATCTGCAATTCAACCTATTATGTTAAATAATTCCACTATACAGGTCGTTGACTGAGATTTTAGAGCTAAGCTCTTCTTGTTACGCGCTTAGAACAATATCTAGAGAGCTTTACCTGTCAGCTTCCAAAACAGT
The DNA here is from genome assembly GCA_035357415.1 of Ophraella communa. Classification (NCBI taxonomy): domain Eukaryota; kingdom Metazoa; phylum Arthropoda; class Insecta; order Coleoptera; family Chrysomelidae; genus Ophraella; species Ophraella communa. The sequence goes on from CM068983.1 coordinate 34,775,057, forward strand.
CTATTTTGCTCTCTTCGAGTCACATCTCCGATATGCACTTCCTTTTTGGGGTACATGTTGTGTGACTCAATTATTTGAACTTATTTTTTAATTTTTTGTACATGTATTGCTTAAATTACAATCTATATCATTAAAGAACATTAAGTAAATGAGATTTAAGTTTTGCACATGAAAGGGAAATATCCAATGATATTTCACCTTATTCTATCTATATTTTATCTAAAATAAATGTTATTTTTGCAAAAAAAGAGTTTTTAAATTAAAAATTTAACGCCAAAACGCTAGAATAGTAATTTCGTCTATCTATGACATCATCGATTCGTAAATACCATTTATACTATACTGCGACCCGTGTCATCTGTGGATTCTGTGGTAAAAACGTCAAGCTTCAAACATTTTGCAGGTTAAAAGAGTGTGGTTAAAAAAGTTTATTTTGTTTTTACTTATTTTATGCGATTATAATAGTTATCATAGTCAAGAATCCTAATGTGTATCGATGGTGTGCGGTTCCACAATGTAAGAATATATCAATAAAAACTCCGAACAAGATATTTGTTTACGTTCCAATGTCAATGTCAACAATATTTACGAAAGTGCGACGTCACGCTCTTCTGATTGGTGTTTCAGCTAATATGGCGGAATGTTAAACTTAGTGCTTATATTTTTACTACAATAAATGTAATCACACATGTAATATAAAAATGAGTAAATTCTTTAGAATTTCCGTATCTTATATAATTATAACAAATCAATATTTTAGTGATTCTTACTTACTGTTATCATGCCTATTGTCGAATTTGACGGAGAAGTTTCTATTGTCGAGGTAGGATTTAAGCAGAAGGAAATAATCACTGGAAAAAGCATTTTTTAGTTTGTATAGCAAACCTATATGCCAGACTTTGTCAAAGGCTTGGGAGATATCTAGAAATACAGCATTGCAATACTTCTTTTCTTCAAGACTTTGTGATATTTGGTTAACTATTCGATGAACTTGTTGGATAGTTAAATAGTCGCGGAATCCGAACTAGTGTTTTGGTAGAAGTGTTTGGAGATTTTGGTCTGTATGAATCCTCTGCAGTAGTAATCTCTCAAAGACTTATTGCTTATTGTTGGAAAAGAGAGCTGTTCGGTATACGTTAAAACTAAGCAGTAAAACTCACTGTAGGGAATTCTTTAAAAAACAAAATATTAACACTTCCATCCCTATTTATCTTTGAATACATTCCCTTAATTCGGAAACATTTACCTGAAGTCTCAGACAGACCATCCCATAACTACCCTCTTAGAAGTGACCTTTATTTACCAAAACTACACACGGAACTAATCAAAAGCTTTATTTTTTATAATGCTAAGAAAATGCACAATAATCTACCTTTTGAAATAAAGTTCATTTTATCAATAACCGCATTTCGTAACGCTTTAAAATTATATTTGGTAGAGACAGCTTTGTATACAGTTGACGATTTTTTTACATAAAATATTTAGGACCATTTCACGCACTGGAAGGTTAATTTATGATATTTATTTATTTTGTTGTTTGTTTTTATTTTGACTGAATTAAAATCTTAAATTTAAATTTAAATTTTATTTTATATTATTTATTGTTTATTTTTCTCATTGTATAATGTATATATAAAGTATACATTTATTTTTTTAAAGCTCCTTTCGCAATGTTTATATTGTGAAATTTTATTTGTTTTTATGTTTTATTACTTGTAAATACTGTTTTAATATGTTTTGTTATTTTTATCTATGTGATTTGCTTTTTTTTAACAGCTGTGTCCACAAATTTTAAAAATTTTTTCGACAATAAAGCTTATTATTATATTATTATTTACTTTGAATTGAATGATTCTTTCAATAACTTAAATATTATTTTGGGGTGATTAATTATGATTGATTGTTCGACCTTCTACTACTTTAATATAAACTCTGTGTAATTAAATATTATTTTCTATTTTTTAATTCGGTTTGCAATAAAAACCTGTTTATTTACTTTTTTAAACTATCATTTATACTTATTTACAATAAACCAAAATCCGATGAAAACAATGCTTGTTATTATGATGCTAGATAAATTCTTTGATGGATGGAATTTAGATTGATGACAATGAGTGATTTATAGTTTGTGATTGAAAAGGAATTTATGTCTATTTCGGCAAGAAAAAACTTTTCTGGCCAAACCTGTAGCTTTTTCATCGAATTGATTTTAAATCTATTTACCTTTGGGAAACATTTTCTCTTTATAATTTTAATATCGCATAGAAAATTTCTAAAAGTTCTCTATAAAAAAGGTATTCGTTATTAGGTCTATGGGTAATTTGGTCGTATATTCCGAAGGGGAGAATTCCCCAAAAGCATTTGTTCATCGAGAGCTGTGCACCAAGGATCGATATAAAAACCAGATCTATTTTTTTGATTTATTATACGTAGTAGGTAATTATATTATCCGGATATTTGTTTTATTGTATTATTGTGTTTGTGTTTTCGATTCATTGAAACCGGATATGCTCAATGTATTGGGATAGTGTGCAGATTACCGTTTGATATATTGCATTGTTATAGCTAAATGCTACGACGTCTGTTGAGGTAATTATTTTTTTTTTAATTTCATTTAAAACAGTTGACAGCTAATTTGAGGATTTAATATAACAAAATATTCTTCTAATTTGATCAGACCTTTATAGTTTTATTAGTTTAGCATCTCAGCCTCTTGGGCTTATTGCTAGTCAAACCAAATAAAACCTCATGGTGTGCAGAAAACTTGCTGAAAGAAACGGGGGATTCCTCTCCAAGATACTGCAGTGGATGCATATCATGATAGATAGATAAATATGGGGCTTATGTACTTCTAGCAGCCTCTCCACTACGACCTATGCAGATCTATTGTGTGTGCCATTCTGTTATTCAAGAGTTCCTTTTCCAGATCTGTCCTGCGAATGGTAGATCTCGTGCCTCCATATATTGGGAGGTAATGGGTTTTTTCTTCCCTATCTTTGAAAATCTCAGCCTCTTCAGGCCTTTGCAGTAGCACAGTATGTGTACGGAGGGTTCCTCATCTTGTTGGCAAAACCAGGATGTGGTTTTGTCTGCCAATCCAATGTTACACATGTGTTTGTTAAGTCTACAATGACCTGTCAGGCGCCTAACCAGGATCCTGATTGTTTTCCTATTCTAACTAAGTAAGTACTCCGTGAATTTTGGCAATGGTCCCTTGATGAACTCTTTCACCTGCCTCATTTTTATCGTCTTATCCCACCTTTATGCAAAGACTTCTTTTTTATCTAATTACTACTATTTTCCTTTTGCAGAGCTTTCGCTATGCTGCAGAAAGGTTCGGGGTCAATGGAACGTGTGTCACTCTTCGGGTAAGTGAGTCTGCCTCTTTATTGCTCTTGTGATCCGAGTGGCCTTGTACCTAGGCTAGGGACAATATATTATGATTGCCTAGTTCCTGTAGCGTTTGCAAGCATTCTCAAGCAATTTTGGAATTTATCTGCATGGTACCGATTGCTTTTATAGCCGCTTGACTGTCGGAGTATATGGCAATGGTCTTTTTCTCAAACTCTTGCCTTAATAACTCTCCTACGCAGTACTGTATTGCTGAAACCAATCTTTGCTCCTCTCAGCTCAAAAGAAACCCTACGAGTACTGACAAGCTCTAACCAAGATAAGAGAGAATTCATTCAAAGACGCCGTCTACGCTACTACTTTAAATCATTAAGCTGGACAACATTCCAAAAGCATACGACCCATTAGTCTCACATCGTTTATACCTAATAAAAACTTTGGGAGAGACTATGTTAATGGTACTACGTAGAAGCCACTACATCAAAATCGAAATGTATACACCCAAGAGAAATCTGCAGATTCTGTGCTCCACCTTGTAGCCAGCCGCATTGAAAGATCGCTGACCAAAAAGTAGTCTACCTTAGGTGTATTTAAAGACATCGAAGGAGCGTTTGACTAAGCCAACTTTTACAAAGTAACCGATGTCATTGATAAAAATGACATTCCCAAACAGTAAATGGATGGTATTTTGAGAATGTCAAATAAGTAATATTAACAGAAGTTGTTTTGTACTATCTTAATCTAATAACTGTTATTATATATTTTGAGTATACGGTCACTATATTGTTTCGTTTATATTATAAAAATGTCTATTCTGGTAATAATTTGTAAAAACAGTGAAACTATTTCAATTATACATATTAAAAAGAAATCAATTTTAATACAAAAGCTACTTCTACCATCATATTAAGGACAATATATTATTTTAGTGATATGTTTAAAATTGATTTCAACAATTTATTTATAATTAATTAATGTTAACTGATAAAATTATTTAAATTATATCTCGTTCCAAAAACACGTAATAATAACATATCTTATAGTGCTTCGATTAAAAATTTCTTAGACATACACTTAATAATAAGCTTAGTATTTTTAAGTAAATTTTAACCTACAAATAATTTTTTATTGTGTAGTTTATCAATATTATATTCTGTACATAAAGTTACATTTTACAGATTTATTTGTACTGTATGTGCTCTTGAAAATTCCACAGTAGACAAAGTTAGTATGTCTAGTTGTATATAAAGAAGACAAAGATGCAAATAGTGTTCTTGCAGATGATTAGCTTCCTAGAAGCTCCAGGAAACTTCTGGAAGCTTGAAAGTGTATAAATGGGCTTGAGAAGTGGTCGTTGTGGTCAGTATATTATGAGAGATCAGTCATCATTGTAAGCAGTCAGTACATCATTGGTAGTCTATAGGCAGTCAATCAATGGTGAGTGAAAAAGAAACAGTCCTTAAAACAGTTCCAGAGCTGATTATAAATAGTGACAGTGTATTAAAACGTAACGTCTACTCACCATTCAAAAGAATTTTAAAAAGGAACTGTAGCAACACACAAAATCACTAAACTGTATCCACGAATCAATTGGGAAAAACAATTATATCCCAGGATAAAACGAACAACTAACAACCAAACGTCTATCAACGCCGACAATCCTTCCAGCGGCAGAAGTCAAGTTCAATCTGAATGCGTTATAGAGCAAGTACAGATCTCTTTCAACCAATCAGAAACATTTTAAATTATTGTAGTAGTTAGTTTAACGGCCATATTCACCAAAATCGATTTGGCGGCCTGATAACTAACGGTCTGTTAAATTTTATCGGTCTGATAACAGCAAGTGTTAGTCACCATCAATTCTGGTTCTGCTGACAACAAACAGACTGATAACAATACAATCCATTCATTTTGGGAACATTTTTGCTGCGCTCCTAACTTCATATCACACAGCATAACCTCAAAATTAGACTATTTTGATTGTTTATCTTGTATCACTTTTGTTGATGTGTTGTTTAATTATTAAAAAATGGAGAGGAAAAGATCAGCTAATTATACACAGCGAGAAAAAGAGATATTAGTTTGCTCAATAGAAAAGTATTTTAAAATTATTGAAAATAAAAAAAAACAATGGTGTATTTAACAAGCAGAAGGCCGAATGTTGGAAGAAAATAGTAAAATAGTTCAATGCTATTGGGTTTGGAGTGGCTATTTGAACTGTATTGTATATCTTTTGTGGTGGTGTTTGAAGTTAAAAGATATGGTGGATAGGGATATCCACCATCACCAACCAAGCAGTAAGGTAAAAATACATTTACTTCAAATCTATCCCTAATATTTGAATCATTAAATATTGTTATATCATGCACTGATCCAGGCCACCTAGCAACAATATCACCTATTTTTAAGTTGCCATCTCTAATAACTTGTATATTGACACAACCAATTTTTTCTATTTCGTAATTATTTTCTCCTCTTGTGCACTGAATTTTAATGTGAGTACAGTCCTGAATAGGAATATTGTAATATAATAAAATACTATACATATTTAAAATTTAAATAAATTTTTGATGTGCCTTTATTTGGAAAGTACCAGTTGCAAAATACCGAAGTTATCAATATTTGTTTTTTTATATTGGCTGATTTCTTTGATCAAGATGCCCAAAAATCTTATCCAGCAAATTAACCCGTTGCTCCACTGTATTTTTCGACAATCTATCTTTTCTTAAATTCGACATCATCCAGCTCAATAAATAAATGGTTTCTTGGCTTTACCAAATGAATTCGTGGACCCTCTTCTTCGCTACTTGAGTCTGAGAAGGATGAAAATTCATTCAAGAAATGGTTGAGAAAATATATTTTATCCATAAGGCCAATATATACAAAACACTTCCAGGAAGTAAGTAATTAAGTTTTCAATTCAATATATTTTAACCTTAAATTTTATCAGACTGACAAATTCTAAACAGGCCGAAGTCGGCCTGACAAATTGTCAGATGCTTTAACCAACTGATAACTGCTAACTATGCATGGTGAATACGGACATAAAGTTAAACATCTGACAAGTAATTTAATAGACTGATAAAAAGTTATCAGCGGTTGGTGAATATGGCCGTTAAGTTATATAATTTAAACCAAAAGAATTTATTTGCTTTTATTTAATAATTTATAAATTTTGATAATATAACTTATTTATCATTGTATAAATAATAATTTATTTGACACAAGATCCACATCATGTAAGTTATTTTCTGGTTCATAAAAGGCCTTTTCTTATTTTTCCTACTTAGTTATTGTTTTCTTTATTAGCTTTCGTCATTGAATATATTACTGTCTGCAATTAGCCTTTTATAATAAATTTGTAATTATAACTAATCAATTTTCATTTATATACCTAATAATCCAACTAGAAATACAAATTAATTGGACTACGAATAGTCACTAAAATCAAAATATTCGTTACAATATGTCACTATAAGAGACCTGGTTGACAAATAATGTCCACAGGGAGGGGTGCTCCCACCAGTACTGTGGAACTTAACCTTAAGGTACGTTTTCCTCGGTGCGACTGTTGCAATGATCGTTCAACGATAATAGTTGAGCACTAGTTCTTTGTATTTCGTATGGAGCTATTTTGCTTTGAGTGACTGCCGCTAGAGTCGTTAGTGACGATCGTATGTCTTGAATAGTCGTGTAGGAGAAGGGTAAATATAATCGTCTATAATGCTATATGTTGTGGGAAGATCACGTGCAGCATGGCCCCTTCGTTTTCTGATGCGGATATATCCTTAATCCTAGCACGAAATCAAACTGTTCAACATAAAGACGAAAAATTCCGAATTTTTGTCATCACGCAAATGGTTCGTAGTTAGTTTTTCGTACAGTCTCCCTTCATTTTTGAACTTTTTGGTCCGTTTCATCCCAAACATATGGAGAAGTATTTCGCCATCTTCCATCTCTTTAATGAAAAGGCCTTTAAGTAATCATCTTTTACGTCTACTCATTCTGTAGAACGATGTGCCCCGAGAGTGATGAAAAAACAACAAACCAGTCGTTAGAACTTCTACACAATAGCTTATACAGATAAGGTTCTCAATATCATAGAATGCTGGTGCAAAGATCATTCATTGTCAATACACCCAAAAAATACAGTAATGGGCCTTTTCATAAGAAAAAGGAGGCTTGTATTCCTAAAAATGAAATTAAACATTGATACTTTTGATAGCAAGTTAATATAGAACTTTCATATAAGTAGAAATAAAAAAGCAAATATTTCTTATAAATAAGTACAAGAGCCATCGGCCTAACCTGGAGATTGTCACCACGGATTACGGGGTGGATTACTCTACAATTATAAGACCTTGGATAACCTACTTTGCTATTGTCTGAGAAATCAAAAACTGGACCAAACACAGAGAATAGCATGTCTTAACACAATAGTAGGCATTAGAACTACACCAACTAGACGATAGAGATGATCCTTGGTCTCATCCCTTTTGAAACATATATCAAGGAGAAACACAACCTGACGTAGAATCTGGTGAATTTAAGCAAAACTTTTGGCGTGAACGAGCGTTCACTGCTACAATAAATTTCACCAAGATATGCATTTCACAGGCCCTACAAGGTAATCATTAAAAATAACGCTCAAAATAATTTGTGGCGTGGACTATTGTTTGTATCTACATCAATGGATCTAAAATAAATCATGGCTTAGGACGTGAAATTTAAATATAGAATGGGCAATGGGATGTAATGCTAATGTAGCTCAAACAGATCTCCCTGTTATATCCATGGGCCCAAAAAAATTCCAAAAAAGTACCAAAAGACAACTAGTAATATCATCCGTATTATTACGGACAGCACACAAACACTAATAGCTCTGAACAGGCCTGTATCACACCAGATGTGGTATTAGACTCTGATCCAAGCCTGCAACAACAATGTAGTTATTCTAGGTTGTATCAAAGAACTCAAAAGGCAACCGTATAGATGACTCGTTAGCTAAGAAAACTGCCTCCCAAAATATTTTGGGGCTTGGACTCTCATCAGCTTACAAGTAACAGCGGCAGTTGACCTTGTAAAGAAACTCTCTCCTGACAAATTCAATTCAAGTTATCTCAAAAGCGTTGCACTTCATATTGGTGATATTGCCATATTTTAAATCTAGTAAGATAAGTTGGGATTTATCCAGTTTATTAATCAGACAACTTATTGATCAGATTAATTATAACTAATTTATAAAAATGTTTTAATCACGCGGTCATAAATTTATAATAATACAGATTTTAATAATTGAGTTAAAAATTATTTTTAAATTAGTTTTTCTACAAACGTGTTAAAAATGCCATTTTTAGCACTCCATAGAAGCCTTAAAAATATCACTTAAGGCACTGAGTGCCTTAAAATCACTTTATGGCACTGAGTGCCTTATAGTTAGCTATGTATCAAGGGTATAAATAAATGTTATGCCCTGAAGGCGACGTCTTACGAACTCGAGGGCCTCTGGCCCGAGGGTTTGTAAGTCGCCCAAGGGTATACACATCTGTTTATGCCATTGGTACGTATAAACTTTTATGTCATAAAAACCGTCAAAATATTTAGATTTTATTTATTAACATGCAACACTATTACTCGTCAAAAGAGATCCCGGCTAAGAGACACTCTCCAGGGGGTGGTTCGACTCCAAGTTAATGCTCACTATAGGAAGGATTGTGATGTATAAGTAAAAAGGGCGCCACTATCTTTTGAACGCTAACGATTAAGTAAACAAACACAAAAACTAAGGTGAGAAAGATAGAAACACCTTGTAATTACTTTAATTAAACAAATAAAGAAGCTACTTGAAATAAAATACCGACCACGCTACACCCTTAAGACTTATAGTCTAAGGTATACAAATGAAACTGTTTGTTAAAACTATTGTTTATTTATTGAAAATATAAGTGCTTGCTGATAATGAACTGTGAAATGGAGTTGTAAAAAGAGGACTTAACTTTGAGTTTCTGTGCTGTCTAGAAGGGCGGCTTCAGCTTCTTTGTGGAGAGATGAAAGTTTCTGTAGTGGTTCTGGCTGCTCAGGATATAAAAGTATTCTCAGCTCAGAAGTGGTTTGAAGGACTGTCTGCACATAAGCGGTAACTGGGCTCTAAATTTAGGTATCTTGACTGTAACTGTAGCTTGGTTCCAACTTGGAGGTATTTTCACTCCAACTTAGGGATGTCAGGCTCCCACTTAGGGATGAGATGTCAGGATCCCACTTAGGGGGTTGTATCTTTCGACAACCAATTTCACAAGATGATTGCTTAAGTGTTCGTTCTAACTCTTCAGGCGAGAGTTTCAGTTGGAAAGGAGATAAAATTGCTTGCGATTCATTAAATAGGCTAGCTCAAGACGGAATTTGTGTTTTATGTCATTTTTCAGAAGGCATGCGTTCTTTATTTGGCCTCGTTCAAACAGATAAATAGTTAGCGTCTACAAGGGGTGTCTTGTTTACAGTAGCATTTACAGTGAATATGGTCGGTTTAAATGGTAATAATAGCGGTATCGTTTACGGTCGATAATAGTGCACGGTGACATGACGATAGACATGTTACAAACATTAATATTAATAGTACAATTTGTGCAATTTGAAAAATGAATTTCTTGCACTGCTGTTTTACCATTTTCCATGGCTAAGGAAGAATGATGCGTAGAAATATACGATGCAATTTAAAATTATCTCCTTTGGATGTATTAATACAGGTTTTTAAAATTTAATTCAAACTATATGATTACTTTATTTGAACGTTTGTAGAAAAAATATTGTATGATATACGTGTTAAAAGTACCTTTTAAGGCAGAATTGCAGAATTCGCTTTGCTCATTGAATTTATTGTACTAACTCTTACTTTTTGAAAGTCCTTCTTACTAAGAATAATAAAAAACTCTTCGTTTCAACGTAACTTCCACGTTTATTTGAAAAATTTTAAATCACAATGACGGCCGTTTCGCTAAGAAGCATCGTCAGATTGACATTTAAATTACATTTTGTTTGTTTGTAGCTAAGTAACTGATGTTTAGGTAGTATTAAAGCCAGACCAAGTATGGAAGTAGTAAGACATAACAATATTAAAGCCTAGATGTTAATAGCCCTAAGGGATTATCCTGGATGTAATTCCCTCTAAGAACAGTATAACGGGGCAATGATATAGAAAAACCAGGAAACTATATCATGCTGATCTTTACAATAACTACAATAATATTTGTGTTTTACAATTATGTCTTATCTATTTATAAAATGTAAACTCAATCAAAGTAAACAGTTTAATCGTGGAGAACTTCCAAGATTTATTTGTTCATTAACAACTTTAAATTGTGGATCTGCTAGATGTCTTTTTCATTCAAGTTCTTCAAGGAAATCTAAATTTTGTTTTTTATCACAAGTGTGTAGTATTTGGATGTCATTGGTGTGTAAGAGTGAGGTTGGATGTTCAAGTAGGTGTTTTGCATAATTTGACTTATCTGGTTGTTTTAATCTATATGCTCTTAAGTGTTCATTAAATCTTACTTTAAAATTTCTTTGTGTTTAACCTATATATATATACAGCATTATATTTTGGACAATTAATTTTGTAAACACCAGATTTTTTAATTTGGGTAATTTTGTTTTTACATTTAACAATTTTGTACCAACATTATTTTGTGTTTTAAATGCTGATGTCGCCGAAGATATTATTTTTGAAATTGTATTGGAAATATTTCCACAATATGTAATATTTTTATAACTTTTAATTTCTTTAGTTTGTTGAGGAAATATTAGTTGTAGTGACACTTTCTGTTCTTTCTTATTAATTAATTTATTTATTATATGAATTGGATAGCCATTAGACGTAGCTATTTGTTTTATGATACTAATTTCTTTGTCAAAGTTAATTTTGTCCATTGGAATTTAAAATGCTCTATGTATCATAGAATTATAAGCAGCTAATTTATGCGTTATAGGATGATTTGAATTCTATGGTATGGTTACATCTGTTTGTGTAGGTTTTCTGTATATTGAATAATTTAATGAATTATTAACTTTTTCAATTCTTAAATCTACAAAATTAATTGAATTATTTTCTTCAACTTCTAAAGTAAAATTAATTTTAGGACGCAAGGTATTTATATAATTAAAAAATATATCTAACTGCCGTTCGCTACCTACAAAACCTGCTAACACATCAACATATCTATCTATACCAAAATACAATATTGTTTTTATAACTAGAATTGAAGATTATGTTTTCTAAGTTATTCATAAAAATATTTGCTAAAATAGCAATAGCAATTACCCTGTAAGGTTACAGATTATCTTACAGAGGTGCACAGAATCGACCCATAAGTTTGTATTTAATACATTTTGAAGCAAATTTTTCAATATTTAGCAAAACAAGTTTTGTTTATGACTGTGCTATAGTGGCTTTAGAGTTCTTGACAATACAATTGTGGTGTATCAAATACAAGGAAGCGTTATCTTTGTGGTACGCTAAATAAGAAAGACGCAAAGGACTAGCGCCAATGACATATGTCAATGTCAATCGACTATTAGCGGTGTTGCCATATTTTTCTTGTAAATCCCATTTCTCATTCAAAAATATGGTAAATACCTCCCATTTTATTATTTTTCTCCATAAACAATAATGAAACTACTAATTATTAGTTGCTTATATACTTTTTAAATATTTTGTCTGTTAATATACAAATTTACGAAGTTTTCCAATCATAATTTTAATCCTATTTTTCCAGACTGATGGATCTGACGGCATGTTTTCCATTTACCTACGTGTAAATTTGTGGCAACTTAAAACTTTTATAACTTTTTAAGAGGTTGTCAAAAATTCCAGATTTTTTGAGGAGCTTCAGGAAAATAGTCAGAATTATAGATATTTTTTTCAATATATTTTCATCATATCTAATATACCGACAAACCATCCTTAAAGCGGTTAAAATAAAATTCTTTAAAATATACATATTCGACAATGTCCTATGAATAAATACTGTCCGGCAAGTTTTATGAACTATTTTAAGAAAATAACATATTTTTAAATTTTATTAGCACCAAAATATCAGAAGAAATAACTTTAAATAGTTGATTACAACCTGATAATGACAATTTTCGATATTTATAGTTTTCTTCTTATTTAGAATTTTGAATCGGCACTTTTTGTTTGGCAACAGCGCTTTCTTACAAAACGATACGACTTTAAAATATAGTAAAATTAAACAAAAATAGTTCCACGTCAACGTGCCATGTATCAAAACTAGTAAGAAAAATTGGGATTTATCAAGTTTAATAATCAGAGAACTCATAATTATACCATAGAACAGGAATAATTACATACAGTTCCGGAATTCGATTGATGCGGTGTCAGTGATGATGGTATATTTGGATCAGTTCAATCAGTTGTCTTGTATCATTTCAAAAGCCTTAATTATTTTTAAAATTGAAAATAAAAATACTTTAATACCAATTCGGCGATGTCCAATGAATAAATACTATCTAGCCTAGCAGTTTTTATAAACAATGTTAATAAAACAACATATTAAGAAGACATATTTTAGGGATTACTTTGAAAATAAAAGTCCCGGAAATGCGAAAGTATTTATTTTAAACATAAATGGATTGATAAAAATCCTTCCTCTCTCAGCTGTTTATGTGTTCTTAAAAACTGTATTCGCTTGCATACAGTATGAGGAAGTTCCATTAGGCCTCTACGTGGATTGTCCTTTTGTCATTTAAAGCCAAGTTTATGTAGTATGTTGTACGCAAAGAAGACTCACTACGTTCAAATATTTCTTTGTCCTTAAGCAAGAAATGTACATCTTTTAAAAGCGTCCAAATAACAATGATAATTCACTCAAGATATACTATTTTGTTCTGATTAGAACAGATTTTTTAATTTTGTTAACACCACAAGAAATAACCTTAAATAATTCTGAAATAGTTTTCTTCGTTTAATACTTGGAGAAGACGAAGAGAACAATATATCCGATATTTTATTTCGATATTTTTTGTTTGGCAACAGCGCTTTCTTGTACAACAATTCCGCTAAAAAATAACTAAATTTTAAATGAGAGAAATTTTTATTTTTTAAATATTGTATTGCTATCACTGAGGAATGACGACATTGAAATCTATGATGTGCAACGCTTTTTGTTTTAATTTTACTATAATTAAATTTTAATACACCACATTATTAAAAACGTCACTGTCGCCATTGTTAGAGATAGGTCGAAGCATTTTATCCAAACAAACTTTTGCCTTATAGTAATTAATTTGTATTGAAGATTTTTACATTATGTATTTTCTTGTTTATGAGTTATTACAGTGCTAAATAGAAACATTATTATCGTTAAGGAATATTTCTAGTCGTATTTAAAAAAGTTTTATTTTGTTTTATATGAAAAACTTTGCTTTTGAGGTTAGGTAATATTATTTTAATTTTTTCTCGCTTTAGAAAAAAAATAAAACCTCTTTAAATTTAACTCAAACTATTCCTTAATAATAATAATGTGTTTATATGACTTATGTTAAGCAATGGTGACATTGATGTCACAATAATGTGGTGTATTGAGAGATATTTTTATTTTTAAAAATTAGGCAATCCAACAACCTGTCAAATAAATTCCAATATGGCGTCCCAGGGCAAATATTGAAAGTAAACAACGTTTATTTGTATATGACCGTGGCTTTTTGTAATAGATAAATTGTTTGATTTTACGGCAAAGGTCTGTTTTTGTTTTTATTGAAGGTGTTTGTGTTTGATAAAGGATAAAAGCTTAGTTTTTATTAAATTTTTGACTTTATTTGTGTGTTTTGTTTAGTAGAAAATGCCTACAATTCGTATTGTGGTTGGTTGTGGAAGCCGTTCAAGAAAATTTGTTCAATAATTTTTAATTAAAAGTAATTGCAAAATAAAACAAAATTGTATTATTAAAAAAAGTCTTTTTATTTATAATTACCTAGCCATTGCTTTGGAGCAATTATTGCAATACCAAGTTTCAGTCAGAAGAGTGCCTAAATTGATACATTCAAAATGAAACCATTTTGTCTCACAAACATCTTAATAACATTAAGTAAACAAAATATTTTCCAAGTTTTCATCATTACCTTTTACTAATATCAGGATGTTCTTGTAATAACTTCTTTAAATAACTGCTCTCTATTTCAAAATAGCCAACAAATCTCACACAAACACTACAAAAATTGGTCTAAACACAGCAAAAACTTTCAACACAATGATTTTATACCTGAACTGTCACAAATATTTGCCCTGGACGGCCATATTGGATCACGTGGTTTAGATTGCCTAATTGCGTTACTATTTTTGACAAATGACGACATTGAATAGGGAACTTCGGTCCAAGTTGCTAAACCAAAAGAATTCATATTTTCTACCACTCGGAAATGGAAATTTCAAAACGATTTTGTAATGTGAAGGTTCGTATTATTTATTAATATCCGTAAACGGAGCCTCGGCTCTGCAAATAGGTAATTTGATGCAAATATCGATATTTGTAATTGTAAGTTTGATTGGCTGAATGTTTTGTTGGAGCACCTGATTTCGCGTCACTAACCCATGTTACAATATGTAAATTTGTTGTATCATGTCAAAAACCTATGGCATCAAAGCTAATGCTCCATCTACTGCTTCATCCATCTTTGAGTTTTGATGTTTTGTCTGTTTTTCAAAACTCATGCACAATCATATAAATAGAATCAACAAAACATCAAAAATTGATGGAGCCGTAGATGCAGCGTTGATGACATAGGTTATTGTCATTTGTTGTATCATGGATTATTAACGTTTCTATTTGTTGTAAGTTAAGCATAAATTGATAAACATTCTGAAAATTCTGCCAACTGCTTTTCAAGCATTGATTTCTTAGCCATTAGCTACTGTTTACATGAATTCATTTCTTGGCGATGCACCCTATAGATCTGGATGACTTGCAGCAGTTGTTTTCAGAAACCTGAAGTGTTTTTGGCGATGCACCCTATAGATCTGGATGACTTGCAGCAGTTGTTTTTAGAAACCTGAAGTGTTTTAATGCAAATGTGACAATATGACGATAGAAAAATATTGAGGATTTTTTGTGGAACGTTCAAAAACTGGATTTTCTGGGTGTTTTCACAATAGATTATAAAGAATGATCAAATGCTTTAAATCTAGTTATTTCGATCTACTTAAAACATTGACAATCTTTAAATTTTCAAATACATTTTGTCTTAGAGATTTAAGTTACTCATTTTCCTTTGAAATCGCCTAAATTGTTTAACAATGATAATACAGTTAGGATAAGAGTAGATCCTTCTACCACAAATTTAAAATACTTTCCATATTAAGGGCAATAAACAAATAACGTAAACAAAATGTCCACGATTCATTTAAAATCTAAACTTTTTTATATCAATAACAGCTGCTTAAAGTCATTCAACTCATTATCATCATCATCACAGACTGACATATCGATATGTCACTATTTGAAATAGCACTATTTGCAAATAAAAATTGATTTTTGAATGAAATTGGTTGTTATTCCAAAACAAATAATAAATATTCGTAACTACTTTTTGCTTTGTAAATATTTTAATAATAATCAATATTTTTAAAACCTTTTTATTTATGTAACATAATTTATAAAACAATAAACCAATTAAGGTTAAAACTGTCCTAGGTTAAATTAGTATGATCTACCGCACATTTGATCAAATTATTTGGTTAATTATCAAAAACTGTTGAAAATTTTACAAACATTGATTCCTAAGATATATTATTGTGGTATATTTAAGTAAAATAAATATAATTAAAACATTAAAGCATTAAGGTACGTGTGTAATTTAATTGGTTTAGTTTATCTTAGAATTAAGAATTTCCTCTCATCATTTTGACTCTGTGAGTAGACGGAAAGTCTAATTTTATAAAGCTGATGAAAAATAAAAATTTTAACACATCAAATGTATTTAAACTAAGCAATTGTAATCTTAAAATGTTAAAAACATCACCGATAACTCGAGCTAAATCATCTAAAACCCAGGTCAAATGCCCAGCATCCCGAAAACATGCGTTTACGTTGCTCTCCCGCCAGTCGATAATTCGTGAAAATTTTCATGAAAAAATAGGTGGAAAAGCTCAGAACTCACCATAAACGTTGAGTTTATTTTCACTCATCTTCTACCATCACTTCGCACTATTTCACTAAACATGTCACTAACTCTTAGGGCTTTCTGCAAGATGCAGCTGGACCCATAGGCGTGGACTGTCCGGGTTAGAGCTACTGAGACTCGATCACCCCTCCAAAACACACCCCAAGCAGGGCCGGAATGGGATAGAAAAGGGGAGATGGAGAACGAGTGCAAGGATACGGTAGTTGGAGTTAAGTGTATGTGTAAAGTGTAGGTTAGGTCGGGATTTCGTTGTATTTAAGGAGATTTACTGGGTGGATTGTTTCTTGTGCATTAACAAATCACTTAATGTTAAAAATATCTTTTTAAAAGTATTTTTTAACACGATTTTTTCGACCAAATAGCAATAAACAAAACATAATTATTCAATTTTCACTTAGAATATCACAAGAGCGTAAATTATTTCCTAAAATTTCACACCATAATTTGGAAATATAATCTGATATCTGTCACAAAGCTTAATAATTACTAGTTTAAAACATCTGAATATTATTTTCAACAGTCAAAACATTTCCACTTAAATATCGCGGCGGATTTTTTTTTAGTTGCCAAAATTAAAACATTTTATTGGTAAAAAAGTGGAGGTGTGAAATTTTCAGTAGTAATACCACAAGTGATTGAATTTTCGCGATAAGTCTGTCGATTCATTTTTGAACGAAACTGAATTGTTTGCATATCCCTAAAAAACTATTACAGCATCAAACTGTGGAGTCATATTTCAAATCTTCCTGCCTTCTGCTGTATCCTTCATAGTTTATGAAAGTATTTGGAACATCCCCGTATTTTAACTAAGAAAAAAGTTTTGATAGATATATTTTCAAATGGGTAAAAGGAATATGATAACTGGCATATGTATCTGAAGCTTTTTTTGGGCTGAGATAGGAAACTCATGTTCGATGGTTTCTCCACCATATCGCAACCATGCTGATCTTTACAATAACTTAATATATTTGTGTTACAATTACGTCTTATCTAACAAATAATGTTGGTACAAAATTGTTAAATATAAAAACACAAAGAAATTCTGAAAAAAGATTCAATGAACACTTATAAGCATATGGATTACAACCAGATAAGTCAAATTATGCAAAACACGTTCTTGAACATCCAGACTCACTCATACACACCAATGACATTCAAATACTACATATTTGCGATAAAAGACAAAATTTAGATTTCCTTGAAGAACTTGAAATAAAAATACATCTAGCAGATCAACAATTTAAAGTAGTTAATGAACAAATAAATCTTGGAAGTTCTCCACTAGTAAACTGTTTACTTTGATTGAGTATTCATTTTATACATATAGATAAGACATAGATGTAACACAAATACATTAAGTTATTGTTAAGATCAGCATAATATGGTTTTTTTATGGTTTTTCTATCATTGCACAGTTATACTGATCTTAGAGGGAAATACATACAGGATAATCTCTTAGGGCTAATAACATCTAAGCTTTAATATTTTTATGCCTTATTACTTCCATACTTGGTCTAGTCTTAATACTACCTAATCAACATTAGGTACCTAGCTACAAACAAAATGTAACTTCAATATGTCAATCTGACGATGCTAGTTTTTGGCGAAACAGCTGTAATTGACTTTAAAACCCTATTTTTCGAATAAAAAAAGGAAGTTTCATTCAAACGTTTAGTTGTTTAAAAACCTAGGTATTTCACCGCCTCCCCTTATGAATTTTCTTGTCCTTCACCATTAGTCCGACTTCTCTTGTCTTGCTACTTTCAATCTATGTATTTGAAGCTAAAGGAGATTAGAATTCGAGAACTTCATCTAGACTTAGATTGCACTAGGTCAATTGAGCTCCCTTTCGCCCCTTATTTAAAGTAGTAGATAAAATCCTTGATAGGTATCTCTTAGTCAGGAAAATCCAGGGAAGAAGGAACATAGGAAGGTGGAGAAAATCTTGGCTGTGTAATCTTAGAGAATTGTATTGATGTATCTACATAACTACATCAAATGAACTTTTCAGAGCAGCCACTTCCAAAATCGAAATCGCTAGGTATGATGATTGCCAAAGTGGATATGGCACTTGAAGAAGTCGGTGTTGTATGTATGTATGGAATTAAGGATGGTAAGTACACTGTGACCTATGAGATCTATTGTGTCCTCCTTACTTGCCATGAGCTCTGATGTTTTCTCAGACTTATACCTGCTCTTCTAGTTTCCTAAGTAAGGTTAGGACATCGTCGGGCTTCAAATTAGGTAGATCCTTCTCCTCTATTTCGTGTACTTCCAGGTATCTAACTCTAGAATTTTGCAAGGCAGGGCATAACGAGAGTGCGTGTATGGAGGTTTCGTCTTTTTCCTCACAGAATCTGCACTTTGCTTCATCTTCTAACCCTATTTTCTTCATGTGACTTCTTAATCAGCAATGCCAGGTTAATATTCCCGTTAAAATAAAATTCGTAGACTTTTTTTACTGAGGTTGAGGCAGGCCCGAGATCTCTTCTGGTTGTAGTTTCCCAGAAGTATCTTAGCCTGTCTCAGACCTTCCAGCTGATTCCAGTGCTTGGATTTTTCTTTCTCCATTTATTTTCTTAGTTTTCCTAAGATTGTGCTGTTGCTGACGCCACAGGACGGTTACGGTCCAAGATGTGGGGTTTCGGCCCCTTTTTTGCCAGCTTATCTGCTGTTTCGTTCCCTTCTATTCCTAACTGTCCTGCGATCCATAGGAGGGTGACAGTGTTCTTCCGGTCTAGGAAGAAGTTCATTTAGCTTCCTAGGCATTCCTAAACCATCTTCGAACTGATTATATTTGAGCTCAGTGCTTTGATGGCTGCTGGACTGTCCGACATAATCACAATTTCTTGTCTGCGGTAGTTTCTTTCTATATTAAATTTTTGCTTGAAAGATGCTTGGTTTGTGCCCAAGCTTTCTAAGTATTTGGCTCTCGGTCCAAAGATTCCTATTCCAGTTCCCTTTTCTTACTTAGAACCGTCCGTATACCACTTTATGACATTTTGGTTTAAATTCTGTATGTTGTCTTCATCCCATTCAGATTTATTACTTGACTTTGTGATGAATTTTCTCACAAAGTTAAATTTTCTTGGCATATCATTTTGGGGCATTTCCCAAGTTTGATCAAATTGAAGTGATCGAGGTTTTTCCCTGATAATTCCTTTGATCATTCTGTATATTGATTTCTTCCTCACATTTTCTAGCTGAATATGCAGTGGGGTCAAATTTAGAATCACTTCCATTGCAGGGTCGGGCAAAGTCAGTGTTGGCTTGTACTAGTGTTATTATTAATACAAATTAAACAAAATCGAATACGAACAAGGTTTTAATATTAATTCTTATTACTCACGGATATCCAAAAATTGATTTTTCGCAGTTTTTACTAAAATAAATTGTGAAATGAAAACCTTCTTTTGGAAATAGGTCCCGTCTAATTTAGATGGACCATTCTACTACCATCTCATTAATAATGGAAGGTTCTGAAATGGACATCATTGTTGTAGGGGAGAAATAGAAGACAGATTCGAAGGACCAAAAGTTTGTTTAGAACGAATCCTTTGTTGGCCATTTCATATTTTAATTATTTTATATTGATTTTAGAGTAGATAATCATGAGTAAAAAAGTGGTTTTCATTGGAAATTTCACTGGATTAAACTAAAACCCGATTCCATATAAGGATGTTCCTTGGCATTAATCCTTGAAAATCAAACATAAAACAAAACAAATTGATTAAATTCCTTACTTGGAATTTTTCGACGTAAACGAGAATTGATATATGACCTTGAAAACATAATAAAACGTACTTATAAGTTGGGCGAATTAAATACATAATTATGGAAAATCTATCAAATAACGAGGAAAAACAAACAAAACAACGTGTTGTGGGTAACTAGATATTATAGATAAAACAAACTAGAATAGATTCTAATAATCTAAAGGCAATAAAAACTTTTTGTATCAGAAAATCGTATTCACAATCTCTAATTAACAAAGTTTTTTAGTTTTAGTCGTAGGGGATTTTTAATAAAAGGGTATTTGATAATATAATGAAAATATAGGTCAAACGGTGGTTAGTTTAAATAGTAGATATTTTTATTTTCCAATTCAGTCGACACATGCTCTTAAAAAGGCAAGAAATTGCTAAATGTGATATATAATTTGCCAATAAAACATTTACAAATTGGTATTAAAACCCTGATTATTACGAAATTTATATTAACCCTTACTCCGTAAAATCTTATGTTTATATTGTAGAATAAACAACAATAATTTATTCCACTATAATTAATTCCTAATTTATTTTTATGCAATCAGATTGACAGAACAAATAAGTAGTTTTTAGACTAGACCAAGTACGGTAAACAAATGACACTGAAATCAGGAAGCCTGTGAAATATAATCGCGTCATGTGAAACAAGTGACAATAGTTGTCATGGTATATTTAAACATTGTTTATTCTTACAAACTGTCAAAAAGATTCGAAATGGTGCTTACAACGCAAGAAAAAATATTTATTTCCGAAAATCGGTAAGAAATAATAACATTTTTGACAACATATTTGAAAGAAAAAGTCAATATTTCATCCAACTTGATTGTTGCTGGCAACCGAAAATAACAGTAAGGAAATATTTATTTCTGTACTGTAAGGAAATGTTATTTCCATATTTAGAACATAAATGCGAACAGGTTTTTTCCTAAACAATTTTATTTTTAAAACTTTCAGCACAAACAAGGTTAACATTATATTTTAAAATTATTACTTATTTGTTATATTTACTGTTATTTGACAATTAGTACAAGTATTGAAAACTGGAAGAGCTTGGGAACTAATAGCATTATTTTGTTGAATATTTACCAAACTAATAATTTTATTTGTATAACAATATCTAATATTGGGCGTTACTGCAGTATTAGAAATATTAGATTTACTATCTTGATTTTTTTCTGCTGTGATAATTTTATTTGCCACTTCTTCCTTATTAGTAAGAGACTCTTCTATATATCCTTCAGCGACGTTTGTTGATTTCCATCCACCCAGTCTCTTTAAACTAGTAGTATCTCCACCAGAATCAACAAGCATTGTGGCAGAAGACCGACGAAAACAGTGGCCGGTATATTCTTTCGAGTTTGGCAAATTCAAATAACTGGCCACATTTTTAGGCATGTTTCTAAATTGGTGAATTCCTACTACTTGTCTACAACCTTTTTCATTTTGGTACTTAAAAAAAACCGAGTGGTATTCATGTCTCTTGGTCTTAAAGAGACATACTTGCGGTATAGATTTAAGTACATTTCGTTTACTATAAATGATCTTGATGTATTGGTTTTTGAATCCAGTATGGTAAGTAAAAGTTTAGATAGTAGGTCTTGTATATCTTGTACAGTCATTTTAACCAACTAGTCTTGCGGTATAGATTTAAGTACATTTCGTTTACTATAAATGATCTTGATGTATTGGTTTTTGAATCCAGTATGGTAAGTAAAAGTTTAGATAGTAGGTCTTGTATATCTTGTACAGTCATTTTAACCAACTCGTCCATTCTGCAAGCTCCGGAAATTCCAAATATTACAGCTACCTACAACAATAAATAAGCATGTAAAGAATCCAAATATAATTTGAAGTTTTGTAAGTTACCTTAATCATTAAATATTCCTTATCTGAAGCTTCCTGAATAAATTTGTTTATTTCTTCTTTAGTTAAAATCTTGGATTTTTTTGGCTTATAGGCATGTGCTTGCCGTTTCAGGAATGCCCGAAGTTTTGAATATTTAGATGTATCCACATCATGTCTAATTGAAAGGGTTGCCTTCAGCATTGAATAATTGGCCCATAAAGTTGAAGATTTCATCTTGGAACCAAGCTCCAAGAAGTACCTATGCCATTACAACATTTTCCGAGAAAGAAGTTGCATTTTTATTCGTACGGTAGTCCATGAAGCGGTTGTATGCATAGTTATACTTATTTCTAGACTTACTGGTAAAAATTCCAATGTTGCAGCATTCACTGCCTCCGTGAGTTCGGGGGGGGGGGGTTCCAGAAATGGAACAGTCATCATCACTCATCATTTTACACGTTACTTTGGCTTTTAAAAAGGTTAAAAAATCAACACTTTGTAAAGACTCCACAAATAAACTTTTCAATCGTCAAGTTTGACAATTTAAAATTATGTACTTCGTTTCCGTAGTTACGAAAATATGTTTCATGGCTTCTTTTATTCAAGGGAAAAATAATAAAATAATAATGTTGATTTGAAATTTTTAACATGATTAGTAATAATTTACCGTAATTTTAATGATTCCCGATTTTCGGAAAAATAGTATGTAGACCTCATAGGAAAAGCCACATTCCCGGACTGCGGGATCGCGATCGCCCGGGAATGTTAAGCTTTTCCTACTAGGTATACAATATACTAATTATTGAGTATTATTTCCGCTCATACGGGAATGGACGATCAAATGGACCTAGTTTGTTAATGGCTGCCAATCAATTTTGGGAAGAGTTTCAGAAGTCTGCACTGACTAATAAGGACTTGGTAAGAGAAAATACAGATAATTAGGACATATGTGAGGGATGCAGCAAAGCAAGGTAGACCAAAAATTGATGAAAATATTCAACAAGACAATTTTGTCGGCTGTAGAAAATCCACACTGTACAGTGCAAGGATTATCTAGAAATTTTGGTATTGGAAAGTCTTCAGTATCGAACATTTTCAAAAGGTAAAATACCATCCTTATAAAGTACGTCTCATCCATGAATTGGCTGAAAACGACTTTGACCGAAGAACTGAATTCTGCGAGTATATGATGAACCAAAATAACAATTTCATTGATAACGTTTTATTTGAACGGTCATGTTAACCGGCAAAACACCCGTTATTGGTCCGATGAAAATCCACACTGGATGCAAAAGTACCATACGCAAAGACCACAAAAAACTAAAGTATGGGCTGGTATTGTGAGAAATACAATTATTGGTCCATATATTTTTGATGAAAACTTCTATACCGTCTACCTCTCTTACGTTTTGATTAAATTATTGCTTCCCATATTTTTTTCACCGGTCTACTTTGCTCCATTCTGTGTAAGTGTCCCCACCAGCTCAGCTGTCTTTTTTCAATAAATTTTAGGGCAGATTCTATTTGTTTTTTTTTATTTATTTAACGGATATACCATTTTACAAAAAAAAAAAAAATTACAATATGTGTGAGAACTGATAAAAAAGACTTAAAATATAGATTAAAAAAAAATAAATATTAACATAATAAGTAGGTACAATTCACAATTTTAAAAATGTAAGTTCTTAATTTGGCGCTTAAATGACGATAAAGATGAGTCAAACAACTGTATGCTAGAGTTGTGTTTGTTAGCAATCCTAAGTATTTTTGTGCATAATCTGTGGAGTGAAATGAGATAGTGAATTGTTCTGAGATGCGAGTCCTTCTGCTTGTATTAAAGTTCACCAGCTTCAACAAATCTGGACAACAAATTGCACCATTAAGCAGTTTATGAAGAAAGCACAGAGATAGTTCCATTCTGCGATGCTCCAGAGAACTCAAGTTAAGTGATGACAAAACATTATCGTAATTGTCATTACCTCCTGGAATACCCATCTTATATGCCGCGAATTTTAAAAATTTATGTTGAACAGTTTTAATCAAATTTATATCTCTTTGACGATAGGGATTCCATAGGACACAGTTATATTCAACGTTAGATCTCACCAATAAACAATATAACAATTTAACTAATTTTATAGAAAAATGATTGGAAGATCTCAAAATGAAGTCTAACATTTTCAACGCCTTAGATGTAATTAAAGAGTAATGAGACTGGAATGATAATTTGGGATCCAATGTTACACCCAGATCTTTTATGGTGTCAGCTTTGTGAAGCGGATGATTGTCTAACATGTAGTCGAACTGAACTGGGATAAAGTTTCTATGGAATGTAATTTGGTGACATTTCTTTGGGTTTAGATTAAGAAGATTTATTTTACTATTTGTAGTTCGTTCCTTACTGTAGTGTTTCTTATTCTGTGTTTTCTTGTGATTCCTTGAACTCTTCTTAGGTACTTCATTTCTAAGGCCTGTAGTTAAATTTTATCTTTATTTGTTAGTACCCAAGATTCGCATCCAAAGGTCAGAATAGGTCTGTATATGGTTTTATATATCTTAATATTTGTTTCCCACAAAATAGAGCTTTAGTGTTTTATCTATTCTGTTGTTGATTTCAGCTTCTTGTTTTCCTCCTTCTTCTATTTCTACTCCGAGGAGTAAGCCTTTACTTGCTCGATCTTTTGTCCTTCTATTTGTATATTCATTTCTTCAGCATTATTTCCTACTATCATGACGTTTTACTTTGAGCCCATACCATTTTTTCTTAGTTCTGTATTCCATGTATATAAATTTTTCTGTAGATCTTTTTCATTATCTGCGATAACTACAACATCGTCTGCAAATGCTTCTTCTGATATGTCTACTTTCTGCATATTTCTAAATCCTACGTGGAGTATTTTTGTGTTTGTTTTACATTGTTTTAATATCTCATTCTTGTAGACTGTAAATAGCAATGGACTTAATCCTCCTCCTTGTCGTAACCCGTCTGCTGTTGTAAATTTCTCAGAAGTTTTATTTTGACTTATAACAGTATTTTTGTTGTTGGTGTCTCTATTCTCTATGATTTTAACAGTTTTATAGTTATAATAACTCCTCGGTTATTCAGTATGGTTCATAACTTCTTTCGTGGACTTTATCAAAGGCTTTTTCCAGGTCTATAAATGCAAAGTACCTTTTCTTTTGTTGTTGTATTTTCTTCTATTATTTATTTAATTGTGAAGATATGATCTTGGGCACTTTTTTCCAAACCCACTCTGAGTTACTTCCAACGTTATATCTAACAATGGTCGGATTTTGTTGTCTATTACATCTTCTAGAACTTTCATAGCAGTACATAGTAGGGTTATGCCTCTGTAGTTATTACAATTGTTTTTGTCTCCTTTCTTATGAACTATCAATGACATTTGCCAATCACAAGAAACTTTCTCTTCTTTCCATATTTCGTTAAAGATATGTAATAGCAATGTTGTTTCTTTTGTACCCATATTTCTAAGCATTTCTCCTGTTATCTTGTTGTAACCTGCAGCTTTGACATTTTTTAGTTTTTTTAATGCTTTCTTCAGTTCACAGTGTAATATTTATTGCTCATTCTCTTGTTCTGACATTTTTTGTAGTGCTTCATATTTTTCTTCTTAGTCGTTATTTCCTAGGAGTTCTTGAAAATACTCTTCCCACCTGTTCATTATTTCTTCGTTGTTTTTTAATGTATCTCCATTTTTGGTTTTAAATACATTGTATTATGGATTTTACCCTCCCTTAATGATTTAATAGTTTTGTAGAACAGCTATTTTTCCATTTTGTCCCCAAAATCTCTCCATTTTATCCTTTTTTCGGTTATAACTACTTCTTTTACAAGTTTTCTAGCTTTTTTATATGCTTCATAGCTTTCTGCTGTTCGGTTACTCAAATATTTTTTCCAAAGTTCCTTCTTTGTCTTCACATTATTTTTACGTCCTCTGTCCACCAGGCAGTTTGTTTTCTAGTGTTGCTATTCTTAATAGTTCCGCAAGTTTTCTTTGCAGAATCTAAAATAGTTTTCTTGAATTATTGCCATCTTTCCTCTAAAATTCTTACTTAGTAATAAATAATAATCGACATTGATCTAAATATCTATTAGTTGCAATTATTTTACGGACATAATGTATTTCCTAATTCATAATTAAACATTTTCTTGTACAAAATGAATTAGAGTGTACCTACTCTAGGTTCTTTCTTCATGTTAAATTAATACTGTATATTCAAACCGTTAAATCTTATAAACAAAATACAAGTATTTAGCTTACACAAATTGTTACAAAATCTAGTATTCAAATGATATATTAGTCCTGATATTTCCATAATAGTTAAGACTATCATCACGTAATCCTTTAAACCCGCCTCAACCTGTTACTCTTAGAGTATTCAGTATTATTAATGTGAAGTTAAATTCCAACCAAATCAAATTTAATTATAACTATATGATTCCATTTAAAAGATATTGAAAATAAAGAAAATAATCGCACAAAAAAAATTAAATAATTCTCAGGACTTTTTCTGTAATTCTACTCGGTGTCAAACACAAACGAATGTTTAAGTAAGAAGTTATGTAGAATAATTATATTACAGTTTCAGATATTATGTCTTGTTCGGTCGCAATTATTAGCAATTTAAAAGGCTCTAAGTTCCTTTACTCATCAGTCAAAGTAAAATCTGGGAATATAAATAATTCTTTAAGATATTTACAGAAAACAACAATCCAAGGCATATCACAAAATTAGAATTCTCGTAAAACAAGAGGTTATAATAGAGCTCTTCTGGCCTGAGAACAGATTTACCTGCTTATTGATTTCTTCTTGATGTCTTCTGATTTATAGTTACCGTCATTGATCTAAACTTAATTGTGCGAGTGTTGCCTTTTATATTTCGGGATATGGCAACCCTGGTGTTCCAATCTGGCAACTGACAGCTCTATCGTAAAGTTGGAGATTTTTGAGGTTATACGTATTCAGAACGTTTTGACATACGAGCGCTATTTGTGTTGTTCACAGTAACTTAAGATTCATCTCGGCCCAAAAATGGAATTAAATCGTGAACATTTTCCTGCGATTATTTTTTACAACTTTCGACGTGGATTAACTCAGCAAAAGTGCATGGATGAAGCTCCATCAAGGACCAGTATTTATCGATGGTATGGTGAATTCAATCGTGGCCATAGTTCACTCCAAGACGATATCACAAGATCGTCATGTGACCTATCGTGAGATTGAGACAACCTTAGGCATTAGTAGGACCAGCATATATTCAATATTTCATAAATACTTATTTGACGATCAAAAAAATTTGTTCGCTTTAGATCCCACACAATATGTCAATCACTCAAAAAAAGGCTCGTGTCGATTGGTCGAAGGAAATGTTCAAAAAATACGATCGCGGTTCTTCGAAATACGTCTATGACATCGTGACAGGTGATGAATCGTGGATTTATGCGTCGACGGCAGTCGACTGTATGGGTGTTTCAAGATGAGCCCAATCCAAAAAAAGTTGTTCGCGCACGAAGCACTTCCAAGCAAATGGTGACCTGTTTTTTCGGAAAAACTGAACATGTCGGAACCGTACCACTAGAACAACGCAGAACAGCTAATTCTGAGTGATACACAACCATTTGTTTGTCAGTTGTCTTCTAAGAAATCAGGAAAACCATCCGCCGAAGATGGATCACTCTTAACCACCACAATGCGAGCTCCCACACATCGGCTCAAACTGAGCCGATGAGAGCTAATTTTCCGAATGCTACCCATCCCAATCGTTTTCTTCTTTCTATTTCCATATTTATGTTGCTTTCCCAGTTTTACACTTTTTCCAAGGTATATATTCCCTGACGTTACTAATCCGTAATCCATCTAGAGTTATTTGTGGGATTTGTTGACACATTGACTTTGTTTTATTTAGGTTAATTTTAAGCCCTACTTTCTTTGATGTTTGCTTTAATTCTTCTATCATATTCTTTAGGTCTTCCCCGTTTTCCGTAAACAGAACAACATCGTCTGCAAATCTTAGATGATTCATCTTTGATATTTATCAACATTTATCAACGCCTTTAAGTGCCAAAGTAAATAGTTTAGGCGATATTATATCTCCCTATCTAACACCTCTCTCGATCGGGAATCTGTTAGTTCATTCGTCCATTTTTTTGGTTGCTCTAGCATGTTGGTGTATGCTCCCAGTCAATTTAGTATATCGAGAGTCAATTCGTGCATGGTTGAGTTCTTCTGTTAGTGCCCAGTGTCCAATAGAGTCTAATGTCTTCTCATAACCAATGAAAGCCACGTACAGATGGGAATTGTATTCTATTGATTTATCTATTAGAATGTTCACTGTGAGGAAATGATCACATGTACTAAACCCCCTCCGGAAGGCCGCCTGTTCTACAGGTTGATAATCATCAACTGATAGCCGGTGAGTAAGGATTTTTGTAATAATTTATAGATGTGATAGAGCAGGCTAATCGGTCTGTAGTTTTGAAGTAATGATACCTTTTTTGAATAGTATTACGACCAAGGCATTGTTCCATCTGGTATGATTCCTTGATCTAAGCAGTAGTTGAATACTTTTTAGCCTTGCCACTTTTATTTCTGCAGCTTCTTCAATCATCTCTATTATAACGTTATCTTCACCTTTATTTTATTTTGTTAATTTATTTGGGAAAGTAAACCACATTTTTTTTAGCTGGAACGATACCGAAACGTTGACTTCAGAGTATGTGATCTTTTTATAAATTTTAATGGCTTATCTTTAACTTACCACCAGATTTAGAAAAATATAACATCAAAAATACAGAATAATAAAAAAACTCTTCGTTTAAACGTAACTTCCAAGTTTATTAGAAAAAATTAGGTTTTAAATTACAATGACGGCCGTTTCGCTAAGATTAGCATCGTCAGATTGACATATTTAAGTTACATTTTGTACCTAGCTACAAACAGCGAAACGGCCGTCATTGTAATTTAAAACCTAATTTTTTCAAATAAACTTGAAAGTTACGTTCAAACGAAGAGTTTTTTATTATTCATAATAAGATGGACTTCCAAAAAGTAAGGGTTAGTACAATAAATTTAATCAAAAATACACTTTATACTGCCAGAAATAGTAAATGATCATAAAAAAGTAAACCCCATTTTGATGTAAAATTATAACATTTTACAACTTGCTACCATTTGCTCATTATTTTGAGGTGACACCTCAACGGGCAGTGTTTAGTGAGAAGACCTACGGTCAATTTTATATCTTTTTTGCTCATTTCGAGAAGAAATTTCGCTTTTTCAGTTGATACATCTACAATCCTTTTACCTTGCCAGTTACTTGTATCGTTTTTTTTAGTGTTTATTGTAATTTTTTGCTAAGGGAACTTAAGGTTTCAAAGTATTGTTTGGTGGTCTTTATATTTATCCTCAATTTTAATTTTTAGTTAAATAATAAAATTAAAATAATAATATATTAATATAATTCATTTGTTTCATTGTGTATTTTATCCTAAAAAATATATTAAAAAAATCATTCTCGAAAACGAATTGATTTAAAAATCCTCGGAAAAATCCAAAAAAAAAATATATTAAAATCGGTTATTTGCGTTTTTATACATTTCCCTTTTCGTAAACCTATCAAAAACAAAGCATGTTGATCCCCTTTTTGAACCCACAAAATCGCCAAGCCAATTCGTAAATAAAATTAAGCAGACATGGACATGATAATAACAAAATTCGCAACACATCACGGGGTAGATACCATATCAAAGTAACA
This sequence comes from Ophraella communa, assembly GCA_035357415.1. Classification (NCBI taxonomy): domain Eukaryota; kingdom Metazoa; phylum Arthropoda; class Insecta; order Coleoptera; family Chrysomelidae; genus Ophraella; species Ophraella communa. The sequence continues at coordinate 34,804,990 of CM068983.1, forward strand.
TGACGAGAAAGAGCACGGCAACGAGATTCGGTGGTGTACCTAAAATCAATGAACGCCATGCGCGATCTGAAAGCAGGATAGGACTTTAAAGGATCAGTTAGCACCCTTTAAGGAACGAAATAATAGATTTGTTATTTTAATATTTTTCCTTTTTTTCCTCTATCAGTTTGTTTGAGTAGTTTTGACTAATAAAAAAGTTTGGATCTGGAAAATAAAAATTTATCTAGTAAAATTTTACAGGACTAGTGGTATTTGAGAAGATTATTTTTTAAACCATTTTGAATCACTGAAGCATGTCGCTTGTTTTGTGCTGTTAACTATTAAATTTAAAACATTTATATTTATAACTACTTAACATCAATTAAAGTAATAGAAAGCAGCAAGCAGCACAGACTTTTATTAGTTTAAAATACACTTGGAACTAGTTTCGGTCTCAATTAGACCATCATCAGGCAGAGTCACAGAACCAGGAACCAAGGATCCTAACATATCGTAGACTAGGGTTAATTTGTAATATTGAACTTTACGTGGTACTAATAAAATTGGATATGAAAGTTATAGTATGTGGTTTTAAAAAATATTATTTAGAAAAGCAAAAGTAATTATAGGGGTAGGGGGAGGAAGGAAATTTCTACTAGATGGAGTAAAAAACCAAAAGTAGGATGATATTGTAATCTTTAGCGAAGTTTCACTTCAACTTCAAAGAAATATTAATATTCTTGAAAAGTATTATCTACAGTGGGGGCTGAAAGTAAATCTTACAACATAAAAGATTGTTGTTTTCAGAAGAGGTGGAGGTTTGGTATTAAATCAATTGAAGTTGTTAACACTTTTAAATACTTGGGGGTAACACTGTCGCCTCGCCCCTCCTTTCATAAACATATTAAAGACAGAGTTTCTATTGCTAAAGTAGCACTTAATACAGTCTGGTCAGGTCTTATTACTCAAAACATGGTTCCCGTATCACATAAGTTTCAATTGTTTAATTCTGTCTTTCGATCCATTGCTTGTTACGCGGCGCAAATATGGGGATTTGAACAATATGAAGTATTGGAGAAATTATTACGGTTTTTTTATTAAAAAGTTATATTCCCTACCAACAACTGCTCCAAACTTCATGCTTTACCTTGAAACTGATGTTGATCTACTATATATATTCACTTTGAGGCTACATTTTAGATATGTATTAAATGTTCTTAGCCTTCCGGCTTGCCGACTTCCTAGAGTAGTTGCACTGGAAATGGTAATGCGTAAAATTTTTGGTTTGACAGTTGGACAAAACTGTTTAATAGATATGGGGTAAATTTGAGTGCTTCTCTTGATGAAGTAACATTATGGGAATATCAGATGTCGGTTCTAATAGACAGAATAAGGAAGGTACATCGGGATACATGTGAGTCAAATGCTAGGGAATCGAATAGGTACATCTTTTATAAAGAGCTGGCATATTCTCAATTTACGGGTTGCCGCAAAATATGAATTTAAGAGAACTAAGTTGGCTTTTTAAGATGAGAGGTGAACTGCTGTAGTTAAATTTAAGTCCATGGGTTGAAAGGGAGCTGGAGTTGTGTTCTATGTGTAACTTAAATGTTAGAGAAGATATTGGTCATTTCAGTTTGCACTGTTATTATTATTTTTTATTTTATTTTATTTTGGAATCCGTGTGTTTGGTTCGCAAACACTTTCACAATTTATCTGAGAGACCAATTCATAGTTACCCTACTAGAAGAAAAAATTCCGACATTTACTTAACAATACCCACCTCTGATCTGGTAAAAAATTCCATCACCTTCAATGCCAAGAAGCTATTCAATCAGCTACCTTTAGAATTAAAGGTGGCAAATACATTTGTTAGATTCCGGAGATTGGCAACGGCATTTCTGCATGAGAGACCTTACTATTCGGTGGCTGAATTCTACAATCTACCCTAGACTCTTGAGTAAATTGGCGTAGTTCAGTATTTAGTATGATGTACGTTGCTTGCATTGTATTATAATTATTAATTATTATTATTATTATTAATTTAAGTTTGTATTTTATATATTTTGTTTTGTATTGGTACAGTCAGTATTTTTTATGTTATTTTTTATATTTTTAACTATTTTTAAATTGTCGCTTTGTCCATAAAATTGTAAAAATTTTCATGACAATAAAGCTTATGTCTCTCTCTATTATTATTATCAAAAGACTTATGCACTTACTCAGCTTTCGCTGGTAATATTTACCTATCCCGAGCGTAAACGCAAATGGGATTAGGCTCAAAATTTACATGTTCAAAAATTTTCTAACAGTATGACTTGTGTTTAAAATTGCCGCTTTTTGCAAGTCAATAAAAGTGTTTTTATGAAGATCAAGTTTTTAAAGACTGTCTTCAAGACTTTTGGGAATGAGTCCAGTTGATGATACGATGATCGGTACCACTTCCACTTTTTCTGCATGCAACATCTGTCCCACTTCTATGGCAAGATCGGTGTACTTTGCCATCTTTTCATTATACTTATCCAAAACGTTGTTATTTGTTTGGAACTGCAACATCGACTAACAGCACCGATTTAGCTTTCTTATCCACTACTACAATGTCGAGTCGATTATTCGTCACCTGTCTATCGGTGATAATGGATCTATCGTAGTAGAGTCTAAAATCTGCATTCTCGAGCACTGCCTGTGGATTATACTTGTAATACGGTGTATAGGTATTAAGCAGTCCATATTGGTTGGCCAGTTTCTGGTGGATAATATTACACAGCTGGTTATGCCTACGTAAATAATCCGTATTGGCTATGGTTGAACATCCTGATGTGATGTGTTGTATGGTTTCCGAAGTTTGTTGGCACCGTCTACACTTGTCCGATATAATAGTTGGGTCCCTGATAACAAATTTTTTGTAGTTGTTCGTATTAATTACTTGATCCTGAATGGCCATCATAAATCCTTCAGTCTCTGGGAACAAGGTACCGTCAGCAAGCCACCTATTTGATGCTAGTTTGTCAATGTGTGGTTGGTTTAGGTCGTGATGATGTCGACCATGTAGAGCTTTTTGGGCCCATTTTACTTGTTTTTCAGCATCAGTTGTTATTTCTAAATCCATATTAGGGTCTGCTAAATTTAGAGACGAGTATTTCTTATCTGCTCCTATGACAGATTTATGTAAATACGATGACAGTGATTTGGTAAAAAAGAAGTCTCGCAATTTATTTATCTGTTTGTTATGCAGATTTATTATGTCGCATAAAGCTCTTCCTCCCTCCTTTCTTGGTAGTGTTGTTCTAAGCACTGACGATGTTGGATGGTGACATCTGTACTTTGTCATCATAGTTCAGATTGTTCTCTGAATATCTTCCAATTCGGTCTTTGTCCATCTTAGAATCCCAAACGAATAAGTTAACACAGGTACGGCATATGTATTAATTGCTCGGTTTAGGTTGCCTGCGTTCAATTCAGATTTTAGTATGGAACTTACCCTTTGTGAAAACTCATCCCTGATTTTGGACTTGGACTGTTTTTGGTCCAACAACCTGGCCTGTTGAAACCCCAGGTATTTGTATGTTTCCCCATTTTGCATAGCAGCGATTATATCTCTATTAGGGAGCGCCAAATCTCCATTGATAATTTTTCCCTTCTCGATGTTTAAGGTTCTGCACTTATCTAATCCAAATTGCATACGTACATCCCTGGAAAACCTTTCGGTTACATCCAGAAGATGTAGGATTTGTTGCTGATTGGAAGCAAAAATTTTGATGTCATCCATATAAAGGAGGTGGGAGACGGTGCAGTTAGTATTTATTATTAGTATTATTATTATTATAGACTTAGCCAAATGGCTTCGCACTCCCTTATTTCGGGGAAAATTCACTCATCCCAGATATCGTTGATATCAAAAGGATTGAGCTCTGTGGGAACCCTTTCCATGTTATCGGGTCCTAGGTGACGTTGTGGTCTGCTGCATTCCCCATATACTTTCGGACAGCGCGAGCGGTCGCCAGTAGAACTGCCTTCTGCATAGGTTTATATAGGTGTTGACTTAGCCCTAGTCCCTTTATGTTTTCTACTAAGTTTTTTGGTATCACTCCAGTAGTGGATAAAATTATGGGTATGGTTTGAACGCTGTTCATTTCCCATTGTCGCTTTATTAGCACTTCCAGATCTCTGTACTTAGCTATTTTTTCACTATGTTTCTGCTCTAAGTTGTTATTATTTGGGATGGCTATATCAATTAATGTTGTTCGCCTAGCTGTTTTATCTACTATTACAATATCTGGCCTATTATGAGCAACTGTGTGGTCTGTCAGAATGGTCCGGTCCCAGTACAGTTTGAAGTTGATATTTTCTAATACAGAATCCGGCTTATATTTATAATAGGGTAATTTTTCAACATGCAATAGCTCTAATTTCTTTGCTAATTCTTGATGGAGGATCTTGGCTGCAGAATCGTGTCGTTCCTTATACTCCGATGCAGCAAATGCTTGGCATCCGCCTGTTATATGCTGAATTGTCTCGGATGTTTGACAACCATATCGGCAGTGGTGGTTTTCTATTGAGGGATCTCTGATAATGTATTTCAGATAGTTTCTCGTTGGAATAACCTGGTCTTGTATAGCTAGCAAGAAGCCTTCGGTATCTGGAAACATCTGCCCTGCTGTCAACCAGTAGTTCGACGCTATACTGTCGACATTGTCCTGGGTGACTTCATTTGGATGTCGTCCATGAAGCGGCTTCTGCAACCAGGCTTGAAATTTCTCTCTGTCTGTTTTATGGTGAACAGATATTTCTAGTTCCTTCAATCTTAGAGGTGTCGAGTCATCTGCTTCGCATATTGCGCGATGTAATGTTGAAGATTCTGCCTTCTTGTGAAAATAAGAACGTAGATTTAAAAGCTGCTGGTCCATTTGTTTGCCGATGTCCACTAGTCCTCTTCCTCCTTTATTTCTCGGAAGCATTGTACGTTCGATAGCACTTCGAGGGTGATATTTATGTGCCTTTGTCAAGAGCGTTCTGGCTTTTCTCTGCAGGTTTTCAATATCCGTCCTACTCCATTCCACAATTCCGAACGAGTAGCCAAGTGCAGAGCATGCATAAGTGTTAAGTGCTTTAACAAGATTTTTACTGTTTAACTTAGTTCGTAGAACCTGCCTAAATCTCCTTATAAATTCATTTGTCAATTCGGACTTCATAGTACGATGGTCAATTCTCAGTGCCTGTTTTATGCCAAGGTATTTATATGTCTGTTCTGTCTCAATGGCCGATATGGATTCGCCAGTTCGCATCTCGAATGCTCCTGGTTGTATTTTTCCTTTGACGATATTCAGAATACGGCACTTATCAAGTCCAAACTGCATTCCAATATCCCCGGAGAATTCCTCCACAATTTTAAGCATTTGTTCCAGTTGGTTTCTGGTAGCAGACATCAATTTTAGATCGTCCATATAAAGAAGATGATTTATTTTTTCTATCTCCTTATTGTTGTGTCTAATACTAACGCCGTATCTGGTAGAGTTAAGACGGCGGGATAGTGGATTCATTGCAAGACAAAACCATAATGCACTTAATGAATCGCCCTGGAATATTCCTCTTCGGATCGGAATGGTGTTTGTTTCAATGGTATCCTTGGAAGGTACTTGCAATTGTATCCTAGTTCTCCATGTTAACATGATGTGTTCTAAATATGAGACAAAATGTGTATTAACTCTGTAGAGTCTTAATATCGCTGTGAGCGGCACCGAATCAAAGGCCTTCTTGTAGTCAACGTAAGCAGCAAAAAGATTTCTTCGGTTGATGCAGACTTGGTTACATATCACAGAGTCGATAATCAATTGCTCTTTACATCCCATTGCTCCCTTGGTACATCCCTTTTGTTGCACTGCAACGATGTTATTTTGTTCACAATGTGCATAGATACGTTTTGTCAAGCAGGAGGTGATCAATTTATATAGTGTGGGAAGGCAGGTGATTGGTCTAAACTTTGCTGGATCATGTGTGTTTTGTAAGTCCTTTGGCAGTAGGTACGTAATTCCCTCTGTCAGGTATGATGGCATCTTTTCTGGATTCAGGAGGACATCATTTATAAGATTAGCGAGTTGATGGTGCATACACCAGAATTTCTTGAGCCAGTAGTTCTGAATTCGGTCAAGCCCCGGAGCTTTCCAGTTATGACTCTGCTTAAGTATTTCAGAGATTTCCTCGATTGTAAACGGCTCAAACTGCATCGGGGTGTATTCTTGGCAGATTTCATGCTCTTCACTAATCCAACCTGCTGCGATGTTACAGCTTGTGGGTTGGGAAAGTTGACTTTCCCAAAACTCTTCCACCTGTTCTCTGTTAGGATATTCTTTGTCGGTCTTGTTATGAGAGGAGTCTAGCTTACGGTAAAATTTATTTTCAGACCGTTGAAAAAGTAGATTGTCACGCTTTCGGTCATTACTGGTCTTATATCTCCTTAGTCTTCCTGCAAAAACAGAGAGATTTTGTTTTAAGGTGTCGAGACATTGCTGAGCGGTATAGTTAGGTGGATCTTGTCGGGAGTGGTGTTGGTTTCGGTTAAGTATTTCTTCGACCTTTTTCTGTAATTGCCTTGTTCTGATACCCTTGATGTACTCTGTTAGCTGTCCAATTTCTTTTCTGAGCTTCTCAATTTTTTTGTTTATACGTCTCTCCCACGGTGGTAGATTGAATTCTGTCCTTGTTCTTTGACAGTTTGTTGTAACTTTAACTTCTAAGGTTCTAGCTACTGCAGTCGCCCCACAGTACACTGTTAGATGTAGGGCATCCAGGGTATTAGCCCCTGATATATGAGATGGGAGAATACGGTTATTCATGATGTCCAACATGAGTCCTAGTTTCTTGGATGAGTTGATTTTGGGCAAAGCTGGTCTGCATAATGGGTTAGTTCCATTATACTGCATGATTGCCGCGCTCATTTCCGTTAATAGTTTCTGGTAGAGTGCATCATTACTGTCGTTGTGTATATGGTTGTCGGTTTGATCTTGTCGCTCTTGAAACTCAAAATCTGGCTGTGGTAATAGTTCGGCAATCTGTTCGTTGTTAATGTGGCTGATTTCACGTTCAATTTCAGATTTAATGGTGTTAAGTCGCGTTTCAGGAATAAGGTTGTTTCGGAGAATAACTCTGTATTGGTCTGCTATTCTCTGTTCAGATACTTGGATGTGGGGATATTCTTTGCAGAATTCGGCATGTAGTTGATGTCTATAGCCTATTATTTCTCTTCCTAGATTTGTCACCCTGTAGAAAATGCGCATGATTGACTCATTAATGGCCGTGGTCCATTTCATACGTTGTCTAGGAAGGCCCGCCTGAGTGAGCGCTGGTTGAGGTTCCTGCGCAGCACCTTCGGCGGGTGCAGCTCTAGGTGTTGTTTGGCTAACACAGTGGTGTGGATGGGCTGTAGTTTGTTGTGTGGCAGGGGCCCGCCTCCTCAACGCCCTGCCACCGACGTCCCGCATGCTGTCATGTCCAGCGTCGGCTCCAGACATGCCCTGGCGATCCCCAGGCAGCGACTTTTTTCCGAGGCTTCGGTTGCTCCTTAACTTCATGTTAGGGGTGAGTGATGTTACCATTTACCCCTGGTAACCCAGGTAACTCGGACCCGTGGGGTCGTCACTCCCCAGGTAGAAAAACTACCCCGTGCGGGAGGTGGGAGACGGTGCAGTTAGTATTTATTATTAGTATTATTAGTATTATTATTATTATTATTATTATTATTATTATTATTATTATTATTATTATTATTATTATTATTATTATTATTATTATTTTTCTTGATCTCGCATACATGCGGCTTTTACTGATTCGGAACGGTATTCACATACAAGTCCCGAATCTTACTATTGTAAATTAAGGTGGCGTCTGACTATTGCTGTAGTGTGAAGAAGAACTGATTTCTGCAGTTGAATATATAGAAATGGATTCATGTTAATTATCTGAAGACTGCGATGTAAATCTTTGGGGATGATTCCAGTGGTTATTGCCGAGAGACTTTACAAACACCTACAAGAAAACCAGCTATTTCCACAAGAACAAAAAGGCTGCTCGAAAAACACTTATGGATGCAAAGATCACCTCCTAACAAGCAAACTTATTGACAAAGACTGCAAAAATAATCGCAAGAATATGGCGCTGGCGTGGATAGACTACGTAAAAGCGTTTGATAGTGTACCGCACAGCTGGATAATAGAAGCACTCAACATATACAGAACATCAAACCAAATTCTATCCTTCCTATCCAGGGCAATGAAAACATGGAAAACCGACCTAAACCTAACAACAACAGAAAAAAGTATGACAATTGAGAACATTGACATCAAGACTGGTATATACCAGGGAGACTCGCTGTCAGCACTGCTATTCTGCGTAATACTGTTCCCACTCAGCTCCATCTTAAATAATTCTAACACAGGATATCAATGCAAAAACGAAAAACAAAAAATAAACCATCTACTTTACATCGATGATGCAAAACTAATAGCGAAGGATGAAGAGGAACTTGAAGAACAACTACAACTGGTTAAACGATTTAGTGATGATGTAGGGTTGAAATTCGGAATTGACAAATGTGCGAAAGCAACATTCATCAAAGGCAAAATCCAGACGAGTGAAAACATCAATCTCGACGATTCTACTACAATCCGATCATTAGAACATCACAAAACCTATAAATACCTCGGTATAGAAGAACATGACGGAGTTCAACACAAAAAGATGAAAACAAAGTTGAAGAGCGAATACTATAGGCGAATCAGACAGATCATGAAAACAGAACTTAACGCAAAAAATAAGATAACAGCCATCTCTTCACTTGCCGTACCTGTCATCCAATATAGCTTTGGCATAATTAAGTGGACAAAAGCTGAAATAAGAAAAGTAGATAGCCAGACACGCAAACTGTTGACAATGTATGGTGCACTTCACCCCAGATCTGACATCAACAGGTTATACGTCAGCCGAAAGGAAGGAGGAAGAGGCATGCAGAACATTGAAAATAGCCACTCGATCGCTATAGAAGGATTGAACCAGTATCTAAAACTCAAGAGCAATACCGACAGATATCTAAGAATGGTTTACAGGCAACAAATAAAAGACTATATGGATGAATCCGATCAAGAAGACACAAACAATAAAAAGACGGTAACTGAAAAAGTGAAAGCATACAAAAGCCACTTAAAAAACAAATTGAAGAACAACCAATTAACAACTTGGAAACAAAAACTAATGCATGGCCAAATATTGAAAGAAACTGAAAAAGAAACCATCAACAGCACACTAACATGGCAATGGCTCAATCATGCAAACCTCAAATCGGAAACAGAGGCACTTGTCACCGCATGCCAAGAACAAGCAATCGCTACAAATTACATGAAGGCTAGAATCTTGAAAACCGGCAATGACCCAAAGTGTAGACTTTGTCGGACTCAAAATGAAACTATCCATCATGTTATAGCCGGTTGCCCAATTCTAGCCAAAAAAGCCTACCTAGATCGGCACAATATCGTAGCAGCTCAGCTTCACTGGAATATATGCAAGGATTATAAGATAGAAGTAGAAGAAAAATGGTACAAACATAAACCGGACCCTGTTATTAACACCCCCGAAGTAACCATTATATGGGACATGCAAGTTCAAACAGACAGGGAAATCAAGGCAAATAAACCAGACATCATCATTAAAAACAAAAAACAGAAAACTTGCCTCTTGATAGACGTAGCCATTCCAGCAGACTCCAATATAACCGAAAAAGAAGCGGAGAAAAGACTCAAATATAAAGATTTACAAATCGAAATTCAGAGACTATGGAATATGAAGACCAAAGTAGTACCAGTCGTCATTGGGGCAACAGGACTTATTTCAAAAGCAACAACTGAAGCTATCAAAGAAGTTCCTGGAAATCATAATCTACCAATGATGCAGAGAGCCGTTGTGTTGAGCACTGCGCACATAGTACGAAAAGTACTATAAAACAGCAAACAATAGGAACACCCTAGGTGTATGGTATACACTCGGTGTTTCCTTGACGATGGAGAGCCACAGCAACTGTGTGATGAACTGAAAATAATAATAATAATAATAATAATAATAATAATAATAATAATAATAATAATAATAATAATAATAATAATAATAATAATAATAATAATAATAATAATAATAATAATAATAATAATAATAATAATAATAATAATAATAGAATAATGGTAGAAGGCTTAACAGGTGGGCCTCTATCGGGAAACCCGAAGAAACTACACCCAACAGTAATCAGAACAGTCAGACTCCATCGACATTGACTGTGACTGCAGGAAGTGTTTGTGGGAGTGATAATCCTTTATTACCCGAGACCACTCTTGCAGGAAAGAGAAGAGTTCGCATGAAATGGACACCCGAAATAATAGTATATTAAACAACGCATTTCATATGGAATTCTGTTATGACACGAGTTCAAGTTTAAAAAACGAATCGCGAAGCGATGAGTTTTTTAAAGAACGAGTGTCACAACAGCCATATGAAATAAGTTGTTTATAATATTTTTTATATTTTGCCCTTTTTACCATTTTTTAAATAAATTTTTTATTTTTATGTAATTACGAAAATTTTTATTTTAAAAAGTATGTCGGCAGCACTGTGTAATTTATAAAATTTGACAGTTGTGACATTTAAATTATCAAATATTAATGTTTTAAAATATTTTAAAAAGAATAATATACCAATAATAATATATTATATAAGTAAAATATTATATTCATATTCACAGATACTTTCTTAAAGAACAATATAAAATTAATAAATTGCTATTAGCCACAACTGTCATTGTCAATAGTCTTGCCTTTAGATACTTCACTCATGTCGCCAACCATTTAAAACAAAAATTTGCGTGCGTAAAAGTTACATTACGATACGCAAATGCGTTTGATAATGAAGATTTTTATAAGTGCAAAATATAAAAACACATTTATCATGCGCTCTTACTACTACCTAACTAGACTTGAGAATGACATGACATCTTTCAGAACAAAACTACATCAGACTTTTGTAACAGAGAATCCTTAGATACAGGTGACAGAGCAACGAATCGCCGACCAACGAAGAGCTATTGTGACGAAAAAGTTCCTATCAGAAGAGACCCTCCAAAACATTAAAACAGAGGTACGGGAAAGACTGGAACGCGAAACTGACCAAGACCATAGTGAGGATGAACAGAGAGAACAAAACAATAATATTGTAAGGGAGCCTACACCTGCAGATGAGAACATCGAAGAAGAAGTGGTAAACAGAGGAGTAATAGAGGAAGACGGACAAGAAGAAAATAGTCGAAGTATACAGATAGCGGAGGAAATAAAGAATTTACTTGGAACAATGCTTCAAAACTATAGCGGCATCGATCCAACACAACGACCGGCCATCCCTAAGCAAAAGACTTCTAGAAAGCTTGCAGAATCCATCAACATACTGAACGAGAAGATATTGCCTGAATTAGTAAGAGACACTGAAACTTTTTCAGAACTACATGACCTGATCTACTGTTCAGCCATTACCATCGCAACCCTCAATGGTGCTAAGATAAGGGACAATAGTAACAGACAAACCCAGTCAAGAGATCTTGTACCACCATGGAAGCAAAGAATAATGAAGAAGATCAACATTAAACGAGCTGAGATTGCAAGACTAATAGAATACAACAAGGGCAACCCGAGTAACAGAGTGAAGAAAAAAGTCCAAGAAATATTTAAAAAGTACAGGGTTCATACTCCACGAGATCTACCTAACACGATCCCGACTGATTTTCTTGACACTCTCTATCAGAAACTGGCTGTGTTCAGTGCTAGGTTAAAAAGGTATTCGCAGTGCAATAAGAGAAAAAGGGAAAACCATGAGTTTAGGAATAATGAAAAGAAATTTTATCGATCACTGAAGACACAAGTACATTTACCAGAAGAGAGAGAACTAGATGAAACACCAAATGAAGAAACCATAACGACTTATTGGTCGTCTCTATGGAGTCAGAGTGAGCAATACAATGAAAAGGCGGAGTGGTTAAGGAAAGAAGAAGAGGAATATGTGAACATCAGAGAAATGAAAGAGCTAGAAATATCTCAGGAACTGGTCTCCGAGGTTATTAGAGGCACATACAGCTGGAAGAGCCCTGGAAGTGACCGTCTGCACAACTTCTGGTATAAAAAACTGACCAGCACTCACAAGAAACTAGCAGAGTACATTAAAGACTTCCTCAAACATCCCAACAAAGTCCTCTCTTTTATTACACAGGGTAAAACCTACTTGCTACCAAAAGGAAAACAGTCAAGAGATCCCTCAAAGAATATGCCTACAACCTGCCTACAAACTGTTTACAAGATAATAACATCGTGTCTTGCAAAAGGATTGAACCAACACATAGAAGATCTTGGAATAATGAGTGAAGAGCAAAAAGGATGTAGAAAGGGAACCAGGGGTTGCAAAGAGCAGCTCATTATTGACTGTACCATATTAAAAGAAGTTAAGAAGAAACAGAGGACACTAGCCTGCTGCTACATAGACTATCAGAAGGCGTATGATAGCGTGCCACATTCTTGGTTAATTCGAGTCCTTCAAGTGTACAAAATTCACAACAAGGTAACCTCCTTCCTTCAACATCTTATGCAGTCATGGAGGACGGTTATTCAAATAACAACCAATGGATCCTACATCACTACCCCTGAGATCAAGATCAACCGAGGCATTTTCCAAGGGGATTCCCTTAGTCCTCTTTGGTTTTGTTTAGCCCTTAACCCACTGTCTAAGATACTGAACAGAACAGGGATAGGATACACGATGAAGGATCAACACGAGACACACACTATCTCTCACCAACTTTACATGGATGACCTTAAATTATATGCCCCATCGCATGACAAGCTCACTCAACTCATCCGGTGTGTAGAAATATTCTCTAGGGACATCAGTATGAAGTTAGGTCTAGACAAATGCAAGGTTATACGTATAGAAAAAGGAAAATGTTTATTGGGAGACATCCAATTAAAGAGTGGGGGCCTCATAGAAAGTATGTTGGAAGAAGATACTTATAAGTATCACCAAAAAACACCAAAATAAAAGAGAACCTCACAAAAGCTCTCAATACAATGGCTATACCTGTACTCACCTATTCTTTTGGCGTAATCTCGTGGACTGACACGGATCTCGACAACATCATGAGGAAGACAAGAAATGCGATGACTTTGCACCGTAAGCATCATCCCAAATCAAGTACGCTCAGAATGACTCTTCCCCGGGATGAGGGAGGTAGAGGACTCATAGATATCAAGAATCTTCATAACAACCAGGTAATGTTGATGAGAACCTACTTCCACCAGCGCGGTGAAACGTCACTTCTTCACCGTTGTATATGCATGGCAGACAAGGGCTGTACACCGCTCAACCTGGCAAGTGAGGATAGACAGAGAAATGAAATAATACGCAACAAGGAGGAAAAGCACAGGGAGTGGCGAGGTAAAGCACTGCACGGGAGACATCCTTATGACCTTGATCAACCTTTTGTCGATAAATCTGCCTCGAACGCGTGGTTGAAAAGGGGAGAGCTGTTTCCTGAAACAGAAGGCTTTGCCATAGCTATTCAAGACCAAGTAGTAAACACGAAGAACTACTTAAAGTATATCGTCAAAGATCCAACGGTAAGAGATGACAGGTGTAGAAAATGCAAAGAAAAATCAGAGACAATCCAGCATATCACAGCAGCCTGCAGTTTACTTGCACAAAGTGACTATCTACATCGTCAAAATCAGGTCGCTGCAGTGATCCATCAGAACATATGCTACGGGAAAAACTCATATCTGAACAGCAGAAGGTACCCTACTACAAATACGTGCCCAAATCAGTCATTGACACCAACAAGCTCACGATCTACTACGACAGGTCTATTATTACCGACCGCTGCGTGCCTTTCAACAGACCGGACATAATTGTAAGAGATAAAGAAAAAAAAGAAGCTATTATTGTAGACGTGGCTATACCCAACACTCACAATATTGTCACAACCATTACTGAAAAAAAGAGGATATACACAGAGTTATCAGACGAAATTAAAATGTTGTGGAACCTAGACAAAGTAATTATCGTGCCAATCGTCATATCAACCACAGGAATCATCCCGAGGGAGCTACACAGAAGCCTGGAGATGCTGGGACTGCACAAAGACATTTATATTCTCCTACAGAAAGCAGTCATCATGAACACCACAAGGATTGTATTTCTTGATTGCCACTAATCATCTCATTGAATGCTCGTGCTAGCTGAATGTGTACAGCAGTCAATCGTTTCAGCCAAAAGTTCGGTATTCCATCGGTTCCGGGCGCTTTCCAGTTAGCAGCAGTGTTCAATACTAATGCTATTTCAGCTTCTGTTATTTCTTCCCATTGCATTCTTTTGATCTTAGATGTTCTCCTATATTCATCTTCTATCCATTCAGCTTGTTTATTGTTTATTATTATTATTATTATTATTATTATTATTATTATTATTATTATTATTATTATTATTATTATTATTATTATTATTATTATTATTATTATTATTATTATTATTATTATTATTATTATTATTATTATTATTATTATTATTAAAATATCACAGATAAAAAATCTGAAACAGGGAATGAAATTTCGAACGGTACTTATGATGTATATAGCAGGCAAGCTTCCCAAAATATTGCCGGTGTAACAGAGGAAATTATTCCTGATAAAATGTTGAGGAAACGCCAAATGACTTTGGTAACAGGAAAAAATGGAAATCCGGATTGCTGCCCTTTTAAAGCTGCTTCGACACTAACTAGAGAACGATACTATCATGCCACAAATTTTGAAATTGGTGTTGAACCATCTGAACTGGAAAAATATCTGAAAAATTTTGCGCCAAATGTTACAGCCGAAAAATTAAATTCACGTCAACCAAATATATACGCATCGTTTAAAATAACAGTGCCAGCGGAAGAGGCTGACTATATTTTAAAAAATGAAATATGGCCAGAAAACGTTCGAGTAAATAGGTTTTTTTTCAAGAGGAGGCCGGATTGGGTCAGAAAATAGGTGAAAAGAACTATGATTATGAACAAATTCTTTGTAATTATAAATCGGTTATAAATAAATCTAATCTTGAGCGTTTCGAATACTCGATATTCCATGTCAATGTTCAAAGTATTACAAATAAAATTGACAATTTACAAATATTCTTGAATGAATGTAATTTTGATATACTATGCGTCAGTGAGCATTGGCTTGATGCTGATGCTTTAGATTGTGTGGTACTAAATGGCTATTCATTGGTGACAAGTTTCTGTAGAAATACCAGGAGGGCGCATGGCGGGGTTGCCATGTTTGCTGCCAATCATACCCATTTATTGGGGATTGATGTTACCAGATTCTGTCAGCCTGTGCACGCGGAATTCTGTGCCGCAGAAATTAAACAAGGAAACTGTGTAATATTAGCGGTTTACAGGTCGTCTACAAATGGTGATTTGTCAATATTTGTAAATATGCTACAAAAGGTCACAAACGAACTATTTTATAAATATAAAACGGTCATTATAGTGGAAGACATAAACTTGAACCTGGATGGTAGTAGCGAGTATGCGAAAATCTTAAGAAATACGTTTTGTGAATATGGTATGCGGCATCTGGTTCATATACCAACCCGAATATCAAATACGACTAGTTCATGTCTCGATAATATAGTTACAAATCTTGAAAATGAGAACCTTCATTCGGGCGTATGTGAACCTTTAATCGCGGACCATTGTGGTATTTTTTTATTGATAAATATTAATGGACGCATTACTGAAAGGAAAAATAGCCGTAACATACGTGTAATAAATGAACAAAATCTATTAAACTATTGTAACCGAATCTCGGCTTATCAATGGCCGGAGTCGGAGAAATTGAATTCTGATCAGTATGCAAATCTAGTTATTGACGCTCTTTCTACATGTGCTGATGCCTGTTTTCCTCTTAGAAATGTGTCCCACAGAAAACCGAGAGTGGGGTGGTTTAATGATGAGTTAAGAGAAACACGTCAAGAAGTCTTTAATTTGAGAAAGAAATTTTTATCCACGAAACTACCTGTGGATTGGTATCTATATTGTCAACGACGGAAAGAATATCGCAAACATATAAAAAATGCAAAAAAGAATGCATGTGAGAAATTGGTCAACGAAGCGGAGAACAAGAGCAAAGTTATATGGGATATAGTAAATCAGGAGAGGAACAAAAAATGTCAAAATAAAATGTCAACTACACTTAGCTCGGATGATTTTAACCATGACTTTGCAAACATAGCCGATAATTTACTTAACAGTATACAAAATGTCCATTCAAAGATGCTTGATCCTATGTCTTTTCTCACCAGCATGCCTAGTCCACCATCATCCTTTTTTATAACACCAGTTCAAGAAACTGACATTTTGAACGCGGTAACAACTATAAAAAATAAAACTGGGCTAGACTTTTAAAATCTGAACGCCAAAATGTTAAAAGCTGCTCTTGTTTCATTAGTTACACCGCTAACAAACCTGTTTAATAAATGCATACAGGAGGGGAACTGGCCACATGTATTAAAAATATCAAAAATCATACCAGTATATAAAAATGGTGATTTAGATCTTGTCAGTAACTACAGACCCATAGCAATTCTTCCTGTCGTCTCAAAACTCTTTGAAATAATAATCAAAGAAAAATTAATATCATTTTTAGAAGATAAACATATTATTACTACTGCTCAATTAGGATTTCAGAAGGGTAAATCTACAATTTCAGCTGTCACAAATGTGATTGAATACATAGTGGAGGGTCTTGACGGGGGTCAAAATACTCATGCTGTTATGTGCGATCTATCTAAGGCCTTTGACTGTGTTAACCATGATGTTCTAATTAAAAAATTCGAACATTATGGCATACGAGGGAATGGACACCAATTACTCAGATCTTATCTAGAAAACAGACAGCAATATGTCAGCTATAACGGACATGACTCTGGGCTTGTACCAGTTAAGCACGGAGTACCTCAGGGTTCGGTGTTAGGACCGATACTCTTCTTACTATACGTAAATGATTTGCCCTCATCTGTGATATATAAGACTATTATTTTTGCAGATGACACTACTTTTTTAACAAGAGGGAATGATAATTTAAATGTAGAAATTTTAAGAGCTGCAAAAAATTGGTTTGATGCGAATAACCTAAAGTTAAATGAATCTAAAACTAAAAAATATAACATTCAGTTCAGACAAATGCCTCATAAAATCAGAACCGGTCAAGTTATTAGGAATAACACTCGATCCAGGATTAAACTGGACAATTCATATAGAAACTCTCTGTGCTAAGATCGCATCACAGTTGTTTGCGATGAGGCGAATGCGTTCGTGTATTAGAGGTAATGACGTTATGCGAACAGTTTATTATGGTCTTATTCACAGTCACCTGTCCTATGGCATTGTTCTGTGGGGGAGATCAAGTAGTACTCACAAGGTGTTTGCTCAGCAGAAAACTGCTCTCCGTATCATTGATGGTACCCAAGAACGCGAACACTGTCGGGAGCTGTTCATTAAATACAAAATACTTCCTTTACCATGTATTTACATCTTTGAGACACTGCTCAGTATACATAAGAGAGCTTTGAATATGCCGACCTATTCCGATTTTCATTATTATAATACTAGAGGAGCTGAACAACTGGTTCTACCTTATTCTCGATTAAGGGTTTCAGAAAATAACAAACCAGATATAAAGCTTTATAATAAGTTTGTGGATTTGCATCCTGATCTCAATATTAAACATCTTAACTACTCTAAATTTTACTCACTTGCGAAAACATTTTTATTAGGAAATTGTTTTTATGATGTTGCGGAATTTTTGGCATGTATGTAGCATTCTATGTTAAGGGCTTTTAATTGATTTTTTATTGTAAAATTGCGATGAATAATGTTTTTTGTGAATGTGTTTTTGTAAATACTAATGGGACTAGTTTAAAACTTAGAGGTTTTTGATTGATATTTTATTGTTAAATTGCGCTTAATATTGTTAATGTTGTTTTTATAAATGTGTTTTTGTAAATATGACGCAATTGGTTTCAGACTGATTAGTTTATTGACCACGTATTTTATGAATATGTGTTATTTTAAATTCGGATGTGCTAATTTATATCTGTGTAATTGTTTATTTTCTATCTCAAACACCTGTAATTAGGACAAATTATGAGGACTAAAAAATACTATGTATTTCAACTAGTCAATAAAGCACCTATTATTATTATTATTATTATTATTATTATTATTATTATTATTATTATTATTATTATTATTATTATTATTATTATTATTATTATTATTATTATTATTATTATTATTATTTTTTTTTTTTTTTTTTTTTTTTTTTGTCGCCGGTATAGCCGGGTATTCCAGTTACAGTCGCAAATTTACATATTTAAAAATTTCCGAACAGTGTGACATGTGTTTAAAATTGCCGCTTTTTGCAAGTCAATAAAAGTGTTTTTATGAAGATCGAGTTTTTTAAGACTGTCTTCAAGACTTTTGGGGATGAGTCCAGTTGATGATACGATGATCGGTACCACCTCCACTTTTTCTGCATGCCACATCTGCCCTACTTCTATAGCAAGATCGGTGTACTTTGCTATCTTTTCATTATATTTGTCCAAAATATTGTTGTTGTTTGGAACTGCAACATCGACTAACAGCACTGAATTAGCTTTTTTATCCACTACTACAATTATTATTATTATTATTATTATTATTATATGGGTAATCTCGAGATAAATATTTCTCGGTATCTTACTAGGGGCCATGGCAATACCTGGTAAGTTTTATTCTCTGATCTGTAGTGTTTTTCTCGTGATGCGACATGTTTCCATAATTGTTGATTTTTGTATCGTAGGAAGAAGATGATGTAGTTGAAGTTTTGTTAACTGTGTCATCGTATTTTTGGTGATAAGTCCAGTTACGCTAACTACTACTGGTATTATAAGAACTGTTTTCAGTTTGTAAATATTTTGGTATTCTGTTGCCAGTTCTTGGTATTTACTTAGCTTTGTTTGTTCCGCTGCAAGGATGTTATGATCACCAGGGTGTGTTATGTCGAAGAAGTATGCTGTTTTATTGGTTTTGTCTAGAAGAGTAATATCTGGGCGGTTGCTAGCAACTGTTATGTCTGTTTGTATTGTAAAGTCCCACATTATTTTATATTCTGAATTCTCTAAAATTGGTTTTGGTACATATTGGTAATAGGGCACTTTTTTTTCTGTATTGAATTTGTATTTATGGGTAAGTTCCTGATGTATTATAGCTGCACTGAGGTTGTGTCTCTTCAAATATTCAGTGTGTGCTATTTTTTCACATGCTGATATGATGTGCTCGATTGTTTCTGGCTTTTTATTGCAGAGCCTGCAAGTGTCTTGAACTCCTGGTATCTTTTCTATATATTTTTTGTAGTTTCTTGTTTCTATCACCTTGTCTTGTATAGCTACAATGAATCCTTCTGTTTCGGCGTATAATTCTCCTCTTGTAAGCCAGTTGGTTGAGGCTGTTTTGTCGGATGTTTCTAAAGCTTGGGGATACTTACCATGTACTGTTTTACTCTTCCATTTATCTATTTTTTCATTAATACTTAAAACTGTTTCTTCTTCTTTTCTTTTGTAAATTGGCGTGTATTTATCTATTTCCATTAGCGTTTTATAAAGCTGAGTTGTTCTAGCTTTCTTTTCATAGTATGTCTTTAGTGTCGCTAAATTATTATTATTATTATTATTATTATTATTATTATTATTATTATTATTATTATTATTATTATATCAAAAGACTTATGCACTTACTCAGCTTTCGCTGGTAATATTTACCTATCCCGAGCGTAAACGCAAATGGGATTAGGCTCAAAATTTACATGTTCAAAAATTTTCTAACAGTATGACATGTGTTTAAAATTGCCGCTTTTTGCAAGTCAATAAAAGTGTTTTTATGAAGATCAAGTTTTTAAAGACTGTCTTCAAGACTTTTGGGAATGAGTCCAGTTGATGATACGATGATCGGTACCACTTCCACTTTTTCTGCATGCAACATCTGTCCCACTTCTATGGCAAGATCGGTGTACTTTGCCATCTTTTCATTATACTTATCCAAAACGTTGTTATTTGTTTGGAACTGCAACATCGACTAACAGCACCGATTTAGCTTTCTTATCCACTACTACAAAGTCGGGTCGATTATTCGTCACCTGTCTATCGGTGATAATGGACCTATCGTAGTAGAGTCTAAAATCTGCATTTTCCAGCACTGCCTGTGAATTGTACTTGTAATACGGTGTATAGGTATTCAGAAGTCCATATTTGTTGGCTATTTTCTGATGGATAATATTACACAGTTGGTTGTGCCTGCGTAAATAATCCGTGTTGGCTATCGTTGAACATCCTGATGTTATGTGTTGTATGGTTTCCGACGTTTGTTGGCACCGTCTACACTTGTCCGATGTAATAGTTTGGTCCCTGATAACAAATTTTTTGTAGTTGTTCGTATTAATTACTTGATCCTGAATGGCCATCATAAATCCTTCAGTCTCTGGGAACAAGGTACCGTCAGCAAGCCACCTATTTGATGCTATTTTGTCAATGTGCGGTTGGTTAAGGTCGTGATGATGTCGTCCATGTAGAGGTTTTTGGGCCCATTTTACGTGATTTTCAGCATCTGTTGTTACATCTAAATCCACATTAGGACCTGCTAAATTTAGAGGGGAATAATTTTTATCTGCTCGTACAATAAATTTGTGTAAATTAGATGATGTTGATTTAGTAATAAAGAAGTCTCGTAATTTATTTATCTGCTTATTGTGTAGATTGATTATGTCACATAGAGCTTTTCCTCCCTCCTTTCTCGGCAATGTTGTTCTAAATACCGACGATATTGGATGGTGATATCTGTACTTGGTCATCATAGTCCTTGTTATTCTCTGAATATCTTCCAATTCAGTTTTTGTCTATCTTAGAATCCCAAACGAATAAGTTAACACAGGTACGGCATATGTATTAATTGCTCGATTAAGGTTTCCTGCGTTCAGTTCCGATTTTAGTAATGAACTAACCCTCTGTGTATACTTATCCTTGATTTTAGACTTGGACTGTTTTTGGTCTAATAATCTGGCTTGTTGAAATCCCAAGTATTTATAGGTTTCCCCATTCTGCATTGCAGCGATTATATCTCCATTAGGCAGCGCCACATCTCCATTGACAATTTTTCCCTTTTCGATGTTTAAGGTTCTGCACTTATCTAAACCAAATTCCATGTGTATATCACTGGAGAACCTTTCGGTTATATCAAGAAGATGTTGAATTTGTTGTTGATTTGAAGCAAAAATTTTTATATCATCCATATAAAGAAGATGGGAAACGGTGCAGTTGATGTTTTTATTAGTCTTAAGATTGAAGCCATATTTTGTGTCATTGAGCATGGTAGAAATTGGATTCAATGCCAAACAGAACCACAGTGGACTAAGTGAGTCGCCTTGGAATATTCCCCTGCGAATAACAATTTCGTTAGTCTTAATGTACTGACCATTAATGTTTACCTGAAGGCTTGTTCGCCATTGCTTCATTGAAGCTTCAAGAGAAGTAACTATGATGGGATGTACTTTGTAGATGTTTAAAACACTTATGAGCCAGAAATGAGGCACGCTGTCAAATGCTTTGCGGTAGTCAACAAAAGCAGTCGAGATGTTGCGACATTGCTTTTGCGCTTGCCTTAGGATCACAGAGTCAATGATAAGTTGTTCTTTACATCCCTGGTGACCACGTTTACATCCCTTTTGCTCCTCTGCCAAGATGTTATTTTGGTCGACATGCCTATAAATTCGGTTAGTGATGCAAGATGTTAATATTTTGTAAAGCGTTGGAAGACATGTGATTGGTCTATACTGCGAAGGACCCTGAATGTTAGCTGTTTTGGGGAGCATATGGGTCAAACCATGAGTTAAAAAGGCTGGAATGTCTTCTGGATGTGGAATGATATGTGTAAATTTCGATGCCAATACTTCGTGTAGGCTGCTAAATTTTTTGTACCAGAAATTTTGGATGTTATCAATTCCCGGAGCTTTCCAACTATTAGTCTGTCCTATAGCTTGGTTTACATCAACTGTTGTGATGTTATCAAACATCATTGGAGCAGTGTTTGAGTTGACCTTCGCGGATTCTATCCATGCTGCACCCTCGTTGTGTTTTTGAGGATTGGACCATATTGAAGACCAATAGTCAGTAAGTTCATCCTTTCTTAGAGGATTATGGTTGTTGTTTGTTCCGGCGCTGCTAAGCTGTCTATAGAACAGCTTTTCATTGTTGTTAAATAAATGATTTTGTTGCTTTTCCTGACTTTATTAGTTAATCGTCTGGAGGGTTTTGTGCTGGTTTTAAATTCTGTAAGTTGTCCCAACTCCTTCCTTATGTCATTAATGGACTTCTCCAGTCGCTGTTGCCACCAGGATTTATGTTGCTTCTTCTCGAAACAATTCTTGTTCGGAAACCGGACTTGTTGGTTGTGACTTCGTAGCACTGCAACTGCACCACAGTAGATAAGGGTGTGGATTTCTTCTAGTGTTCGGCAGTTCTTGGCACGATCATTTAAAAGTAGATTAAAAAGTGCAAGAATCCTATTGGTGTTCTTATTTGATCTTAGCTTGGGCAATATTGGTCGCTGAATTGGGTTGGTACCATCAAATTCTGCTATTGCTTTAGATAGTTCGGCAGCAGCATTTTCTTGTTCGTCTGTCTGTGTGTCATTATCTATGTTTTCGTTTTGATCCATGTTTGGTGTGTCCTCGCTAGTGTGGTGATCAAGTCTTACATTATTCAGATTATTATTTGTATGGTGAATTACATTAGACACATCTTGTGAAGCTCAAGAAGTACCTCGCCTCGTATTTGTTGCAATATCGGACCAGGTAGTAAATTGTTTTTAATAATTGTTCGACGCTGGTCAGCAATACGTTGCTCTGTAATATATTGAAACTCCGGATATTGTTCTTTAAATGCTTGATGAAGGGCGAATCTGTAAGTTGTTAAATCTGTCTCCATTTTGGTGATTTTATAATAGGAACGTATAATGAATGAATTCATCTCTGTAGTCCACTTCATACGCTTCCTGGGCTTTCCGGCTTTAGTGGTCATGGATGTACCGTCCTGCGATACTCCAGAAACAGCAGAAACCGGTGGAGGATCTTCGGTGATAGTTTCCTCTTGTGTTGTCGCAGTAGCCATACTCGATGTCACGCTGCGCATGCCGCTAACCGAGGAAGAAGATGCATCATTTTTCGAACAAGTCCTTCTGTCATCATCTTGAACGCGACAAGAGTTGTAGGTGTTACCATGTCGATTCACCTGGCGATTCCTAAGTGTTAAGGTATCGGTAATAATCGAATTATTGCTCCCCCCAGAATCCGTCGAGCAGACAGCCGACAAACTAGGTACACCGGCCGTGTGGGATTGTGAGCGTAGTACTTTACCCATTATTATATTATTATTATTATTATTATTATTATTATTATTATTATTATTATTATTATTATTATTATTATTATTATTATTATTATTATTATTATTATTATTATTATTATTATTATTATTATTATTATTATTATTATTATTATTATTATTATTATATTATATATTTATCCAACAAAACTTAAAAATTTAAAAAAACAGTACAAACTGGTATTAATAATTTTTTTTTAGAAAACTATTCATTAAAACAGAAAATATTGACATTTGGCTTTCAATAATCCATTTTTTAATGCGTTTTTTGTAAACACTATATCTACTATATAAAATAACAAAACTTTCTGAAAATAAAGTTAATGTGCGTCTTTCACCTGTAGTTTATGGTATAGCTGATCTGTTGAAAAGAGGATATTTTTTTTGTATAAGTATTCTCTAGATCCATCTTTGTACCACATGTACCCCATTTAAATATTGTTCATGCTCTCCGCCCCAACCTATTATTCCATATGGCAGTAAAATACATAATTTTTAAACTTTTGATATTCAAAAACTCTTTTAAAAATTGAAATCTTGATATATGTCCTCTAATTTTGTTAGTAATATCTTTACATTGTACATCTGGGAACAGTCTGCTCTGTCAATTGAATAGGGAAGGCATACCATGTCAAGGGTATTCCGACGACATGGTTATCCTGGCCAAAGGGAAGTATGAAAATGTCCTCTGTGATATTATTCAAAGAGGATTGAACATTGCGGAACAATGGTGTGACTCGGTGGGACTCAGCATCAACCCCACCAAAACCACACTAGTAGCTTTTACAAGGAAAAAGAAACCTAATCTAAAAATCAAAAAAATAGGGGAGAACATCGTCGAGTGGAAAACAGAGGTAAAATATCTAGGGCTAATCCTAGATAGCAGGTTACTCTGGAACAAACACGAAGACGAAGTAATACACAAAGCAACCAAGGCCCTCATGGTGTGTAGGAACATTGCAGGGAAGAACTGGGGATGTAACCCACGTATCCTGCAATGGATGTACACAGCAATAGTAAGACTATTAATCACATATGGGACAGTGGCTTGGGGCGTAAGGGCTAATCTGAATACGACGAGGAAAAACCCTTCACAGACTAGTCTTTTGTATCACTGGAGCAATGGGAACTTGCCCCATTGCTGCAATGGAGGTGATTTTAAACTTGACCCCACTGCACATTCTGCTAGAAAGTGTAAGGAAGAAAACAATATATAGAATGATCAAAGAAGGAATTATCAGGGAAAAACCTCGATCACTTCATTTTGATCAAACTTGGGAAATGCCCCAAGATGATATGCCAAAGAAATTTGTAACGTTGCCTCGTCGCGCACCCTTTATTCTGAGAGTGGCTAAGGCGTTAAGTTACTTTTGCCGCTTAGGGTAGCTATGGTAGAACAAAGATACGGGTTGTGTTACTAGATATTTATTGTCCGGTACTAAACAAACACAGATTTATAC
The DNA here is from genome assembly GCA_035357415.1 of Ophraella communa. Classification (NCBI taxonomy): domain Eukaryota; kingdom Metazoa; phylum Arthropoda; class Insecta; order Coleoptera; family Chrysomelidae; genus Ophraella; species Ophraella communa. Next base: position 34,830,012 of record CM068983.1, read on the forward strand.
ATTTATATACATATATACAATATCTTCGAGAGTCTTCTTTTACCAGCCGAAACCATCTCCCGTCATTGGCCGTATGGGCATCCGTTGATTCTGTAATAAATGGTTAGCGTATATACAATCGACGTAAATGTATTTATGTATGGGGGTTATCCCTCCGGATCAATACTCCGGAGAAATATCGTGTTGTAAAGGGCAATATCCTTTACAGGGTTAAGATAAGTCACACGAGATCAATACTCCCGTGGACCCGGTATACGGATAAATCGGAGAGGATCAGTACTCCTTCCGATTGGGTAACGGTGAAGGTCAATACCCTTCACCAGGTAGGGAGCGGTGTCGTCGACGATCAATACTCGTCTAAGACCTCGTCGAGGAAATTAGACAGTCAATACCTGTCTAAGGTAGGTCGAAATTGGTGTTCCACCACCAGTGAGAGTTCCTGTTTGCGAGCGCTAGTCGATGCGACTTACTTGCATGTCGGAGTAACTCTGCCGATTGCTTCGCCTGCGTTGACCTATGTATCGAATCATTCATACCGAGTCGGTAGCATATAAAACTGCCATCTTTCTGCCGGTGTTTCAACTGTTGCGATGGTTTATACTGCTGGCAGATTTTGCAGTTCCTGATAAACATCGCTGTGTCTCGAAACATGCCAGGCCAGTAATATTTTTTTGCAAATTTTTCTTTGGTTTTTTCTATTCCTAAATGCCCTGCTTTTGTAGAACAGTGGTTCTCTTCAATAAGAGCCTTTTGTTTATCACTTGGAATGCACAATTTCCATGGCGTTGACATTTCTGCTTTTTTCAAATCGTATCTGTCCCAGAAATGTCTATGTAATCTACCGTTCATAATAGCATAATCTGGGAATTTGTGAGGTTGAGCTTCTACTTTCTTTCTTTTTTTACTATACCAGTCCTGTGTTTTCTCGTTGGTTAACGAGCTGATCAGATCTACTGGGTTCCGTGATAAAGAGTCGGCTAGTGTATTCTGCGAACCTTTTCGATAGATAACGTCGAAGTCAAATTGCTGTGGCAACATTACCCACCTTGCTATTCGTCCTGCCGGCTTGTCTATGGATTTTAAATATTGTAGGCTTTGGTGATCGGTAATTATTGAAAATGAGTATCCTTCTAGGTACGGTCGCATTTTTTCGATACCGTAGACCACTGCTAATAATTCTTTTTCTGTGACGCTGTAATTCTTTTCTGGTTTTGTTAGTGATCTGCTAGCATATGCTATTGCTCTGTCAAATCCGTTTTCATCTTTTTGTATTAGGGCTACTCCCAATCCTGAATTCGACGCGTCCGTTTGCAGGTAGAATCTTTTTGTGAAGTCTGGGCATATTAGTATGGGTGCTTGTGTCAATAATTTCTTTATGTTGCGGAATGCTTCGTCTTGTTCTTTACCCCATGTCCACTTCTGCTTTTTCTTAAGCAAGTTAGTCAGCGGTGCTGTTGTCGCGGTATAATCTTTTATAAATCTTCTGTACCATGAGATTATCCCTAAAAATCTTCTAAGTTGTTTGACTGTTTTCGGTGGAGTGTAATCTACGATTGCCTTAATTTTGTCCTCATCCGTCTTAATTCCCTGCCTAGTGACAATATGTCCCAAATATTTGATTTCGTATTTGGCAAAACTACATTTTTCTATATTTATTTTTAAATTCGCTTCTCTAAGTTTATTAAAGACTTCTTTGAGGTGCTGCAGGTGATCATTGAAGGTTTTACTGAGTACTATTATGTCGTCTAAATAAACGAACGCGTGTGGTTCCATTTCTGGACCTATTATCGAGTCTAACAATCGTTGGAACGTTGCCGCCGCAGAGTGGAGTCCAAAAGGTAGTACTTTGAAGTGAAACAATCCTCTTCCGGGAGCCGTAAACGCCGTTATTGGCTTGCTTTGTTTAGCTAAAGGTACTTGCCAATAGCCGTTTTTTAGATCTAACGTTGATATGTAATTTGCAGTTTTTAATTTTTCCAATATGTTGTTGATGAACGGTAGTGGATATGCGTCTTTTTCCGAAATCTCGTTAATTTTCCTAAAATCTATGCAAAACCTATAACTCTTATTTTTCTTTTGTACCATCACTATCGGGGAACTGTAAGGACTGTTTCATTTTTCTATTATTGCTTCTTCTAGCATTCTGTCTACTTCTTCGTTTATCACTTTCTGCATCATTTGGTTTCTAGGTCTATGTCGCTGTTTGATTGGTACTTTATGTTTCAGTTTTATTGTATGTTCCACTAAAGGTGTTGTTCCCTTAATGTTTTTAAATTTTTTCATCTCGTCTTTTAGAAATTTGCTTAAGGTACCTTTTTCTTTTTCGGGCAGCTCGTTGTTTATATTATAACAGCTTACGTCTTTATTGCTTCGGTTTTCTGGGCCAATGGTTAATGCAATTTGGTTTTTGTTTTCGTAGCGTAATTTTTCGAAACGTCTTCGTAACTCTAAATCTGTCTCTCCTGTGGAGACCGGTTCCGTAATTTCTTTTACGCTTGTTTCAAGTTTTGCGTCTTTTTGCCTGTTCACCTGACTGAGGTCTATGTGTATCAATTTGCTATAAATTTCTAGTTCCTCTAACTCTGTTTGCTCGCTCCGAAATAACGTTTCCCAAGGTATTTTCCTGTCTGAAATATCTTTTACTCCTAAAATAGCTTCGGATTCTAGGTTTGGTATGTAGAAAAACTTGGTTTTGCCGTAGTTCCCGGCTATTGTACATGGGATGTACTCTTCTTTATTTCCACTTTGCTACCATTTGCTAATATTGCTGAGGTTGTTTCCGATGTACCTCTGTGTATGGACATGTTTAAATTCTTCAGTCCAGTTTTCCCTATATAAGAATAGTGCGAACCCGTATCTACTAAAGCGTTTACCGTAAGCCCATCATTTGTGGAAATTTTAATATGCGGTCTTTCATCCGTTGGTTTCGAATTCATTTTAATGTTCTTTATTGAGGGCTTCGTCTTGCCTCCTGAAGAGTCTGCCCTTATCCCGTTTCCCTGCTTCTGACAGTGGCAGTTGATAGCAGTTATTCCTATCGTTCCGCAATGACTGCAGAACCGTATCGGTTTTGCGTAGCATTTATCACGGCTGTGTCCTCTTTTCCCGCATTTCCAGCAGCAGCTTTGTCTGTCGTAATTTAGTATTTTATTTGTTTTGTGGGTGTCCCGTCCGGTATAATAATTGGCCGTGTTTTCGAACTTCGGTCTCTCTCCGTCTTTAATTTCCTTTTTTATCTCTTCGATTTCTTCTACCAGTCGTGTCAGCTGTCTAATTGAGTAAATTTCATTCCTACGAATATGTAACTTGTATTTTGCGTTCATATTTCTATATATTCTTTCCAATTGTTGGCTGTCGTTACAACCGGTGTGTTGTCTCATTAGTGTTTGTATGTCTATGACGAATTGTTTGAACGGTTCGTTGTCTTTATGCTTTCTTTCTATAATTTTCTCTTCTAAGTGCGTCGATAAATCTATCGGTATATAGAAAGAACTAAAATCTTCTATGAAGTCCTGCCAACACTCCCATAGGTGTCTGTTATTCCGATACCACAGGATCGCTTTTCCTCGTAAAATTTCGGGTAATGCCCTTAATAAAGTCTGGTCTCCTAATTGATACATTTCTTTTAATTCCTGAATTCTTTCTATAAATTCTATAGGGTCTTTATGCTCGTTAAATTGTAAGTTCCATCTTCTGATTTTTTCAACTTCTGCGCAGTCTATTTGCGGGTGTACTGGATTTCTTTGTGTGTCATCTGCCTCTTTATGTTCCGACGAATCGTGTGCAGTTTGTTGTTCTTCTTGTTGTTGATTTTCTAGTTGATTTTTTCCGTTGTCGTCATGTAGTTTTCTTACAAACTTAGACATCCTTGCCCGTAATGTGTCTAAGTTCCCTGTTGCGTTTAAATTAAATTTTTCTAATTCCTTTATAAGGTCCTCTTTTCTTAATTTGTAAATCCATCCTACTTTTGTGTCGGCGATTTCTAAACCAGCGGTAGCCCCTTCTTCCTGAACTGACATTTTTGTATCTGTACAAACTGTTTTAAATCGGTAAAAAAAAATATATACGAATTAAACAACCCTTCGTCGTCTAGGTACCCTTTATTAGAACTCTTTGTTGTTTTATCTATGCGGCCTAACGTATCTAGTATTTTTACTCGGGCGCCAGTTTATGTAACGCTGCCTGGCTCCGAATTCTACTCGGGCGCCAGTTTATGTAACGTCGCGCACCCTTTATTCTGAGAGTGGCTAAGGCGTTAAGTTACTTTTGCCGCTTAGGGTAGCTATGGTAGAACAAAGATACGGGTTGTGTTACTAGATATTTATTGTCCGGTACTAAACAAACACAGATTTATACATTTATATACATATATACAATATCTTCGAGAGTCTTCTTTTACCAGCCGAAACCATCTCCCGTCATTGGCCGTATGGGTATCCGTTGATTCTGTAATAAATGGTTAGCGTATATACAATCGACGTAAATGTATTTATGTATGGGGGTTATCCCTCCGGATCAATACTCCGGAGAAATATCGTGTTGTAAAGGGCAATATCCTTTACAGGGTTAAGATAAGTCACACGAGATCAATACTCCCGTGGACCCGGTATACGGATAAATCGGAGAGGATCAGTACTCCTTCCGATTGGGTAACGGTGAAGGTCAATACCCTTCACCAGGTAGGGAGCGGTGTCGTCGACGATCAATACTCGTCTAAGACCCCGTCGAGGAAACTAGACAGTCAATACCTGTCTAAGGTAGGTCGAAATTGGTGTTCCACCACCAGTGAGAGTTCCTGTTTGCGACTTACTTGCATGTCGGAGTAACTCTGCCGATTGCTTCGCCTCCGTTGACCTATGTATCGAATCATTCATACCGAGTCGGTAGCATATAAAACTGCCATCTTTCTGCCGGTGTTTCAACTGTCCGTCGTATCTTCTCATAATTTCCTTTCCAGTTGATAACTCGTATGTACATATAACGACGTTGTCGTTACAAATTCAACATTGTGAGAAAATTAATCACAAAGTTGAGTAATAAATCTGAATGGGATGAAGACACCATACAGAATTTAAACCAGAATACCATAAAGTGATATACGGACGGTTCCAAGCTAGACGAGGGAACTGGGATAGGAGTTTTTGGACCGAGAGCCAAATACTCAGAAAGCTTGGGCACATACCCGAGCATCTTTCAAGCAGAAGTCTGCGCCATCGAAAGATGTGTGGAATTCAATATTGGAAGAAACTACTGCAGACAAGAGATTGTGATCATGTCGGATAGTCAAACAGCCATCAAAGCGCTGAGCTCAAATATAATCAGTTCGAAGATGGTTTGGGAATGCCTAGGCAAACTAAATGAACTAGGCCAGAAGAACACTGTCACCCTCCTATGGATCCCGGGACACATAGGAATAGAGGGGAACGAAACCGCAGATAAGCTGGCAAAAAAAGGAGCTGAAACCCCACATTTGGGACCAGAACCATCTTGTGGGATCAGCAGTAGAGTAATCTTAGGAAAACTAAGGGAAGAAATGGAGAAGGAAAAATCCAAGTACTGGAATCAGCTGGAAAAATTGAGGCAATCTAAGATACTACTGGGGAACTATGACCAGAAGAGATCTCTTAGCTGCCTCAACCTCAGTAAAAAAGGCTCCGAATTCTAACGGGAATATTAACCGGGCATTGCCGGTTAAGAAGCCACATGAAGAAACTAGGGTTAGCAGATGAAGCAAAGTGCAGATTCTGTGAGGAAGAGGATGAAACCTCAATTCACATACTCTCAGAATGCCCTTCCTTGCAAAATTCTAGGGCTAGATACCTAGGAGCACATGAAATAGAGGAAGGGGATCTACCTGATTTGAAGCCCGACGATGTCCCAAACTTCCTCAGGAAAATAGGACTCGAAGAGCTGCTATAGGTCTGAGAAAATATCAGAATATGGCAAGTAAGGGGGGACACAATAGATCCTATAGGTCGCAGTGTAATTATCACTCCTAACTCATACATACATACATACATACATACATACATTTTACATCCCGTGTTAAATAACTGTCTATGTATATGCCCAAATATTTCACTTTATGTCCTTCGTGTATTACAATTTTATTTCCTACTTGTAATGGTCCCAAGCGTGGAAGTCTCTTAGTATATGCGCAAAACGGTAGGTAAATTGTCTTTTTGTAGTTTACAGTAAGTTTACTGTATTGAAGCCAATTCGATAAATTTGTATAATCTTTTTCTATTTTATTTTTCAGCTGTTTCCATGAAGAACATGTATAGGTAATAACAGTATCGTCAGCAAAACTAATAACTGAGCCCTGAAGATTTAAAGAAAATATGCAATTTACATACAGAAGAAATTTATTGTACTAACCCTTACTATGTGAAAGTTCATCTTATTCAGAACAATAAAAAATTAAAAGGTTGAATTAACTTTCACTATTTATTCGTTAAATATTTTAAATGTAATGACGGCCGTTTCGCTATAGAAATAGCATCGTCAGATTGACATATTGAAGTTACATTTTGTTTGTTTGTAGCTAGGTACATGATGTTGATTAGGTAGTATTAAGGCTAGACCAAGTATGGAAGTAATAAGACATAACAATATTAAAGCCTAGATGTTATTAGCCCTAAGGGATTATCCTGGATGTATTTCCCTCTAATATCAGTATAACTGTGCAATGATATAGAAAAACCAGGAAAAAACTATATCATGCTGATCTTTACAATAACTTTATATATTTGTGTTACAATTACGTCTTATCTATGCATAAAATGAAGACTCAATCAAAGTAAACAGTTTAATGGTGGTGAACTTCCAAGATTTATTTGTTCATTAACTACTTTATATTGTTGATCTACTAGATGTCTTCGAGGAAATCTAAATTTTGTTTTTTATCACAGATGTGTAATATTTGAATGTCATTGGTGTGTATGAGTGAGTGTGGATGTTCAAGAACGTGTTTTGCATAGTTTGACTTATCTGGTTGTTGTAATCTATATGCTCTTAAAAAATGTTCATTGAATCCCATTTCAAAATTTCTTTGTGTTGGACAATTAATTTTGTAAACACCAGATTTTTTTAATTTAGGTAATTTTGTTTTTACATTTAACAATTTTGTACCAACATTATTGTGTGATTTGAATGAAATTATTGCAGATGTTGCCGAAGATATTATTTTTGAAATTGTATTAGAAATATTTCCACAATATGTAATACTTTTAAAACTTTTAATTTCTTTAGTTGAGGAAATATTCGTTGTAGTGACATTTTCTGTTCTTTCTTATTAATTAATTAATTAATTAATTTATCAAATGTATTGGATAGCCATTAGATGTTGCTATTTGTTTTATAATCTCAATTTCTTTATTAAAATTATTTTTGTTCATATCACATAAATTAACAGCTTATAATATAAGTTATATAATAGGTACATAAAGCATGTTCAATTCCAATGCAATGCTTGCGGAGGGTTGGATGAGGGAGGCTGGAAGTGATTCACCCCTAATCTCTCATGCAAGTTTCCGGAGAGGGGGCTTTCCACCCGACACGGCGCGTCCCAATGGCTCATAGGGTGTCTCCAGGGAGCGTGGTCTGTCAAGGGACTCGGGCTTTTTAAGTTGTAAGAGCCTCATGACCGACCAACTCTCGGGATAAGCAATGAATAAGGATCCTGTACGGGAACCCCAATAATTGCTCGCGGATCCAACGGAATAGAGGAGTAAACCTCGATAAAAAACGGCAACATGGGGGAGGCAGCCATGTTGTGTTGCTTGAGCACCGGTAGCCACTGCGTCCGGAGGCAATCATGAAAAAAGCCTAGAAATGTAAACTTCTATAAACAATCCGTAATTCGCGCTGTTAGCTAGCGTGGTAATGAATGAATGGCTGCGCGTAAGGTGTCTCCGGTGCCTCCGGTGCCTCCAGGATACCTGGTGACCTCCTGGAGTACCCAGCCTTACCAGCACAAGCGGGCGGGAAAGAAAGGGTATCTTTGGGAAATCCAGGAAGGTAAAACGAACACCGGATAAGGCGGGAGAGCCTAGTGAGTGAATGGTGAAGAGAAAGGATGTATCCCCTTTGGAGGATAGGGAGCATAAGAGGAAGCAGAAAGAGAAGAAAGGAGGGAAGGTAGATATTGAAAGGGAGGCAGATGAAGAGAATGTAGAGGATCTAAAGGAAATGGTAAGGCGGCTGAAGGAGAGAGTTTAGAAGCTGGTAAAGCAGAAGATGGCGGCAGAGAGAAGGGTGAGGGAATTGGAGAAGTTAGGGAAAAAGGAAGAGGGGAGGGAGAAAACACAATCAAGATGGGAGGTAGGACAAAGGGACTGGGAAGGATGGAAGGAAGTTAAGGATAGGGAGTGGGATGGAATAGAAGTCAAGATAGGGAATCCAGTCGCAGGGGATGAAACAATTAAAGTAGTGTGGAGATAGTGGAATGGAAGAGGGGGTACATAGATCGTTTAGGGAAAGGTTTCCGTTACTAGCTGAAGAGGGGGAGGAAATAGAATGGATTAAGGAAATACGGACAACGGAATGGAAAGGAACGAAAATTAATCAACAAGAACGTATCTGTAGGATGGAAGGGGATAGTGGAGACGAAAAGAAAGTCTACGAGCTAGTGAGTCGGATGTTTGAGTGTGTAGGAAGCGGCGACAGCGTTGGGATTCACAAGCTTGAATATATGGAGACGGAAGTGTTGAGGAAGATGCTAGCATGGGTGAGAATAAGAGGGACTAGGGTGACAATATACACGGAAAGGGAAAGGGTAATGGATAAAAGAAACGAGGCGGTCATCCTTAAGGATGTGGGAGATATCGATCGGGAGGGCATTGAGAGGATCAAGAAAGGGTTGGGAAAAATGAACAGTTGGGTTGATAGACTTAGGGTCTCAAAAAATAAGAAGGTGATTATAGAGGCAAAGAAGGGGGTTAAGGTGAAAGGAATGCTGGGAGAGGTGGAAAGGGTTACAGGTGCAAGGGCGGTTGTGACGGGGAGAGCACTGAAAATCATTAAAGTTATAGGGATAGATTCTTGGATGGATGATGAAGAAGTGAAGGAAGGAGTAGAAAAATTGGTAGGAAAGGAATCTAAGGTGATGAAGGTGGTAAGAGAGAGGAACGGGATGAAGATGGCAGTAGTGAGGGTAGAATGGGAGAAGGCGAAATGTTTATTGGGAAAGCGGGAAATAAAATTTGGATGGAATAGAGTAACAGTTGTAGAGGGGAGGGAAGAAGGTAGGTGCTTTACCTGTGGAGCGAGAGGCCATAATGCAGCGATGTGCAGGGTGGAGAGAGAGAAGGAAAAGGCCGTATGTTGGATATGCAAGGGGGAGGGGCACTTGGCCAGAGAATGCAGAAAGGCATTGCTCTGTAGAAAATGTGGGAAAAGAGGTCATAAGGCAGGGGAGATGGTCTGTGAAATTGGAGAAAATGGTCTGCAGACTGAGGGACGCAAAGAGGTTAGAAAAAATGTAAGAGTCCCTCTGGACCTTTTAGAGGGGAGAAACAAGGTAATAGAGGAGGTAGGGGTAGACAGAAAGAAAGAGGAAAGACTGAAGACGGAGTGATGTTTTTGCAGATAAACCTGGAGAAGTGTAGGTTTGCACATGATATGTTGGATGAGGTGATTGATAGGAGGAAAGTGAATGTGGTGTGTGGATCTGAGTTGAACGCAAATTATGTTAAAAAGCAAGGATGGATTATGGACGACTCAGAGGAGGCGGGAAGAGTGGTGGGAAACGGACTAAGAGCAGATTAAGTGAGGAAGGGAATCGGCTGGGTGGTCGTGCGTATGGGAGACTTGGCATGTACATTAGCCCAAATGTAAGTCTGGAGGAGTATGAAACATGCATAAATGGTTTGGAGGACGATTTGAGGCTGTCTAAAGGGAAAGAGAGACATATAAGGAGAGTAGTGACGGGCGACTTCAACGCCAAAAATATTGCATGTGGTGGGTGTGAAACAGACAGGAGGGGAGTGATTCTAGAGGAAGTACTGACATTCAACGGGTTAAGGGTTTTAAATGATGCGTTGCGGCCCACCTTTGTTAGGGGGGATGGGGGTTCGTCGTATGTGACTGCATGTGACGAATGGCTGGGAAAAAGAGTGAGTAGTGATGGAAGATGAGGAAAGCTTGAGCTTGCATGGGTACGTGGTGACAGACATAAGGAAGATGGATAAAGAGGTCGCTGAAGGTGGAAGGCAATGTTGGACGAAGACCGAGGCGGAGAGACAGGAAGAAACTAGGTGGGGAGATAGAAAGAGGACTCAGGCATGATGTGAATGTTTTGTATGAAGTGATAGAAGGCTGTAAAAAGGACGGGAAGTGTGGCAACAGACGTGTATGGGGGGCCAATTATTGGTGCAATGAAGAAATAGAAAAGTTGTGGAAGGAGTGCAAGAAAGAACGAAGAAGGATGGTAGGGATAAAAGGTAAATGTAAGGATAAGTAGAGATACAAGGCGAAGGTCGAAAAGAAGTAAGTGGGAAATGTTACTGGGGAAATGGACAATTATCCATGAGGTAAGGCATATGAGATTGCAGTGAAAAGAATTGGGGGAACTAGGAATATTGTGCTAGAGGAAGATTGAGAGAAAAAATTATTAATATACTATTTGCAGTGGGAGAAGGAGTAGGGGATAATAAAGTTCGGGTAGAGCAGGTTTTCAGGGGAAGAGATAAAATGAGGGGGATAAGGCCGGTAGAGAGAGAGGAAATAGAGAAGGAGTAGCGTAGTATCAAGGAGAGGAAGGCTCCAGGAATAGATGGTTTGACAGGGGAGTTAGTAAAAAGACTGTTGGATGATAATAAGGAGTATTTCTTAGAACTTTTCCTGAGGGAGGAAGAGTTTCCCGAAGCGTGGAAAGTAGCCAAAGTGGTGCTGGTGAGGAAGGCAGGTAGGGAGGGGAAGCGGATAGGGGACTACAGGCCCATCAGTCTGCTGTGCGGGATAAGTAAAGTTTTGGAGGGGTTCATAAAAACAAGAATCGAGGAGGAAGTGGAAAGAAATGGGGAATTTAGGGAAAACCAGCATGGGTTTGTGAAGGGGGAAGAGGTCTTGTATTTCCGCACTGGGCAAAGTGATGAGATTAGTGGAAAATGCTAGGGAGGGTAGTTGGAGGAAAAAAAACTGGCCCTACTTGTATTCTTCGACGTTGGGAATGCGTTCAATGGGGTCACTAAAATGGCAGTGCTGAGAGCCTTGGCTAGACTTGGAATGTGGGAGGGTATAATAAACTTAGTAGAGGATTATCTGACGGGGCGGGTTTTGGTTGACTCAAGAGGGCGGAGGTATAGGACGGAGATGGGAGTGCCTCAGGGGTCGGTATTGGGACCGACGCTCTGGAAATGCGTGTTTGAAGAGGTTTGTGAGATAAAATGTGAAGATGGATGCGAGATAACGGTTTACGCGGATGATGTGGGCCTGATATGTACGGCAAAGGGAGAGAGAAATAGAAAGAAAGGCGTAGAAAATGTGTAGAAAGATTGTGGAAAAGATGGAGGTGGCCGAAGAGAAGGCGGTGGGATTACTGGTGAAGGGACGCAGCAAGGCGAGAGAGTTGGAGGTGATGGAGAAGGGAAAGAAAATTCACATGGAGGAATCGGTGAAATACCTAGGTGTGTGGTTGGATAGCCAGCTATCGTTTAAAAACCACATGTCGAAGGCGGCAGAGAAGGCGAAAATTCGGGCGGCATGGCTGGGGAGATTGATGTGTAACGTGAAAGGACCGGGAGAATGGAAGAGAAGAGTTATTGGTAGAACGATTGAGCAGAGTATGCTTTACGGAGCGGAAGTGTGGGGTGAAAGAGCGGCAGTACATACTAGGATTAAATCATTACTGAGGGTTCAGAGAGGAATGTTGCTGAGGGTGGTGCAAGGGTACAGGACAGTGGGAAGGTTAGCAGCAGCGGTGATGGCAAGATCCCACCCATTGGATGTGATGGCTAGAGCCAGGAGACTACAGTGGAAGGGCGCGATGAAAGAGGAAGTTATGGATTGGATGGAGGAGGAAATGGAAGTAAGGTGGAAGAAGTATAAAGGTGCGCTAAAAAGAGTAATTGCAAGTAGGAGAGAATGGATGACTAGGAAATTTGGCGAAGTGAACTACTTCTTGACACAGGTGCTGACTGGACATGGGTCAAGAGCAGGATATCTTCACAAAATTGGGATAAGAGAGACTGGGGTGTATTAAAGGTGCGAAGTGTGGAGGATGATGTAGGACTATCCTGGATGTATTTCCCTTGGGGCTAATAACATCTAGGCTTTAATATTGTTATGTCTTATTACTTCCTTACTTGGTCTAGCCTTAACTACTTATCAACATCAAGTACCTAGTTACAAACAAACAAAATGTAATTTCAATATGTCAATCTGACGATGCTAGTTATTAGCAAAACAGCTGTGATTGAATTTTAAAGCGAATTTTTCGAATAAATAGTGGAAGTTTAGTTTAACCGTTCAGTTATTTATTGTTCTTAGTAAGATGAACTTCCACAAAGTAAAGGTTAACACAATCAATTTCACAAATATATTAAGTTATTGTAAAGATCAGCATGATATAGTTTTTTCCTGGTTTTTCTATGTCATTGCACAGTTATACTGATCTTAGAGGGAAATACATCCAGGATAATTCTTTAGGGCTAATAACATCTAGGCTTTAATATTGTTATGTCTTATTACTTCGATACTTGGTCTAGCCTTAATACTACCTAATCAACATCAGGTACCTAGCTACAAACAAACAAAATGTAACTTCAATATGTCAATTATGACGATGCTATTTCTATAGCGAAACGGCCGTCATTACATTTAAAGTATTTAACGAATAAATAATGAAAGTTAATTCAACCTTTTAGTTGTTTACTGTTCTACATACAGAAGAAACAAAACTGGTCCCAGAACCGTACCTTGAGGAATACGGTATAATACACTTTGAGGTGAACTAAACGTTTCATCTATTTTACTACTTGAGTTCTCTCGGATAAATAGCTTTTTATTAAGTTATATGCACGTCCCCTATATTTACAAAGCTTCCGTAGAAGAATTTCGTGACATATTGTATCAAAAAGATCCAAAAAAATACTTATTACCGGAATATTCTGATCCATTGCTTGGTATATCGTCGATGTAAGAGGGTAAATATCATCTTCAGTAGATTTACCTTCCTTAAATCCATACTGATTGTCGGAAAGAATATTGCATTTCCTCAAAAATGAGAACGTTCTAGTTTTCATAACTTTTTCTATGATTTTACTTATATTTGATAATAATGATATTGGTCTATAGTTTTTAATTTTCTTTTTATCTTCATTTTTATATAGAGGATTTACAATAGCTCTTTTAAGTATTTTCGTATAATAGCCTCCATCAAAACATTGGTTTACCTTATAATTAAAGGGACATGAAATTTCTCTTTGCTTTTAACTGATTTATTGCATTTATAATTTCATTTTCTGAAGTCGGAGTAAGGTAAATACTATACTTTCAAGATGTTTTATATTTTTTGAGTAATTTGTAATCGTTGGAATATATTATTTGCTAATTTATCTCCTAACTCACTGTAATATTTATTAAAAGTATTGACAATTTCACTTTCCTAAGAATAATAAATAACTGAACGGTTGAACTAAACTTCCACTATTTATTCGAAAAATACGTTTTAAAATGCAATTACAGCTGTTTCGCTAATAACTAGCATAGTCAGATTGACATATTGAAGTTACATTTTGTTTGTTTGTAGCTAGGTACTTGATGTTGATAAGGAGTTAAGGCTAGAGCAAGTAAGGAAGTAATAAGACATAACAATATTAAAGCCTAGATGTTATTAGCCCTAAGGGATTATCCTGGATGTATTTCCCTCTAAGTATTACATATTGTGGAAATGTTTCCAATACAATTTCAAAAATAATATCTTCGGCAACATCAGCATTAATATCATTTAACACACAAAATAATATTGGAACCAAATTGTTAAATGTGAAAATAAAATTACCAAAATTAAAAAAATCCGGTGTTTACAAAATTAATTGTCCAAAATGTAATTCAGTATATATATATAGGTCAAACACAAAGAAATTTCGAAGTAAAATTTAATGAACACTTAAGAGCATATAGATTACAACAACCATATAAGTCGAACTATGCAAAACACCTACTTGAACATCCAAACTCACTGATACACACCAATGACATTCATATACTACACATTTGTAATAAAAAACAAAATTTAGATTTTCTAGAAGAACTTGAAATTAAAAGACATCTAGCAGATCAACAGTTTAAAGTAGTTAATGAACAAATAAATCTTGGAAGTTCTCCAATATTAAACTGTTTACTTTGATTGAGTATTCATTTTATACATAGATAAGGCATTATTGTAACATAAATATATTAAGTTATTGTAAAGATCAGCATGATATAGTTTTTTCCTGGTTTTCTTTATCATTGCACAGTTATACTGATCTTAGAGGGAAATACATCCAGGATAATCCCTTAGGGCTAATAACATTTAGGCTTTAATATTGTTATGTCTTATTAACAATAATAATAATAATAATCTTCCTTACTTGGTCTAGCCTTAACTACTTATTAACATCAAGTACCTAGCTACAAACAAACAAAATTTAACTTTAATATGTCAATCTGACGATGCTAATTATTAGCGAAACAGCTAATAGTGGAAGTTTAGTTCAACCGTTCAGTTATTTATTGTTCTTAGTAAGATGGACTTCCACAAAGTAAAGGTTACCACAATCAATTTAATTTCACTTTTATCGGTAATTTTTTTTCATTAAATTTGACTTCATTTATAGGTTTTTCAGACTTATCCTTACCACAAATTTTGGTGATGCATTGCCACATAGACTTTGAGGAATATTTATTTTTTTTGGTATCTTGATAATAATCTTTTTTTGTCTCTTTTATCAGTGTTTTTATTTTATATTTATCAGCCTTGTACTGCTCTTTCAAATGTATATCATGAGGATACTTTATAGATAACTTTTACAATCTATATTTTTCATTTATTTTGTTAGCTAATGATTGAGTCATCCATTTTTGTAAAATCCTTTGTTTATTTTTTATTTTAATCCTTCTAGTGCTTTTTTCAATGTAATTTTTTAAAATGTTTATAAAATTTGTAGTTGCAGTATCGATGTTTTTTTCTTGATATACCATATCCCATGCTTCGGAAATCAAATTTTCCTTAAGAGTTTTGTAATCGACATAAGATTTAGAGACAATTTTATTTGAATAAACATTTTTTGGATCTCTGATGATCTCTGATGATCTGTAATGTTATACTCAAATATATACGATTTACAAGTCAAAGAGTATATGGATCATTTACAAAGAAATGATCCAAACATGTCTGTGAGGGTAGTCTGATATATTCATTTATGTATGATATGTAACCGAAGGTACTCATTATATTTTTGTATTCAACATTTAACCTGTACACTAGGTATTGACAGTTGTCAGTTTTCGTGAGCACCTTAAAAACAGAGTGATAATTTGAATAATTATTTATTTTTATACCTATTCACATAATTACATTAAAAGAAAATTGCCAAAATAATAATTATTAGGCATATCTATTAGAAGTTTCCACAAGACCACATTTATCTCTAGGTACCTAAATCTAAATGTTTTAAATGCATACAGAACCAGGTTAGTTTTAAAGTACCTACCTAATGACTTTTACCTGTGTGAACTTGGCAGATATTTTCTAGCAGGTAAAATGGCGAATTCACCCGAATATCCGCAGGCGTTCGTCAAATAGGGTAACTATCCATAATTATAAAAGGCACAATAAGAACAGCAAAAATCTATAAACCAATACAAGACGTATTAGTAAAATCATTTAATGTAAAAAAAGATATTTTATTTTATCAACAAATGAAAAAAAAACCGATCATAATACTCGTAAATATATTGATTATATTTAGCCATTTACATTTTGACAAGGCAACAATCCACTTGAGACTATGCTAGATGGATTTTATATATTAAAATACATAAAACTATGATATTATTATTTACTTACGCAGGGGACTTGGGGGTTAAAATTCGATAAAAATAGAAAAAATATGGATTATATGGGTATTTCGTCAAGGCAGCAATGGAGTATCCACTTGAGACTATGCTAGATGGATTTTATATATTAAAATACATAAAACTATGATATTTTTACTTACTTACGCAGGGGACTAGGGGGTTAAAATTCGATAAAAATAGAAAAAATATGGATTATATGGGTATTTCGTCAAGGCAGCAATCGAGTATCCACTTGAGACTATGCTAGATGGATTTTATATATTAAAATACATAAAACTATGATATTATCATTTACTTACGCAGGGGACTAGGGGGTTAAAATTCGATAAAAATAGAAAAAATATGGATTATATGGGTATTTCGTCAAGACAGCAATCGAGTATCCACTTGAGACTATGCTAGATGGATTTTATATATTAAAATACATAAAACTATGATATTTTTACTTACTTACGCAGGGGACTAGGGGGTTAAAATTCGATAAAAATAGAAAAAATATGGATTATATGGGCATTTCGTCAAGACAGCAATCGAGTATCCACTTGAGACTATGCTAGATGGATTTTATATATTAAAATACATAAAACTATGATATTATTATTTACTTACGCAGGGGACTAGGGGGTTAAAATTCGATAAAAATAGAAAAAATATGGATTATATGGGTATTTCGTCAAGGCAGCAATCGAGTATCCACTTGAGACTATGCTAGATGGATTTTATATATTAAAATACATAAAACTATGATATTTTTATTTACTTACGCAGGGGACTAGGGGGTTAAAATTCGATAAAAATAGAAAAAATATGGATTATATGGGCATTTCGTCAAGACAGCAATCGAGTATCCACTTGAGACTATGCTAGATGGATTTTATATATTAAAATACATAAAACTATGATATTATTATTTACTTACGCAGGGGACTAGGGGGTTAAAATTCGATAAAAATAGAAAAAATATGGATTATATGGGTATTTCGTCAAGGCAGCAATCGAGTATCCACTTGAGACTATGCTAGATGGATTTTATATATTAAAATACATAAAACTATGATATTTTTATTTACTTACGCAGGGGACTAGGGGGTTAAAATTCGACAAAAATAGAAAAAATATGGATTATATGGGTATTTCGTCAAGACAGCAATCGAGTATCCACTTGAGACTATACTAGATGTATTTTATATATTAAAATACATAAAACTATGATATTTTTATTTACTTACGCAGGGGACTAGGGGGTTAAAATTCGATAAAAATAGAAAAAATATGGATTATATGGGCATTTCGTCAAGACAGCAATCGAGTATCCACTTGAGACTATGCTAGATGGATTTTATATATTAAAATACATAAAACAATGATATTATTATTTACTTACGCAGGGGACTAGGGGGTTAAAATTCGATAAAAATAGAAAAAATATGGATTATATGGGTATTTCGTCAAGGCAGCAATCGAGTATCCACTTGAGACTATGCTAGATGGATTTTATATATTAAAATACATAAAACTATGATATTTTTATTTACTTACGCAGGGGACTAGGGGGTTAAAATTCGATAAAAATAGAAAAAATATGGATTATATGGGCATTTCGTCAAGACAGCAATCGAGTATCCACTTGAGACTATGCTAGATGGATTTTATATATTAAAATACATAAAACTATGATATTATTATTTACTTACGCAGGGGACTAGGGGGTTAAAATTCGATAAAAACAGAAAAAATATGGATTATATGGGTATTTCGTCAAGGCATTTTATATATTAAAATACATAAAACTATGATATTTTTATTTACTTACGCAGGGGACTAGGGGGTTAAAATTCGATAAAAATAGAAAAAATATGGATTATATGGGCATTTCGTCAAGACAGCAATCGAGTATCCACTTGAGACTATGCTAGATGGATTTTATATATTAAAATACATAAAACTATGATATTATTATTTACTTACGCAGGGGACTAGGGGGTTAAAATTCGATAAAAATAGAAAAAATATGGATTATATGGGTATTTCGTCAAGACAGCAATCGAGTATTTACTTGAGACTATACTAGATGTATTTTATATATTAAAATACATAAAACTATGATATTTTTATTTACTTACGCAGGGGACTAGGGGGTTAAAATTCGATAAAAATAGAAAAAATATGGATTATATGGGCATTTCGTCAAGACAGCAATCGAGTATCCACTTGAGACTATGCTAGATGGATTTTATATATTAAAATACATAAAACAATGATATTATTATTTACTTACGCAGGGGACTAGGGGGTTAAAATTCGATAAAAATAGAAAAAATATGGATTATATGGGTATTTCGTCAAGGCAGCAATCGAGTATCCACTTGAGACTATGCTAGATGGATTTTATATATTAAAATACATAAAACTATGATATTTTTATTTACTTACGCAGGGGACTAGGGGGTTAAAATTCGATAAAAATAGAAAAAATATGGATTATATGGGCATTTCGTCAAGACAGCAATCGAGTATCCACTTGAGACTATGCTAGATGGATTTTATATATTAAAATACATAAAACTATGATATTATTATTTACTTACGCAGGGGACTAGGGGGTTAAAATTCGATAAAAACAGAAAAAATATGGATTATATGGGTATTTCGTCAAGGCATTTTATATATTAAAATACATAAAACTATGATATTTTTTATTTACTTACGCAGGGGACTAGGGGGTTAAAATTCGATAAAAATAGAAAAAATATGGATTATATGGGCATTTCGTCAAGAAAGCAATCGAGTATCCACTTGAGACTATGCTAGATGGATTTTATATATTAAAATACATAAAACTATGATATTATTATTTACTTACGCAGGGGACTAGGGGGTTAAAATTCGATAAAAATAGAAAAAATATGGATTATATGGGTATTTCGTCAAGACAGCAATCGAGTATTTACTTGAGACTATACTAGATGTATTTTATATATTAAAATACATAAAACTATGATATTTTTATTTACTTACGCAGGGGACTAGGGGGTTAAAATTCGATAAAAATAGAAAAAATATGGATTATATGAGCATTTCGTCAAGACAGCAATCGAGTATCCACTTGAGACTATGCTAGATGGATTTTATATATTAAAATACATAAAACTATGATATTATTATTTACTTACGCAGGGGACTTGGGGGTTAAAATTCGATAAAAATAGAAAAAATATGGATTATATGGGTATTTCGTCAAGGCAGCAATGGAGTATCCACTTGAGACTATGCTAGATGGATTTTATATATTAAAATACATAAAACTATGATATTTTTATTTACTTACGCAGGGGACTAGGGGGTTAAAATTCGATAAAAATAGAAAAAATATGGATTATATGGGCATTTCGTCAAGACAGCAATCGAGTATCCACTTGAGACTATGCTAGATGGATTTTATATATTAAAATACATAAAACTATGATATTTTTATTTACTTACGCAGGGGACTAGGGGGTTAAAATTCGATAAAAATAGAAAAAATATGGATTATATGGGTATTTCGTCAAGGCAGCAATCGAGTATCCACTTGAGACTATGCTAGATGGATTTTATATATTAAAATACATAAAACTATGATATTTTTATTTACTTACGCAGGGGACTAGGGGGTTAAAATTCGATAAAAATAGAAAAAATATGGATTATATGGGCATTTCGTCAAGACAGCAATCGAGTATCCACTTGAGACTATGCTAGATGGATTTTATATATTAAAATACATAAAACTATGATATTTTTATTTACTTACGCAGGGGACTAGGGGGTTAAAATTCGACAAAAATAGAAAAAATATGGATTATATGGGCATTTCGTCAAGAAAGCAATCGAGTATCCACTTGAGACTATGCTAGATGGATTTTATATATTAAAATACATAAAACTATGATATTTTTATTTACTTACGCAGGGGACTAGGGGGTTAAAATTCGATAAAAATAGAAAAAATATGGATTATATGGGTATTTCGTCAAGACAGCAATCGAGTATCCACTTGAGACTATACTAGATGTATTTTATATATTAAAATACATAAAACTATGATATTTTTATTTACTTACGCAGGGGACTAGGGGGTTAAAATTCGATAAAAATAGAAAAAATATGGATTATATGGGCATTTCGTCAAGACAGCAATCGAGTATCCACTTGAGACTATGCTAGATGGATTTTATATATTAAAATACATAAAACTATGATATTTTTACTTACTTACGCAGGGGACTAGGGGGTTAAAATTCGATAAAAATAGAAAAAATATGGATTATATGGGCATTTCGTCAAGACAGCAATCGAGTATCCACTTGAGACTATGCTAGATGGATTTTATATATTAAAGTACATAAAACTATGATATTTTTATTTACTTACGCAGGGGACTAGGGGGTTAAAATTCGATAAAAATAGAAAAAATATGGATTATATGGGTATTTCGTCAAGACAGCAATCGAGTATCCACTTGAGACTATACTAGATGTATTTTATATATTAAAATACATAAAACTATGATATTTTTATTTACTTACGCAGGGGACTAGGGGGTTAAAATTCGATAAAAATAGAAAAAATATGGATTATATGGGCATTTCGTCAAGACAGCAATCGAGTATCCACTTGAGACTATGCTAGATGGATTTTATATATTAAAATACATAAAACTATGATATTTTTACTTACTTACGCAGGGGACTAGGTGTTTAAAATTCGATAAAAATAGAAAAAATATGGATTATATGGGCATTTCGTCAAGACAGCAATCGAGTATCCACTTGAGACTATGCTAGATGGATTTTATATATTAAAATACATAAAACTATGATATTATTATTTACTTACGCAGGGGACTAGGGGGTTAAAATTCGATAAAAATAGAAAAAATATGGATTATATGGGTATTTCGTCAAGGCAGCAATCGAGTATCCACTTGAGACTATGCTAGATGGATTTTATATATTAAAATACATAAAACTATGATATTTTTATTTACTTACGCAGGGGACTAGGGGGTTAAAATTCGATAAAAATAGAAAAAATATGGATTATATGGGCATTTCGTCAAGACAGCAATCGAGTATCCACTTGAGACTATGCTAGATGGATTTTATATATTAAAATACATAAAACTATGATATTTTTATTTACTTACGCAGGGGACTAGGGGGTTAAAATTCGACAAAAATAGAAAAAATATGGATTATATGGGCATTTCGTCAAGAAAGCAATCGAGTATCCACTTGAGACTATGCTAGATGGATTTTATATATTAAAATACATAAAACTATGATATTTTTATTTACTTACGCAGGGGACTAGGGGGTTAAAATTCGATAAAAATAGAAAAAATATGGATTATATGGGTATTTCGTCAAGACAGCAATCGAGTATCCACTTGAGACTATACTAGATGTATTTTATATATTAAAATACATAAAACTATGATATTTTTATTTACTTACGCAGGGGACTAGGGGGTTAAAATTCGATAAAAATAGAAAAAATATGGATTATATGGGCATTTCGTCAAGACAGCAATCGAGTATCCACTTGAGACTATGCTAGATGGATTTTATATATTAAAATACATAAAACTATGATATTTTTACTTACTTACGCAGGGGACTAGGGGGTTAAAATTCGATAAAAATAGAAAAAATATGGATTATATGGGCATTTCGTCAAGACAGCAATCGAGTATCCACTTGAGACTATGCTAGATGGATTTTATATATTAAAGTACATAAAACTATGATATTTTTATTTACTTACGCAGGGGACTAGGGGTTTAAAATTCGATAAAAATAGAAATAATATGGATTATATGGGCATTTCGTCAAGACTGCAATCGAGTATCCACTTGAGACTATGCTAGATGGATTTTATATATTAAAATACATAAAACTATGATATTTTTATTTACTTACGCAGGGGACTAGGGGGTTAAAATTCGATAAAAACAGAAATAATATGGATTATATGGGCATTTCGTCAAGACAGCAATCGAGTATCCACTTGAGACTATGCTAGATGGATTTTATATATTAAAATACATAAAACTATGATATTTTTATTTACTTACGCAGGGGACTAGGGGTTTAAAATTCGATAAAAATAGAAATAATATGGATTATATGGGCATTTCGTCAAGACTGCAATCGAGTATCCACTTGAGACTATGCTAGATGGATTTTATATATTAAAATACATAAAACTATGATATTTTTATTTACTTACGCAGGGGACTAGGGGGTTAAAATTCGATAAAAACAGAAATAATATGGATTATATGGGTATTTCGTCAAGACAGCAATCGAGTATCCACTTGAGACTATGCTAGATGGATTTTATATACTAAAATACATAAAACAATGATATTTTTACTTACTTACGCAGGGGACTAGGGGGTTAAAATTCGATAAAAATAGAAATAATATGGATTATATGGGTATTTCTTCAAGACTGCAATCGAGTATCCACTTGAGACTATGCTAGATGGATTTTATATATTAAAATACATAAAACAATGATATTTTTACTTACTTACGCAGGGGACTAGGGGGTTAAAATTCGATAAAAATAGAAATAATATGGATTATATGGGTATTTCGTCAAGACAGCAATCGAGTATCCACTTGAGACTATGCTAGATGGATTTTATATATTAAAATACATAAAACTATGATATTATTATTTACTTACGCCGGGGACTAGGGGGTTAACATTCGATAAAAATAGAAAAAATATGGATTATATGGGTATTTCGTTAAGACAGCAATCGAGTATCCACTTGAGACTATGCTAGATGGATTTTATATATTGAAATACATAAAATTATGATATTTTTATTTACTTACGCTGGGGACTAGGGGGTTAAAATTCGATAAAAATAGAAAAAATAAGGATTAAAAAATAGGATTATATTATAAGACAGACGAGTATCCACTTAAGGCTATGCTAGATGGATTTTTTTTAGATTTTTTTAGATCAAAAATGAAGATTTTTTGTTGTTATATTAGTTTTCTCTACACAACTCACACATATCATTTATTATCTTTTCTGCGATTTTAATACCTTTTCGTATTTCCTGAATATTTAGTATACATTTTCTGTGAATATAACGTTGACACATTCTGCATTTAAATACATCTTTTTCTTTATCTGCAGGTAGACTACAAAATAAGCACAAATTTTTTATATCCGAACTATTTTGCAACAGAATTACTTTTAATGTATGTCGATATTGGTCAATATCTATGTTGTCTGTCAAAGGCTGATTTGTTACTAGTAAAGAAAAAAAATATATTATAAATATACCACAATTGACATTATCTTTTTGTTGGATATGGTGAATAGTGTAAAAACGTAAGTCCATTCTTTTATTTAATTTCTGTGTCAAAAATTTTTGTATTTTGTTCAATATGTCGTTTTTCATTAGATTTTCTTTTCCGAGTGGATCTATAAAAGTAAGTTTCTTCTCTTTTAAATTTATTATTGCTACAGTATAATGATTATATTGACATATGGGCATAACTATTAAATTTTTATGAAAGGAAATACTATCTATAAAAGTTTGTGTTAGTGTTTCATTTCCAAATATTATGGATGACTTTGCAACTGATATAATCTGATAATTTTCTTTTTGCATTTTATTAAGTACATAAAGACAATGATCAATTACAAAACTACTTACCCATTCATTACTGTTTAATGTAAAATAGTCATCCGATAGTAATTCCCGAATACTAAAATTAATATTTGAATTTAAAATAACAATATAGCCTCTTCCGGTTTTTAATTCTTTGTAATAGTTTGGGTCATTGACAAGACCATTTTCAAAAAACTGTAGTGTTTCTTTTGTACACCATTTTTTTTCATGTAGTGAAATAACCGTATTTGGAGAAATTATTTTAGGTAAAAGATTAAACAAATAAAATGGCTTTAGTTTTGTTAGCATTTTAGTCCAGAATAATGGATTTCTTTGTACCCTTACGATTTTTATACCCTTGAAAGTGTAAATTATTAGATCGCACCAAACTCTGTCTGTTATTTCTAATAAACCCTGGATTTGATAGTAGTAATCATGTTCTACCTTGACAGATTTACCACTTGCATCTAAAAAATCAAATTTATATAACATAGGATCCTTAAATCTTGCATTAAAGGGACATTTGATTTCTATTATTCCATCGCTATTAATGAGTCCATCTGGCGATCCAGCTATATAGGGATATGACTTGTGAATAATGAGACCTACCTGTTTACAAACTAAATTTGTGTGCAATTGGTATGCATTTCTGGCGTCCTCTTCATATTTAATTCCATGAAGTGTGGCTTTAGTTTTAACAAATTTTTGATCTAAAATAGTTTTTAATATATTTTCGTATGATAATTCATTTCTGACTTTACAAATTCTACCAAAATAAGATGATGTTACTCGAATTCTTCTTTCATTTCTCCATTCTGAATTTATACTTTGTAAACGTGTTTTTATTTCTATTAAATTTCGGTCTTTTTCTGATGATGGCAATTGACTTAAAAATTTTTCACATTTTTCATAGAAAGGAGGCACTATTGTTTTATCCACTACTACGCTGGAATTAAGAGTACATAGTTCACAAATAAATTCACCACTGTATGTTCTATTTACATCTGAAATAGCCTGTTCACACGACTGATGAATCCATTTTAAACAGCGATCACACTGGACCCAACTTGTTATATTTTCTTTCATTCCATGTCCACAGTAAGCGCATTGTGGCACATCGGCGTCGTCTTCTGCATATATGTAATTATCAATACTATCTAACGATTTAAAATTTTTAAGAAATCTACCGGTAAAGTGGGTATTCATTTTCTTTTTTTGGCGACACCAAGTTTCTTGTGAATGTTTTTCTTCAGTTCTATCTTCTTTCGTTAAATTTGTTTTTGGAATACTCAAATCACTTTCCGTTTTTAAGGACAATATGTCTGTTCTAAGGTATCTTAAAAACTGAGAACATTTTATATTTCTCTCATGTTTTAAAGTGATATTTTTTAACTGACCAAAATAATTTTCAATTAATGAATTACTTAATAACCCGTCTTGAAGTAAACTGATGTTCCACAATGGCCAGTAGGGTAAATATTTATTTAAAATTATATCTGAAAATATTTTATTAAAATAGATATTTAACTCCTTGCCAGAATTATCGATGTTTATGTTTGAGAATAATGACAAGAATTTTTTATAGAAGGGACTATTCAAATAGAGACTATTTGTTTTTTTTTCTGCAGAGGAAGATGCAATTTCTTTAAAATCATCTTCTAATACAAATTTATCTTCACTTAAATCTTTAATTTTATGTACTGCAATGTCTACAACAAATGATTTATATTTTGAATTTAGAATTATGTAAACATTCTTGATAAACATTTCAAAGGATCTCATGTCTCCAACTAGCATTGAAGCAGCCATTAAATCTTTAAAAAAATGTTTTTGTTGTTCATTCGTTGCCACTCTATCAATGTCTTTACATACCATTTTCATAAAATGAGCACAACATAAATGAACCGTTATAATTTGGTTATCGATGGAACTGTGTTTTTCATCAAGTATTAAATAACATTTTTCTAAATACTCCAATAATGTACATCTATTTAATGACTTACATATTGCATGTAGAGCTGCAAATGAAAAGTCCGTCACAATTCTTGACATTGAAGGCCAAAAGTTCTGCTCTTCACAAAAATATCTATAATCATGTAACAATTTAAAAATTGCATTTGAATCGTGTAGAGATGATACCATAGAAAATATGGGGTATATTCTTTTCGGTTTTGAAATAAGCATTACTGCACAATAAAAGTAAATTCTCTTATTTATCGATGGTATGGGATGCCTTACAATACCTCCTGTTGCATCAAAATGAACAATTGGAAGACTTCCAGTTTGCTCAAATTGATTTTTAAGAACCAGCAATTGTTCCACACTATAAGTTTTTACGTTGAATGGAATGGAAATTTCTTTAATATATTCGGGATGAGCTTGTTGTAACAAAATTAAATCTAATAAATCATCTTTATGGCGATCTAAGTGGCCTAATGCTTCGGATCTAATTTTTCTTAAAGTGCAATCGGATTTAATTAACTGTAAATTTTTTGTTTCTTTTATGACACTAGTGTTACTATTTAATAAAATATTTTTTTTATAAGTAAAAGGTTTGATAGTTTTTAGTTTATTTTTCATAAAATCTCGTTCTAGGCCCCTAACCTGGCTGGTTAACATTACGTTATGAGAAAAATCTATGGACGTGCTGTAAACAAGAACTTTTTTTTCTATAATACTAATGGATATTAGAAACTTCTTACATTGATAATTATTATGCTTACATCTTGCGTAGATATTAATCACATTTTGTTTTTTAGAAAATGTTTTATAATGAAATATAATAAGACAGCTATTATTAACATATTTTGATATTTTGTTTTTAATGAATCCTGGATAATATTTCTTGTTCAACTGTTGATTCTTATATAATATGTTCCATACATTTTCTTTAATATAGAAACAACCTTCAAAATGTTTACATTTGTTGTAACCATCAATAATTTTGTTGGGATAAATGTTTTTAGAATTCGATGGCAGCAAAGCGGCCATAGTAAGAGGACTTGATACGTTTAAAAATTCCTTCGGTATACCAAAACTATCCGGAGTAATTTCAGATAATTTATTTTTTGTTGAGTTATTACTTATACTGTCGGAAGAGTCAAATCTGTTATTTAAAAACTCATTCGATGATTCTTTAGAGTTAGCAATAACGTCATCTGCATGGTTAGTCGTAGGTTCACCAGTGGAAATACGATCTTCAATATTATCACTATTCGTGAAATCAATTGTAGAACACTTATCATTCCAAGATGATTTGATTGCTGTTGGAGAAACATTAGATGAAATAATATCCTCATATTTTTCAACATTAAGTTTACATGGAGTAGATGTATTTCTAACCAAAGGATTATTTTTAATGTTACAACAATTAGTGCATAAAATTCTCCAACACTTGTAAATCTTTAATCTGTTTTTTAAAGTATTTTTTACTTTCAGATATTTACAAATGTTCCTATAAACTGAATTGACAGTTTTGTATGACTTGCATATTTCTCCCAACCTATAACCTGAATTAGTAATCGCTTCAAGTACCGCATCGGAAGTAATTCTCTTATTTCCAAATTTTAATAAATTTAATTGTAAATACTTTCTAAATGATAAATTTTTGTTGACTATATTATATACAACACTTCCAAACCCATATTTCGAACCAGCTAATTTTTTTGCTATATTATTGCACAAATCCTTATTAATATGTGTATTAATATGTAAATTGCCAAAATGCTGTTTCAATGCATCTGCTATAACAGCATAACAATGTTCCTTAGAAAGTGTCTTCATTTTATTAACTAAGAACTTAATTATAATAAAGCCAAAAAATCAACACAATAAAACCAATTATTAAATAATAGTATTAGTTTAAACTTATGTATAAGACTAACAAAGAAAAACAAACTATAATAACTAAAAACAAATCTAGAGCTAAACCTTAAACAACTATTAAAAACTTAAAATTAAACTTAAAATTAAAATTAAACAAAAACCTAAAAAACAAATTTAAAACCCAGAATCTACCAAACAGTTTAGATTAAATTGTAATAATGTTTGCTAACATATATGTTAAATATATGAACATGAGATATCAAAAAATATTTAAATAGTAAAAATTCTTGAAAAATCGGAGTAATAGGCAAAAAAGTTATAAAGAAAAATGGAAGCTAATGATATAGACTAATAGAATTCAAAAATTCAAACAACCAAATCAAAAATAATTTTTGATTACATCTGTTAGGTATATGAACATGAGATATCAAAAAATATTTAAATAGTAAAAATTCTTGAAAGATCGGAGTAATAGGCAAAAAAGTTATAAAGAAAAATGGAAGCTAATGATAAAGACTAATAGAATTCAAAAATTCAAACAACCAAATCAAAAATAATTTTTGATTACATCTGTTAGGTATATGAACATGAGATATCAAAAAATATTTAAATAGTAAAAATTCTTGAAAGATCGGAGTAATAGGCAAAA
The DNA here is from genome assembly GCA_035357415.1 of Ophraella communa. NCBI lineage: Eukaryota > Metazoa > Arthropoda > Insecta > Coleoptera > Chrysomelidae > Ophraella > Ophraella communa. The sequence goes on from CM068983.1 coordinate 34,858,235, forward strand.
AAGTTATAAAGAAAAATGGAAGCTAATGATAAAGACTAATAGAATTCAAAAATTCAAACAACCAAATCAAAAATAATTTTTGATTACATATGTTAGGTATATGAACATGAGATATCAAAAAATATTTAAATAGTAAAAATTCTTGATAAATCGGAGTAATAGGCAAAAAAGCTATAAAGAAAAATGGAAGCTAATGATAAAGACTAAGAGAATTCAGAAATTCAAACAACCAAATCAAAAATAATTTTTGATTACATATGTTAGGTATATGAACATGAGATATCAAAAAATATTTAAATAGTAAAAATTCTTGATAAATCGGAGTAATAGGCAAAAAAGTTATAAAGAAAAATGGAAGCTAATGATAAAGACTAAGAGAATTCAAAAATTCAAACAACCAAATCAAAAATAATTTTTGATTACATATGTTAGGTATATGAACATGAGATATCAAAAAATATTTAAATAGTAAAAATTCTTGATAAATCGGAGTAATAGGCAAAAAAGTTATAAAGAAAAATGGAAGCTAATGATAAAGACTAAGAGAATTCAAAAATTCAAACAACCAAATCAAAAATAATTTTTGATTACATATGTTAGGTATATGAACATGAGATATCAAAAAATATTTAAATAGTAAAAATTCTTGATAAATCGGAGTAATAGGCAAAAAAGTTATAAAGAAAAATGGAAGCTAATGATAAAGACTAAGAGAATTCAGAAATTCAAACAACCAAATCAAAAATAATTTTTGATTACATATGTTAGGTATATGAACATGAGATATCAAAAAATATTTAAATAGTAAAAATTCTTGATAAATCGGAGTAATAGGCAAAAAAGTTATAAAGAAAAATGGAAGCTAATGATAAAGACTAAGAGAATTCAAAAATTCAAACAACCAAATCAAAAATAATTTTTGATTACATATGTTAGGTATATGAACATGAGATATCAAAAAATATTTAAATAGTAAAAATTCTTGATAAATCGGAGTAATAGGCAAAAAAGTTATAAAGAAAAATGGAAGCTAATGATAAAGACTAAGAGAATTCAAAAATTCAAACAACCAAATCAAAAATAATTTTTGATTACATATGTTAGATATATGAACATGAGATATCAAAAAATATTTAAATAGTAAAAATTCTTGATAAATCGGAGTAATAGGCAAAAAAGTTATAAAGAAAAATGGAAGCTAATGATAAAGACTAAGAGAATTCAGAAATTCAAACAACCAAATCAAAAATAATTTTTGATTACATATGTTAGGTATATGAACATGAGATATCAAAAAATATTTAAATAGTAAAAATTATTGAAAAATCGGAGTAATAGGCAAAAAAGTTATAAAGAAAAATGGGAGCTAATGATAAAGACTAAGAGAATTCAGAAATTCAAACAACCAAATCAAATTTTAACCCCCTAGTCCCCTGCGTAAGTAAATAAAAATATCATAGTATTTTAATATATAAAATCCATCTAGCATAGTCTCAAGTGAATACTCAATTGCTGTCTTGACGAAATGCCCATATAATCCATATTATTTCTATTTTTATCGAATTTTAACCCCCTAGTCCCCTGCGTAAGTAAATAAAAATATCATAGTTTTATGTATTTTAATATATAAAATCCATCTAGCATAGTCTCAAGTGGATACTCGATTGCTGTCTTGACGAAATGCCCATATAATCCATATTTTTTCTATTTTTATCGAATTTTAACCCCCTAGTCCCCTGCGTAAGTAAATAAAAATATCATAGTTTTATGTATTTTAATATATAAAATCCATCTAGCATAGTCTCAAGTGGATACTCGATTGCTGTCTTGACGAAATGCCCATATAATCCATATTTTTCTATTTTTATCGAATTTTAACCCCTAGTCCCCTGCGTAAGTAAATAAAAATATCATAGTTTTATGTATTTTAATATATAAAATCCATCTAGCATAGTCTCAAGTGGATACTCGATTGCTGTCTTGACGAAATGCCCATATAATCCATATTTTTTCTATTTTTATCGAATTTTAACCCCCTAGTCCCCTGCGTAAGTAAATAAAAATATCATAGTTTTATGTATTTTAATATATAAAATCCATCTAGCATAGTCTCAAGTGGATACTCGATTGCTGTCTTGACGAAATGCCCATATAATCCATTTTTTTTCTATTTTTATCGAATTTTAACCCCCTAGTCCCCTGCGTAAGTAAATAAAAATATCATAGTTTTATGTATTTTAATATATAAAATCCATCTAGCATAGTCTCAAGTGGATACTCGATTGCTGTCTTGACGAAATGCCCATATAATCCATATTTTTTCTATTTTTATCGAATTTTAACCCCCTAGTCCCCTGCGTAAGTAAGTAAAAATATCATAGTTTTATGTATTTTAATATATAAAATCCATCTAGCATAGTCTCAAGTGGATACTCGATTGCTGTCTTGACGAAATGCCCATATAATCCATATTTTTTCTATTTTTATCGAATTTTAACCCCCTAGTCCCCTGCGTAAGTAAATAAAAATATCATAGTTTTATGTATTTTAATATATAAAATCCGTCTAGCATAGTCTCAAGTGGATACTCGATTGCTGTCTTGACGAAATGCCCATATAATCCATATTTTTTCTATTTTTATCGAATTTTAACCCCCTAGTCCCCTGCGTAAGTAAATAAAAATATCATAGTTTTATCTATTTTAGTATATAAAATCCATCTAGCATAGTCTCAAGTGGATACTCGATTGCTGTCTTGACGAAATGCCCATATAATCCATATTATTTCTATTTTTATCGAATTTTAAACCCCTAGTCCCCTGCGTAAGTAAATAATAATATCATAGTTTAATGTATTTTAATATATAAAATCCATCTAGCATAGTCTCAAGTGGATACTCGATTGCTGTCTTGAGGAAATGCCCATATAATCCATATTTTTTCTATTTTTATCGAATTTTAACCCCCTAGTCCCCTGCGTAAGTTAATAAAAATATAATAGTTTTATGTATTTTAATATATAAAATCCATCTAGCATAGTCTCAAGTGGATACTCGATTGCTGTCTTGAGGAAATGCCCATATAATCCATATTTTTTCTATTTTTATCGAATTTTAACCCCCTAGTCCCCTGCGTAAGTAAATAAAAATATCATAGTTTTATGTATTTTAATATATAAAATCCATCTAGCATAGTCTCAAGTGGATACTCGATTGCTGTCTTGACGAAATGCCCATATAATCCATATTTTTTCTATTTTTATCGAATTTTAACCCCCTAGTCCCCTGCGTAAGTAAATAAAAATATCATAGTTTTATGTATTTTAATATATAAAATCCATCTAGCATAGTCTCAAGTGGATACTCGATTGCTGTCTTGACGAAATGCCCATATAATCCATATTTTTTCTATTTTTATCGAATTTTACCTCCTAGTCCCCTGCGTAAGTAAATAAAAATATCATAGTTTTATGTATTTTAATATATAAAATCCATCTAGCATAGTCTCAAGTGGATACTCGATTGCTGTCTTGACGAAATGCCCATATAATCCATATTTTTTCTATTTTTATCGAATTTTAACCCCTAGTCCCCTGCGTAAGTAAATAAAAATATCATAGTTTTATGTATTTTAATATATAAAATCCATCTAGCATAGTCTCAAGTGGATACTCGATTGCTGTCTTGACGAAATGCCCATATAATCCATATTTTTTCTATTTTTATCGAATTTTAACCCCCTAGTCCCCTGCGTAAGTAAATAAAAATATCATAGTTTTATGTATTTTAATATATAAAATCCATCTAGCATAGTCTCAAGTGGATACTCGATTGCTGTCTTGACGAAATGCCCATATAATCCATATTTTTTCTATTTTTATCGAATTTTAACCCCTAGTCCCCTGCGTAAGTAAATAAAAATATCATAGTTTTATGTATTTTAATATATAAAATCCATCGAGCATAGTCTCAAGTGGATACTCGATTGCTGTCTTGACGAAATGCCCATATAATCCATATTTTTCTATTTTTATCGAATTTTAACCCCCTAGTCCCCTGCGTAAGTAAATAAAAATATCATAGTTTTATGTATTTTAATATATAAAATCCATCTAGCATAGTCTCAAGTGGATACTCGATTGCTGTCTTGACGAAATGCCCATATAATCCATATTTTTTCTATTTTTATCGAATTTTAACCCCCTAGTCCCCTGCGTAAGTAAATAAAAATATCATAGTTTTATGTATTTTAATATATAAAATCCATCTAGCATAGTCTCAAGTGGATACTCGATTGCTGTCTTGACGAAATGCCCATATAATCCATATTTTTTCTATTTTTATCGAATTTTAACCCCTAGTCCCCTGCGTAAGTAAATAAAAATATCATAGTTTTATGTATTTTAATATATAAAATCCATCTAGCATAGTCTCAAGTGGATACTCGATTGCTGTCTTGACGAAATGCCCATATAATCCATATTTTTTCTATTTTTATCGAATTTTAACCCCCTAGTCCCCTGCGTAAGTTAATAAAAATATAATAGTTTTATGTATTTTAATATATAAAATCCATCTAGCATAGTCTCAAGTGGATACTCGATTGCTGTCTTGACGAAATGCCCATATAATCCATATTTTTTCTATTTTTATCGAATTTTAACCCCTAGTCCCCAGCGTAAGTAAATAACAATATCATAGTTTTATGTATTTTAATATATAAAATCCATCTAGCTTAGTCTCAAGTGGATACTCGATTGCTGTCTTGACGAAATGCCCATATAATCAATATTTTTTCTATTTTTATCGAATTTTAACCCCTAGTCCCCTGCGTAAGTAAATAAAAATATCATAGTTTTATGTATTTTAATATATAAAATCCATCTAGCATAGTCTCAAGTGGATACTCGATTGCTGTCTTGACGAAATGCCCATATAATCCATATTTTTTCTATTTTTATCGAATTTTAACCCCTAGTCCCCTGCGTACGTAATAAAAATATCATAGATTTATGTAGTTTAATATATAAAATCCATCTAGCACAGTCTCAAGTGGATACTCGATTGCTGTCTTGACGAAATGCCCATATAATCCATATTTTTTCTATTTTTATCGAATTTTACCTCCTAGTCCCCTGCGTAAGTAAATAAAAATATCATAGTTTTATGTATTTTAATATATAAAATCCATCTAGCATAGTCTCAAGTGGATACTCGATTGCTGTCTTGACGAAATGCCCATATAATCCATATTTTTTCTATTTTTATCGAATTTTAACCCCCTAGTCCCCTGCGTAAGTAAATAAAAATATCATAGTTTTATGTATTTTAATATATAAAATCCATCTAGCATAGTCTCAAGTGGATACTCGATTGCTGTCTTGACGAAATGCCCATATAATCCATATTTTTTCTATTTTTATCGAATTTTAACCCCCTAGTCCCCTGCGTAAGTAAATAAAAATATCATAGTTTTATGTATTTTAATATATAAAATCCATCTAGCATAGTCTCAAGTGGATACTCGATTGCTGTCTTGACGAAATGCCCATATAATCCATATTTTTTCTATTTTTATCGAATTTTAACCCCTAGTCCCCTGCGTAAGTAAATAAAAATATCATAGTTTTATGTATTTTAATATATAAAATCCATCTAGCATAGTCTCAAGTGGATACTCGATTGCTGTCTTGACGAAATGCCCATATAATCCATATTTTTTCTATTTTTATCGAATTTTAACCACCTAGTCCCCTGCGTAAGTAAATAATAATATCATAGTTTTATGTATTTTAATATATAAAATCCATCTAGCATAGTCTCAAGTGGATACTCGATTGCTGTCTTGACGAAATACCCATATAATCCATATTTTTTCTATTTTTATCGAATTTTAACTTCCTATTCCCCTGCGTAAGTAAATAATAATATCATAGTTTTATGTATTTTAATATATAAAATCCATCTAGCATAGTCTCAAGTGGATACTCGATTGCTGCTTTGACGAAATGCCCATATAATCCATATTTTTTCTATTTTTATCGAATTTTAACCCCCTAGTCCCCTGCGTAAGTAAATAATAATATCATAGTTTTATGTATTTTAATATATAAAATCCATCTAGCATAGTCTCAAGTGGATACTCGATTGCTGTCTTGACGAAATGCCCATATAATCCATATTTTTTCTATTTTTATCGAATTTTAACCCCTAGTCCCCTGCGTAAGTAAATAAAAATATCATAGTTTTATGTATTTTAATATATAAAATCCATCTAGCATAGTCTCAAGTGGATACTCGATTGCTGTCTTGACGAAATGCCCATATAATCCATATTTTTTCTATTTTTATCGAATTTTAACCCCCTAGTCCCCTGCGTAAGTAAATAATAATATCATAGTTTTATGTATTTTAATATATAAAATCCATCTAGCATAGTCTCAAGTGGATACTCGATTGCTGTCTTGACGAAATGCCCATATAATCCATATTTTTTCTATTTTTATCGAATTTTAACCCCCTAGTCCCCTGCGTAAGTAAATAATAATATCATAGTTTTATGTATTTTAATATATAAAATCCATCTAGCATAGTCTCAAGTGGATACTCGATTGCTGTCTTGACGAAATGCCCATATAATCCATATTTTTTCTATTTTTATCGAAATTTAACACCCTAGTCCCCTGCGTAAGTAAATAAAAATATCATAGTTTTATGTATTTTAATATATAAAATCCATCTAGCATAGTCTCAAGTGGATACTCGATTGCTGTCTTGACGAAATGCCCATATAATCCATATTTTTTCTATTTTTATCGAATTTTAACCCCTAGTCCCCTGCGTAAGTAAATAAAAATATCATAGTTTTATGTATTTTAATATATAAAATCCATCTAGCATAGTCTCAAGTGGATACTCGATTGCTGTCTTGACGAAATGCCCATATAATCCATATTTTTTCTATTTTTATCGAATTTTAACCCCCTAGTCCCCTGCGTAAGTAAATAAAAATATCATAGTTTTATGTATTTTAATATATAAAATCCATCTAGCATAGTCTCAAGTGGATACTCGATTGCTGCCTTGACGAAATACCCATATAATCCATATTTTTTCTATTTTTATCGAATTTTAACCCCCTAGTCCCCTGCGTAAGTAAGTAAAAATATCATAGTTTTATGTATTTTAATATATAAAATCCATCTAGCATAGTCTCAAGTGGATACTCGATTGCTGCCTTGACGAAATACCCATATAATCCATATTTTTTCTATTTTTATCGAATTTTAACCCCCAAGTCCCCTGCGTAAGTAAATAATAATATCATAGTTTTATGTATTTTAATATATAAAATCCATCTAGCATAGTCTCAAGTGGATTGTTGCCTTGTCAAAATGTAAATGGCTAAATATAATCAATATATTTACGAGTATTATGATCGGTTTTTTTTTCATTTGTTGATAAAATAAAATATCTTTTTTTACATTAAATGATTTTACTAATACGTCTTGTATTGGTTTATAGATTTTTGCTGTTCTTATTGTGCCTTTTATAATTATGGATAGTTACCCTATTTGACGAACGCCTGCGGATATTCGGGTGAATTCGCCATTTTACCTGCTAGAAAATATCTGCCAAGTTCACACAGGTATGACTTTTTATTATCTTTAAGATTAATTGAATTGTTATATTAACAAAATATATTTTAGAATATTTAGATAATATAAATGAATGTTGATTTATAGTTATTAGGAAGCAATCAAATTAATTGTTCAATAATGTTATTGAATTTTTGGCAGTTCTATGATTTTATCAATACTGGTCAAATGACTATTGGTTTTATCAGTGTAAACCGAAATGATTGGCTAACATTTAGCAGAAAACATTGAAGATGAAGCGTTAGTTTTGTATCTTTCTTTGATTGTTTAACCTCTAGTTGGTTTAAAATATAATAGTGACATCAATTTTAATTTTAAAATAACTATTCATAAACAAGACAATGTCTGTTGAAATAACTACTACCATTCATCTAATTTTTATCGTTACTATATGATATACATTTATTTACATATAATGATGTTGTTTTATGTTAAAATATTTGTAATGGAACAAAAATTTCCCTGGTAAACTTGACGCCGCAGCCCGATCAAACCAATAAACTTAAAGGTTAAACATAAGGTATTCACAACGTTTAGAGATAATTGTTTGACTTCGAAGTATGGAAAGGTTATAAAAACAAATTAAAACCAAGTGTATTCAAGTAATAAGTTCGCTGTTTCACATTATTAATATTGAATTTTCATTAAATTACTTTTCGTTTTTCGATATATTTGCCCTGTGAAGTTTTGAGTTTACTTTAAGAAACATAGTTAATTTTGTATGGGTTTTCAATTAGTATTAATCTCAAAGAAATTAATTTGCCTACATTTTTACAGTTGTACTATTTTTGAAATTTAGCTTAAACTTAATTCAGGGTCTGAGTTAGGTTCTTTGTCTGCGCGTCGGAAGCCAACACTACTTTCTAGCAAAAATGTAATACTTTTTCCCTTGTATTATAAATAACTAATTTTTTGAAATTGATTGACGATGCTAGTTATTAACGAAACAGCTGTAATTGAATTTTAAAACGTATTTTTCGAATAAATAGTGGAAGTTTAGTTCAACCGTTCAGTTATTTATTGTTCTTATAATTTTTTAGATCCCTAGAAATTAAATCAATGAGAACAGTGAGAAGTTATGAATGAGACAATAAATATAGGAAGTTTTCCACTGTTTAACTATATTCTTTAATTAATGCTTCATTCTATACAGGCTGCTCCATCTCAGACGGTCCACCCTCTATATTACTTATCCCCAGGAAAATTTCCTGATTATTTTCTTTAGGGGAGGGACATATTTTGACTTTTGACCTCCTATAAGAGGACGCTTCAACCCCTCAAAATTGAATAGGGTTAGGGAGGTTGAGTGCTACTTCCTTTGTAAGGTTTTGGAAGCCTCCCTACGAAAAAACTCACATTTTTAAGAAAATTATTGTTTTTTTTATACTTGCAAATGAAGAAAACCAAATCTGCGTTTTAAAATAAAATGTTCAAACTGTTCTCCATTGAGTTCTATACAATAATGCAATCTTGACTGAAAACCTCTAATATGCTCCAGCATATTTGGATTTATTTGATGACACTCATTTAGAATTAGTTGACGTACGCAGTCACAAAAATCTTGGATTTAAGGTGTCCCCGCAATAAAAAGTCCAGATGGTTTAGGTTAGGAGATCGGGCAGGCCACTCCATAGGACCTCTTTTTCAAATCCAACGACCAGGTATTGGCAAACTGGTGCAACGGAGTGAGGAGGAGCTCCGTTTTGTTGGAAATAAAATAGGCGACTGAACTGATATTGAATATCGGACTTTGAACTACATCATCGTATTGTTACAGACCCTAATTAATTTTTGCATCCCATTAAAACTATTATAAATGCGATTTATGAGCCTATTCGTTGTTCGAAACCATGAAATTTCATATCCTATTTTAAACAATCCATGACAGGCGCCAATTTGTATTAATGATGACGTCACTTGTTAAGGGGTGTCCTTATTGGTCTGTTGATGTTCCATTTCCACTTGACATCCAATGTTGCCAAATCACGTATTAAAAACAATTTAACCGGAAATGTGTCTTCATAATATAGAGATTGATGCCGAAAACTCCTTCGAAATGAATACTTCATCTCATTAATAGACATATGACACGTTCCTGATGATTATCTCAGAATTAGCGGCGTGGGAGAACCACGAAATTAATTTTTGACCCTCATTTAAAACGTTCTTTAAATATTCGTTAGAAATTTGGCAACATGTTATGTTATTCTCTTTCTTTCTTGGTTGAGAAGTGTGCTGCCATGTTGTCACGTTAATAAAGCTAAATGTCCTCAAGTATGAATTACCACCTAATGCTTAATATAAAATATCGAATATTATGAGCAAATCATCGTTGTATCTGAGAGAATATATAACAGTTGAGTAGTTCATTTCATAATTAAAGTTCAAAAAATCAATATTTGAGAATCAATTGTGATTATTTTCTGAAACTTAATGAAATTTGCTGATTCCCAAGTGGCAACCGTGTTGTTCTCTTCCCCTTCTAATTAAATCGTGACGTCACTTGCTATGTGCGGCAAAATTTAAACCGTTTGAATATTATTGTGACTTTATTGCTGATTTAGAGTTCGTATGATCAATAAAAAAAAATATTAAAATCGCCTAATATTCATGTATATTATTTAAATTAATTGGTAGAGGATCTTTTTATAATTTTTCAGCTATTACCGGATCAATCGCATTTTCCAGCACGTCAAGATAAATTTCTCCATTTAAATTACCAGGAATAAACAGAGGTCCAATTAGGTGGTCTCCCAAAATTCCTACCCAAACGTTAAGCTTTTTCGGATGTTGTGTAGATTTCAGTAAAAATTTTCCTGAAATTAACATTGCAGCTGCTTTACCGTACATTTAAATTTGTGCAGTGATGGTTGATGGTTTCGGACGACTCCATATTATGGTGGATGGATTATGGTGCCATCTAGCCGCATATGTTAAAAGTAGATACCAAGGTAGAAATCTGGGAAATCTGAAAATGTCATTGGTCTGCAGCTATCTACATTTAACTGGATTAATGCCAATGTTGCCATATTTCAACTAAAGTAACTAGATATTTCTTAGTTCGTGTGAATTTGTGACACTTACTTTTTATCCGTAATAGAAGTGTAGCGAATAATTACTTGATAATATTTTTGAATTAAAACAAAGAAGATACACAATTTTAAACTAAACCTTTTTTCTAGTATAATATTAAACTGCATCAAAAATTAGGCTGAAGAGATGGCAACATTGACAATATTAAGTTAGTTAAATCTAGATGGATGGCTATATAGTCTGGGCAATAAGTCATTTAAATCGGATTTGGGTTCCAGTGATTCGAAAAATTTGATTTTGGTGTCAATCGATTCGAAATGACAAATAGAAAAATTTTCCTGAATATCAAAACGGGCATAAAAAAATTTCCTATTGTTATTAACAATTTAAGATTTTAAAAAAAGGGGGTTTACATTTTTGCTAATAACTCAAAAACTATAATAGCTAGAACAAAAAACCGAACGGATTCTTAAAGGGCAGGAAATTTCCAACAAGAAAGTCCTAACTCCCCGAACTGTAGCTCAATTATTAATAGGTGTAAATTAATGTTGAAAATGGCGTAAAAAACGGGCGGCGCGTCACCGCCGCAACGAGCAAATAACTTAATATATTTTTTTTCAGTAAGTAAATATTAATAAAAAAAATTAAAAAAATTCCAGCACTAACAGAACATATCAGAGAATAAATTTTTGCAGTCAAAAAAATTTTTTCGTTATTTTTCACATTTCTATCCATTTGTTAATCAACAAATTACATCTTCATTATTGCTAACTTTAAATTCGTTACTGTAAGTAAAATAAAAACACAAGAATTTTTTTAACCCTTGGAATCCTTTATCATGAAGCTACTAAACAAATTTATGTAATAAAATTTTTAAATTTTTAAAAATTGAAATTGTTATTAACAAGCAAAGTAAACAAATGCGATTTAACATGTGAAAAATTTTATTTTTTTTTAAAAATTGTTGACAGTCGTTTTTAATACGCAATAAACAATATAAATCCAATTTTTTTAAATTTTTATGACCAATTGTTTAAAAAATTTTTATAAACAAATGGCTTATTTAACAATTTTTCAAAATTTTTTCTTGCCATTTTATTGTTTATAAAATACCATGCGATTTAAAAAAATATTAACAAAATTATTTAATTGTTAACGTTATTGTTTATTATTATTGTTTAATTTCAAAATCAAGAAATGAAAAAATTCTAAAAATCATAATTTTCTCTTCTTTACAAACCAATATTTTCGAATTGTTTAGTTAATAATTTAATTGTTTATTAATTAAACAACTTGTTATAAACAATTGCATCGACAATTAATATTTTTTTATAACATCTTACATCATACTGAATACGATGGTATATGTTAAATTTTCGAAAAAAATTTTTTCCCATGGTTTTAAGAAATTTTTGAAATTTCATTTCTCATTTTTGAATCGGAATTTATTATGCAGCAATTGTTTATAAGCTTATAACTCGTAAACAATGCAAGATAGGTCAAAAACTTTTTCAAGCAATTTTGTTCAGTATTTCCTAATGAATAAATCTTGACTAGTTTTAAGTCGATTAAATTATTTGTTTAAAAGTTATACTTATTTGTTTATAAAAAATCTTCGTTTTTTCCATGTTTCACCCCTATTTTCGTTTATAACTCATGAACGGTACAATTTACGTCAAAAACTTTTTCAAGCAATATTGTAGAGTATTTATAACTTAAAATTTTGAGCCCAACCGGAAGTCTCTATCTTTATTATTAAAAAAGTTATGATTGATTGTTACTTACCTGTCTATTTTTTTTTTATTCAACTATGTTTATATGTACATTTCATGTTTATTTAGGATTGTAAAAATAATTTTATAGGTTCCTATATAAAATAATAACATTTATAAACTTTTTTATAATTTTTTATTTATTTAACAATCAATTTTATTAAAAAAAAATTTTCTAAATGTTTTTTCTTTATTTTTCTGAGTAGTAAGTATTGTTGTATTCGGGTATAGAAATTTGGATAAATTTATTTTAAAATTATATGCATATTTTCTAATTTAGTATTTAGTTCCACTTAACGTATTATAATATTGAATATTTTTGTATATTCAGTTATTAAGATTCGGAGAACTTTTACCTTCATTTCGTACCTTTCAGCTGCTTGGAGTACGGTATTCGTATCGTTATTCTTTTATATTTGTCATTTTTTTCTACCTGAGAAAATTACTGGCATAGAATAGAAACTGACGTGTCTCTTATACCTGGACAGTGCTCAGTGTACAACTTTTATTTGTGGGGTTTGTGAGTCTAGTTTTTTTGGGGAGAGTCAGTTTTCTGCGGATATTTCATGTGTATACATACTGTGAAGTTTACGTCTCGATATTCAATTTTTTTATTGTGAGTGTTTATATTAACTACCGATCCTGTGTTTTTGGCTAAATTGCTACCGAAAATGGAGTCATCCAAAAACTGTATTTTTTGCAAAAAATCGTTGAAAGTTGGTGAAACTAATACAGTGAAATCAAAAGGAATACAAACATTGATTCAGCGCTGTATTACATTAAACAACGGCAACGACAAAATTTTGGCAAATAAAACTGAAATAAAAGTACATAAAAAATGTCAGACTGACTGTTTACGTCTCAAATCATCAATTCCTGATCCTGAAGAATCAACATCTTCATGTTCAAGATCATCATCATCACGATCACGATCAAGATCATCATCATCATGTGGTGCTGCAGATTTTTCTCTTAAATCGTGTTGCATTATTTGCAGTAGTGGGCCTAAAAAAGAACGTCTTATCATTTGTTCTGATCTATTAAAACCAAAATTATTAGAAATAGCTGATCGTCGAACCGATATTCTTGGAGATACGGTAAGACATCGAATTATCAATATTGATTCTTTAAAACAAGCCGAAGCACGTTACCATAAATCTTGCTATGACGATTTTAAGTACGTTCCAAAAACAAATTTTGATTTACGATATCCTGAACTGCATGCCGCATTTGAAAGGCTTTACGAGTTTATTGAAAATAGTAGTGAATGCCAATTTACTCTTACTGAATTGAAACAAGTTTTGAAATACAATGCCGACAATAAAACAATAATCAAGTATTTGCGAGAAAAATATAATGACGATATATTTATTGAACAAAGCCGTGGAAAAGACACAATAATATGCTATTCTGGATCTGGGGATTATATGATAGACGATATATGGTATACGCAACAAGAAGAAGAAAAAGAAAATGAAAACATAAGAATAATTAAAACAGCCGCTGAATTAGTGAGAAAACAAATAAAAATAACTAAATACGACAAAACAAGTTATCCGTCATCAACAGTATTTTTAGATACAGTGCAAGACGATGTACCGAAATATTTACAAATTTTTTTAAATGAAATTATGCTTTATGAAATCAATAAAAAAAAGAAAAGAGCTGAAAAAAAAAGAAATGCATCAATAAACGTTACGGATTTCGAAGAAAAACAAAAAGGTAATTATAAACATGTGATTTTAAATCTGTAAAATCTGTCCCATCTTCTTTTTCCTATTTATTTTTAAATTCCACCAAATATCAAAAAAAGAAATTTATTTTTGGTTTCAGATTTCAACAAAGTGCCCGCCGAAATGGAAGGTACTTCCATGAATATCGATGATAGCTTGATTGATGACGAAGATCATTCCGAGGCCACAGCTTCTACACGAGTAGATGTTGAAGAAAGATATAACAATATAATTGAACAGACTAAAGTAAAAATTAATTTTATTTCTCATTCTATTATTTCAACAGTTCGGCCTAAATCTTTTATATCAACTCTTCACTTAGCTACCGGTCTTTATTTGAATCGAAAAAGTGGTTCTAAATCCCTCATAAATATGTTAGCTAAGCTAGGAGCATGTGCATCATATCATGACATCGCTATGCTAGAGCTTTCGGCAATTAAATGTAAAGTGACACAAATAAATGTAAATTCGTACATTCAATATGTATTTGACAATGCGGACCATAATCCTAATACTATTGATGGAGCCAATTCTTTTCACCGTATGGGCGGTATACGTTGCATCACTCCGGCTTCGGCACTTTCAACAGTTGGAAAAGTCAAAAAACTGAAAAAAATTACCCCGAGCTGTAGATGTAGCAGCACTTGAAACTATCACATTAAAAGAACTGACAACCAAATCAAGTGTCAATTTAAAAAACATCGTATTTGAAGATGTGACTCAATTAACCTTTACAAATATTTCAACTTCATTTCCCACTGAATTTTTCTATTCATTTATGGGGCAGCTTTTTACAAATACCAAACTTACCGACAATTCGTGGATTTATGGAACGTATCTCTGCGAAAACACCATACTCCGTATCTCGTATTCAGTGTTTACCATTTATTGACGAAAATCCTTCAGATATCAGAACAGTATACACTTCATTATTATACGCTTCCGAAGATGCTTCCAAAAACAACCAGAAGCACTGTTTTGTAACTTTTGATTATCCTTTGTACATCAAGGCTAGGCAGTTATGTAACTCTGAAAATATTGGGCTCGAAATGGTTATACCACGTTTGGGTGGTTTTCATTTGTTAATGTCGTACTTGAAAGCAGTTGCGGCAATAATGGAAGGCTCAGGCATCAAAGAGCTTTGGTGTACAGTATTTGCCTATAATTCAGTTGACAAAATGTTAACTTGTGCTGCCTACGGCAGGGCAATCCGAGCTCACATCCTAACAATGACAGCCATCGGAGAACTAATTGCCGAAACAGCGGAAAGTCCTGAGAACATTGAAAACCACGCCGTTATCGAAGGTATAAAAATGCCAGCCACAGACGAAGATTATGCGCCTCCGTCAACGAAAGAAATACAAGATGAGATTGAAGATAAAAAAAATTAATTTCGCAAAAGCTCAACAATCTAACTAAAAATCCGCCAACTTTGGAAAGTTTAGTTAATGACGAAAGTATGAAAGCTATGAAAAATTTATTTGAGAGTGGAATGGAAACATTGAAAAACCGAGGACCTACTGCTGAACTATGGATTCAATATTTTCAGATGATTATCATCGCGATAGAATTCATTGCAGCAGAACGATTAGGAAATTGGGATCGACATTTATACTGTATCCAGCAAATGCTTCCTGTATTTCATTCGGCTGGGCATTTCAATTATGCCAAAGGTGCACAAATATATTTACAAGACATGGTGCAGTTACCAAACAAATTAAGTGAAGCTGAGTTTAATTTATTTACGACAAAGGGATTTTTTACAGTTAGACGCACGGATAAAGCTTGGGCAGGTATTTGGTCGGATATGACAATAGAACAAACGTTAATGCGCATCATTCATACCGGTCCTCAAGGGTTGTCACATGGGCGTTCCATGCTTGACAGTGTTATTTCGCGTTTCATTAATGGGATGCCTTATGCATTTGACATCATGAATCAATTAGAAGACTTTGCTGATTTTCAGACCGCATCTTCCGATCAACACATCGATCTTACATCAGCTCGCATAAAAAAGATTCAGCTGATGTTGTTGTTTTCAAAGAATGGTTAAAACATTATAATCCTTTTAAACTGCAACCGAAATTAATTTCTGTTTCAACGGGGGTTGTTGGTGATCAAAAAGTTGATTGCCACAAAGCGATTGAAAAAGGTTTAGCAAGTATGGCAGGGATGGTGGGTGTTGACGCGGACTCGTTTAAATCACAAAAATCTAAGTGTGTTAAAACGCTAGCGTCATCTTCTTTTTCATTCGAAATAGATGGTGAATCTGTTGCCGTTAATACAAATCTAATATTTCAAAGAATATATGTAAAAATGTTACGTGATCCCGAAACAGTAAAAACTGCTCTACACTATGAATTAGCACCATTTCCACTAAGTTTATTTGATGATAAAGGAATTATGAGGAAGTGTGCCAAATCTGAGTTGTACAGTGAACTGAAAAGTTGTTCATTCACAGATTTTGATTTTTCTGGTTGTCAGTATATAGTTGATGGCGGATTTTTATTACATAAAGTATATTGGCAACCCGGGCGGACTTTCACACAGACATTTGAAGATTACAGGTTATTCATCGAAAAATATTATCGGAGTAATGCTATTGTAATATTTGATGGGTACTCAGAAAAATACAAAGGAGTCAAATCGTATGAACGTTATCGACGAGTAAGTTCAAAAATTTCGCCTGAAATTTCATTTACAGGCGACATGATTATACCCCGCAACAAGCAGCGCTTTTTATCTAATGAAAAACAAATCAGAATTCGTTGACTGTTTAATTCGATATCTTCGGCGCTCTGAAACTAATATCACTGTCAGGCAAGCAAAAGAAGATGCCGATACATTAATAATTAAATCTGCTATACAGTCGGCTCAGCAGTCAACGGATAAAGTTGTTGTAGTTGGTACTGACGTTGACCTTGCTGTACTTCTTATTGGTTTAACACCTTCGGAAAAATCTATTTATATGTGGAAACCAGCAATTAATAAAGTACCAGATACATTATATTCATCACTTGAAAACAGCCATTTTAAAAGTATGATTTTATTCTCGCATGCTTTTAGTGGTTGCGACACAACGAGCTCAATCTTCGGAAGAAGCAAAAAAAAAATATTCAAAGCTATGATTAATAATAATCCCGAAATAAACGACGATATACAAAAATTCTACGACCAAACTGCAACGTGCGATGATATTAAAAATGCCGGAGAGCGGTTAATCTTGTATTTATATGGAGCTGCAGATGCAACAACTAATGATGCACGGATTCAACGTTTTTCTACTGCAGTGGCAAACTCGAAGGCAGCGTTATCTTTAGCAACATTACCACCAACATCATCAGCAACACATCAACATGCACTACGTACTTATTATCAAGTCCAAACTTGGCTTGGTAATTCTGTAAATCCTTGCGATTGGGGTTGGGCGAAAACAACAACAATGTATATCCCGATAAGAACGACAGATATATTAGCACCGGCCAGCGTCCTCAAACTGATTCACTGTAGCTGTCAAAGCAACTGCGGTAAAGCTTGTGGTTGTAGAAAAGCTGGTCTCCGGTGTACTAATATATGTAAAAATTGTAAAGGCGACACTTGCAGTAATTGTGAAACTGTAATCGTAGCTGAAGAAAACGAAGATGACATAAATAATTTTAATATCGACGAAGAGATTACGGTTGACGAAACAGGTGATAATAATGATAATACCGAAGATGAAGATTCTGAAAATGAAAATGATCGCCCCGTAGTCATTCCGGAATATATTAAACGTGTCCATGCAATGTACAACACACGTTATGACAGTGACGAAGAGGAAGAAGAAGAACAAGCAGCGAACAACGGAAACGACCTCGCAGAACGTCAAGATAATGACAAAGAAGCTGAATCGCCAGAACAAATAATTTATTCAGACGAATCCGAAAGTTCTGAGCCATTAGCAAAAAAGTTAAAAACTAAAAAATAATAAAAAACATAAATTATTATTACATATATCAAAAATAGCAGTTTAAATGTAAACTGGAATATTTATAAAATAAAGAGGAAAATAAAAAAACATTTAGAAAATTTTTTTTTTTAATAAAATTGATTGTTAAATAAATAAAAAATTATAAAAAAGTTTATAAATGTTATTATTTTATATAGGAACCTATAAAATTATTTTTACAATCCTAAATAAACATGAAATGTACATATAAACATAGTTGAATAAAAAAATAGACAGGTAAGTAACAATCAATCATAACTTTTTTAATAATAAAGATAGAGACTTCCGGTTGGGCTCAAAATTTTAAGTTATAAATACTCTACAATATTGCTTGAAAAAGTTTTTGACGTAAATTGTACCGTTCATGAGTTATAAACGAAAATAGGGGGTGAAACATGGAAAAAACGAAGATTTTTTATAAACAAATAAGTATAACTTTTAAACAAATAATTTAATCGACTTAAAACTAGTCAAGATTTATTCATTAGGAAATACTGAACAAAATTGCTTGAAAAAGTTTTTGACCTATCTTGCATTGTTTACGAGTTATAAGCTTATAAACAATTGCTGCATAATAAATTCCGATTCAAAAATGAGAAATGAAATTTCAAAAATTTCTTAAAACCATGGGAAAAAATTTTTTTCGAAAATTTAACATATACCATCGTATTCAGTATGATGTAAGATGTTATAAAAAGAATATTAATTGTTAATGCAATTGTTTATAACAAATTGTTTAATTAATAGACAATTAAATTATTAACCAAAAAATTCGAAAAATATACTAGTTTGTAGAGGAGAGAAAATTATGATTTTTAGAATTTCTCAATTTTGAAATTAAACAATAATTAATAAACAATAACGTTAATTAACAATGAAAAAAATTTATTAGGAATTTTTTTTTAAAATAGTGATTTTTTATAAATCAATAGAATGGCAAAAAAAATTTTGAAAAATTGTTAAATAAGCCATTTGTTTATAAAAATTTTTTAAACAATTGGTCATAAAAATTTAAAAAATTGGATTTATATTGTTTATTGCGTATTAAAAACGACTGTCAACAATTTTTAAAAAAATAAAATTTTTCACATGTTAAATCGCATTTGTTTACTTTGCTTGTTAATAACAATTTCAATTTTTAAAAATTTAAAAATTTTATTACATAAATTTGTTTAGTAGCTTCATGATAAAGGATTCCAAGGGTTAAAAAAATTCTTGTGTTTTTATTTTACTTACAGTAACGAATTTAAAGTTAGCAATAATGAAGATGTAATTTGTTGATTAACAAATGGATAGAAATGTGAAAAATAACGAAAAAATTTTTTTGACTGCAAAAATTTATTCTCTGATATGTTCTGTTAGTGCTGGAATTTTTTTAATTTTTTTATTAATATTTACTTACTGAAAAAAATATATTAAGTTATTTGCTCGTTGCGGCGGTGACGCGCCGCCCGTTTTTTACGCCATTTTCAACATTAATTTACACCTATTAATAATTGAGCTACAGTTCGGGGAGTTAGGACTTTCTTGTTGGAAATTTCCTGCCCTTTAAGAATCCGTTCGGTTTTTTGTTCTAGCTATTATAGTTTTTGAGTTATTAGCAAAAATGTAAACCCCCTTTTTTTAAAATCTTAAATTGTTAATAACAATAGGAAATTTTTTATGCCCGTTTTGATATTCAGGAAAATTTTTCTATTTGTCATTTCGAATCGATTGACACCAAAATCAAATTTTTCGAATCACTGGAACCCAAATCCGATTTAAATGACTTATTGCCCAGACTAATACGTCTACGGCATGGACTTATTATCATAGGAGACGCAACGTTTCATTCTAAAACTTTGTTTTGTCGCAATGAGCGACAAGAGCGTGTCTATGAGTATGACAAAGAAAACCAATCGTTTCTCTTTTTTCCGTCCCCGTGCTGGCAACGCTGTATCATTATTTAGGAGTTATGCTTACGCTTGTAATCAGTGGCGTGCTATTTGTTAAAAATTGGAATATCTATGTCTGAAAATATTTAGTTATTTTTATTGGAATTTTAAACATTAAGGTTAGGCTTAAAAATCATTGACCAAAAAGGTAATCTTGGTAAAAATTAGCAAATTCAATAGTAATATATTAATTTTTCTGATAATTATCAAAGAATGTTAAGCACGGAACATAGAAAATTACCTGTCAGATATGAACTGAAATGCTGAATGGCTTGGTAGTGGATTTGCACTTGCCTATAAGTATTTCACACCATTCCTATTAGCCATAATATCACTTGCATTAAAATTATTGGAAAATACAAAAAGATGTTTAATCCCACAATTATCTTCTTCCCAGCCTAGAGGAGATACACATATTTTTCGCCCCTCACTCTCAGTTGGAAACCTGAAGTAACACAAATAGACTGGACACACAGCATAATAACTAAAATTAATCGAAATCACAGAAACCGAGTATAAAAGTTGGTGTAGCTATTTATAGTCCGGATTTTTATACACTTGACAATGACGAATCATTTGTTTCACTAAATTTTACTTAATATTACCTATAATTTCGCCAAAAACACCAATATAACTACAAAATATCGTTGAATTTACTTAGGCAACAATGCTTGAAATAAAGAGTGTGTCAAATTTCATAGTATAACCGCTTCTGCTCGTGGTATTCTTCAGAAAAGTCGTGAAGCGTTGTCGCTTATTGAGCCACTCATTTCTATGATTCTAACCGAATAAAATAGTTCAATGGTTAAACATTCCATAAAATAAGTTATATAATTTAGGTAGTTATAATTCTAAGAACAATAAATAACAACAGTTAAACTAAATTTCCACTATTTATTCGAAAAATTCGCTTTAAAATTCAATTAATTATAGTCACTATAGTCACAATATTTTTGCAAATGTAATCAACAACTACTTAAGATGATTCAATAACAATAACTTTAAATGGAGGCAGACAATACCATAGCACAACAAATTCCAGTCGACCAGAAATAGGTAATGTTTGAGCAAGTAAAGAAATAATTAGTTCCGTTTCCTCTGATATTAGGTCTATGATATTTGCTTTGCGGCGGTTCGATCTGCGACATGGTAGTGTGGGACTTCCAATAGGTTACTCCACTAAAACCACCTCTCTCAACAAAAACGTACACGCTGGATCCATCCATTCCTGGATATACCTTCAGCAGTGCACGGGTTTCTCTTTTTTCCGCTAGTTATGCTGTTGTCCTTCCCTTTATCTGTCGTCGTATGTCTCTTCATTGGCCACCATTGTTGCTATTATATTCTCCGGCGTAATTTCTTCAACCTCTCTTTGTATATTGTTCCTTTCTGTATACCACTTTCTGCATATAAAGATTGTGTGTTAAGGGGTATCCGCTTCTCCACAGTATACGCACGCTCCATCTTCTCTTTTCTTCATCCTTTTAACGTGTACGTGTTGTAGCACCCGTGACCACTTAAAAATTGACTTAAATAAAAATCAGTTTTTCTGAATTTGCACGTTGCTAATATCTGGTATCAGTCTCTTGGTCCACTGTACTACATCCGTTGTATCCTCCCATCTCCTTTGCCATCTGTCCATTATTTTTCTCTCGTATTCTGTTTCTTGTCGCACTAAGATGACCTTTACAGTAACTTCCTCTCCACTGCAAGAAGATCTATTGGTATTACACCTGATATTATATTTGCTGCTTCCTTGGATATTGTGCGATAGGTTGATGCCACTCTTATTAACATTTGTCTCTGGAGATCAAACATCATGTTTGAGTATTTTCTCTTTTCTAATACGTTGCACCATGTGGGTGCTCCATATAGTGCAATTGATTCTACTACCCCGTATAGCATTCTTCCCTTTAAACTTCCTGGCTCTCCTATGTTTGGTGTGATTTTTTTTATTGCGCTAACTGATTTCTGTGCTTTTTCTACAGTTTGTTTTACATGTTGGTTAAATAACATTTTATCGTCTAGCCAGACTCCGAGGTATTTTATACTCTTTTGAGGATTTATTCTGTTTCCCTCTACCTCAAAACCTATTTCATCCTTTTTTCTTGTTCCTTTCATCAGTAGTGCTTCCATTTTCTCTGGTGCCAATTTCAGTCTGTTTTCCTCCATCCATCTCGAAATCCTTAATAAGGATAAGTTTGTTATATACATTAGCTCCTCCTTGGACCATAAGCGCCAGATCATCGGCGTATGCAATCATTTGTGCTCCTTCTGGAAGCAGGATTCTCAGTACCCCGTCGTAGAGGATGTTCCACAACGTTGGTTCCAATACTGACCCTTGGGGGACTCCAGTTGTGGCCAATTCGCTCTCCCTATTATTTATTTTAATTTTTCGTTGGTCTAGGTAACTTTCCACTGTTCTAATTAAGTAAGGACATGCCAATATCTCTCATTTGTCTTATAATAAGGCTCTAATACGCTGTGTTAAAGGAATTTTGCACGTCCAGTGTAATGAGTGCGAAGAAAGCTCCTTTACGTGTCCTTCTTGCTGCTTTTACCACCCTCTTAACCGCTTGTATAGTTGAAAAACCTTTCCGAAAACTAAACTGATTCTCTGAAAGTCCGTTTTTGTCTTCAAGCTCATTTGGTTTCACTACTGTATTTTAAACTAACTAATGATAAAAAAAATCAAAGTTGGATACAAAAATTAACACCAACTTTTATACATGTAGTAACTAACTATTTTATATTTCACACATCGTCAATTCATGAAGTAGTCTAAATACTACTTATAATGTCAATTATGTAAAAAATGGGAAATAAATTAATAACCTGCTGTTTATTTTATATTCCAGTTCTGTTTTTTCCCAGTAATTATTGTAAGTCAATATTATTGAAATCTTTTAATAAATTCTGATTTAAAATATTTCAAAAGTGCGTATTAATCTGCGTTTATTTATAATTCATTTAAGGTTATTTTATAAAAATAAATAAAAGTTTCGTGACTATTGAAAAGAGAAAATTAATCGAAATCCTGAAGTAAAAGATTTTTCGTTAATTAAAATGAACTGAAGAGTAAATTGACAAGAAAATATGTTAAAGAAGTACGTACATGCAAAGTTTAGGTGCGGTAATTCTCAGGGTAAAGTCCAGTCAATACCAAGTTTTGTAATTTGGAAGAATTATTAATCTTTTATTGCAGTACCGGATTAGTTTGACTGTAATTACAAGTTTAATCGAAATAAAGGTACAGTTCAGAATGGCAATCACGTTTTCTAAATGAAAAATTTATTATGTTGGATCCGCGCTCTTGCATCAATTTTTTAAGAGATTAATTTTATTAAAAAATAAAAATGTGGTTTTAAGATCTTCCTTTTGGTATAAGTCAAGATTATTTCTACTGTTTTAATATATCCAACTTCAAATTAAAGAAAAAAAGTTTTTCAATTAAGTAGTTTAAAGTTTTACTGTTGAAAAATAGAAAAAACCATTAGTAACAATGAAACATTTTGTAAAATCTTTATTTGGTCAACTACACAGTTTCTCTTTAATTAATATAAAAACAGTTTCAAATAGTGTCGAATACCAGATTGGCTATTTTGTCCACAACAATTACAGTATAGTATTGTTCGATAAAATCTGACAAAAAAGGAATAATAGGGGGAAATAATAAAATATTATTTTTAAGATAAATGACCGGTTGCATAAACGCTTGTCAAAGCTCTGTTACTTAACGTGTTAAGTCTATGTTAAATTGGTAAAGGTTAAATCTCCCTGAGGCGCATGCGCCTATTTGAATTCTTAAGAATAATTTGGTTAGTCGACGAGAGATGTAAAAATTGATTCTTAGGCTACGCTGTCACATTTCTTAGAGTGAATAAGTATACTAGACTTTGGAAAGACGAACATTGTACACTTATATTTGAAATTTAAACGGACTTCGTTGCTTATGTTTTGTTACTGAATTAACTAGATCCTTGACATAATGATATTTAAAGAGACATTTTTAACTATTTTAACGATTTATTGATTTTGATCTTATGAGTAAATGACAGTTAGTTCATCAAAATTACATATTACCATTAAAACAAGAGATTTTAATATTTACTAAATATACACCCCACAAAAATTATCGCATCGGTAGTATTTTAGGATATTTTTAATATTTAATTTTAGTTTTTGGGACAGTCTGTATATATGCCAACTTAAAAGGATTTGTGGTTTCTTATCATGGACAAAAAACGATCGGAATTTCTTACAGACTTTTGTTTAAGAGAGTAAATTTAAATTTATTTTGTTAATATGAATGTGCCTGAACGTTTAACAAGGCATGTGACTAATAAAGAAGCCGCTAGGATAATTGCGATCATATATAGAAGATGGTCGCTGGCGTTATGGGCGTTCAATAAAGCACCATATCCAGAGTCGTTAATCGCTACCAAGAAACCGGACAGCTATCCAGAAGACTAGGTCAAGGCCGCAGAAAGGTAACTTCGGCTATAGATGACCGTTATTTGAGGTTAACGGGGTTAAGAATTGGGCATACCACCGCTAGAACGCTGCAAGCAGATCTATTGGGTGTCCGTGATGTTCGAATAAGCCTACAAAAAGTTAGAAACAGGCTTAGAGAGGCAGAGAACACGTTAATTGAAATATTCAGGATTGGTCCAATATTTTATTCACGGATGAATCAAGATTTTGCTTATATCCATCAGATAGGCGTGTACCATTATGTAGACGACGTGGTGGTTAATTTTCGTGAAAACTGAAAGCTTTGGTGGTGACTCTATCATAGTTTGGGGAGGAATTTCTTTTGAGGGCCGCCCCAGTGGATGATGGGAGAATAAATACCGACAGGTACATAACCAATATCCTAGAACCCCATGTAGTGCCCTATATGCCCTATATCGGTGATACTTTTGTGCTAATGCAGGATAATGCTCGTCCACACGTTGCTAGAGTTGTTCGACAGTACCTAGAAGAAATCGAAATACCCACCCTAAATTGGCCTATACGTAGTCCGGATCTTAATCCGATAGAACATGTAGGGACCATCTAGGATGGCAAATTCAACAACATCCGACACCACTAAGAACAATAGACGATCTTCAAAATGTTCTTTGTGATTTATACCACAACAATACATACAGAACCTGTTCAGAAGCCTTCAAAGACGAATGGAAGCTGTAATTAGAGCCAGTGGCGGTAACACACGCTATTAGAATTTCATTAGCTGGCTTTCGTTCAAATAAAGTTCATTTTTTTGTATACATATTTTGTACACATATTTTTCTACGCTTTGCTTCACTTCATCTAAAATTCAATTCATTTTTGAAATGCCTTCGCACGCGCTTTCGTTGCACATACACTTTTCAAAAAAATAACAGGGTGTTAGCTAACAGAGCTTTAACAAGCGATTTTGCAACCGGATCAACGAATTATAACGAAATTATTTCAGTAATAAATGTTTCATCCTCACACTATCTATCTTGCAGTGGCTATGTAGAGATTTTGAGGCACATCTTATTTAGAGTGAAACAGATAGAAAGTGGCATTGTTGTCTATGTCGTATACGTTAATACTAATGGCAGGTAACAAAAATAAATAAATTACTTTTTCTAAGAAATATTACTTGCTTGGGATTATAGAAAATCATATGCATGCAAATTAGTTAATGAAGGATACTTCAAATACATTTAAATAGTTTGCTTTTATTTGTGATATTTTATTAGACAGGGTTGAGAAAAACTTCGCAACAAGGCTTTATCTTTGAAACAAATAAACTTAAAATTTTGGGATACTAATTGGCATTATATTCTGCATTATTTACAATATAATTTAAGTTTGTACGACGTCGTCGTTTTCAGTATCACCGCCATTTTGCATTTTTTTAAATAGTCACAGAAAAGCTTATTTCATCCATTTTCCCTTGACGCAATAATTAATAATTAAACATATAATTAAAGAGACTATGTTAAAAATATTAAAATAGATTAATTTTAATTTCATTAATTTTAATTTCATACCATAATCGAATCACCTCCATAATTTCTGGCCGCTCTTATGTTACACTGAGCAAATCGCTCACCTGCGCGTCTATAAACTTGAATACGTCTATCGGATCCAAAAAGTGAAAATCTTGATTCATCCGTAAAAAATATAAAATATTATCCCAATCGTTAATATCCCAATTAACATGTTCTCTTGCGAACCTTAAACGTGCTACACGGTGTGCTCTGGTTAACAATGGAGCAGTAACAGGCGTTCTGGGTCTGATTCCAAAATTCCTTAATCTGTTTCTAACCGTATTGACAGATATTCTAACATTACGGACTCCAGAGAGAACATTTTGCTATTGCCTGTATGTAACATGACGAGTTCACAAAGTCTGAATTCTTAAATAACGGTCATCTGCAGGATTAGTACACCTAGGACGTCCTGGAACTGGTCTTCTATTATAACTTCCATTTTCTCTAAACCTTCTTATGACTGTAGAAACGCTGAATTCGTCCATCTTCAACTAAAACCACAATTTGAGCTGCTAGTTCTGGGGTTAAATTACTCATTTTTACTCAAAATGTTTCTATAGACACTTCCAAATGAAAAACAAACGTACTGCACACAAGAAATTTTAAGATGTAAATCATACAAATAGGATTTATCAAAATTTATTCATTTTTTGTTTTTCAACAAAAAGGCGATTTAAACTGTGAATATTTTGGGCTTTGATACATCTAAAGGATACCATACACTCATATTAAAATATTCTGAAAAATTTTATATTTTAAAATTAAAATTATGCAATACTTTTTGTGACGAGTGTAGTATATTACACAAGTGTGGAAAGTGAAATATTACGTAACGAGTGCAAGAAATACCCTTTACAAAGAGTTATATATACGATTTTTCCTACGACCTCAACTCCAAATTTTTTATCCCAAATCGATTTCTCCATTACCTACTATTCATCATGATACTTTGCAAGTTTTCCTAAACAACAGAGTTACCGATTTTTGAATTGAGGTCGCCTTCTTTTTGTGAATGTATCCTGTAATAGAATACCTAAAAATAAATAAACAACTTATAACTACTAACACTGTCTCGTTAATTTGATATGATTTTGTTTATCAACTCCATTTAAACAAAAATTGTACATAAAATATAAAATAATCGAATGGCATTATTTCAACGAACAAATATTGTATACAGGTACAATAACTATCCTATAAATAACTTCTATATACAGAAATGTAAATAACAGAGTTTCTGTGTAACCGTGGAAATTCTATAGACATGTCACAATAGTATCCTGATAACATTCAATTGTTACACTCCGTTTGTGTTGATGTTGAAAAACCTTCCGTAGACACCAAAGTGGTTTTACTGATAGCCAGCTATTGAAATTTGCTTCAAATATAAGGTCATGCAATAATTATCTTAAGAAATATTTGCCTTAAATAATAAGCAACACCAATCTAAATACAATTAGAAATAGTTTTGATAGTGTAAATAAAATTTATTGTTCTGTGGAATAGCGAAACAATTTTAAATGGCCATTCTTTTTACCTTCAGCAACTAAAGTTTCAACTGAGATTTTATTGAGATACTTACTTACTTCAGCTAAGCTTGTATTTTATTAGACTTTCAAAAGAAATAAAGCTTAAGTTCTTTATTTTTAATTTTACGACACAAGTCAGAAAATATCTGGTCCTAGTTTTGCGAAATTGGGCTGAAGCCCTCAGATTTTGTGAGATAGCTAGAGAGCCTAGGAATGGCTCCGGACCTACAAATATTCCTTCAGTACTTTTTCTGATTAGAAGGTTTTCGGTCCCTTCAATGCCAGTATGTCCAGGTGCTCAAAATAAGATAACTATTCGATCCTGAAGGCATTTTCAAACTAACTTGGAGTGCGATTTATCTTGTGGACTACTTCGTCCAGCGCCGTTTCTATTGATTTTTCTTTCTAATATGTATGCTGGTAGGTACTAAGAGGATGTTCTTTCAGTGGTTCTTCCCTAATATGCCTTTCAACAATTTTCTCAGGTGCTTTCAATAGAAATGAAGTGAGACTAATTGACCGGAAGGATTTAGGTAGGATTTAGGTTGTTAATATAAATTACCCTTACAGTGCACTAGGCATCGAGTAACCCAGTGCTAAGCTTGCTCTAAAAATCTTAGTCACAATGGGTAGCAGAATGTCCAGTCCTTTTTGTAGTAGATCAGAAAAAATACCCCATCCTTCTCTGGAGATTTATATGGATCAAAGTAGTTTGTAGCCAACTTCACATCTGCAATTCAACCTATTATGTTGAATAATTCCACTATAGAGGTCGTTGACTCTGTGATATTTGGGACTAGTTGTTGATAGCTCTCTAAAATGGGATTTACACATTGACGCTTTGTCGAAAAAACGAAGCCCTTCTTGTTACGCGCTGAGAACAATATCTAGTGAGCTTCACCTTCCAAATCAGTCTATTTTGCCCTCTTCGAGTCACATCTCCGATATGCACTTCCTTTTTGGGGTACATGTTGTGTGACTCAATTTTTTATTTTTAAATTACAAAAGAGAGCTGTTCGGCATACGCTGAAACTAAGCAGTAAAACTCACTGTAGGGAATTCTTTAAAAAACATTTCCTTAATTCGGAAACATTTACCTGAAGTCTCAGACAGACCATCTCATAACTAGCCTCTTAGAAGTGCAGAGTATGACCTTTATTTACCAAAACCACGCACGGAACTAGTCAAAAGCTCTATTTTTTATAACGCTAAGAAAATGCATAACAATCTACCCTTTGAAATAAAGTCCATTTCATCAATAACCGCATTTCGTAACGCTTTAAAATTATACTTGGTAGAGAGAGCTTTGTATGCAGTTGACGACTTTTTTACATAAAATATTTGGGACCATCTCACGCACTGGAAGGTTAATTTATGATATTTATTTATTTTGTTGTTTGTTGTTTTTTTGTTGTTACTTTGACTAAATTAAAATCTTAAATTTTAAATTTTTTTATATTATTTATTATTTATTTTTCTCATTGTATAATGTATACATAAAGTATACATTTATTTTTTTAACTGACCTTTCGCAATGTTTATATTGTGAAGTTTTATTTGTTTGTATGTTTTATGTTTTATTACTTGTAGATACTTTTGTATTACTGTTTTAATATGTTTTGTTATTTTGTTCTATGTGATTTGCTTTTTTTTAAACAGCTTTGTCCACAAATTTTAAATAATTTTTTCGACCATAAAGCTTATTATTATTATTATTATCATTATCATTGAAAATTTCCGCAGATATTTTCCAACTTTCCTTCCTTTACCACTTTCGAATTATTAAATTATGTATAAATGACGTAGTTAGTGTAAATATGAAAAAGATAACATTATTAATATAAGCTATGAAAATGACAACTAATATGCTCTTTGTGCTGCGTGCTTATTTTCGTTATTTTCTATAAAACAGAAAAAATTTGGATTTTTTCCTTGCTGTAAATCAAAAGTAGAAAATTGTTTCTACCTGCACCCAAGGTAAAGAAACTAAATAGTTTCCATACCAAGCTTGACCGTTTTCTATGAAAGAACAACTACTTCCTGAGCTATATGCCCCAACGGACATTGAATTACATTTCAATAGAAAACGTGATGGCGACCGACTTTGTCGATACTTAAACCATCTCTATCGATTTGCAAATTAACGGGAAGAACACTACTCCGCTCTGCGGGATGAGAAGAACTACTTGCCTCGTACTGATGAGACACAACAATGTCGAAACCGGTCTACGAGTAGTGTTCTTCCCGTTAATTTGCAAATCGATAGAGATGGTTTAAGTATCGACAAAGTCGGTCGCCATCACGTTTTCTATTGAAATGTAATTCAATGTCCGTTGGGGCATATAGCTCAGGAAGTAGTTGTTTTTTCATAGAAAATGGTCAAGCTTGGTATGGAAACTATTTAGTTTCTTTACCTTGGGTGCAGGTAGAAACAATTTTCTACTTTTCATTTTTACTATTGACTGCACCTTGTATCTGAAATTATTTTCAGTATTTGTTTGCTGTAACTCATTTTATTACTTTATCATTATAATGTCGATGATCAAATACACTGCCGTGCAAAAAATTTAGGTCACTTTAAATTATTTAAAAAATTGCAAACAATTTAAAAAATTAAATGTATCAACTTATATTTGCAAATTGTAAATATATTTACTGCATTTTTGTAGCTTTTAAACATGAAATCAGACTACATAATTCATTTTTTTAAGATTTATTCTTGAAAAACCGTGACTTTTATTATTATTTTTATTGGGAACGAAATAAAGGAATAAAACTTAACATTATTAAAAAATTGATAATAATAAATGATAGCAATATAACTAATAACGTGTATTACTTCCTCTTGCATTAATGACCGCTTGCATTTGACGAGGCATACTGTGAATTAAATTAAGGATTACATTCTGATCCAAGTTATTCCACTCCTGCAATAGGAACTCTCTTAGCTACTGGGTAGTTCTTGGGGTTGGTGTATGCCTTCGAATACGCTTCCCTAACTCATCCCAGACATGTTCGATGGTTTATATCTGGACTACAAGCTGGCCAATCAAACCTCCTAATTCCTACCTCATCTAGATATTCACTGACAATCCTGGCAGCGTGTGGTCTTGCATTATCATGCATAAAAATGCCTTGCTCGTCCATAGTGACCATAAACGGTACAACATGATCCTCCAGGGCCTCTGTTACATATCTGTGAGCTGTTAGAGAGCCATTCTCAATTAAAACCAACTCTGTACGAGCTTCTGAAATAATACCTCCCCAAACCATAAGAGACTCACCACCAAATTTACGTCTATGGTCAATACAAGCGGGGACGTATCTTTCTCCAGGTCTTCTCCATACTCTTCGACGTCCGTCTGGTCCATTAAGGCAAAAACTAGACTCGTCTATAAGGAGTACCTTGCTCCAGTCGTCATCGTTCCATAACAAGTGATTTCGAGCAAAATTCAATTTGCAATTCGATGCTGACGGTTCAATGTTGATCCTGTAGCCAACCTTCTGCAAGACAATCTACTAGCACGAAGCCTTCTTAACATCAACGTTTCTAACCTCTTGAAGCTGATTACGTAGAAGCTGTTCTATTCCGCAAACTTGACATTAACCAAAATCTATCATCTCTTTGACTAGTGGCTCTTTTTCAGCCAGATCCGGATCGTCTGGTTATAAGACCATTCTCCTGGTAACGTGGGTACACATTTTGTACAGCATAGAGGCTCTTACCAACAATTCTGGCAGTTTCACGTGCCACAATAATAGGACCTAGAGGCATTTTGGACCAGTAAATAAACAATAAATATCAATGAAATGTTACTTTACACAATATACCATACAACGGATCGGTTTTAGAGAATAAAATTGAAAAATTATCAATGCAATATGAATTCGCAATTAGTGCTAAATTTTGTTGTTAACAAGGGTTGCAAATAAGGTGTCAGAATGTGACAGACGCCAAATATGACAAAAAGCATCCATATACAACATTATAAATTTCATCGCCTACTATGCCCATGACTCCCTGATTAGTTTTATTTCTAAGATTATTTGCCATTTCTTAAATTAAGTATTTAAAGTGACCTAAATGTTTTGCTCGGCAGTGAATGTTGGTTGTGATTTAGATATAGGGATATAGATAATTTTTCCGATTTATGTGTATTTAAGTGTATTTATTTTAACAAAAATTTCCTGATACTGTTCCTGATACTTTTCTCTCCTTTGATTATTCGTCAATTAAAATAATGTGCATTCAGTTAAAGGGGTTATTCCTTTATCAAATAAATTTTACTTCCTTTTTTCTAATTAAAGACATTATTGGTCAATTCATTCTTGTTACGGCTTTCCACAATGAAAATAATTAGTTTTTTAGTTTGATTGTTTAAATTATCTAAATAGGATTGACTTGGCTTTGCTTTAATTTGTTTGTTACTTTTAAATAGTATCAGGAATTTAAAAGCGTTTTTCTGCGTAAACTTAGTGTTTGTCTTTTTCTTTTAACTATTTAATAGCGACAACTTTATGAAAATATTATTTTCTATTTCTAATTTGGAATATGGTAACTTCATTACTTTAGAACATTCAAACAGTTTCTTAGAGAGGTTCTCTGACATGCAAATTGTTAAGTTATACAAATGTCTAAAGTTTCTGCTGTTAATTATCATTAGGCAACAAATTTAAACTTTTTATATGAAACCACAACAGCAATTGTCTTTTTGTATTGTTAGACCTTAACTGCTTAAATGCTCTTATTTTATAAACTATTTAAAATTAATCAAGGCGTTATACTTTTAATTTGTATCAGAAAAAGAAAAAGCATATGTAAACAAAGTTTATATTGAAGAAGGAAAAAGAACAATGTCAATGTCAAAAAAGTATATTAAACAACGCATTTCATATGGAATTTTGTTGTGACACGAGTTCAAGTTTAAAAAACGAGTGTCACAACAGCCATATGAAATAAGTTGTTTATAATATTTTTTATATTTTGCCATTTTATCATTTTTTAAATTAATTTATTATTTTTATGTAATTACGAAAATTTTTATTTTAAAAAGTATGTCGGTAGCACTGTGTAATTTATAACATTTGACAGTTTTGACATTTAAATTATGAAATGTTAATATTTTCAAGTAATTAAATATTTTATAATGACCAATACACCAATAATAATATATTATATAAGTAAAAGATGATATTCATATTCACAAATACTGTTTTAAAGAACAATATAAAATTAATAAATTGCTATTAACCCACAAATGTCATTGTCAATAGTCTTGTCATTAGATACTTCAATCATGTCGCCAACCATTTAACACAAAAATTTGCGTGCGTAAAAGTTACATTACGATACGCAAATGCGTTTTATAATGAAGATTTTTATAAGTGCAAAATATAAAAAATCTTTATTATAATTACAGAATTTAGTAAGAATCTTCTAGTTTCGTCCTATGGAGGCCATCATCAGGCTATAAAGAAATTAACACATTACAAAATATAATGATATAAAATATTATAAATTGAATTATCTTCTAGTGTCAGTAGGTTTTTCAAATTTATCGGTAATTGAATTTTTTTGTAAAGTTAAATTCCGATATAATTTATCTATATCTAAGCTTTTAACAGGGCATTCTAAAATTAGATGTTGCAAATCAGCAATCTCATCACATAAACAGTTTTCATTGTCAATTAGGTTAATTTTTTTCTTGTAGACTGAATATAGTGCGTGATTACTTCTGAAACGACATATCGTTCTTATAAATTGTTTATTGGAATAATTATTAAACCATGGTTTATTTCGTATTTTGGTTTGTATGTATTGATACATTTCAACCCACATTTGAGATATGGATAGCTTACAAGATTTAGATCCCTTCTAAATGTTGCAGATACATCTGAAATCGGGATTTTATCTCTGAGTGTGAGTCCCGATGTTGTAGCTTCTTTTGCCAGCTGATCAGCCATTTCTTTATGGGGGATACCAACATGTACTTTTACCCAAGCTAGATGTATTTGCTTTCCCATGGTTAGGTTAGGTTAGGTTAGGTTAGGTTAGGTTAGGTAACTGCCTCATAGTTTAATTGGAGTATTTCGAAAACTACGTAATTATTCTTAGCATCTTAAAATTTTTGAGTTTGTCTAGAGCACTTTTTCTGTCAGTGAAAATGACAAACATATCTTATTCCTGTTGTGTACATACATACAGTAAATGCTTTTTTAATAGCTATTAACTCTGCAGTATGTATATACATATTTTTATTCAGATTAAATAAAAATTTCTGATCTTTTTCGGGTAATATACAGCACAGCCAACTTAATTGTTTAATTTGGATCCATCTATGTAGATTTGGTCACATTCTCTCCATTTCGTGTTTAGGTTTTCCAGGATTGTTGTCGCTAAGCTCAGTATTTAAGTATATTTTAACTGGTGTAAATAAAAGGACGTAGACCATAGTGAGATTGTTAAGAATAATGAAAAACTCTACGTTTTACAAAACTTCCAATATTTATTTAAAAAATTGCTTTATTAACTTTAATGACAGCCGTTTCGCGAGACTTAGCATCGTCAGATTGACATATTGAAGTTACATTTTGTTTGTTTGTAGCTAGGTACCTGATGTTTATTAGGTAGTTATAAGGCTAGACCAAGTATGGAAGTAATAAGACATAACAATATGAAAGCCTAGATGCTAAGTCTAGCGAAACGGCTGTCATTAAAGTTAATAAAGCAATTTTTTAAATAAATATTGGAAGTTTTGGTAAAACGAAGAGTTTTTCATTATTTTTAATAAGATGGACTTCCAAAAATTAAGGGTTAGTACAATCAATAGTGAGATTGAGTATTTTTCTGGAGTATCCGAATATACCTCCGAGGATGCTGTAAAACTATCTACCATGATAAGCAACTTTTTTTTCTCCCAGTACTTTGCAGTTAAACAGGGTGTCAATACCAATTTTCATAATGATGTTGGAGTTTTTGGATCTTTGGTTGATAATGAATTTGTCACTTAAATATTTTCTTCCAAGTTTAATGGAGGTTCACAAGTCTCCACTTCCATAACGTTTATTGGGGTACTTGGCAAATATCCAATGCTTAACCTAAGACACTTATTTTTGATTTGTTCGATTTTTTTAAGTTGGGAGTCGGCTGCTGTGTGATAGAATATTGATCCGTAGTCTATAATAGATCGTATTAGGGTCCTATAAAGTAATAAAATAATATTTGGATCAGATCCCCAGTTGTGACGGCTAGAGGCTTTTATTAAGTTCACTGCGTTTTCCGTTCTTTTTTTGTATATAGCTGATATGTTCTTTCCAGTTTAATTTACTATCTAAAATTATGCCTAAATATTTGAAGCTTGTTTTATGGGATATTTTGTACTGTGAGAGGAATAAACTACTAGGATGTTTATATCCATTTTTACTAAATCACTACGTGTTGTCCTATTTAATTATTTATTCAACTATAAATTACAATTTTATTTCACAAGCACTGATACCAACGAATATAATAACCTATTCGTTAGGGAGCTAAGCGCAAACGCCTTGCCTGACTACTAAACTGTTAAAAACTAACTTACAGGATTAAGTTCAATTGATTTTAAGAAAACTACTATAATCAAAACATATTCCCTGATAACTATATTTTCCCCAGTCGCGGTGAATTACTAAATCTTATAATTAATACGTTAAAACGTAAATTATTAGTCTATTTCATGCTTCCGTGTTTTCGCTTAAACTTTTGAGCATAAATATCTGGTGACTGAATGGAATGAATTCCTTAATCTCGAGTTTGTTTCATTAGTTAGTTAAGAATATTTAATTTTACCCGAAAAATTACAAGGAATCAAAGGAGATCCGTTTTCGTAAAGATCGATAAAATATGTTTGGATCAACCGGTTAACAGCAAAAACGAATCTCAAGAGGAAAAAGTGAAGTTGAATTGAGAGTATTGTTAGAAATGTTAATAAATGCATTTAACCCAAATCTATATAAAAAATAATTGGTTATTTGTTTGTAATGAATTTTAATTGGTATATAACGTAACTAGTGTGAAAGTGAAAAATTACGCACGAGTAACGTTAAGAACAAACCACATTGTAGCGAGTGCGTAACGTAACGAGAAATACACTTTCCAACGCGTTGTGTACACGATTTTTCCTACGGCCCTAATATTTCCTATATTAATGAATTTTTTAACTTTATTTAAAAACATTATTTTAATTGCTAGTCATGCTAAAATTTAGGATTTAAAAAAGTTTAGATATTGCATGGAAATATAATTAATTTAGATCAAATAGCCATCTTTCTCAGACATTAACAATTCTTTATGACCATTGAACTTGAAATATTGTATACTATGTACGTTAATTATTTTTTCTTCACTGCTAGCTCCTATACCTATCTTTATTGACTTCTGTTGAGTTAGTAAAGTGGTTTATTTTTAACCAGGGTAGAAAAATACAGGGACTACTTGATTAGAATTTAATCTCTATACATTTGACAGAATGTGAGGTTAACTGATGCAAAGACAAAATGAAAAAATATTTTTTCTACGTACTGCTATACAATATAGCTCTATTCTCACATTTTTCGATGCTACAATGTGAGACTTGAATCTATCCCACGACTTTAATCGTTTATTCCATGATATGTACATTTAAATGGAGAATTAACATTTTTTTAGTCATAACATAGGTATTGCAGTCTAGGTTCTTGAGATTTCTGTTTACTGTCATAAAGTTTTTATAAATTGTAATTTGCTTTTGATTAAGCTGCAGAAAATAGATTATAAATTTCATAAAATTTGTTATTTGTTATTAGATGTTTCCAATAAAACCACCAATTTTATTCACACAAGTGGTAGTACAGAGATCACCGATGAGACTAATAATACTACTAATATTAGTTATATAATTGTTGAACCATCCACCTCGGTCTAGTGGTACTCCTGGAATTGTATTAAAAAATTGTTCAAACATTACAATTAATTATAAAATTAATCCATTTTCAGGATTTTTTTACATTCACTATTTATAATTTAGAAGAAAGTATTACCACATTATTTTAATTTTTAGTTGCAGTCGTAGACGTGTGTAACACGTGGGAAAAGCACTTTTCCCGCTTGTTTCACAATATACTATTTCCTTACTTATGTCATGTGAAACTAAAGTGACTGGTGACCAGTCCAAAATTTTTATTAGTTTCAAAAACTAATATCTAAAAAAAGCCAGTAGTGAAAAAAATTATATATGTGCCACGGTAAAAAAATGTATTATTGTCTCGGATCTATATAAGACCTAGAAGCTTCGTTTCTCGGCCATTAATGGACAATAATAATTCACTTTTCTACTTTGGCCCATTATTATTATATGCCTTAGGTATATGGTTTTACAGTATTGGGAATTATTCAACGTTTTTTATTTAAATTACACTGTTAAACTTTATCTGGAATTATTAAAAATGTGTCAGTGCGTGGTATGCAAAAAAACCAAAACAAGCTTAAAATTTCGGCGGTAATTTACATTACGATATACAAATAAGTTGTAAATTATCCAGCGGTTCATAATAGGTATTTTTAATTTTAATACAAAATGTTTAATGATATCTCAATACGTATTTTTATAAATAGGTATAGATTTATTTTGTATTATGGTAGGTTTCCTGAAAGCAAAAGAAGATTGATGAATATTTTAAATTTAAATATCCAGCATGCTTCTAAATATTCATCAATAGCCACATTTGTATATGACCATAGTCCTTAGAACATAAAATAGTAAAGAAGGAGTTTATACTTGAAACGATGAAAGAGTAGAAAAGGTGTCGGTGATATGATCGTTGAATCGTGACCCACGGGTAATCTTTCAGCGATTCAAGTGTATGTTATATCTACAATGTTAAAATCTGGTGACGGAAGTCGGCCATATTGGATAACCATTTATGACTCATCGTTTGTTTACAAGTTATAAAAATTTAGTTTTCTGTTAAAAATTTGGATTAATTATTTAACTTTAGAACATTTTTCGTTTATAATAGGTTAATTTAAATATAAGTAAGTTTTTTATTTCAAAATTTTAGTGGTATATATATTGTAAATCATTTTAAAGATAATGGTTAGTTGTAGCGCTTGTGGGTGCTCAAAGACTAATAAAAACGACCATAAGAAAATTACTTTTCATTGGTAAGTAGCTATTATTATAATAAATATACATTATATTGAGATAAATAACTAAGAGTTAAAAATTTAAGAAGTAAAACTTACCTCAATAATTTATAATAAAAGGATATATTAATAAGTTTCATCGAATCAGCAGTTACTTTTTCTTTATTACATCTAAAGTTTTCAAGTTTATAATTTTCACAGACAAACATTCAATATAAACAAAGAATGTAATTGATATCTTATCTTGAATAGGATCCATATTTTGCTATTTTATTACAAT
Organism: Ophraella communa; assembly: GCA_035357415.1. NCBI lineage: Eukaryota > Metazoa > Arthropoda > Insecta > Coleoptera > Chrysomelidae > Ophraella > Ophraella communa. Next base: position 34,896,355 of record CM068983.1, read on the forward strand.
CAAATATTTCCAATCCATAATAAGTGCAATTTCATATAACAATTCACCTTTGACCTAGTTCTCTTTTCAAATTCAAATTTTAATCTGAAACAATAAAAAAAGGAAATAAAAATCAAAGGTATTAATGGTTTTCACATGTTTAAGAAATCAACATGTAGTTTTAGCTAGTTAAGTATTTAAATTAGTATTATAAAAAGGAAGTACTTACAAAAGTATAAGGAGACAAGTTGTAGTCTTCGATATTGTACAAATAAGTATTCCAATAGACCATGAGTACCTTAAAACACCACAAGAACAATTAATAACATGTAACAAATGTAATGAAATACAGTAAACTAATTCCCATATCGAAAGTGTTGGACTTAATGAAATAAACTTATGAAAGAACACTTAAATAGTGCATAGTGAAATAACTATTAAAAAACTTAATTTATAAACATTAACAAAGACATTTTATGTAACAAAATGTATGTAGGATAATTAAGTAAGTTTTTTATATAAATTTTAAAATGTTAATCTTTGATAACACAGATAATCTCATCTTATATAAGGTGTAAGTAATACAAATAACAGAATCTCTTAAAAGTTTAAATTTTAGTTGTTAGAGATTAAAATAGTAATTTTGAGTTAAAATAAGGATTAGTTTAATGGATTTATAGTAATTTTAAATACAATTGATAGTTTTAATTCAAATTTTAAAAGTCTAGAAAATATGACAGCTCAAGAAATTTGTCTATTTCAAATCTAAATTTTTATAGAAAAATTGCATTTAAAAATTATATTAATAGATTTTTTGTAAATATATGGATAAGATTTCCCTGTACGTTAACAAAGGTACTATTAGATTTGTAATTTTATTACCTTGATATTCAAGAATTTTGGTTAAATTTTGTATTTAAAAACAATGGAATTTCGTTTCTTACGTCATATTTGTCATTTTCCTGGAAGCCTATAAAAAGGCGAGGAAATCTATGATTCACTCTCTTATGATCCTGGTACCAGAGCCATTAACATCGTATGTATTAATTAATTACTAAAAGAAAAAAATTTGCATTAATCAAAATCAGTTTATGTTAAATTAATACATGTAATATAAAAAAATACATGCATTAAAGTATTCAACCATTATTAAATTACTTATCAAAGTAATAAATTGGACAAAACCGAGGCAGATTCCAGTAGAATTTATGAGATTAAATTCGAGCGTCGTTTCCACAACAGGACCTTAGCAGCCATCTTGTAATTTCACATTTCCGAGAGCAGACGAGGAGAAGCCGATCTCAGTGTTCGTCACTTTCCGTTTTGATAATAGCAATTACTCGAAAAGAACTTTATAATACAAGGTACGTTTAATAGTTAAGAATTTATATTTTTGTATTTATTTTGTTGTGACTGTAAATTAATTTATTTTTGTATATCATCTCCATTTCTTCATATCAGGTTATTCATCAATTTAATTGTAATAAGCATATGAAAACCAATTAATAGTGTTTTTTATTTTATTTGTATAATTTCTTTTAAAAACATTTGATATTCATTGTATTGTAATAATTAAATAAATTTTTTAATTTGAATCCTATCCAGATAAGAGTCAGATTTTAAATTTCAATTTCAAAAGAAGTAGACTGAGCTAGTTAAAATTTTGATAAGGCGCCCAAAGAAAAAGTAAACTTTATATAAAACTAAATATTATTTAATCATAAAACTCAATTAAAACATTAGACAAAACACATAAAAATTGTGAATAATATTATAAAAACCATAAAACAAAAACAAATTTATAAATTATAATAATCAAACTAAGTAAGTCATTATAAATTGATAGAACCTACGAGGGCTATTGATAAAATAAACCAAGCAAATCAAATATTAAATACAGAGTTAATTACATCATATCAATATATATGTAAACTATATTTTTATGTTTAAATTAAATTAATACTTTGTATTGATCCCTAACCTATCTATTTAAAGTGACATAGGCGTATCAATAATGGAAAGAGGATATTTTATTTTAATTATCATTAATTTATAATAACCACAAAAAAATTTGTGACAATAACTGTATATGTCAATGTACATACTGTATATGTCTATGTATTTTTATGTCTATGGAGTATTCTAAAACAACGTTGTACAATAAATTTATTTGTGTATTAATTAACACATTATCACATTCACAGTTTTTTACGGGATGAAAATATTAGACGGAAATGGTTAAATATTGTGAATAAAGATAACTGGAGTCCAGACAAGAGTAGCTTTTTATTCTCACAACATTTTACAGAACAATCATTTGATAGAACTTCTGCAGTAATTGTTATACTAGTACCAAATGCTATACCTACAATAAAATTCGCAAGAATGAAATACGTAAGTAATTATTACATCCACAAATTACTTTAATAACATTGACAACAAATCTATATTTTTTCTCAAATCTATTTACAGACATTTTACTTAAACATATATTTCACTAATATATACCTTTTCTATGCAGATAAGGACTAATTACCCTTATGCTGAAGAGATAATTGATGGACAGTTATGAGATGTACGGCTGGGAAATTACATAAAAGATACTAACACGTAGCTGTTATAATTATCTATTATATAAAAAGATAATATATTGACAATTAACCAACATAAACTGACAATACTAATTTGTATAACAAAAAACATATAGCAACTAAATACGTCACAGTGGTGTGACGTCACATATTCCAAATGATGTACCAATATCCTCCCTATTTGGAATAAGTCCTTGTTTCATTCTACACGTTTGAAATTTGTTTCGGTCCAATGACTTGGTAAGGGAATCGGCAATCATTTTCTGAGTTGAAATATGGCTTAAACAAACTTTGTTTTCCATAATCTTTTCTCTAAGAAAATGATGACGTACGTCGATATGTTTTGTTCGTGCTTGATATTCATCATTTACGGTCAAGTTCTGGGCACCTTGATTATCAACGTAAATATTAATCGGTTTATTGCACGTTAATATTTCTTTATTTAATTCATGAAGCCACAAAGCCTCTTGTACTACAGAAGTCATCGCTATATATTCAGCTTCCGTAGTGGAAAGTGCAACTGTCTGCTGTTTCTTTGTAGCCCATGATATCGGAGAACTATTTTTAAGAAAAACATAACCAGTAATAGATCGTCTGTCATCTGGATCACTGGCCCAATCTGCATCAGAAAAACCAATTATGTTCGTAACTTCTTGAGCTTTACCACGAAATTCTAAATTGTAGTGTAAACTTCCTTTCAAATATTTAAAAACCCTTTTCACAGCCTCCCAATGCGCTCTTCCAGGATTATGACTAAATCTACTGAGTAGATTTACCACAAAACTTAGATCTGGTCTAGAAATTTGAGCTGCAAAAAGTAGGCTTCCAATAGCTGCCTGGTAGGGAACATTTCTCATTCTTTCAATTTCTTCTGTGTTTTGGGGACATTGATCTTTTGTTAACTTCTCTCCGGGCTTTAAAGGCGTGTCTGTTGGATTACAGTCGTACATATTAAACCTTTTTAATATTTTTTTTATGTAAGCTTGCTGACTGATCCAAATTCTTTTATTTTTACGATCTCTTATAATTTCAAATCCTAGTATAAAACTTGCCTTACCTAGGTCAACCATTTTAAAATTATTCATTAACATTCTCTTAATTTTATTTTTCAGCGAATCGTCATTTGACATAATTAAAAGATCATCCACATAAACTGCTATGTACAATTTTTTTTCTCCTTCGTGTATATAATATACACAGGAATCGACGTTTGAACGCTTCATTCCACTTTTCTTTAAACAAGTATCTAGCTTAATATTCCAAACCTGACTCGCTTGCTTAAGTCCATACAAACTCTTTTTTAAACGACATACTTTCTCTGATTTTTTAAAATATTCTGGTTGATGCATGTAAATTTCTTCACTCAATTCTCCCTGAAGAAATACTGTTATTGCATCCATTTGCTCTATTTCCAAATCGTATTCTGCTGCTAATATTAGTAAAAATCTCAATGAACTGTAACGTACAACCGGCGAATATGTCTCGTTGTAGTCAATTCCCTTTTGTTGAGCACAACCTTTTACGACAAGACGAGCCTTGTACTTGACAACTTCTCCTCCTGCAGATTTTTTTGTTTTAAATAACCACTTACAATTTAAAGCTTTTCTGCCTTGAGGAAGATCTGTAAGCTCCCAAGTGCCGTTTTCTAATTGAGATTTTAAACTCTGATTCTATCGCTTGAAGCCATTTATGTTTATCTGGCCTCTACAAGACTTCTTTTATAGTTGTGGAATCATCAGAATCTTCAGTAAATATAGAATAACTAACATAGTCTTCAAATTTTTTTGGAGGATTTATTTTTCTCTGTAGTCTAATTGGGTCTATAATTGATACATCTTTTTCAGGTTCTTCCTGTGGAGCTGAGGGCACGTAGTCGTTGTCGGGTTTATAAGTTTCATTTTCTACTTCTTCAAAAATAGTGACTATCTCTTTTGGGGTCTCTGTGCTAGTGACACTGTAGTCCTGAAGACTGTGCGAACTTACAATGTCAACATTTGGAATATGATAAAAATGGTTTTCGTTCGATAAACGGACCTGATCAAGTATTGCAGAACCATTCTCATTCTCACAAAATATTACATCTCTTGCTTGAAAAACAAGATTTGTCGATTTATCGTATAGTCTGTACGCTTTGGACTGTAGACTATAACCAACAAATATACATGGTTTTGATTTTGGATCTAATTTTCTTCGCTTTTCCTTGGGTACGTGTACATAAGCCTTGCAACGAAAAATCCTGACATGTTTAACTGTCGGTTTTTTACCTGACCATAGCTCTTCCGGAGTCTTTTCGATACATTTTGTAGGGGATCGATTGATTAAATATACTGTCGTATACACAGCTTCTGCCCAAAAACTGTTTGATAATTTTGATTCAATTAACAAACAACGAGCTTTCTCAATTATGGTCCGATTTAAGCGTTCCGCCTTGCCATTTTGTTCTGGCGTATACGGTACAGTCACCTGATGCTCTATTCCGGAATGTCTTAGGAAATTTAACATTTGATTAGAACAATATTCTCCACCATTGTCCGTAGAATTTTGATTTTACATCCAGACTGAGTTTCAACGTAGCTTTTAAATTCTTTAAAGTACTCAAAGGTTTCACTCTTGTTTTTTAAAAAATAAACGAATACTTTATGACTATAATCATCTAAAAATGTTAGCATATACTGGGAACTTCCAATTGAACTTTCCATCGGTCCACATATATCTGAATGTATTATCTGCAACAATGTTGAGGTATTTGTGTCACTTTGAGGAAAGGGTAGCCTATGGCTTTTCCCAAGGATACAAGTTTCACATGTTAGATTTTGTGACATTGTTTTGGTATTCTACACCATAAACAAGACCATTTTTCATCTTTTCCAAACTATTAAAATTAATGTGGGCCATACGCCTGTGCCATAAAACTTTGTTATCTGAAGTATCACAGCATGTTATTAAAGCCGAATTACTTTCAGTGTACTCATCTAGACTGAATAAATTATTTTCTAATTTTCCTGTGGCTATGACTTCATTGCTAGAGTTCTTAACAATGACTCCTTTTGAATGGAAGATAACTTTGTTACCTTTTTTTACAATCTCACTTACAGAAAGCAAGTTCACTTTTAATTCAGGTAAACAGTATACGTCGGGTACATTGACTTCAGAATGCTTTCCATTAACTGAGATGTGTAAACTAATATTACCCATGATATTGGCTACCATCTGTTCAATATTCGCAGTTGTTACGGTTAGATCTGCTGTTCTTTTATTTTTAAACATATCCTTACTTTTTGTGAGATGAGCTAAACAACCTGAATCAAAATACCATCGATTATTTTCTTGTATCGCAGAACTTATGGGAAAAATGCTGAATGTTTTAGCTAATGTTTCACTACTTTCATTTTTATCTCTATTTCTTTGTGGACAGTTACGGGCAAAATGGCCATAATTGTTACATTGGTAACATCGGCTTCCTCTTGATTTTGAATTAATTTTACCACTGTTATCCGCTGAGTATTTCTTTTTAAATCTTGAATCTGAACCACTTCCATACATAGCAAGTGACTTCTCCAGATCGGTCGGCTTAGATACATCTTGCAGCAATTTGGTTTTAATTGCATCTGCTGTTACTGCTATACCAGAACTTTCAATACCCATTATCATGGGTTTGTATTCATCTGACAATCCGGCCAACAGTATAGTACCAACCCACTCATCACTGACATGTAAACCAATATTAGTCAATTTATATGCTGTCATAATTACTTTGTTTACATAATCTTTTATGGAATTACTATGTTCCAGCTTGGTGGTTATCAAAGTTCTCAATAATCCAACTCTACGTGTTAATCCTTTGTCTTCAAAAGCACTGGCTAGTTTTTTCCAAGCTTCCTTAGCAGTTTTTGTTTACTGCACATGAACATAATTTATGGGGTCTATTAGAAGTATCAATTTTGACCTAGCTTTAACATCTTTCTTCGCGTCTACTTCCTCACCAATCACACAGTCCCATAATTCCAAATCTTCCAGATATGTTTGTACGGCAAACTTCCAAGCATCGTAATTTTCACGACCTTTTAATCTTTCGATTTGCGGGAGCTGATACGAATTATTCATCATTATAAGAATACAACACTGAATGCAAGAAATTTATCTGGGCCCATAACCTGATGGACAGTTATGAGATGTACGGCTGGGAAATAACATAAAAGATACTAACACGTAGCTGTTATAATTATCTATTATATAAAAAGATAATATATTGACAATTAACCAACATAAACTGACAATACTAATTTGTATAACAAAAAACATATAGCAACTAAATAAGTCACAGTGTACCAATAATAATAACTACTAGCAGTGAAACTATTTCAGCAGTTCCTGTTCCTGAAACTCTACCATCCACTTCTGAAAGTCCTCGTAGGAAACAACTTATAAAAAGCATCTGTAAAGTATATTTAAAAACAAGAATTTATTATATATTGTAATGTTTAATAGTAATACTAAAACTATTTACAACGTAAATTGTATTTCAACATCGAAAATTACATGTAGACGGATTAATTACTTATGTATTGTCATATATCTGTCATATATCATGGCAACCAAGTATATTCAAAATATTTAAAAGAAGGCAAATAATATTACATTCCTCCCGTTTAACGAAAAACTCGGAATATCGAACACATTATGTAAATAAAAATAAAAATATTATTCTAAAAATCGTCTTAGTTTTTTGCGGTCCCTCGTACTCCGACGCAATTCTACCGGTTCTACCGGATTAATAGGTAATGTTTTCTGGTTTCCAGAAGACTGCACTGTACAAGAATTTCTATGTTGGATTATTGCCCTAGTTGGAATCTCAGCAGATGGTTTGTCATTCTGGATGTCGACATCAGTAGGTGATTCTATCTCTGGCGTTCCAACTGGATCGGTCATCGTTTTTAATTCAATACAAAGACCAGGTCCTTTTGAAATTGTTGGTTCCTGTAACTCAGAATTTTGATAAGTATCTAAAGAGGCATTATCATTACGTTGTCTTATATGATCTGCATGTCGTCTTCTCTCAATTTCATCATCCATAATAACTTTATATGAATATTTGTTAGTGCGTTGAGGAATCTTTGCAGGTGACCATTCCTTTTCTAGGTTTGTACGTACGTAGACGTCTTCCCCTTCATTAAACGTGCGCTTATTTAAGTATTCCTTATCTCCTTCTAGCTGTTGTTTAACATGTAGCAAAGTTAAAGAATCTCGAACACTTGGCTTGATGTTGTCTAATAGGGTAGAAAGTCTTCTTCCGAATATCATCTCATTTGGACATTTACTGGTGGTATTGTGTGGCGTGTTACGATAATGGAAAAGAAAATTCTGGAGATTTTGAGTTTGTGTCGATACATTTGACCGGCTAGCCCTCATTCTAGTCTTGAATGTTCTCACAAAGCGTTCCGCTAACCCATTAGTTTTTGGATGGTACGGTGTTGATGTTATGTATCTAATGCCCTTCTTTATACAATATTGCTTAAAGTCATGAGACGTAAATTGTCTACCATTGTCAGATACAATAATTCGTGGTAGGCCAAAATAACAAAATATCGAGACTAATGCTCCACAAAGTGTCTGTGTTGTAATTGTTTTAAGAGGTTTTACATCGGCCCATTTGGATAAAGCATCCACGACTATTAACCAGAAAGTTCCCTCGAATGGACCAGCAAAATCAACATGAATTCTCTCCCAGATATTTTCTGGTATTGACCAGGAATATAATGGCATCTCTGGCTGGTGTGGTCTATGCAGTTGGCAGTTTCTACACATCTTAATAAAGTTTTCAATGTCCTTATCGATGTTAGACCACCATACATAATAACGTGATAAGGCTCTCATTGCTACCATACCAGGATGACCACTGTGAAGTACTTTGAGTACATGATCCTGAAGAGCTTTGGGTATAACAATTCCCAAGTGGCAACCGTGTTGTTCTCTTCCCCTTCTAATTAAATCGTGACGTCACTTGCTATGTGCGGCAAAATTTAAACCGTTTGAATATTATTGTGACTTTATTGCTGATTTAGAGTTCGTATGATCAATAAAAAAAAATATTAAAATCGCCTAATATTCATGTATATTATTTAAATTAATTGGTAGAGGATCTTTTTATAATTTTTCAGCTATTACCGGATCAATCGCATTTTCCAGCACGTCAAGATAAATTTCTCCATTTAAATTACCAGGAATAAACAGAGGTCCAATTAGGTGGTCTCCCAAAATTCCTACCCAAACGTTAAGCTTTTTCGGATGTTGTGTAGATTTCAGTAAAAATTTTCCTGAAATTAACATTGCAGCTGCTTTACCGTACATTTAAATTTGTGCAGTGATGGTTGATGGTTTCGGACGACTCCATATTATGGTGGATGGATTATGGTGCCATCTAGCCGCATATGTTAAAAGTAGATACCAAGGTAGAAATCTGGGAAATCTGAAAATGTCATTGGTCTGCAGCTATCTACATTTAACTGGATTAATGCCAATGTTGCCATATTTCAACTAAAGTAACTAGATATTTCTTAGTTCGTGTGAATTTGTGACACTTACTTTTTATCCGTAATAGAAGTGTAGCGAATAATTACTTGATAATATTTTTGAATTAAAACAAAGAAGATACACAATTTTAAACTAAACCTTTTTTTCTAGTATAATATTAAACTGCATCAAAAATTAGGCTGAAGAGATGGCAACATTGACAATATTAAGTTAGTTAAATCTAGATGGATGGCTATATAGTCTGGGCAATAAGTCATTTAAATCGGATTTGGGTTCCAGTGATTCGAAAAATTTGATTTTGGTGTCAATCGATTCGAAATGACAAATAGAAAAATTTTCCTGAATATCAAAACGGGCATAAAAAAATTTCCTATTGTTATTAACAATTTAAGATTTTAAAAAAAGGGGGTTTACATTTTTGCTAATAACTCAAAAACTATAATAGCTAGAACAAAAAACCGAACGGATTCTTAAAGGGCAGGAAATTTCCAACAAGAAAGTCCTAACTCCCCGAACTGTAGCTCAATTATTAATAGGTGTAAATTAATGTTGAAAATGGCGTAAAAAACGGGCGGCGCGTCACCGCCGCAACGAGCAAATAACTTAATATATTTTTTTTCAGTAAGTAAATATTAATAAAAAAAATTAAAAAAATTCCAGCACTAACAGAACATATCAGAGAATAAATTTTTGCAGTCAAAAAAATTTTTTCGTTATTTTTCACATTTCTATCCATTTGTTAATCAACAAATTACATCTTCATTATTGCTAACTTTAAATTCGTTACTGTAAGTAAAATAAAAACACAAGAATTTTTTTAACCCTTGGAATCCTTTATCATGAAGCTACTAAACAAATTTATGTAATAAAATTTTTAAATTTTTAAAAATTGAAATTGTTATTAACAAGCAAAGTAAACAAATGCGATTTAACATGTGAAAAATTTTATTTTTTTTTAAAAATTGTTGACAGTCGTTTTTAATACGCAATAAACAATATAAATCCAATTTTTTAAATTTTTATGACCAATTGTTTAAAAAATTTTTATAAACAAATGGCTTATTTAACAATTTTTAAAAAATTTTTTTTTGTCATTCTATTGTTTATAAATAACCATGATTTTTAAAAAAAAAAATTTTTCTTAATAAAATTTTTTAATTGTTAATTAACGTTATTGTTTATTAACTATTGTTTAAATTAAAAATTAAGAAATGAAAAAAATTCTAAAAATCATAATTTTCTCTTCTCTACAAACTAGTATTTTTTTCGAATTTCTTAGTTAATTATTTAATTGTTTATTAATTAAACAATTTGTTATAAACAATTGCATTAACAATTAATATTTTTTTATAACATCTTACATCATACTGAATACGATGGTATATGTTAAATTTTCGAAAAAAATTTTTTCCCATGGTTTTAAGAAATTTTTGAAATTTCATTTCTCATTTTTGAATCGGAATTTATTATGCAGCAATTGTTTATAAGCTTATAACTCGTAAACAATGCAAGATAGGTCAAAAACTTTTTCAAGCAATTTTGTTCAGTATTTCCTAATGAATAAATCTTGACTAGTTTTAAGTCGATTAAATTATTTGTTTAAAAGTTATACTTATTTGTTTATAAAAAATCTTCGTTTTTTCCATGTTTCACCCCTATTTTCGTTTATAACTCATGAACGGTACAATTTACGTCAAAAACTTTTTCAAGCAATATTGTAGAGTATTTATAACTTAAAATTTTGAGCCCAACCGGAAGTCTCTATCTTTATTATTAAAAAAGTTATGATTGATTGTTACTTACCTGTCTATTTTTTTTATTCAACTATGTTTATATGTACATTTCATGTTTATTTAGGATTGTAAAAATAATTTTATAGGTTCCTATATAAAATAATAACATTTATAAACTTTTTTATAATTTTTATTTATTTAACAATCAATTTTATTAAAAAAAAAATTTTCTAAATGTTTTTTCTTTATTTTTCTGAGTAGTAAGTATTGTTGTATTCGGGTATAGAAATTTGGATAAATTTATTTTAAAATTATATGCATATTTTCTAATTTAGTATTTAGTTCCACTTAACGTATTATAATATTGAATATTTTTGTATATTCAGTTATTAAGATTCGGAGAACTTTTTACCTTCATTTCGTACCTTTCAGCTGCTTGGAGTACGGTATTCGTATCGTTATTCTTTTATATTTGTCATTTTTTTCTACCTGAGAAAATTACTGGCATAGAATAGAAACTGACGTGTCTCTTATACCTGGACAGTGCTCAGTGTACAACTTTTATTTGTGGGGTTTGTGAGTCTAGTTTTTTTGGGGAGAGTCAGTTTTCTGCGGATATTTCATGTGTATACATACTGTGAAGTTTACGTCTCGATATTCAATTTTTTTATTGTGAGTGTTTATATTAACTACCGATCCTGTGTTTTTGGCTAAATTGCTACCGAAAATGGAGTCATCCAAAACTGTATTTTTTGCAAAAATCGTTGAAAGTTGGTGAAACTAATACAGTGAAATCAAAAGGAATACAAACATTGATTCAGCGCTGTATTACATTAAACAACGGCAACGACAAAATTTTGGCAAATAAAACTGAAATAAAAGTACATAAAAAATGTCAGACTGACTGTTTACGTCTCAAATCATCAATTCCTGATCCTGAAGAATCAACATCTTCATGTTCAAGATCATCATCATCACGATCACGATCAAGATCATCATCATCATGTGGTGCTGCAGATTTTTCTCTTAAATCGTGTTGCATTATTTGCAGTAGTGGGCCTAAAAAAGAACGTCTTATCATTTGTTCTGATCTATTAAAACCAAAATTATTAGAAATAGCTGATCGTCGAACCGATATTCTTGGAGATACGGTAAGACATCGAATTATCAATATTGATTCTTTAAAACAAGCCGAAGCACGTTACCATAAATCTTGCTATGACGATTTTAAGTACGTTCCAAAAACAAATTTTGATTTACGATATCCTGAACTGCATGCCGCATTTGAAAGGCTTTACGAGTTTATTGAAAATAGTAGTGAATGCCAATTTACTCTTACTGAATTGAAACAAGTTTTGAAATACAATGCCGACAATAAAACAATAATCAAGTATTTGCGAGAAAAATATAATGACGATATATTTATTGAACAAAGCCGTGGAAAAGACACAATAATATGCTATTCTGGATCTGGGGATTATATGATAGACGATATATGGTATACGCAACAAGAAGAAGAAAAAGAAAATGAAAACATAAGAATAATTAAAACAGCCGCTGAATTAGTGAGAAAACAAATAAAAATAACTAAATACGACAAAACAAGTTATCCGTCATCAACAGTATTTTTAGATACAGTGCAAGACGATGTACCGAAATATTTACAAATTTTTTTAAATGAAATTATGCTTTATGAAATCAATAAAAAAAAGAAAAGAGCTGAAAAAAAGAAATGCATCAATAAACGTTACGGATTTCGAAGAAAAACAAAAAAGGTAATTATAAACATGTGATTTTAAATCTGTAAAATCTGTCCCATCTTCTTTTTCCTATTTATTTTTAAATTCCACCAAATATCAAAAAAAGAAATTTATTTTTGGTTTCAGATTTCAACAAAGTGCCCGCCGAAATGGAAGGTACTTCCATGAATATCGATGATAGCTTGATTGATGACGAAGATCATTCCGAGGCCACAGCTTCTACACGAGTAGATGTTGAAGAAAGATATAACAATATAATTGAACAGACTAAAGTAAAAATTAATTTTATTTCTCATTCTATTATTTCAACAGTTCGGCCTAAATCTTTTATATCAACTCTTCACTTAGCTACCGGTCTTTATTTGAATCGAAAAAGTGGTTCTAAATCCCTCATAAATATGTTAGCTAAGCTAGGAGCATGTGCATCATATCATGACATCGCTATGCTAGAGCTTTCGGCAATTAAATGTAAAGTGACACAAATAAATGTAAATTCGTACATTCAATATGTATTTGACAATGCGGACCATAATCCTAATACTATTGATGGAGCCAATTCTTTTCACCGTATGGGCGGTATACGTTGCATCACTCCGGCTTCGGCACTTTCAACAGTTGGAAAAGTCAAAAAACTGAAAAAATTACCCCGAGCTGTAGATGTAGCAGCACTTGAAACTATCACATTAAAAGAACTGACAACCAAATCAAGTGTCAATTTAAAAACATCGTATTTGAAGATGTGACTCAATTAACCTTTACAAATATTTCAACTTCATTTCCCACTGAATTTTCTATTCATTTATGGGGCAGCTTTTTACAAATACCAAACTTACCGACAATTCGTGGATTTATGGAACGTATCTCTGCGAAAACACCATACTCCGTATCTCGTATTCAGTGTTTACCATTTATTGACGAAAATCCTTCAGATATCAGAACAGTATACACTTCATTATTATACGCTTCCGAAGATGCTTCCAAAAACAACCAGAAGCACTGTTTTGTAACTTTTGATTATCCTTTGTACATCAAGGCTAGGCAGTTATGTAACTCTGAAAATATTGGGCTCGAAATGGTTATACCACGTTTGGGTGGTTTTCATTTGTTAATGTCGTACTTGAAAGCAGTTGCGGCAATAATGGAAGGCTCAGGCATCAAAGAGCTTTGGTGTACAGTATTTGCCTATAATTCAGTTGACAAAATGTTAACTTGTGCTGCCTACGGCAGGGCAATCCGAGCTCACATCCTAACAATGACAGCCATCGGAGAACTAATTGCCGAAACAGCGGAAAGTCCTGAGAACATTGAAAACCACGCCGTTATCGAAGGTATAAAAATGCCAGCCACAGACGAAGATTATGCGCCTCCGTCAACGAAAGAAATACAAGATGAGATTGAAGATAAAAAAATTAATTTCGCAAAAGCTCAACAATCTAACTAAAAATCCGCCAACTTTGGAAAGTTTAGTTAATGACGAAAGTATGAAAGCTATGAAAAATTTATTTGAGAGTGGAATGGAAACATTGAAAAACCGAGGACCTACTGCTGAACTATGGATTCAATATTTTCAGATGATTATCATCGCGATAGAATTCATTGCAGCAGAACGATTAGGAAATTGGGATCGACATTTATACTGTATCCAGCAAATGCTTCCTGTATTTCATTCGGCTGGGCATTTCAATTATGCCAAAGGTGCACAAATATATTTACAAGACATGGTGCAGTTACCAAACAAATTAAGTGAAGCTGAGTTTAATTTATTTACGACAAAGGGATTTTTACAGTTAGACGCACGGATAAAGCTTGGGCAGGTATTTGGTCGGATATGACAATAGAACAAACGTTAATGCGCATCATTCATACCGGTCCTCAAGGGTTGTCACATGGGCGTTCCATGCTTGACAGTGTTATTTCGCGTTTCATTAATGGGATGCCTTATGCATTTGACATCATGAATCAATTAGAAGACTTTGCTGATTTTCAGACCGCATCTTCCGATCAACACATCGATCTTACATCAGCTCGCATAAAAAAAGATTCAGCTGATGTTGTTGTTTTCAAAGAATGGTTAAAACATTATAATCCTTTTAAACTGCAACCGAAATTAATTTCTGTTTCAACGGGGGTTGTTGGTGATCAAAAAGTTGATTGCCACAAAGCGATTGAAAAAGGTTTAGCAAGTATGGCAGGGATGGTGGGTGTTGACGCGGACTCGTTTAAATCACAAAAATCTAAGTGTGTTAAAACGCTAGCGTCATCTTCTTTTTCATTCGAAATAGATGGTGAATCTGTTGCCGTTAATACAAATCTAATATTTCAAAGAATATATGTAAAAATGTTACGTGATCCCGAAACAGTAAAAACTGCTCTACACTATGAATTAGCACCATTTCCACTAAGTTTATTTGATGATAAAGGAATTATGAGGAAGTGTGCCAAATCTGAGTTGTACAGTGAACTGAAAAGTTGTTCATTCACAGATTTTGATTTTTCTGGTTGTCAGTATATAGTTGATGGCGGATTTTTATTACATAAAGTATATTGGCAACCCGGGCGGACTTTCACACAGACATTTGAAGATTACAGGTTATTCATCGAAAAATATTATCGGAGTAATGCTATTGTAATATTTGATGGGTACTCAGAAAAATACAAAGGAGTCAAATCGTATGAACGTTATCGACGAGTAAGTTCAAAAATTTCGCCTGAAATTTCATTTACAGGCGACATGATTATACCCCGCAACAAGCAGCGCTTTTTATCTAATGAAAAAAACAAATCAGAATTCGTTGACTGTTTAATTCGATATCTTCGGCGCTCTGAAACTAATATCACTGTCAGGCAAGCAAAAGAAGATGCCGATACATTAATAATTAAATCTGCTATACAGTCGGCTCAGCAGTCAACGGATAAAGTTGTTGTAGTTGGTACTGACGTTGACCTTGCTGTACTTCTTATTGGTTTAACACCTTCGGAAAAATCTATTTATATGTGGAAACCAGCAATTAATAAAGTACCAGATACATTATATTCATCACTTGAAAACAGCCATTTTAAAAGTATGATTTTATTCTCGCATGCTTTTAGTGGTTGCGACACAACGAGCTCAATCTTCGGAAGAAGCAAAAAAAAATATTCAAAGCTATTATTAATAATAATCCCTAAATAAACGACGATATACAAAAATTCTACGACCAAACTGCAACGTGCGATGATATTAAAAATGCCGGAGAGCGGTTAATCTTGTATTTATATGGAGCTGCAGATGCAACAACTAATGATGCACGGATTCAACGTTTTTCTACTGCAGTGGCAAACTCGAAGGCAGCGTTATCTTTAGCAACATTACCACCAACATCATCAGCAACACATCAACATGCACTACGTACTTATTATCAAGTCCAAACTTGGCTTGGTAATTCTGTAAATCCTTGCGATTGGGGTTGGGCGAAAACAACAACAATGTATATCCCGATAAGAACGACAGATATATTAGCACCGGCCAGCGTCCTCAAACTGATTCACTGTAGCTGTCAAAGCAACTGCGGTAAAGCTTGTGGTTGTAGAAAAGCTGGTCTCCGGTGTACTAATATATGTAAAAATTGTAAAGGCGACACTTGCAGTAATTGTGAAACTGTAATCGTAGCTGAAGAAAACGAAGATGACATAAATAATTTTAATATCGACGAAGAGATTACGGTTGACGAAACAGGTGATAATAATGATAATACCGAAGATGAAGATTCTGAAAATGAAAATGATCGCCCCGTAGTCATTCCGGAATATATTAAACGTGTCCATGCAATGTACAACACACGTTATGACAGTGACGAAGAGGAAGAAGAAGAACAAGCAGCGAACAACGGAAACGACCTCGCAGAACGTCAAGATAATGACAAAGAAGCTGAATCGCCAGAACAAATAATTTATTCAGACGAATCCGAAAGTTCTGAGCCATTAGCAAAAAAAGTTAAAAACTAAAAAATAATAAAAAACATAAATTATTATTACATATATCAAAAATAGCAGTTTAAATGTAAACTGGAATATTTATAAAATAAAGAGGAAAATAAAAAAAAAACATTTAGAAAATTTTTTTTTTTTTAATAAAATTGATTGTTAAATAAATAAAAAATTATAAAAAAAGTTTATAAATGTTATTATTTTATATAGGAACCTATAAAATTATTTTTACAATCCTAAATAAACATGAAATGTACATATAAACATAGTTGAATAAAAAAATAGACAGGTAAGTAACAATCAATCATAACTTTTTTAATAATAAAGATAGAGACTTCCGGTTGGGCTCAAAATTTTAAGTTATAAATACTCTACAATATTGCTTGAAAAAGTTTTTGACGTAAATTGTACCGTTCATGAGTTATAAACGAAAATAGGGGTGAAACATGGAAAAAACGAAGATTTTTTATAAACAAATAAGTATAACTTTTAAACAAATAATTTAATCGACTTAAAACTAGTCAAGATTTATTCATTAGGAAATACTGAACAAAATTGCTTGAAAAAGTTTTTGACCTATCTTGCATTGTTTACGAGTTATAAGCTTATAAACAATTGCTGCATAATAAATTCCGATTCAAAAATGAGAAATGAAATTTCAAAAATTTCTTAAAACCATGGGAAAAAATTTTTTTCGAAAATTTAACATATACCATCGTATTCAGTATGATGTAAGATGTTATAAAAAAAATATTAATTGTTAATGCAATTGTTTATAACAAATTGTTTAATTAATAAACAATTAAATAATTAACTAAGAAATTCGAAAAAAATACTAGTTTGTAGAGAAGAGAAAATTATGATTTTTAGAATTTTTTTCATTTCTTAATTTTTAATTTAAACAATAGTTAATAAACAATAACGTTAATAAACAATTAAAAAATTTTATTAAGAAAAATTTTTTTTTTAAAAATCATGGTTATTTATAAACAATAGAATGACAAAAAAAATTTTTTAAAAATTGTTAAATAAGCCATTTGTTTATAAAAATTTTTAAACAATTGGTCATAAAAATTTAAAAAATTGGATTTATATTGTTTATTGCGTATTAAAAACGACTGTCAACAATTTTTAAAAAAATAAAATTTTTCACATGTTAAATCGCATTTGTTTACTTTGCTTGTTAATAACAATTTCAATTTTTAAAAATTTAAAAATTTTATTACATAAATTTGTTTAGTAGCTTCATGATAAAGGATTCCAAGGGTTAAAAAAATTCTTGTGTTTTTATTTTACTTACAGTAACGAATTTAAAGTTAGCAATAATGAAGATGTAATTTGTTGATTAACAAATGGATAGAAATGTGAAAAATAACGAAAAAATTTTTTTGACTGCAAAAATTTATTCTCTGATATGTTCTGTTAGTGCTGGAATTTTTTTAATTTTTTTTATTAATATTTACTTACTGAAAAAAAATATATTAAGTTATTTGCTCGTTGCGGCGGTGACGCGCCGCCCGTTTTTTACGCCATTTTCAACATTAATTTACACCTATTAATAATTGAGCTACAGTTCGGGGAGTTAGGACTTTCTTGTTGGAAATTTCCTGCCCTTTAAGAATCCGTTCGGTTTTTTGTTCTAGCTATTATAGTTTTTGAGTTATTAGCAAAAATGTAAACCCCCTTTTTTTAAAATCTTAAATTGTTAATAACAATAGGAAATTTTTTTATGCCCGTTTTGATATTCAGGAAAATTTTTCTATTTGTCATTTCGAATCGATTGACACCAAAATCAAATTTTTCGAATCACTGGAACCCAAATCCGATTTAAATGACTTATTGCCCAGACTAATACGTCTACGGCATGGACTTATTATCATAGGAGACGCAACGTTTCATTCTAAAACTTTGTTTTGTCGCAATGAGCGACAAGAGCGTGTCTATGAGTATGACAAAGAAAACCAATCGTTTCTCTTTTTTCCGTCCCCGTGCTGGCAACGCTGTATCATTATTTAGGAGTTATGCTTACGCTTGTAATCAGTGGCGTGCTATTTGTTAAAAATTGGAATATCTATGTCTGAAAATATTTAGTTATTTTTATTGGAATTTTAAACATTAAGGTTAGGCTTAAAAATCATTGACCAAAAAGGTAATCTTGGTAAAAATTAGCAAATTCAATAGTAATATATTAATTTTTCTGATAATTATCAAAGAATGTTAAGCACGGAACATAGAAAATTACCTGTCAGATATGAACTGAAATGCTGAATGGCTTGGTAGTGGATTTGCACTTGCCTATAAGTATTTCACACCATTCCTATTAGCCATAATATCACTTGCATTAAAATTATTGGAAAATACAAAAAGATGTTTAATCCCACAATTATCTTCTTCCCAGCCTAGAGGAGATACACATATTTTTCGCCCCTCACTCTCAGTTGGAAACCTGAAGTAACACAAATAGACTGGACACACAGCATAATAACTAAAATTAATCGAAATCACAGAAACCGAGTATAAAAGTTGGTGTAGCTATTTATAGTCCGGATTTTTATACACTTGACAATGACGAATCATTTGTTTCACTAAATTTTACTTAATATTACCTATAATTTCGCCAAAAACACCAATATAACTACAAAATATCGTTGAATTTACTTAGGCAACAATGCTTGAAATAAAGAGTGTGTCAAATTTCATAGTATAACCGCTTCTGCTCGTGGTATTCTTCAGAAAAGTCGTGAAGCGTTGTCGCTTATTGAGCCACTCATTTCTATGATTCTAACCGAATAAAATAGTTCAATGGTTAAACATTCCATAAAATAAGTTATATAATTTAGGTAGTTATAATTCTAAGAACAATAAATAACAACAGTTAAACTAAATTTCCACTATTTATTCGAAAAATTCGCTTTAAAATTCAATTAATTATAGTCACTATAGTCACAATATTTTTGCAAATGTAATCAACAACTACTTAAGATGATTCAATAACAATAACTTTAAATGGAGGCAGACAATACCATAGCACAACAAATTCCAGTCGACCAGAAATAGGTAATGTTTGAGCAAGTAAAGAAATAATTAGTTCCGTTTCCTCTGATATTAGGTCTATGATATTTGCTTTGCGGCGGTTCGATCTGCGACATGGTAGTGTGGGACTTCCAATAGGTTACTCCACTAAAACCACCTCTCTCAACAAAAACGTACACGCTGGATCCATCCATTCCTGGATATACCTTCAGCAGTGCACGGGTTTCTCTTTTTTCCGCTAGTTATGCTGTTGTCCTTCCCTTTATCTGTCGTCGTATGTCTCTTCATTGGCCACCATTGTTGCTATTATATTCTCCGGCGTAATTTCTTCAACCTCTCTTTGTATATTGTTCCTTTCTGTATACCACTTTCTGCATATAAAGATTGTGTGTTAAGGGTATCCGCTTCTCCACAGTATACGCACGCTCCATCTTCTCTTTTCTTCATCCTTTTAACGTGTACGTGTTGTAGCACCCGTGACCACTTAAAAATTGACTTAAATAAAAATCAGTTTTTCTGAATTTGCACGTTGCTAATATCTGGTATCAGTCTCTTGGTCCACTGTACTACATCCGTTGTATCCTCCCATCTCCTTTGCCATCTGTCCATTATTTTTCTCTCGTATTCTGTTTCTTGTCGCACTAAGATGACCTTTACAGTAACTTCCTCTCCACTGCAAGAAGATCTATTGGTATTACACCTGATATTATATTTGCTGCTTCCTTGGATATTGTGCGATAGGTTGATGCCACTCTTATTAACATTTGTCTCTGGAGATCAAACATCATGTTTGAGTATTTTCTCTTTTCTAATACGTTGCACCATGTGGGTGCTCCATATAGTGCAATTGATTCTACTACCCCGTATAGCATTCTTCCCTTTAAACTTCCTGGCTCTCCTATGTTTGGTGTGATTTTTTTTTATTGCGAAAACTGATTTCTGTGCTTTTTATACAGTTTGTTTTACATGTTGTTTAATTAACATTTTAACGAATAGCCTGAGTCCGAGGTATTTTATAATATTTTGAGGATTTATTCTGTTTCCCTCTACCTCAAAACCTATTTCATCCTTTTTCTTGTTCCTTTCATCAGTAGTGCTTCCATTTTCTCTGGTGCCAATTTCAGTCTGTTTTCCTCCATCCATCTCGAAATCCTTAATAAGGATAAGTTTGTTATATACATTAGCTCCTCCTTGGACCATAAGCGCCAGATCATCGGCGTATGCAATCATTTGTGCTCCTTCTGGAAGCAGGATTCTCAGTACCCCGTCGTAGAGGATGTTCCACAACGTTGGTTCCAATACTGACCCTTGGGGACTCCAGTTGTGGCCAATTCGCTCTCCCTATTATTTATTTTAATTTTTCGTTGGTCTAGGTAACTTTCCACTGTTCTAATTAAGTAAGGACATGCCAATATCTCTCATTTGTCTTATAATAAGGCTCTAATACGCTGTGTTAAAGGAATTTTGCACGTCCAGTGTAATGAGTGCGAAGAAAGCTCCTTTACGTGTCCTTCTTGCTGCTTTTACCACCCTCTTAACCGCTTGTATAGTTGAAAAACCTTTCCGAAAACTAAACTGATTCTCTGAAAGTCCGTTTTTGTCTTCAAGCTCATTTGGTTTCACTACTGTATTTTAAACTAACTAATGATAAAAAAAATCAAAGTTGGATACAAAAATTAACACCAACTTTTATACATGTAGTAACTAACTATTTTATATTTCACACATCGTCAATTCATGAAGTAGTCTAAATAGGTACTACTTATAATGTCAATTATGTAAAAAATGGGAAATAAATTAATAACCTGCTGTTTATTTTATATTCCAGTTCTGTTTTTTCCCAGTAATTATTGTAAGTCAATATTATTGAAATCTTTTAATAAATTCTGATTTAAAATATTTCAAAAGTGCGTATTAATCTGCGTTTATTTATAATTCATTTAAGGTTATTTTATAAAAATAAATAAAAGTTTCGTGACTATTGAAAAGAGAAAATTAATCGAAATCCTGAAGTAAAAGATTTTTCGTTAATTAAAATGAACTGAAGAGTAAATTGACAAGAAAATATGTTAAAGAAGTACGTACATGCAAAGTTTAGGTGCGGTAATTCTCAGGGTAAAGTCCAGTCAATACCAAGTTTTGTAATTTGGAAGAATTATTAATCTTTTATTGCAGTACCGGATTAGTTTGACTGTAATTACAAGTTTAATCGAAATAAAGGTACAGTTCAGAATGGCAATCACGTTTTCTAAATGAAAAATTTATTATGTTGGATCCGCGCTCTTGCATCAATTTTTTAAGAGATTAATTTTATTAAAAAATAAAAATGTGGTTTTAAGATCTTCCTTTTGGTATAAGTCAAGATTATTTCTACTGTTTTAATATATCCAACTTCAAATTAAAGAAAAAAAGTTTTTCAATTAAGTAGTTTAAAGTTTTACTGTTGAAAAATAGAAAAAACCATTAGTAACAATGAAACATTTTGTAAAATCTTTATTTGGTCAACTACACAGTTTCTCTTTAATTAATATAAAAACAGTTTCAAATAGTGTCGAATACCAGATTGGCTATTTTGTCCACAACAATTACAGTATAGTATTGTTCGATAAAATCTGACAAAAAGGAATAATAGGGGGAAATAATAAAATATTATTTTTAAGATAAATGACCGGTTGCATAAACGCTTGTCAAAGCTCTGTTACTTAACGTGTTAAGTCTATGTTAAATTGGTAAAGGTTAAATCTCCCTGAGGCGCATGCGCCTATTTGAATTCTTAAGAATAATTTGGTTAGTCGACGAGAGATGTAAAAATTGATTCTTAGGCTACGCTGTCACATTTCTTAGAGTGAATAAGTATACTAGACTTTGGAAAGACGAACATTGTACACTTATATTTGAAATTTAAACGGACTTCGTTGCTTATGTTTTGTTACTGAATTAACTAGATCCTTGACATAATGATATTTAAAGAGACATTTTTAACTATTTTAACGATTTATTGATTTTGATCTTATGAGTAAATGACAGTTAGTTCATCAAAATTACATATTACCATTAAAACAAGAGATTTTAATATTTACTAAATATACACCCCACAAAAATTATCGCATCGGTAGTATTTTAGGATATTTTTAATATTTAATTTTAGTTTTTGGGACAGTCTGTATATATGCCAACTTAAAAGGATTTGTGGTTTCTTATCATGGACAAAAAACGATCGGAATTTCTTACAGACTTTTGTTTAAGAGAGTAAATTTAAATTTATTTTGTTAATATGAATGTGCCTGAACGTTTAACAAGGCATGTGACTAATAAAGAAGCCGCTAGGATAATTGCGATCATATATAGAAGATGGTCGCTGGCGTTATGGGCGTTCAATAAAGCACCATATCCAGAGTCGTTAATCGCTACCAAGAAACCGGACAGCTATCCAGAAGACTAGGTCAAGGCCGCAGAAAGGTAACTTCGGCTATAGATGACCGTTATTTGAGGTTAACGGGGTTAAGAATTGGGCATACCACCGC
The DNA here is from genome assembly GCA_035357415.1 of Ophraella communa. NCBI lineage: Eukaryota > Metazoa > Arthropoda > Insecta > Coleoptera > Chrysomelidae > Ophraella > Ophraella communa. Next base: position 34,919,472 of record CM068983.1, read on the forward strand.
TAGAACGCTGCAAGCAGATCTATTGGGTGTCCGTGATGTTCGAATAAGCCTACAAAAAGTTAGAAACAGGCTTAGAGAGGCAGAGAACACGTTAATTGAAATATTCAGGATTGGTCCAATATTTTATTCACGGATGAATCAAGATTTTGCTTATATCCATCAGATAGGCGTGTACCATTATGTAGACGACGTGGTGGTTAATTTTCGTGAAAACTGAAAGCTTTGGTGGTGACTCTATCATAGTTTGGGGAGGAATTTCTTTTGAGGGCCGCCCCAGTGGATGATGGGAGAATAAATACCGACAGGTACATAACCAATATCCTAGAACCCCATGTAGTGCCCTATATGCCCTATATCGGTGATACTTTTGTGCTAATGCAGGATAATGCTCGTCCACACGTTGCTAGAGTTGTTCGACAGTACCTAGAAGAAATCGAAATACCCACCCTAAATTGGCCTATACGTAGTCCGGATCTTAATCCGATAGAACATGTAGGGACCATCTAGGATGGCAAATTCAACAACATCCGACACCACTAAGAACAATAGACGATCTTCAAAATGTTCTTTGTGATTTATACCACAACAATACATACAGAACCTGTTCAGAAGCCTTCAAAGACGAATGGAAGCTGTAATTAGAGCCAGTGGCGGTAACACACGCTATTAGAATTTCATTAGCTGGCTTTCGTTCAAATAAAGTTCATTTTTTTGTATACATATTTTGTACACATATTTTTCTACGCTTTGCTTCACTTCATCTAAAATTCAATTCATTTTTGAAATGCCTTCGCACGCGCTTTCGTTGCACATACACTTTTCAAAAAAATAACAGGGTGTTAGCTAACAGAGCTTTAACAAGCGATTTTGCAACCGGATCAACGAATTATAACGAAATTATTTCAGTAATAAATGTTTCATCCTCACACTATCTATCTTGCAGTGGCTATGTAGAGATTTTGAGGCACATCTTATTTAGAGTGAAACAGATAGAAAGTGGCATTGTTGTCTATGTCGTATACGTTAATACTAATGGCAGGTAACAAAAATAAATAAATTACTTTTTCTAAGAAATATTACTTGCTTGGGATTATAGAAAATCATATGCATGCAAATTAGTTAATGAAGGATACTTCAAATACATTTAAATAGTTTGCTTTTATTTGTGATATTTTATTAGACAGGGTTGAGAAAAACTTCGCAACAAGGCTTTATCTTTGAAACAAATAAACTTAAAATTTTGGGATACTAATTGGCATTATATTCTGCATTATTTACAATATAATTTAAGTTTGTACGACGTCGTCGTTTTCAGTATCACCGCCATTTTGCATTTTTTTAAATAGTCACAGAAAAGCTTATTTCATCCATTTTCCCTTGACGCAATAATTAATAATTAAACATATAATTAAAGAGACTATGTTAAAAATATTAAAATAGATTAATTTTAATTTCATTAATTTTAATTTCATACCATAATCGAATCACCTCCATAATTTCTGGCCGCTCTTATGTTACACTGAGCAAATCGCTCACCTGCGCGTCTATAAACTTGAATACGTCTATCGGATCCAAAAAGTGAAAATCTTGATTCATCCGTAAAAAATATAAAATATTATCCCAATCGTTAATATCCCAATTAACATGTTCTCTTGCGAACCTTAAACGTGCTACACGGTGTGCTCTGGTTAACAATGGAGCAGTAACAGGCGTTCTGGGTCTGATTCCAAAATTCCTTAATCTGTTTCTAACCGTATTGACAGATATTCTAACATTACGGACTCCAGAGAGAACATTTTGCTATTGCCTGTATGTAACATGACGAGTTCACAAAGTCTGAATTCTTAAATAACGGTCATCTGCAGGATTAGTACACCTAGGACGTCCTGGAACTGGTCTTCTATTATAACTTCCATTTTCTCTAAACCTTCTTATGACTGTAGAAACGCTGAATTCGTCCATCTTCAACTAAAACCACAATTTGAGCTGCTAGTTCTGGGGTTAAATTACTCATTTTATTCAAAATGTTTCTAGACACTTCGAAATGAAAAATTAAACAAACGTACTGCACACAAGAAGTTTTAAAATGTAAATCATACAAATAGAATTTATCAAAACATATTCATTTTTTTGTTTTTCAACAAAAAGGCGATTTAAACTGTGAATATTTTGGGATTTTATACATCTAAAGGATACCATACACTCATATTAAAATATTCTGAAAAATTTTATATTTTAAAATTAAAATTATGCAATACTTTTTGTGACGAGTGTAGTATATTACACAAGTGTGGAAAGTGAAATATTACGTAACGAGTGCAAGAAATACCCTTTACAAAGAGTTATATATACGATTTTTTCCTACGACCTCAACTCCAAATTTTTTATCCCAAATCGATTTCTCCATTACCTACTATTCATCATGATACTTTGCAAGTTTTCCTAAACAACAGAGTTACCGATTTTTGAATTGAGGTCGCCTTCTTTTTGTGAATGTATCCTGTAATAGAATACCTAAAAATAAATAAACAACTTATAACTACTAACACTGTCTCGTTAATTTGATATGATTTTGTTTATCAACTCCATTTAAACAAAAATTGTACATAAAATATAAAATAATCGAATGGCATTATTTCAACGAACAAATATTGTATACAGGTACAATAACTATCCTATAAATAACTTCTATATACAGAAATGTAAATAACAGAGTTTCTGTGTAACCGTGGAAATTCTATAGACATGTCACAATAGTATCCTGATAACATTCAATTGTTACACTCCGTTTGTGTTGATGTTGAAAAACCTTCCGTAGACACCAAAGTGGTTTTACTGATAGCCAGCTATTGAAATTTGCTTCAAATATAAGGTCATGCAATAATTATCTTAAGAAATATTTGCCTTAAATAATAAGCAACACCAATCTAAATACAATTAGAAATAGTTTTGATAGTGTAAATAAAATTTATTGTTCTGTGGAATAGCGAAACAATTTTAAATGGCCATTCTTTTTACCTTCAGCAACTAAAGTTTCAACTGAGATTTTATTGAGATACTTACTTACTTCAGCTAAGCTTGTATTTTATTAGACTTTCAAAAGAAATAAAGCTTAAGTTCTTTATTTTTAATTTTACGACACAAGTCAGAAAATATCTGGTCCTAGTTTTGCGAAATTGGGCTGAAGCCCTCAGATTTTGTGAGATAGCTAGAGAGCCTAGGAATGGCTCCGGACCTACAAATATTCCTTCAGTACTTTTTCTGATTAGAAGGTTTTCGGTCCCTTCAATGCCAGTATGTCCAGGTGCTCAAAATAAGATAACTATTCGATCCTGAAGGCATTTTCAAACTAACTTGGAGTGCGATTTATCTTGTGGACTACTTCGTCCAGCGCCGTTTCTATTGATTTTTCTTTCTAATATGTATGCTGGTAGGTACTAAGAGGATGTTCTTTCAGTGGTTCTTCCCTAATATGCCTTTCAACAATTTTCTCAGGTGCTTTCAATAGAAATGAAGTGAGACTAATTGACCGGAAGGATTTAGGTAGGATTTAGGTTGTTAATATAAATTACCCTTACAGTGCACTAGGCATCGAGTAACCCAGTGCTAAGCTTGCTCTAAAAATCTTAGTCACAATGGGTAGCAGAATGTCCAGTCCTTTTTGTAGTAGATCAGAAAAAATACCCCATCCTTCTCTGGAGATTTATATGGATCAAAGTAGTTTGTAGCCAACTTCACATCTGCAATTCAACCTATTATGTTGAATAATTCCACTATAGAGGTCGTTGACTCTGTGATATTTGGGACTAGTTGTTGATAGCTCTCTAAAATGGGATTTACACATTGACGCTTTGTCGAAAAAACGAAGCCCTTCTTGTTACGCGCTGAGAACAATATCTAGTGAGCTTCACCTGTTAGCTTCCAAATCAGTCTATTTTGCCCTCTTCGAGTCACATCTCCGATATGCACTTCCTTTTTGGGGTACATGTTGTGTGACTCAATTTTTTATTTTTAAATTACAAAAGAGAGCTGTTCGGCATACGCTGAAACTAAGCAGTAAAACTCACTGTAGGGAATTCTTTAAAAAACATTTCCTTAATTCGGAAACATTTACCTGAAGTCTCAGACAGACCATCTCATAACTAGCCTCTTAGAAGTGCAGAGTATGACCTTTATTTACCAAAACCACGCACGGAACTAGTCAAAAGCTCTATTTTTTATAACGCTAAGAAAATGCATAACAATCTACCCTTTGAAATAAAGTCCATTTCATCAATAACCGCATTTCGTAACGCTTTAAAATTATACTAGGTAGAGAGAGCTTTGTATGCAGTTGACGACTTTTTTACATAAAATATTTGGGACCATCTTACGCACTGGAAGGTTAATTTATGATATTTATTTATTTTGTTGTTTGTTGTTTTTTTTTTGTTGTTACTTTGACTAAATTAAAATCTTAAATTTTAAAATTTTTTTATATTATTTATTATTTATTTTTCTCATTGTATAATGTATACATAAAGTATACATTTATTTTTTTAACTGACCTTTCGCAATGTTTATATTGTCAAGTTTTATTTGTTTGTATGTTTTATGTTTTATTACTTGTAGATACTTTTGTGTTACTGTTTTACTATATTTTGTTATTTTGTTCTATGTGATTTGCTTTTCTTTAAACAGCTTTGTCCACAAATTTTAAATAATTTTTTCGACCATAAAGCTTATTATTATTATTATTATCATTATCATTGAAAATTTCCGCAGATATTTTCCAACTTTCCTTCCTTTACCACTTTCGAATTATTAAATTATGTATAAATGACGTAGTTAGTGTAAATATGAAAAAGATAACATTATTAATATAAGCTATGAAAATGACAACTAATATGCTCTTTGTGCTGCGTGCTTATTTTCGTTATTTTCTATAAAACAGAAAAAATTTGGATTTTTTCCTTGCTGTAAATCAAAAGTAGAAAATTGTTTCTACCTGCACCCAAGGTAAAGAAACTAAATAGTTTCCATACCAAGCTTGACCGTTTTCTATGAAAGAACAACTACTTCCTGAGCTATATGCCCCAACGGACATTGAATTACATTTCAATAGAAAACGTGATGGCGACCGACTTTGTCGATACTTAAACCATCTCTATCGATTTGCAAATTAACGGGAAGAACACTACTCCGCTCTGCGGGATGAGAAGAACTACTTGCCTCGTACTGATGAGACACAACAATGTCGAAACCGGTCTACGAGTAGTGTTCTTCCCGTTAATTTGCAAATCGATAGAGATGGTTTAAGTATCGACAAAGTCGGTCGCCATCACGTTTTCTATTGAAATGTAATTCAATGTCCGTTGGGGCATATAGCTCAGGAAGTAGTTGTTTTTTCATAGAAAATGGTCAAGCTTGGTATGGAAACTATTTAGTTTCTTTACCTTGGGTGCAGGTAGAAACAATTTTCTACTTTTCATTTTTACTATTGACTGCACCTTGTATCTGAAATTATTTTCAGTATTTGTTTGCTGTAACTCATTTTATTACTTTATCATTATAATGTCGATGATCAAATACACTGCCGTGCAAAAAATTTAGGTCACTTTAAATTATTTAAAAAATTGCAAACAATTTAAAAAATTAAATGTATCAACTTATATTTGCAAATTGTAAATATATTTACTGCATTTTTGTAGCTTTTAAACATGAAATCAGACTACATAATTCATTTTTTTAAGATTTATTCTTGAAAAACCGTGACTTTACATTTTAAACCAAGTTCGAATATTTTTATTGGGAACGAAATAAAGGAATAAAACTTAACATTATTAAAAAATTGATAATAATAAATGATAGCAATATAACTAATAACGTGTATTACTTCCTCTTGCATTAATGACCGCTTGCATTTGACGAGGCATACTGTGAATTAAATTAAGGATTACATTCTGATCCAAGTTATTCCACTCCTGCAATAGGAACTCTCTTAGCTACTGGGTAGTTCTTGGGGTTGGTGTATGCCTTCGAATACGCTTCCCTAACTCATCCCAGACATGTTCGATGGTTTATATCTGGACTACAAGCTGGCCAATCAAACCTCCTAATTCCTACCTCATCTAGATATTCACTGACAATCCTGGCAGCGTGTGGTCTTGCATTATCATGCATAAAAATGCCTTGCTCGTCCATAGTGACCATAAACGGTACAACATGATCCTCCAGGGCCTCTGTTACATATCTGTGAGCTGTTAGAGAGCCATTCTCAATTAAAACCAACTCTGTACGAGCTTCTGAAATAATACCTCCCCAAACCATAAGAGACTCACCACCAAATTTACGTCTATGGTCAATACAAGCGGGGACGTATCTTTCTCCAGGTCTTCTCCATACTCTTCGACGTCCGTCTGGTCCATTAAGGCAAAAACTAGACTCGTCTATAAGGAGTACCTTGCTCCAGTCGTCATCGTTCCATAACAAGTGATTTCGAGCAAAATTCAATTTGCAATTCGATGCTGACGGTTCAATGTTGATCCTGTAGCCAACCTTCTGCAAGACAATCTACTAGCACGAAGCCTTCTTAACATCAACGTTTCTAACCTCTTGAAGCTGATTACGTAGAAGCTGTTCTATTCCGCAAACTTGACATTAACCAAAATCTATCATCTCTTTGACTAGTGGCTCTTTTTCAGCCAGATCCGGATCGTCTGGTTATAAGACCATTCTCCTGGTAACGTGGGTACACATTTTGTACAGCATAGAGGCTCTTACCAACAATTCTGGCAGTTACTCGTTGTCCTCTACCATCTTGTATGAACGCTACAATTCGTGCCACAATAATAGGACCTAGAGGCATTTTGGACCAGTAAATAAACAATAAATATCAATGAAATGTTACTTTACACAATATACCATACAACGGATCGGTTTTAGAGAATAAAATTGAAAAATTATCAATGCAATATGAATTCGCAATTAGTGCTAAATTTTGTTGTTAACAAGGGTTGCAAATAAGGTGTCAGAATGTGACAGACGCCAAATATGACAAAAAGCATCCATATACAACATTATAAATTTCATCGCCTACTATGCCCATGACTCCCTGATTAGTTTTATTTCTAAGATTATTTGCCATTTCTTAAATTAAGTATTTAAAGTGACCTAAATGTTTTGCTCGGCAGTGAATGTTGGTTGTGATTTAGATATAGGGATATAGATAATTTTTCCGATTTATGTGTATTTAAGTGTATTTATTTTAACAAAAATTTCCTGATACTGTTCCTGATACTTTTCTCTCCTTTGATTATTCGTCAATTAAAATAATGTGCATTCAGTTAAAGGGGTTATTCCTTTATCAAATAAATTTTACTTCCTTTTTTCTAATTAAAGACATTATTGGTCAATTCATTCTTGTTACGGCTTTCCACAATGAAAATAATTAGTTTTTTAGTTTGATTGTTTAAATTATCTAAATAGGATTGACTTGGCTTTGCTTTAATTTGTTTGTTACTTTTAAATAGTATCAGGAATTTAAAAGCGTTTTTCTGCGTAAACTTAGTGTTTGTCTTTTTCTTTTAACTATTTAATAGCGACAACTTTATGAAAATATTATTTTCTATTTCTAATTTGGAATATGGTAACTTCATTACTTTAGAACATTCAAACAGTTTCTTAGAGAGGTTCTCTGACATGCAAATTGTTAAGTTATACAAATGTCTAAAGTTTCTGCTGTTAATTATCATTAGGCAACAAATTTAAACTTTTTATATGAAACCACAACAGCAATTGTCTTTTTGTATTGTTAGACCTTAACTGCTTAAATGCTCTTATTTTATAAACTATTTAAAATTAATCAAGGCGTTATACTTTTAATTTGTATCAGAAAAAGAAAAAGCATATGTAAACAAAGTTTATATTGAAGAAGGAAAAAGAACAATGTCAATGTCAAAAAAGTATATTAAACAACGCATTTCATATGGAATTCTGTTATGACACGAGTTCAAGTTTAAAAAACGAATCGCGAAGCGATTCGTTTTTTAAAGAACGAGTGTCACAACAGCCATATGAAATAAGTTGTTTATAATATTTTTTATATTTTGCCATTTTATCATTTTTTAAATTAATTTATTATTTTTATGTAATTACGAAAATTTTTATTTTAAAAAGTATGTCGGTAGCACTGTGTAATTTATAACATTTGACAGTTTTGACATTTAAATTATGAAATGTTAATATTTTCAAGTAATTAAATATTTTATAATGACCAATACACCAATAATAATATATTATATAAGTAAAAGATGATATTCATATTCACAAATACTGTTTTAAAGAACAATATAAAATTAATAAATTGCTATTAACCCACAAATGTCATTGTCAATAGTCTTGTCATTAGATACTTCAATCATGTCGCCAACCATTTAACACAAAAATTTGCGTGCGTAAAAGTTACATTACGATACGCAAATGCGTTTTATAATGAAGATTTTTATAAGTGCAAAATATAAAAAATCTTTATTATAATTACAGAATTTAGTAAGAATCTTCTAGTTTCGTCCTATGGAGGCCATCATCAGGCTATAAAGAAATTAACACATTACAAAATATAATGATATAAAATATTATAAATTGAATTATCTTCTAGTGTCAGTAGGTTTTTCAAATTTATCGGTAATTGAATTTTTTGTTAAGTTAAATTCCGATATAATTTATCTATATCTAAGCTTTTAAGAGAGCATTCTAAAATAAGATGTTGCAAATCAGCAATCTCATCACATAAACAGTTTTCATTGTCAATTAGGTTAATTTTTTTTTCTTGTAGACTGGATACAGTGCGTGATTACTTTTGAGACGACATATCGTTCTTATAAATTGTTTATTGGAATAATTATTAAACCATGGTTTATTTCGTATTTTGGTTTGTATGTATTGATACATTTCAACCCACATTTGAGATATGGATAGCTTACAAGATTTAGATCCCTTCTAAATGTTGCAGATACATCTGAAATCGGGATTTTATCTCTGAGTGTGAGTCCCGATGTTGTAGCTTCTTTTGCCAGCTGATCAGCCATTTCTTTATGGGGGATACCAACATGTACTTTTACCCAAGCTAGATGTATTTGCTTTCCCATGGTTAGGTTAGGTTAGGTTAGGTTAGGTTAGGTTAGGTAACTGCCTCATAGTTTAATTGGAGTATTTCGAAAACTACGTAATTATTCTTAGCATCTATCTTAAAATTTTTGAGTTTGTCTAGAGCACTTTTTCTGTCAGTGAAAATGACAAACATATCTTATTCCTGTTGTGTACATACATACAGTAAATTCTTTTTTAATAGCTATTAACTCTGCAGTATGTATAGACATATTTTTATTCAGATTAAATAAAAATTTCTGATCTTTTTCGGGTAATATACAGCACAGCCAACTTGATTGTTTAATTTGGATCCATCTATGTAGATTTGGTCACATTCTCTCCATTTCGTGTTTAGGTTTTCCAGGATTGTTGTCGCTAAGCTCAGTATTTAAGTATATTTTAACTGGTGTAAATAAAAGGACGTAGACCATAGTGAGATTGTTAAGAATAATGAAAAACTCTACGTTTTACAAAACTTCCAATATTTATTTAAAAAATTGCTTTATTAACTTTAATGACAGCCGTTTCGCTAGACTTAGCATCGTCAGATTGACATATTGAAGTTACATTTTGTTTGTTTGTAGCTAGGTACCTGATGTTTATTAGGTAGTTATAAGGCTAGACCAAGTATGGAAGTAATAAGACATAACAATATGAAAGCCTAGATGCTAAGTCTAGCGAAACGGCTGTCATTAAAGTTAATAAAGCAATTTTTTAAATAAATATTGGAAGTTTTGGTAAAACGAAGAGTTTTTCATTATTTTTAATAAGATGGACTTCCAAAAATTAAGGGTTAGTACAATCAATAGTGAGATTGAGTATTTTTCTGGAGTATCCGAATATACCTCCGAGGATGCTGTAAAACTATCTACCATGATAAGCAACTTTTTTTTCTCCCAGTACTTTGCAGTTAAACAGGGTGTCAATACCAATTTTCATAATGATGTTGGAGTTTTTGGATCTTTGGTTGATAATGAATTTGTCACTTAAATATTTTCTTCCAAGTTTAATGGAGGTTCACAAGTCTCCACTTCCATAACGTTTATTGGGGTACTTGGCAAATATCCAATGCTTAACCTAAGACACTTATTTTTGATTTGTTCGATTTTTTTAAGTTGGGAGTCGGCTGCTGTGTGATAGAATATTGATCCGTAGTCTATAATAGATCGTATTAGGGTCCTATAAAGTAATAAAATAATATTTGGATCAGATCCCCAGTTGTGACGGCTAGAGGCTTTTATTAAGTTCACTGCGTTTTCCGTTCTTTTTTTGTATATAGCTGATATGTTCTTTCCAGTTTAATTTACTATCTAAAATTATGCCTAAATATTTGAAGCTTGTTTTATGGGATATTTTGTACTGTGAGAGGAATAAACTACTAGGATGTTTATATCCATTTTTACTAAATCACTACGTGTTGTCCTAATTTAATTATTTATTTAATTATAAATTACAATTTTATTTCACATAAGCACTGATACCAACGAATATAATACACCTATTCGTTCGGGGGCTAAGCGCAAACGCCTTGCCTGACTACTAAACTGTTAAAAACTAACTTACAGGATTAAGTTCAATTGATTTTAAGAAAACTACTATAATCAAAACATATTCCCTGATAACTATATTTTCCCCAGTCGCGGTGAATTACTAAATCTTATAATTAATACGTTAAAACGTAAATTATTAGTCTATTTCATGCTTCCGTGTTTTCGCTTAAACTTTTGAGCATAAATATCTGGTGACTGAATGGAATGAATTCCTTAATCTCGAGTTTGTTTCATTAGTTAGTTAAGAATATTTAATTTTACCCGAAAAATTACAAGGAATCAAAGGAGATTCGTTTTCGTAAAGATCGATAAAATATGTTTGGATCAAACAAGTTAACAGCAAAAACGAATCTCAAGAGGAAAAAGTGTAGTTAAGTTGAGAGTATTGTTAGAAATGTTAATAAATGTATTTAACCCAAATCTATATAGAAAATAATTGGTTAACTATTTGTTTGTAATGAATTTTAATTGGTATATAACGTAACTAGTGTGAAAGTGAAAAATTACGCACGAGTAACGTTAAGAACAAACCACATTGTAGCGAGTGCGTAACGTAACGAGAAATACACTTTCCAACGCGTTGTGTACACGATTTTTCCTACGGCCCTAATATTTCCTATATTAATGAATTTTTTAACTTTATTTAAAAACATTATTTTAATTGCTAGTCATGCTAAAATTTAGGATTTAAAAAAGTTTAGATATTGCATGGAAATATAATTAATTTAGATCAAATAGCCATCTTTCTCAGACATTAACAATTCTTTATGACCATTGAACTTGAAATATTGTATACTATGTATGTACGTTAATTATTTTTTCTTCACTTCTGTTGAGTTAGTAAAGTGGTTTATTTTTAACCAGGGTAGAAAAATACAGGGACTACTTGATTAGAACTTAATCTCTATACATTTGACAGAATGTGAGGTTAACTGATGCAAAGACAAAATGAAAAAATATTTTTTCTACGTACTGCTAACAATATAGCTCTATTCTCACATTTTTCGATGCTACAATGTTAGACTTTTCCAAAGCCGTGAGATAAATGAATCTATCCCACGACTTTAATCGTTTATTCCATGATATGTACATTTAAATGGAGAATTAACATTTTTTTAGTCATAACATAGGTATTGCAGTCTAGGTTCTTGAGATTTCTGTTTACTGTCATAAACGTCAAAGTTTTTATAAATTGTAATTTGCTTTTGATTAAGCTGCAGAAAATAGATTATAAATTTCATAAAATTTGTTATTTGTTATTAGATGTTTCCAATAAAACCACCAATTTTATTCACACAAGTGGTAGTACAGAGATCACCGATGAGACTAATAATACTACTAATATTAGTTATATAATTGTTGAACCATCCACCTCGGTCTAGTGGTACTCCTGGAATTGTATTAAAAAATTGTTCAAACATTACAATTAATTATAAAATTAATCCATTTTCAGGATTTTTTTACATTCACTATTTATAATTTAGAATAAAGTATTACCACATTATTATAATTTTTAGTTGCAGTCGTAGAAAAAGTATAGTGTGTAACACGTGGGAAAAGCACTTTTCCCGCTTGTTTCACAATATACTATTTCCTTACTTATGTCATGTGAAACTAAAGTGACTGGTGACCAGTCCAAAATTTTTATTAGTTTCAAAAACTAATATCTAAAAAAAGCCAGTAGTGAAAAAAATTATATATGTGCCACGGTAAAAAAATGTATTATTGTCTCGGATCTATATAAGACCTAGAAGCTTCGTTTCTCGGCCATTAATGGACAATAATAATTCACTTTTCTACTTTGGCCCATTATTATTATATGCCTTAGGTATATGGTTTTACAGTATTGGGAATTATTCAACGTTTTTTATTTAAATTACACTGTTAAACTTTATCTGGAATTATTAAAAATGTGTCAGTGCGTGGTATGCAAAAAAACCAAAACAAGCTTAAAATTTCGGCGGTAATTTACATTACGATATACAAATAAGTTGTAAATTATCCAGCGGTTCATAATAGGTATTTTTAATTTTAATACAAAATGTTTAATGATATCTCAATACGTATTTTTATAAATAGGTATAGATTTATTTTGTATTATGGTAGGTTTCCTGAAAGCAAAAGAAGATTGATGAATATTTTAAATTTAAATATCCAGCATGCTTCTAAATATTCATCAATAGCCACATTTGTATATGACCATAGTCCTTAGAACATAAAATAGTAAAGAAGGAGTTTATACTTGAAACGATGAAAGAGTAGAAAAGGTGTCGGTGATATGATCGTTGAATCGTGACCCACGGGTAATCTTTCAGCGATTCAAGTGTATGTTATATCTACAATGTTAAAATCTGGTGACGGAAGTCGGCCATATTGGATAACCATTTATGACTCATCGTTTGTTTACAAGTTATAAAAATTTAGTTTTCTGTTAAAAATTTGGATTAATTATTTAACTTTAGAACATTTTTCGTTTATAATAGGTTAATTTAAATATAAGTAAGTTTTTTATTTCAAAATTTTAGTGGTATATATATTGTAAATCATTTTAAAGATAATGGTTAGTTGTAGCGCTTGTGGGTGCTCAAAGACTAATAAAAACGACCATAAGAAAATTACTTTTCATTGGTAAGTAGCTATTATTATAATAAATATACATTATATTGAGATAAATAACTAAGAGTTAAAAATTTAAGAAGTAAAACTTACCTCAATAATTTATAATAAAAGGATATATTAATAAGTTTCATCGAATCAGCAGTTACTTTTTCTTTATTACATCTAAAGTTTTCAAGTTTATAATTTTCACAGACAAACATTCAATATAAACAAAGAATGTAATTGATATCTTATCTTGAATAGGATCCATATTTTGCTATTTTATCACAATCAAATATTTCCAATCCATAATAAGTGCAATTTCATATAACAATTCACCTTTGACCTAGTTCTCTTTTCAAATTCAAATTTTAATCTGAAACAATAAAAAAGGAAATAAAAATCAAAAGTATTAATGGTTTTCACATGTTTAAGAAATCAACATGTAGTTTTAGCTAGTTAAGTATTTAAATTAGTATTATAAAAAGGAAGTACTTACAAAAGTATAAGGAGACAAGTTGTAGTCTTCGATATTGTACAAATAAGTATTCCAATAGATCATGAGTACCTTAAAACACCACAAGAACAATTAATAACATGTAACAAATGTAATGAAATACAGTAAACTAATTCCCATATCGAAAGTGTTGGACTTAATGAAATAAACTTATGAAAGAACACTTAAATAGTGCATAGTGAAATAACTATTAAAAAACTTAATTTATAAACATTAACAAAGACATTTTATGTAACAAAATGTATGTAGGATAATTAAGTAAGTTTTTTATATAAATTTTAAAATGTTAATCTTTGATAACACAGATAATCTCATCTTATATAAGGTGTAAGTAATACAAATAACAGAATCTCTTAAAAGTTTAAATTTTAGTTGTTAGAGATTAAAATAGTAATTTTGAGTTAAAATAAGGATTAGTTTAATGGATTTATAGTAATTTTAAATACAATTGATAGTTTTAATTCAAATTTTAAAAGTCTAGAAAATATGACAGCTCAAGAAATTTGTCTATTTCAAATCTAAATTTTTATAGAAAAATTGCATTTAAAAATTATATTAATAGATTTTTTGTAAATATATGGATAAGATTTCCCTGTACGTTAACAAAGGTACTATTAGATTTGTAATTTTATTACCTTGATATTCAAGAATTTTGGTTAAATTTTGTATTTAAAAACAATGGAATTTCGTTTCTTACGTCATATTTGTCATTTTCCTGGAAGCCTATAAAAAGGCGAGGAAATCTATGATTCACTCTCTTATGATCCTGGTACCAGAGCCATTAACATCGTATGTATTAATTAATTACTAAAAGAAAAAAATTTGCATTAATCAAAATCAGTTTATGTTAAATTAATACATGTAATATAAAAAAATACATGCATTAAAGTATTCAACCATTATTAAATTACTTATCAAAGTAATAAATTGGACAAAACCGAGGCAGATTCCAGTAGAATTTATGAGATTAAATTCGAGCGTCGTTTCCACAACAGGACCTTAGCAGCCATCTTGTAATTTCACATTTCCGAGAGCAGACGAGGAGAAGCCGATCTCAGTGTTCGTCACTTTCCGTTTTGATAATAGCAATTACTCGAAAAGAACTTTATAATACAAGGTACGTTTAATAGTTAAGAATTTATATTTTTGTATTTATTTTGTTGTGACTGTAAATTAATTTATTTTTGTATATCATCTCCATTTCTTCATATCAGGTTATTCATCAATTTAATTGTAATAAGCATATGAAAACCAATTAATAGTGTTTTTTTTTAATTTATTTGTATAATTTCTTTTAAAAACATTTGATATTCATTGTATTGTAATAATTAAATAAATTTTTTAATTTGAATCCTATCCAGATAAGAGTCAGATTTTAAATTTCAATTTCAAAAGAAGTAGACTGAGCTAGTTAAAATTTTGATAAGGCGCCCAAAGAAAAAGTAAACTTTATATAAAACTAAATATTATTTAATCATAAAACTCAATTAAAACATTAGACAAAACACATAAAAATTGTGAATAATATTATAAAAACCATAAAACAAAAACAAATTTATAAATTATAATAATCAAACTAAGTAAGTCATTATAAATTGATAGAACCTACGAGGGCTATTGATAAAATAAACCAAGCAAATCAAATATTAAATACAGAGTTAATTACATCATATCAATATATATGTAAACTATATTTTTATGTTTAAATTAAATTAATACTTTGTATTGATCCCTAACCTATCTATTTAAAGTGACATAGGCGTATCAATAATGGAAAGAGGATATTTTATTTTAATTATCATTAATTTATAATAACCACAAAAAAATTTGTGACAATAACTGTATATGTCAATGTACATACTGTATATGTCTATGTATTTTTATGTCTATGGAGTATTCTAAAACAACGTTGTACAATAAATTTATTTGTGTATTAATTAACACATTATCACATTCACAGTTTTTTACGGGATGAAAATATTAGACGGAAATGGTTAAATATTGTGAATAAAGATAACTGGAGTCCAGACAAGAGTAGCTTTTTATTCTCACAACATTTTACAGAACAATCATTTGATAGAACTTCTGCAGTAATTGTTATACTAGTACCAAATGCTATACCTACAATAAAATTCGCAAGAATGAAATACGTAAGTAATTATTACATCCACAAATTACTTTAATAACATTGACAACAAATCTATATTTTTTCTCAAATCTATTTACAGACATTTTACTTAAACATATATTTCACTAATATATACCTTTTCTATGCAGATAAGGACTAATTACCCTTATGCTGAAGAGATAATTGATGGACAGTTATGAGATGTACGGCTGGGAAATTACATAAAAGATACTAACACGTAGCTGTTATAATTATCTATTATATAAAAAGATAATATATTGACAATTAACCAACATAAACTGACAATACTAATTTGTATAACAAAAAACATATAGCAACTAAATACGTCACAGTGGTGTGACGTCACATATTCCAAATGATGTACCAATATCCTCCCTATTTGGAATAAGTCCTTGTTTCATTCTACACGTTTGAAATTTGTTTCGGTCCAATGACTTGGTAAGGGAATCGGCAATCATTTTCTGAGTTGAAATATGGCTTAAACAAACTTTGTTTTCCATAATCTTTTCTCTAAGAAAATGATGACGTACGTCGATATGTTTTGTTCGTGCTTGATATTCATCATTTACGGTCAAGTTCTGGGCACCTTGATTATCAACGTAAATATTAATCGGTTTATTGCACGTTAATATTTCTTTATTTAATTCATGAAGCCACAAAGCCTCTTGTACTACAGAAGTCATCGCTATATATTCAGCTTCCGTAGTGGAAAGTGCAACTGTCTGCTGTTTCTTTGTAGCCCATGATATCGGAGAACTATTTTTAAGAAAAACATAACCAGTAATAGATCGTCTGTCATCTGGATCACTGGCCCAATCTGCATCAGAAAAACCAATTATGTTCGTAACTTCTTGAGCTTTACCACGAAATTCTAAATTGTAGTGTAAACTTCCTTTCAAATATTTAAAAACCCTTTTCACAGCCTCCCAATGCGCTCTTCCAGGATTATGACTAAATCTACTGAGTAGATTTACCACAAAACTTAGATCTGGTCTAGAAATTTGAGCTGCAAAAGTAGGCTTCCAATAGCTGCCTGGTAGGGAACATTTCTCATTCTTTCAATTTCTTCTGTGTTTTGGGGACATTGATCTTTTGTTAACTTCTCTCCGGGCTTTAAAGGCGTGTCTGTTGGATTACAGTCGTACATATTAAACCTTTTTAATATTTTTTTATGTAAGCTTGCTGACTGATCCAAATTCTTTTATTTTTACGATCTCTTATAATTTCAAATCCTAGTATAAAACTTGCCTTACCTAGGTCAACCATTTTAAAATTATTCATTAACATTCTCTTAATTTTATTTTTCAGCGAATCGTCATTTGACATAATTAAAAGATCATCCACATAAACTGCTATGTACAATTTTTTTTCTCCTTCGTGTATATAATATACACAGGAATCGACGTTTGAACGCTTCATTCCACTTTTCTTTAAACAAGTATCTAGCTTAATATTCCAAACCTGACTCGCTTGCTTAAGTCCATACAAACTCTTTTTAAACGACATACTTTCTCTGATTTTTTAAAATATTCTGGTTGATGCATGTAAATTTCTTCACTCAATTCTCCCTGAAGAAATACTGTTATTGCATCCATTTGCTCTATTTCCAAATCGTATTCTGCTGCTAATATTAGTAAAAATCTCAATGAACTGTAACGTACAACCGGCGAATATGTCTCGTTGTAGTCAATTCCCTTTTGTTGAGCACAACCTTTTACGACAAGACGAGCCTTGTACTTGACAACTTCTCCTCCTGCAGATTTTTTTGTTTTAAATAACCACTTACAATTTAAAGCTTTTCTGCCTTGAGGAAGATCTGTAAGCTCCCAAGTGCCGTTTTCTAATTGAGATTTTAAACTCTGATTCTATCGCTTGAAGCCATTTATGTTTATCTGGCCTCTACAAGACTTCTTTTATAGTTGTGGAATCATCAGAATCTTCAGTAAATATAGAATAACTAACATAGTCTTCAAATTTTTTTGGAGGATTTATTTTTCTCTGTAGTCTAATTGGGTCTATAATTGATACATCTTTTTCAGGTTCTTCCTGTGGAGCTGAGGGCACGTAGTCGTTGTCGGGTTTATAAGTTTCATTTTCTACTTCTTCAAAAATAGTGACTATCTCTTTTGGGGTCTCTGTGCTAGTGACACTGTAGTCCTGAAGACTGTGCGAACTTACAATGTCAACATTTGGAATATGATAAAAATGGTTTTCGTTCGATAAACGGACCTGATCAAGTATTGCAGAACCATTCTCATTCTCACAAAATATTACATCTCTTGCTTGAAAAACAAGATTTGTCGATTTATCGTATAGTCTGTACGCTTTGGACTGTAGACTATAACCAACAAATATACATGGTTTTGATTTTGGATCTAATTTTCTTCGCTTTTCCTTGGGTACGTGTACATAAGCCTTGCAACGAAAAATCCTGACATGTTTAACTGTCGGTTTTTACCTGACCATAGCTCTTCCGGAGTCTTTTCGATACATTTTGTAGGGGATCGATTGATTAAATATACTGTCGTATACACAGCTTCTGCCCAAAAACTGTTTGATAATTTTGATTCAATTAACAAACAACGAGCTTTCTCAATTATGGTCCGATTTAAGCGTTCCGCCTTGCCATTTTGTTCTGGCGTATACGGTACAGTCACCTGATGCTCTATTCCGGAATGTCTTAGGAAATTTAACATTTGATTAGAACAATATTCTCCACCATTGTCCGTAGAATTTTGATTTTACATCCAGACTGAGTTTCAACGTAGCTTTTAAATTCTTTAAAGTACTCAAAGGTTTCACTCTTGTTTTTTAAAAAATAAACGAATACTTTATGACTATAATCATCTAAAAATGTTAGCATATACTGGGAACTTCCAATTGAACTTTCCATCGGTCCACATATATCTGAATGTATTATCTGCAACAATGTTGAGGTATTTGTGTCACTTTGAGGAAAGGGTAGCCTATGGCTTTTCCCAAGGATACAAGTTTCACATGTTAGATTTTGTGACATTGTTTTGGTATTCTACACCATAAACAAGACCATTTTTCATCTTTTTCCAAACTATTAAAATTAATGTGGGCCATACGCCTGTGCCATAAAACTTTGTTATCTGAAGTATCACAGCATGTTATTAAAGCCGAATTACTTTCAGTGTACTCATCTAGACTGAATAAATTATTTTCTAATTTTCCTGTGGCTATGACTTCATTGCTAGAGTTCTTAACAATGACTCCTTTTGAATGGAAGATAACTTTGTTACCTTTTTTTACAATCTCACTTACAGAAAGCAAGTTCACTTTTAATTCAGGTAAACAGTATACGTCGGGTACATTGACTTCAGAATGCTTTCCATTAACTGAGATGTGTAAACTAATATTACCCATGATATTGGCTACCATCTGTTCAATATTCGCAGTTGTTACGGTTAGATCTGCTGTTCTTTTATTTTTAAACATATCCTTACTTTTTGTGAGATGAGCTAAACAACCTGAATCAAAATACCATCGATTATTTTCTTGTATCGCAGAACTTATGGGAAAAATGCTGAATGTTTTAGCTAATGTTTCACTACTTTCATTTTTATCTCTATTTCTTTGTGGACAGTTACGGGCAAAATGGCCATAATTGTTACATTGGTAACATCGGCTTCCTCTTGATTTTGAATTAATTTTACCACTGTTATCCGCTGAGTATTTCTTTTTTAAATCTTGAATCTGAACCACTTCCATACATAGCAAGTGACTTCTCCAGATCGGTCGGCTTAGATACATCTTGCAGCAATTTGGTTTTAATTGCATCTGCTGTTACTGCTATACCAGAACTTTCAATACCCATTATCATGGGTTTGTATTCATCTGACAATCCGGCCAACAGTATAGTACCAACCCACTCATCACTGACATGTAAACCAATATTAGTCAATTTATATGCTGTCATAATTACTTTGTTTACATAATCTTTTATGGAATTACTATGTTCCAGCTTGGTGGTTATCAAAGTTCTCAATAATCCAACTCTACGTGTTAATCCTTTGTCTTCAAAAGCACTGGCTAGTTTTTTCCAAGCTTCCTTAGCAGTTTTTGTTTACTGCACATGAACATAATTTATGGGGTCTATTAGAAGTATCAATTTTGACCTAGCTTTAACATCTTTCTTCGCGTCTACTTCCTCACCAATCACACAGTCCCATAATTCCAAATCTTCCAGATATGTTTGTACGGCAAACTTCCAAGCATCGTAATTTTCACGACCTTTTAATCTTTCGATTTGCGGGAGCTGATACGAATTATTCATCATTATAAGAATACAACACTGAATGCAAGAAATTTATCTGGGCCCATAACCTGATGGACAGTTATGAGATGTACGGCTGGGAAATAACATAAAAGATACTAACACGTAGCTGTTATAATTATCTATTATATAAAAAGATAATATATTGACAATTAACCAACATAAACTGACAATACTAATTTGTATAACAAAAAACATATAGCAACTAAATAAGTCACAGTGGTGTGACGTCACATATTCCAAATTATGTACCAATAATAATAACTACTAGCAGTGAAACTATTTCAGCAGTTCCTGTTCCTGAAACTCTACCATCCACTTCTGAAAGTCCTCGTAGGAAACAACTTATAAAAAGCATCTGTAAAGTATATTTAAAAACAAGAATTTATTATATATTGTAATGTTTAATAGTAATACTAAAACTATTTACAACGTAAATTGTATTTCAACATCGAAAATTACATGTAGACGGATTAATTACTTATGTATTGTCATATATCTGTCATATATCATGGCAACCAAGTATATTCAAAATATTTAAAAGAAGGCAAATAATATTACATTCCTCCCGTTTAACGAAAAACTCGGAATATCGAACACATTATGTAAATAAAAATAAAAATATTATTCTAAAAATCGTCTTAGTTTTTTGCGGTCCCTCGTACTCCGACGCAATTCTACCGGTTCTACCGGATTAATAGGTAATGTTTTCTGGTTTCCAGAAGACTGCACTGTACAAGAATTTCTATGTTGGATTATTGCCCTAGTTGGAATCTCAGCAGATGGTTTGTCATTCTGGATGTCGACATCAGTAGGTGATTCTATCTCTGGCGTTCCAACTGGATCGGTCATCGTTTTTAATTCAATACAAAGACCAGGTCCTTTTGAAATTGTTGGTTCCTGTAACTCAGAATTTTGATAAGTATCTAAAGAGGCATTATCATTACGTTGTCTTATATGATCTGCATGTCGTCTTCTCTCAATTTCATCATCCATAATAACTTTATATGAATATTTGTTAGTGCGTTGAGGAATCTTTGCAGGTGACCATTCCTTTTCTAGGTTTGTACGTACGTAGACGTCTTCCCCTTCATTAAACGTGCGCTTATTTAAGTATTCCTTATCTCCTTCTAGCTGTTGTTTAACATGTAGCAAAGTTAAAGAATCTCGAACACTTGGCTTGATGTTGTCTAATAGGGTAGAAAGTCTTCTTCCGAATATCATCTCATTTGGACATTTACTGGTGGTATTGTGTGGCGTGTTACGATAATGGAAAAGAAAATTCTGGAGATTTTGAGTTTGTGTCGATACATTTGACCGGCTAGCCCTCATTCTAGTCTTGAATGTTCTCACAAAGCGTTCCGCTAACCCATTAGTTTTTGGATGGTACGGTGTTGATGTTATGTATCTAATGCCCTTCTTTATACAATATTGCTTAAAGTCATGAGACGTAAATTGTCTACCATTGTCAGATACAATAATTCGTGGTAGGCCAAAATAACAAAATATCGAGACTAATGCTCCACAAAGTGTCTGTGTTGTAATTGTTTTAAGAGGTTTTACATCGGCCCATTTGGATAAAGCATCCACGACTATTAACCAGAAAGTTCCCTCGAATGGACCAGCAAAATCAACATGAATTCTCTCCCAGATATTTTCTGGTATTGACCAGGAATATAATGGCATCTCTGGCTGGTGTGGTCTATGCAGTTGGCAGTTTCTACACATCTTAATAAAGTTTTCAATGTCCTTATCGATGTTAGACCACCATACATAATAACGTGATAAGGCTCTCATTGCTACCATACCAGGATGACCACTGTGAAGTACTTTGAGTACATGATCCTGAAGAGCTTTGGGTATAACAATTCTTCCTTGCCACATTTAAACTCCAGTTTCTACAGATAGTTCTTGACGTTTAGAATAAAATTGAGTAAGTTCTTTGATCTGATGATGGTTCCACATTTGTGTTCGTAGACATTGTATAGCTGCGAATAATACCTTGTCTTCTTTTGTGTATTTCTTGAGAGTTTCTTGTGACAGTAGAATATCCCCACATCTTTCTGTGTGCCCGTTTTCAAATATTTTAAAAATCGCAAAAGCGATATGTCTTTCTTTCTGTTGTTCGTCAATATGATATAAGACAGCTCCAACTCCTTTTTCACTAGCATCCGTAGCTAAAAATAAAGGTTTATTCTCATCATAAGCAATCAAGGAGTCCGAATCTTGGATTGCTCTTTTACCCTATTGAATATTGTATCTTCATGTTTGGTTCATGACCATCTAACCCCTTTTCGTGATAAATTATGTAAATCTGCACAAATAGTTTGTAAATTTGGAATAAAACGTTCATAAAAATTTATAAATCCAAGAAATAATTTTCACTCTGTAATATTCGTAGGTGGCATTGCATTGTTAATGGCATCTAGTTTCTTTTTTGGTGGTAAATCCCATCTTTACTAAATTCATGATCCAAATATTCCATTGTGAGTTGTAAAAAAGAACACTTTTCAAGTTAAATTCTCATTCCAGATTCATTTAATCGATTAAAAACACATTCTAAATTCGCAAGATGTTCTTCGTTATCTGTTCCTGTAATTGCAATGACGTCAAAATAAACAGCCACATGGGGAATGCCCTCCAGTAATTTTTCGATATATCTACAGAAAAGTGACGGTGCGTTAACAATTCCAAAACGAAGTGTCTGTTGTACTGGTAATATCCCTTATGGGTCGATATCGTCAGATATTTTCTAGATTCAAACTGCAATTATGCATCTTTAAGATCCAATTTTGTGAATAAGCATCCTCTAGCCAACTGTTTACGTAGATGATAAAAAAGAGGTATCGGATACTTTTCTGTGATGATTACGGGGTTAATAGTGCTACGAAAATAGCCACAAATTCTTGTTCTTCCATCTTTTTTAGGTACATTTACGTTTGGTGTGGCCCATTCCAATGGTTCTTCGTTTGGATCAACAGGGGATATTATTCCGTTTTCCACTAAACGTGATAGTTCTGCTTCAACATTCTTTCGTATTCCAAAATTTATTGGGCGTGCTGCAATATGTTTTTGTTGTGCATTGGGATTAATATGTAATTTAATTGAATAATTTTTTATTTTACCCAGGGATTTTTCAAACATTATCTTCAGTTTCTGACTCTGAATCTGTCATTTTGTGTATTTTTTTATGTGAATGTTTGTTTGATTTGGTACTATCAGTATGCAGTCTTGCTCTTCCTGTCTTTAAACAAACTCGTTCAAAATGTCCCATCGATTTACATGCATGACATTTAGCATTTATAGCAGGGCATATTTTGTTTTTTTGGCACTAAGTTCCACAACGTCTGCATTCGCCCTTTCTTAAATTTTTTACTTTGTTACTGGTCTCACCAAAAACAATTGTTATCTTTATATTTTTTCTGTTCTCTAATTTTTTGTACTTTACCATCAGTTATGTCGTCGTAATCCTGCTCTGCAGCTTCTCTAGCCTGAGCGACTTCAAATACTTGATTGAATGTTACTTCACTGCCATCTGGGTTTAAAAGATCAGGCCATTTTTGTTTTAATTCTATTTCAAGCCTCTTATGGCTCAGACTCGTTGCAAAACGGTCTCGCAACTGGCGATCTAGCATATTTCCTTCATATTTACAATGAGTAGTGATTTCTTTAAGAGTATTAGCATATTGTTCGAAATGTGAAATCGTATTTATGTCAAAATTCCTATATTTAGGTTATGTTGATGTTGAAGTAAGGTTTGTGACTTAAGCACAGACTGTAAATATTGGCAATAGACAGTTTAGAGAGTGTAAGATTATTTTGTAGAGCTTTTACTCAACTTGAGAGGGATTTAGATAATTAATATCCCGGTGGGAGAGAACAGGCTCGAGTTAGTAGCCTGTTCGGGGGACGAACTAGGACAACCTCATCCAGCGGTAGTGCGTGACCTAATCGCCTTCTGCAAGAGGAACAACAGGCAATTGATCATTGGATTTGATGCAAATGCCCACCATCTGGACTGGGGAAGTACCAACACCAATGTAAGGGGTGAGTCACTCTATAATTATATATTAGGAGAGGGACTTTCAGTTAACAATGAAGGTTCTGAACCAACTTTCGTGACTAGGGTCCGTAAGGAAGTTTTAGATATAACAATTAGCACTCAGCTTATGAGCACCAAGATTATTGGCGAGTCTCCACCGAACCTTCCTGTTCCGACCACAGACATGTGAGATTCGAGGTGAAGGTCGGGGAGAGGCCTATAGTTCAATTCCGTAATCCAAAATGCACGGACTGGAGTGGATACCGAAGGTCCCTCCGAGTGCACTTGGAGGGGGGGATTTGGCCTATAAAAAACAAAAATGATATAGAAGCAGCGAATGAGCATATGCGGAACGCAATTCTATTATCGTACCAGGAGAACTGCCCACTCAAAGAAAAGAGGGACAATAGAGGGTCACCTTGGTGGAGCAGCAGCCTGGACAAAAAAAGAAAAGAAGTTCGATGTCTCTTCAATCGAGCTGGGATATCTACAGGACTGCTCTAACGGAATATAACAAGGCCATCAGAAGGGCCAAAAGAGATTCTTGGAGGAGGTTCTGCCAGAGTATTTCGGATGTACCTGCCGGAACAAGAATCCACAAGATTCTCTCTAGGGATCCAGCACAGGAAGTCGGCTCGATAAAACGACCGGCGGTTCCTTCACGGATTCCAAGAGACAGGCGTTAGAGCTCTTACTACAGAACCACTTTCCTGTCAGTCTGCTTCTGGAAGACCGGCAGCCGATACCCCTTCCGTTTGGTTCGCTCACACGATCAAACAAAGAAAATTGGGGGGCTGCAACGAAAATGGTTACCTCATAAACGGTGAAGTGGGCGATGAGCGCTTTCACCCCATACAAATCACCGGGAGAGGATGGCATTTTTCCCGCGCTGTTGAAGAGGAGTTGCTACCTCTGCTAACAAAATTATTACGGGCGAGTCTAGCGTGGGGTTATCTTCCGCTGAGCTGGTCAACCGCAAGGGTCGTATATATACGTAAAGCGGAACTCCCTCCCTAAATCCTTTAGGCTGATCAGCCTCACATCGTTCGTACTAAAGACTCTAGAAAGAATTCTAGATAGGCACATTAGGGAGGGGAACCTAAGGAATTTTCCTTTGAATCCCCACCAATATGCTTACCAGGTTGGGAAGTCCACGGTGTTAACTGCAATACTTAGTATTTTTGTTTATTTATGTATTTCACTAACTTGTTACCTTATTCGTTTACTTGATATAAAAGAATATTGATTTATGTCACTTTTGAAATATATCGATTGAAATAAAAAAACCTTTTGTGATTAATTAAATTTGTATTTACTTCTTATAGTAAAAATATTATTATTTAAGAAGTAACATTGGTCGAGTTCACTGAGAAGCACTATGGAAAATATTAGAAGCAGTTCAAGGAAAAATAAAGGTGTACCACCAAGGAGGTATCCTCTTACTGTTGCGGGTGACAGCTGCATTAGAGAAGCGCAAACGGAGGCAGTAGTTCACCAGGAGGATAATGATTTGGACACTAGTAACAAAAGAGCTTCTATAAGTAAATCCCATTCAAGTGCTACTTGTGTTTCTAAAAAGGCAATGTCTAAGTTGTCTTTAGAACTAGAATTAATTGAGGAGCAGAAGAAATTAGATCAAGAAGAAGCAGAAGAAAGAATACGTTTGATTAATAAGAAACGTCAATTGCTAATAAAAGAAAAGCAAATTCAGAAACAAATAGTCGATGAACAACAGAGTGGTTATGATGATTCGGTTACTGATGAGATATATGTATCCCCTAAACGTTTAAATGATTGGATCCATGATGCGAGACAGTGTGCTTTGTCTAAATCATTTCATTCGTCTGTGGCTTTGGAGGATGATTATGGTGCAGAAAAATTACAATTAATTAATGATCATCATTCAGTACCTTCTACTTCAAAAAATAAAGATTTGCTTCTCGATATTGCAAAGCAGTGTGTAGAAAATACGAATGCTACAAACACATTATTGTTGCGTTCTAAATTGAAAGATCTTTATCAATTTTCTGGCGAACTTAGTGAGTGGCCCATATTTATCAGTGAATTTAAACATACCACTCAACGTTACAACCTTTCTGATCATGAAAATTTGGTGCGTTTGGATAGATCATTAAAAGGTAAAGCCAGAGAAGCAGTCAGATCCCTTTTGACGTCAGCAGTAAATGTACCTACAATCATTAAGATTCTTGAAATGAATTTCGGTCGTCCAGAATGGATCATTTTGTCGTTGATGCAAAAATCAAGAAAACTTAATCCAATAAGAGAAGATAAACCTGAATCCAGTATTTTGTTTCTAAATACCGTTTCTAATATGGTTACAACGATTAAAAATATTGGTTCTGAATGTTATCTCTTAAATCCAGAGCTATTATCTTCTTTGGTAGAAAAAATTCCTTCAATACAGTGCTATAATTGGGGAAAACAGAAGTATAAATTAGAGTCTGAAAATAAACATGTTTCTCTCGAAGATTTTTCTAATTGGCTACATGAAGAAGTTAATGCAATAATTGCTATTTCAAATCCATTTCAAAGATCTGGGTCGATAAAACCTAAACAAGAAAATGTTCTACTGAACAAGAAAGGTGCTTCAACTTCTCCTCCAGCGTGCTCATTTTGCAAAAGTTCCTTGCATGCTATTAAAGAATGTGCAGAATTTCTTGAGATACCCATTGCTGAGAGACGGACAGCTGTTATGGAGAAGAAACTTTGTTTTCTATGTTTAAAACCAGGACATTCTGCTAATAGATGTTATTACAATAAAAAAATACGATGTAATGAGCAAGGATGTTATGGCAAGCACAACAAATTGCTACATATTCAACGGACCCCACATCAGTTAATAATACCTCGGATAATACTAATCCTGAAAATTTGTCAGCCAGTTGTCCGTGATCGGCAACATTTTTGTGCCAAGCAGTCTACTCCACATCGTCTAGAAGATTCAGTTTTATTGAAAATACTTCCTGTTATTTTGCGCGGCCCAGGAGGAGAATATGAAACATTTGCACTGTTAGACGAAGGATCTACTTGTTCCCTAATCGAAGCAGATTTGGCAGACAAGCTGCAATTGCCAGGGCTACAAAAACCTCTCTGTCTAAAGTGGACAAATGAAAAATATCATTACGATGACGAATCCAGAGATGTCTCACTTGAAATTGCAGGAACGTTTGATTTGAAGTTTCATAAAATAAATAAAGTCCGAACACTTCAAAATTTGGAATTACCAAGTCAACGACTTAATATTGACAGTGTTATAATGAAGTATCCCCATATGACACGTGAAATCTTGGAAACTGTTAGGGTAGCCAACCCTCAAATTTTATTGGGACAAAGTCATATTGGTTTGATCGTCTCCAGAGAAGTAATTCAGCCAAAATTGAATCAACCAATGATGTCACTGACTAAGTTGGGTTGGACAGTTCACGGTCCAATAAATTATACTGAAAGTTCAATACTCGAACAGGTTCATATGTGCTGTAACCAAGATAAGTATGAAGAATTAGACTTACTAGTAAGATCTAGTTTTAGATTAGATGACTTTGGTCTTAAATCAGGTGACAACGTATTAAAATATTAGGCCATCTTTGGAAAAATAAAGAAGAAACTCTGCCTGATAGTCGTGAAAATGCTTTAAGAAGATTTTACTGTATGGAGCGGAAGATGAAGGCCGATAAAAAATTTGCTGAAGAGTACAGTCGTAAAATCCAGGAGTATGTTAACAAAGGCTATGCCTGCAAGCTCGATCCTTGTGATATCATAGATACGCCTAAAACTTGGTATTTGCCACACTTTGCAGTGTGGAACATCAACAAACCAGGAAAACTACGATTTGTATTCGACGCTGCAGCAAAAAGCCATGGCTTCAGTTTGAATGATTTTTTATTACAGGGTCCAAACTTTGTTCCCTCACTAATTGCTGTTTTATTTCGTTTTAGACAAGGAATTATTGCTGTTAATGATGACATCAAGGAAATGTTCCACCAAGTGCACATTAAAGAAGAAGATAAATGCGCGCAACGCTTCTTCTGGTGCGAGTTGGGCACAGAACATAATCCTGATGTGTACCAAATGAACGTGATGATTTTTGGTGCAATTTCGTCACCTTCGAAAGCACAATTTGTCAAAAATACAAACGCTGAGTTGCATGAGGACAAATTTCCTGGTATTGAAAAAATTGTTAAGAAATGCCATTATGTTGACGATTATTTGGGTTCTTTTAACTCTGAAAGCGAAGCCATAGAATCAGTAAAGAACGTCATTTATGTCCACCAGCAAGCAGGGTTCGAAATGACAAAGTGGATCAGTAATTCTGCAGCAGTTATTTCTTCTATTCCAGAACATCTGAGGGCAACACATGTTGAAAATCTAAAGATTGAATCTGATAAAATTGAGCGTGTATTAGGTCTTTCTTGGTCTCCTGTAAACGATAACTTTATGTTTACTTTAAATTTAAAGAAAATTGATCCAGAAATTTGGCAGGGTTCTAAAATTCCTACAAAAAGAGATGTTCTTCGTGTTACAATGTCTATTTTTGACCCTTTGGGGTTTCTAGCTCCTATTATTGTTAAAGCTCGAATTCTTATGCAGAATATTTGGAAAAGCAGTATAGACTGGGATAGTGAAATAAATGAAACTTTGTTCAAATCATGGAAGTCTTTGGTCAAAGAACTTCAGACTTTGATGCCAGTTAATATTCCCAGATGTTATTTTCGTTTTGCTACTATTCCTTTTGTAGATTTGCATCTTTTTAGTGATGCAAGTGAGAAAGCTTATGCTTGTGTTGCTTATATCCGTCTAGAGCTGCCAGGAGTAATTAGAACTTCATTTGTTTCTTCCAAATATAAGGTCGCTCCTTTAAAACATCAGACCATTCCGAAACTAGAACTTCAGGCTGCAGTGTTAGCTCTTAGACTCTCGATGACTATAATTTCCGAGCTAAAGTATTCATTTAGAGATGTTCACTACTGGATTGATTCACTCGTTGTCCTTCAACAAATAAGATCCCAGGCTAGACGGTTCCCCGCTTTTGTATCTTGCCGTTTAGGAGAAATACATGAAAATTCAGAGATTAAACAGTGGCATTGGGTTCCTACTCTTGAAAATGTAGCAGATCTAGCAACAAGAGATTCACAACCAGTAGATTTGTCTTCTGATAGTGTTTGGTTGTCTGGACCCGAATTCTTAAGAAGCCCTAGAGATAATTGGCCTCTAGAACCAAGTGTTTGTCAGCAGGAATACATTACTCCTGTTAAATCAACTTTTTGTCAGCAAGAGGAAATAAGCTTGGTAATCACTAACAAAATTAACGATGTAGATATTTTGCCTGATATTAATCGATTTTCAAAATTTATTAGACACATTAGATCCACTGCTTTAATTATTTATTTCGTAAAGTGGATAATGAAGAAAACTGATAATCCTAATAAAATCATTTTAGATGTTCACTCAATTGAAAGAGCCAATAATATTTGGATTAAAAAATGCCAACAAGATTGTTTTTCCGTTGAACTAAAAATTATTCAAGAAAACAAATCGGTGCAAAGAACTAATCGTCTGTTTAAGCTATCACCATTTCTTGATGAAGATGGCATTATAAGGCTTAATGGAAGAATTTTAGATGTAAATATTGATTTTAACATGAAATTCCCAATTATTTTAGATTCTGAACATAAATTTGTTGAAATGCTTATACAACATTTTCACGAAGAAGCAGGACATATTGGATTTGAAACTGTGGTCAACAATATTCGTTCCAAATTTTGGGTAATAAAGTTAAGACCTGCTGTGAAAAGGTGTATTCAGAGATGTCAAAGCTGTAGAATAAGAAAATGTGTTCCAGTTCCTCCTATGATGGGTAATGTACCAAAAGAAAGAACAGAAAGTTTTGTTTATCCTTTTACTTACGTCGGCGTAGATCTGTTTGGTCCCATGACAGTCTCCATTGGAAGACGAGTGGAAAAAAGATATGGTGTCTTATTTACCTGTTTAACAGTTAGAGCTATCCATATTGAGTTGGCTGCTAGTTTAGACACAAACTCCACTATATTGGCATTAAGACGATTTATGTGCAGGAGAGGGCAGCCAAAAGAATTTTGGAGTGATAATGGGACGAACTTCGTCGGCGCAGAAAGAGAATTAAGGGAATGGGCGAAATCACTAGACCAAGAGCAAATTAGCAACTATTTAGTGTCTAAAGGAATCGCATGGAAATTCAACTGTCCCTTGGCCAGTCATCAGGGTGGCATTTGGGAGAGGATGATTCGGTCTGTAAAAACAGCCTTGAGAATTACTTTAAAAACGGTATATCCCAAAGAAGAAATCCTAGCAACTTTATTACTTGAAATAGAGTACATCTTAAATTCAAGGCCACTAACACACATTTCAGTAGATCCATCGGAACCAAAAGCTTTAACTCCAAACCATTTCCTCTTATTACGTTCTGGAAATATTAATTCATACCCAGTAGATACAAAATTAGATAGGAAGCACTGGATGGATGCGCAATTACTTGCAAACCTATTCTGGCGAAGGTGGGTCAAAGAATATCGGCCTACGTTAGTACCACGTCCCAAATGGCATGGAAAAACAAAACCCTTGAAAGTCGATGACTTAGTTCTCATTGTAGATGAGAAGTTTCCCAGAAACCAATGGCTTATGGGAAGAGTTTTACAAGTATATCCAGGGAAGGACGACATTGTAAGAATGGCTCTAATAAAAACGAAGCAGGGAAACTATACAAGACCAGTAACCAAGTTATGTATTCTGCCGGGGCTGGAGGATGTTAACTGCAATACTTAGTATTTTTGTTTATTTATGTATTTTACCAACTTGTTACCTTATTCGTTTACTTGATATAAAAGAATATTGATTTATGTCACTTTTGAAATATATCGATTGAAATAAAAAAACCTACGAATAAATAATAAAAAGGAAGGAATATAATACGATTTGACGATGTCCGCAATGGTTCTTGCATATGGCTGACTTGAAGTTTCCGGTTACCAGTGGTGTCACACACAGGGTATTATAAACTTATGTCTCGTATTAATTATTAAAAAAAAATAACTGTTTTCCGCTTGTAATTATCTGTACAGTAATATACATTGTCATAAATTTGTAGGAATATAAATTTAGATTAAAAACTTCTAAGCAGGTAATTATAAATAGTTGACTTAGTTGGTCTATATAAAAAATAAAGGAACGTCTATGATAACATGTGGTTGTCATTAAAATATTTTGTTAATTTTTAATAATTCAGATGAATAGAACCCTGCAGATGAAAAGTATTTCCCATTCAAGAGTTGAGTTAACTACTTAAATCAGAAAATAATATATAAAACAGCATGAAAAAACTATTTATGTCAGATGTCACGATTCGAATGAGTCATATTTGGTTCTTCAATATGGCCGACTTCCGTCGCGATTATTTGCTAGATTAAAATATGACAACATTCCTTCCTTTGTATTCTTTATTCGTAGAAAAAAACCTTTTGTGATTAATTAAATTTGTATTTACTTCTTATAGTAAAAATATTATTATTTAAGAAGTAACACACGGATTTGGCACTTAACAACCTCGTAGGAAAAATCAGCCACTCTCTTGAGAACAAAGAAATTGCGCTGGCAGCCTTCCTAGACATTGAGGGAGCATTTAACAACGTACTACCGCACTCTCTATGTGCTGCTCTTCAGCGCAGGGGAGTAAACAGGATTATCTGTAACTGGATAAAAAACATGCTTGGTAATCGGTACCTAGTGTCATCACTGCAGGGAGAGACTGTTCGATTCAGGGCGGCTCGAGGGTGTCCACAGGGGGGTGTTCTATCGCCACTTCTGTGGTCACTCCTGGTTGACTCGGAGATCCTTCAAATGGCTCTATATATAGTATACAGATGGTGTGAGGAGGAGCAGATGTCGGTAAACCCTCGCAAAACATTAATTATTCCGTTCACCAAAAGGAGGAAGCTGGATAATCTGCGTCAGCCGACTCTTTACGGTGAATTCATTCTTTTTGCGGAGGAGATAATATATCTGGGGGTAATCCTAAATAGAAAACTTACCTGGAACTCCCATCTGGAGAGAACAATAAACAAAGCCAGGGTATCCCTCTGGAATCTCAGAAGGGTCTGTGGAAAATCGTGGGGGATGAATCCCAAACAGATTTACTGGATTTATCAAACGGTCACGTACGGCTCAGTGGCGTGGGGTCGAAAGGACTACAACAAGCTGCTGCAGCGAAGTTGTCTGGTCTGCAGAGAACTGCATGCTTTGCCATTACGGGCGCTATGTCCACCACTCCGACGGCGGCAATGGAGAGACATCTAGGTTTAACTCCTCTCCCCATTCTTTTGGAGAAGGAGGCTAGGATGGTCTCTTACAGAGCCAAGTCGATAGGTAACCAGATAACGGGGGAAGTACTATGGGACCACGCGGGACAGGTGGGGAAGTTAAATTCCCACCAAGTCCTTGGAATGGTATCAGACATGCTTGCCACACGTGTGCACGTGGAAAGGGCCTTTAACGTCCTATTCCCAAGTAGGGACGAATGGAAAGGAGGCGCAATCTCCTTCTCTGGGTCCGACTGCGTTTTATACACGGATGGCTGCTCGAAAAACCCACTGGGTGTGGGAGTATAGCAGAAATCCGAGAGTTGACATTTCAATAAACCTTGGTAAGTACGCTACTATCTTTCAGGCGGAAAAGTTTGCTATAGATTTGTGCGCAAGGGAGTTGATTGTTCAACCCCTGGTAAACAAAAGCAGATACATAATTTCGGACAGCCAGGCAGCTTTAAAAGCACTGAAATTCACCCGGGTTGATTCAAAGCTGGTGTGGAGCTGTATCGAATCCCTTAATAACCTTGGAGCAAATAACAGAGTAACGCTACTCTGGGTTCCAGGGCATGCGGGAGTGGAGGGCAATAAAAGAGCCGACACGCTGGCAAAAAAGGGAACGGAGTCCGCGTTTATTGGACCGGAACCATTCCTTGGCATAGCAAAAAGCACTGCCAAGGACATTATCTCCAGCTGGGCAGCGAGGGAAACCCTTCTGCACTGGGAGAATATACCGGGGCTTACCCACTCGAAAGCGTTCATATCTCAACCTTCGAGTAGAAAAATAGCACAGCTCCTGGAATTGAGTAGAAGTAACCTGCGTATTCTTACTGGACTGTTGACTGGACACTGTCGTCTGAGAAACCACCTGAGGAAGCTTTGTCTGAGTAATACGTCGGACTGTCGCTACTGCAGTGTGGCAGACGAATCGGCAGAGCACATTCTTTGCTATTGCCCCGCGTTAGAAATGAACAGGCTCCGCTCGTTTGGTCTCATACAGCTAGAGCCTACCGACTTTCGACAAGTCTCGCCAAAATCGATCTTGGACTTAGTTAAGAAGTGCAGACTGGATGGCGAATTGTGACCCTTAGGGGTGAGCCACAATAGGCCCTAGTTTGGCCGCAGTGGAGGGGTGGGAAACGCCCCGCTCACATTAAATCTAACCTAACCTGACCTAGATAATTAATACTAAATTTCCCTTAAACTTGGTTCAATATCAAGTCTCGGCTCGTACTTGAGATTCTTTTATCAAAAACTAATGGGAATCGTATTCAATTTAGAGCATCTGCGGGAACTTGGGCACGGCCTGGGCATTACTTTGCTTAATAAAGGTTTTGGTGGTTCGAGAAATATTTTAATATTTGGCATAGTTTTCTTTACTTTTTAAGAGACAGTTCTGGAAAGTTTTGGTAATTTTAAAGAAGTTTTAGAAATCCTTGGAAGTGGTTTAGAAAGTTTTTATACAATTAATGTTTAAAGAATGTTTAAAGAGGTTTTAAGGTATTTTAATAGTTGTTGAAGAAGTTTAGGTAGGTTTAGATGAAATAAAAAATTCTTGAGAGAGATTTTAGTAATTTGGGACAAACTTTAGTTGTCCTGGAAGAAGTTTAGACATATTAAAATAAATAAAAAATATAATTTTTTAAAGTATTGGAAATAGAACATTTTCAACTTCTTGTACTCAGTAGTATTTGTGGAAAGGAACAGTATTTCGCAATAAGTGATATGTCTGGTGCATTTCTTATCATGCAAATTGTTGAATATTGTTTTAAATTAAATAAAATGTTTTTTTTTCGATTCTTAGTGTATGGTCTTTTAAATAAGATAAAAGCATGTTTACTGATTAACAAATCCGTTATGAAAGTTCATTTACCTAACCCCTCTTAAGAAATAGTTGAACGATTAATTACGTAAATGTATTAAATTTTATTTTCATTAAGTTTACTAAAATTTTATAATTTAAAAATAAACGTGTTAAATGATTTTTTTATTAAAACATATATGGAATTAAGAACAGGAAACAAATAACTTTGGAACAAAACTTCCACTATTTTATTAAAAAAGTTTTTGACGAATGGCAGCTGTTTTGATAAATCATCATCGAGACTTGGTTATTGCCCACTTAGTCATGTGCAGCTTTATGGTTGATTTTGTAAAGCCACAGAAGGGTTTTGATTCGCTGCACCTTCTAGGGCTTGTGAGTCCACCAATAGCTACCCACTTCTATCAAGGCTTTTATAAAGTCCCTGATCAGCCTTGAATTGACCTTCCTTGCGTTTAATGCACTTAAATATCGTAGTTGTCAATTCTTAATCAAAAACTAATATCCTGCGAAGTAATAATGAAATATTTAACTGAGACTCACCGGATTGAAATTTTGATTATGATTGGTTACGTCGATAATTGCAGAAGTCAGGTTGAAGTGGCAAACTTATTTAATCAGAGGTATCCTCAGTTGCATATTTCCCGAGGTACTGTGTCTAAAATGTATGCACAATTCAGAGAACTTGGATATGTCAAACCATTAAAGAAAAAGCCGCACTTCGTTGAAGATGATGTGAAAGTGGATATTACCTACGTTAAGTGTCGTGGAGAATCCAACGTCAAGTTCACGTCAAATTTCTCGTCAAAATAATGTGTCACACAACTGTCCCAAGAACTAATAGAAGACAATCCAGATCGTAGAATGGATTTCTGCCAAAGAATAATGAATAAATTGAACAGAAATGAAATAGCTGTTGGTACAATTCTTTTTTACGATGAATCAATATTCACATTGAACGGGGAAGTAAACAGACAAAACTGTAGATATTGGTCAGAGGAGAATCCCCATTGAATGCGTGAGTCACTCAGTGTAATATTATTTGTGCGTTGGGCGACAATTTGTAATATGATTTACCTGTTGATAGTGAATTTATAAAAATATTTAGTTAACTTTTTTGAAAAAATAACAATATACCAAAAGAAAAAATGTAATTTGCAATAAAACAAACATTAAGCTTAATTTCGTCTTTAATTAGTTGTAAAAGATACTTCAATAATTAACAGAATTTATAAATGTTTATCACACAAAAATTATGATAGTTAAATACCTCGGCTAGGGGTGAGTAAGTTCATTAGCTCTGACTATTGTACAATATTTGTTTCTCTAAGAAATTATAAGGGCGCCACTGAAATCTTTTTATTTTTTATGATACTACTGAAGAAAGTTGTTTTAAGCTGAGTTATTTAAATAAGTATCATAAGATGACAGAAAGATGTCAGAAAAAACTGTCTATGAAGATAAAAAAATGATTTGAAAATGTACAAACATATAAAAGATAATAAGATTTCCTTGGTGCTGAAATTAATGAGGTAGAGAATACGTTACAACAAAATAATCCGCAAACAGTTCTTTAAAAATACTTATTCTAATACAGTTGACGATATAGATAGATATACACGGAAATAAAAGAGAAAAAATATGGGAACAGTAAACTTGATAGATCACAATAAACTTATCTGTTACAATAGTGGACGATCCTTCGCCGCACCTTGGGGTCGCTACGGCACTGTCTAGGTGGTTCCAAATGATTATGGAAGATCACTAGTGGAGGGATGATCTGCCCCAGTTGTAGAGATAATCCAGTTAAGAATGTACATACGAGAGCTTAAAGTTTACAAGTTGTTCAAGTTTACGGAATCTCCAAATTCAAGAGATGCTTCTGGTTTACAGAATCTTCAATTAAAGAGTTGCCTCTAGTTTACAGTATTATATTCCAACTTTCTGTATATGACAGTAAATCAATAAAAGAAAATGAGACTGGGAATAATTATTAAAACCTATTGAACTCGATAATGCCAACTCATTAGTACACCTCGTAGTGTAGCTACTTTGAACTTCCAATTATAATTATAGAGACCGTATTCATTATTTTATTATTAAAAATGTTTTAGGATAGATGGAGCTAGCAGTACTAATTGAATTTAATATTTAGGATACCAGGTGCTTAAAATGTTAACAGGTACTGTTACACCCCCTCTACTCGATATAAAAAATTTTGCAGAAGGCAAAATTTTTTTTTGTTGTTTAATATCAGATAAGATCTCCAACGTAAGTTTGAGCAAAACAGTTACATAGAACAAGTAAGGATTATAAGGAATTACAAAAAGAGAGAAAAAAAAAATAAAACAGGAAAATATTGATAAGGTGAAAATCGGTATTAGATAAAGTCACAATAGATAAGAAAAGTTCTATATAGTTTTTACATCATCAAATGACCAATAATATAGTCAGTGAAAAATATACCTATTTAAAAATTACCAAAAAACTACACTTAGAGCTGTATAAATTGTACTTTCTCATATTAAATACATGAACCATAAAAACAAAACCCACATTATGTTTTAACATTTCCTAGCTAAAGACAATCTGTATACTCATACAGATACGATAAGATAACCCAGTAGACATTCACACTGTATACTGCCAAAGGTACTTAAACCCGTACGCGACAGAATACATACAGTATGCACGATAAAAATGACTCTAGGTACGATAAATCTAATACACATTAGCGTATAAGATATAAAACACGGTATATGAACCTTTTAAAGGAAGAAAAAAAATCAATATATCCTGATATGCCAAATTGGCTTGATACATTAAAAATATTCCACCCAAAAGTTCATTAACTTGCTCCCAGAACAAGCTAAATAAGATAAGATAAGCTAAGATAAGATAATTTTAAAACATAAGCGCGACAGAGTTAATATAAATTTGTCCAAAATATATTCTATGAGAAACATAGCACGAGAATAAAAAACGCTCCATAAGATAAGAAAGATAATTTGGTAAGATAGAATAAGATAACATAAAAATAAGATAAATTAGGTAATAAGATATAATAAGTTAACTGTTATTAAAGTAAATAGGTACATCATATGCTGATAAAGTAGAAAAAGAAAATAATGACTAGGTGAACACAGCGAACTAACAACAACCATCGAAGACATAACATTAAATGAATAAATTTTTGATAATTCAAACATAATAAAATGACGAGGAAGTCTAGGTAATGAGAACCTTTGAACTTGGAAAGGGGCCGTTAGCATCCACAGTAGCTATGACATATCCCAAGAACAACATCCATCATCTCTAAACCTTCCACACATTCACTACATCCGAAAACCAAAAAAATTGTATGTTTAAGTATAAGTTTACTCAGTGTCGGTTGAGTTTGTGTCTTCATTATTGTCTGATTCATCTTCAAAATTGTCGTCATTATCATTATTTTCCGATAAATTCTTATCAAAGTCAACAAAAGATTTCAAAAATTTTAAAAATACCAAACTTTTCGAATGTCTCGAGAAAAAACAAGTCCTGAATAATCAGAATTAAAACAACTCGATATAAAGTACACCAAAATCCTATTAATAAGACAACAACAAAAATACAGGTACTAATTAGAACAAAAAAAAACGACAAGAGTGTAACGTAAACAAATTAAAATGTTCGTTTCAATTTAACTACATAAATTTGTAAATAAATATCTATCTCAAAATAAAATTGTAAAAATATTAAATATTTTAAAAATGCAAAACTTTCCTAATTGTCAAGAAGAAAAGAAACACAAAAAACTAGTCCTAACGAATAAAAATCAAACTGCTTCAATATAAATTACCAAGTTTATTTTTAAAACCACGCTAATATTCAAATTTCTATTTTAAATTCATTAACCAAAAAACAAAAAACTGGTACCTATTTAAATAAACAATAAAAAGTACAAGTTATTATCGTCGAAATAAACTGTTTGCTACAAATTTGAACAACCAATATAGTTAAGCAAATAAATATATTTATCAGTGTTGTACATGAGGGATAATATAGGTATTAAAAACACAATAGGAAAAATCAAAGGAAATTGAACTGTTTATAAAAATATTTAAAATAGTTAAAAAATTAATTACGAAAGATTAATATTGAGAATATTAAAAAAATGATTTAAGAAAAAATAGTTTGTAGATATTTTCACCAAGTACTTTTCTCGAATAGAAAAACTATTTCCCAAAGAAAAAATAATCATACAGTCAGAGAAAAATGAAACTAGCGTTTGGGCGCCAATTTGTAATATGATTTACCTGTTGATAGTGAATTTATAAAAATATTTAGTTAACTTTTTTGAAAAAATAACAATATACCAAAAGAAAAAATGTAATTTGCAATAAAACAAACATTAAGCTTAATTTCGTCTTTAATTAGTTGTAAAAGATACTTCAATAATTAACAGAATTTATAAATGTTTATCACACAAAAATTATGATAGTTAAATACCTCGGCTAGGGGTGAGTAAGTTCATTAGCTCTGACTATTGTACAATATTTGTTTCTCTAAGAAATTATAAGGGCGCCACTGAAATCTTTTTATTTTTTATGATACTACTGAAGAAAGTTGTTTTAAGCTGAGTTATTTAAATAAGTATCATAAGATGACAGAAAGATGTCAGAAAAAACTGTCTATGAAGATAAAAAAATGATTTGAAAATGTACAAACATATAAAAGATAATAAGATTTCCTTGGTGCTGAAATTAATGAGGTAGAGAATACGTTACAACAAAATAATCCGCAAACAGTTTTTTGAAAATACTTATTCTAATACAGTTGACGATATAGATAGATATACACGGAAATAAAAGAGAAAAAATATGGGAACAGTAAACTTGATAGATCACAATAAACTTATCTGTTACAATAGTGGACGATCCTTCGCCGCACCTTGGGGTCGCTACGGCACTGTCTAGGTGGTTCCAAATGATTATGGAAGATCACTAGTGGAGGGATGATCTGCCCCAGTTGTAGAGATAATCCAGTTAAGAATGTACATACGAGAGCTTAAAGTTTACAAGCTGTTCAAGTTTACGGAATCTCCAAATTCAAGAGATGCTTCTGGTTTACAGAATCTTCAATTAAAGAGTTGCCTCTAGTTTACAGTATTATATTCCAACTTTCTGTATATGACAGTAAATCAATAGAAGAAAATGAGACTGGGAATAATTATTAAAACCTATTGAACTCGATAATGCCAACTCATTAGTACACCTCGTAGTGTAGCTACTTTGAACTTCCAATTATAATTATAGAGACCGTATTCATTATTTTATTATTAAAAATGTTTTAGGATAGATGGAGCTAGCAGTACTAATTGAATTTAATATTTAGGATACCAGGTGCTTAAAATGTTAACAGGTACTGTTACATCAGTATCCTCAAAAGTTGAACGTTTGGGCAGGTATCATAGGTGATCATATTATTGGTCCTATTTTTGTATATGGAAATTTGACAGCCGAAGTTGAGCCTTAGTTGGCCAACTTATATCCCAACGCAATAGATCCGAACCTACCGGATGAAAATATCTGGTTCCAGCAGGATGGAGCAACACCCATTATGTTTAATTGTAAGAAATTACTTGAATGAAATTTTCCCCCATAAATGGATTGGACGAAAAGGTACTATCGAGTGGCGAGCTAGATCGCCGGACCTTACGTCCTTGGATTTTTTCTGTGGGTTTATCTCAAGAACAAACTATATGCAACACAGCTAACTAGCATTGCAGACCTTAAAGAAAGGATCACTACAGAAATACGGGCTATTTCACCACTTTAAAAAAAGTTCAGGACGACTTTTATAGGAGACTGTGTTATTGCCAACAACAAGGTGGAGAACATCAAGTATTTTATGTATGTACTATCTTGAACAAAATTATAAATAATTTCAAAATTTCACCCTGCACTAGACTAGATAATAGACCCTACATGGTATAGTTCGTTGAGATCGTATTATTAAGGAGCTTTTAAAATCATAAAAACATACAGGGTGTTTCATTAAAAATATAGATCATGGACGATGCCAGACAGATACAGATACAGAATCTTCTAAACTAACCCCACAAATAATTTTATTCCATAAGTGGTTTCCACACAATATATTTAATGTAGAATATATTTAAAAACAATCATCCTTTTTTTCATTATTATTTGAAAAGAAATCTAGTTTATCCCTTTGCCACCAAATCAAATTGTGCTTTATTAATGGGATTGTGCACTTACTCAGTTTTCGTAAAAAAGTCTCACACCTTCTTATCGCATCAATTGAATTAGTTTGAGTCAATAACAAATAAATTGTATATTAAAAAGTATTTTTTTAGCTTAAAATGATTAAATTGACACAAATTTGAACAACGAGCTTATTTGTTAGTTGAACATATTTTTAGGTTAGATTTTTACCAAACAACGATGATCTAGAATAGCTTCATGCAATATTCGCAAGTCGACCGTTCGCAGTGCTGTGTCAGTGTTGTTTTCTGGTCATTTCCAGGTATCTCCGCCTGAATAAGCAGCTGTAGAGCCGTTAGGTTTATTAAGACCTCTAGAACTGATATTGGTGCACTTGGCACCTGTACTACTTAGGCAAGTTTCCCTTTATATGCTATTGAGGACACTTACTGCTTCAGCCTGATCTGTCCTTGGCCACAATGCTACCGAGTCGTGGATTACCATGAGTCTTAGGTATAACATAAATATTATGGTTACAAACTCGCCAAGCTCAAACGCCGACACTGGCTCACTAAACCATAAATAATGGCGAATGCGCCGGGTTCAATTCAATGTCGACTGGAATCATCTAGGAAAAGAATTTTCGAGACGTTATTAGAGGCGTCAGAACGGTATAAAAGCAACACTCGCGGTGCAAATGAAGTCAGTTTTAATTCAACGGTCTTAGGAAGCGCGAAAGCAAGCGAAGAGTAAAATAAGCTTATATAAATAGTGGTTTATTACAGTGGTATAAATAAATTAGAACTAGAATTTCTATAAATTGTGTATATAAATTAATTAATTTAAGTGGTGTGTATTTTAGTAAATAAATTGATAGTGGTTAGCCCCCTACAAAAACAGTATAAATAAATAAGAAAAACATGACAACATGTAAATAACCACAGTGTTGTTTTTGGAGAGGTCATCCATTTCTCAAATGTGGGTAGAATCCAAATAAGGTTCAAAGGAAACATACAAAGTCGATCCCACAATGTTTAAAAGTTTCTGAAACGTTGCAACTAGTTTCGCTCTTATCAAATCAGGCTGTAAAAATACAATACAATGCAAATAGAAATAGAATACAATAATAAAGTGTGAATAAGTGAAGTCAAGTCAACAACAAACTTTTTTATATAAATAAATTATCAAAAAATTAAAAAAACTTCAAAATGTATGAATAAACAACATTAAGCCGAGTTACAATAACCCTTAATCAAAATATCAAAACAATTATCGTTTACAGTAACTTCTTTGGAAATTTATAATATTTAAAAAGTTTGTTTACTTTTTTGTTATTTTATTTATATACACATTTTTTCTTGCTGACTTAAGTTAACTTTTAAATGCTTTCTCTTTTTATTTGCATTGTAGGTATTGATAAGACCGAAACTAGCTGTGGTAATGTCTGGCAATTAATTAAAATTTGTTAATAAACAAAAAATGTATGGCAAAATTAAGTGGAAAAAAACCATTTTTTAAAATTGCTAATAAGTTAAAAGATGTTCATTAAAACTTTTCCTACATTTTCCTCAGAATATGTCTTGTGACGTATTTTATTTTTTTATAGAGTAAAAACTAGAGGATTTATTCTAAATGTTTATATGTTCAAAAATTGAAATTGTAGTCTCAATAACAATTTTTTGTATATCCATAAATATTTAAAAAAAAAAATTTATTAAGATGGTACCTAGAGTACCATGGTACCTGAGCCAGCTGTAGAGACATTTGAATAATTGCCTTTATTTATAAAAATGGGAAAAACAACTTTGCAGAAACTAATAAACATATCAAGCCCATCTTTTGCATAAATTTGTTGTAACAAAAATAAAATAATGAATTGATATTTTATGATACAATTGCATTGTTTTAACAAATTGAAGAAAGTTCAGTCGTATAGAACAGTGTTTCCCAAACTTATCTATAGCAACCCTTTTTGGTTAGAAAATTTGTTCGCTACTCCCTAACATGCTTGAAGACGATATAATGGGCTATTTGACAATGCAAAAAATGAATTCCACAAAGTATATTCCAAATATTTTTGCAGGTTTAGGCTTTCCTTTCATATAACCAATAGGGATAATTATAACAATACTACACAAAAGTTATTTTTAGGCTCTTTATACACACAGGTTTGTTGTCTTACAAAATCAAAAACCTTTTTAACAAATTCAATATCAACAGAGCTTTCAAAACCAATAATACTCTTGCTAGATTGATCAATACCAAATATATCATCCCACTGTTACTTAACCCAGGTGTTTATAAACTTTCATGCTCAAATTGTAATGCAGTTTATGTTGGTCAATGTGGGAGGAGCCTTGAATCCCGGATTCTGTAACATATGAATTTTGTTAAAAATATTCAGTTTTAGAAGTTAAGAACTCACCTTCCTCTTTCGCTAATCATATCTTAGAAGACAATCACTTGATGTCGATAATGTTGAATTGCTGACAAAATTCTAGAATATTACCCCTTAATGAATTTCGACAATTTTTTGCATAGGGCCTTTTTGAGGTATTTTTAATGGAATGACTTCAAAATTTCCGTTCGGAAAGGCCGATTTTTGCGGAAAAATTTAAAAAAATATAGTCAAAATTTGGAGGTTATCTGCGATATCCGATAGGTTCAAGGTCACTTAACAACACGTACTGTTACAAATTAGCGGGTTTTCCATCATTTCCCCACCTATACATATGCTGTGCAAAAAAATTATCGAAATCCGTTAAGAGAAAATAATCTAGAATTTACCCGAATTGGCTCATGTTTGTAATAAGGGAATTAGATTGACTTGCCGAATGGAGCCGAACGCTCCATTGCAAAATAATTTCTCCTCGCACAGATTTCGAGTATTAACATCATTCACCTGATGCCTACATTTGGAGTATGATGAAGGATTCCATATTTCTCTCGGAAAATCAGCCAGGAAACTGTTGGAAACTACGGCAACGAATAAATACTTTTTAATTTTCAACAGTTACAGCAAGTGCTTTTCTTAAATATGTTAAATAATATTCAGAAACTTTAGGAAGTTTGTTTCCAAAGCCATGGTTTACACATTATTAACATATGTATTTTAAAAATTAATTCATAAATACATTTTCTTTATGTTCGGTACTGTTTATTTTGGAAGATACTGTAGTAATTGATTAAAAATATTTCTCATTTGGTTATCAGATGGGTGAAGGTTCATCTCCCGTTGTCTCAGTGGTGTAACAAGAGTAAAACGTCTAGGAGGTTGGAAATCGACAGATGTTGCCGAGACATACTTGGGGGATCCGAAAACCAAAAAAAATTGTGTAACAAAATACTCTTTATTAATGCTTCTTCACCCGAGGGCTGGGTGCCTACCGGGCGCGTCCCCAGGTGGCGGATAGGGGATCCCCAGGAGAGCCGCTGAACTGCTTAAGCAGGTATAACACTGCAATTTAGTAGGGAAGCGGCGAAGCTGGGGGTGTGCGTCTATACGGGTGGCACGGTCTGGTATGAGCAGCTGATAACTGCAAGATTGCCAGATTGGTCATTCCTAAGGTCGCACCGCGGACCAACCCCCCCAATTCCAAGGTGCAAGGTAACGTGCCGAAGGATGGATGACCGCTGGGGTATAAGCGGTCGCGAACGTTCCCCTGGGGGAACCGGGCGAAACCCCCTTGTATGTAGCCTTGCTCTGGCATGCGGGGCTCTGCCGGAGTGGACCGACATTCCCTTGCTACTCGTGGGAACAACCATGGTAAGAAAAATGGCGGGAATTAATATCGCTCAGATAAACGCCCATCACGCCAAGGGATCATCGGCGGTTATTTCAAGGACGTTTATCAGAAACCAAATGGGATTAGTATTGATCCAGGAACCATGGGTCCGTGATGGTCAGGTGAGAGGACTCGCAAGTAGGGAAGCCAAACTGATATACAAAGTGAGTAATGTAGACATACCCAGAGCATGCATCTTGGTAAGTAACAGCATTGATCACTTTTGTGTGTCAGAGTTCATGACGAGAGACCTCGTTCCGA
This sequence comes from Ophraella communa, assembly GCA_035357415.1. Classification (NCBI taxonomy): domain Eukaryota; kingdom Metazoa; phylum Arthropoda; class Insecta; order Coleoptera; family Chrysomelidae; genus Ophraella; species Ophraella communa. Next base: position 34,964,188 of record CM068983.1, read on the forward strand.
TTCGAGCAAACCTCGAGTTCGAGAATAGACGGCAAGAAGTCATGATAGCATCATGCTACTTTGCAGGGGACGGGACTGCACCGCCTACAGAACTGCAAAGACTAGTCGAGTACTGTGAACAGAAGAAGCTGCCGCTTCTCATAGGATGCGACGCCAACGGTCACAATACCATATGGGGAAGCACAGACACCAACGAAAGAGGGGAGAAAATTTTAGAATTTATATTTAATAAGAATCTTGTTCTACACAATATAGGGAATACCCCTACGTTTGTAACCAGAACAAGAAAGGAAGTACTAGATATAACACTAAGTACACCGAACCTTAAGGATAGGGTGAAAGATTGGAGAGTATCGAACGAACCATCCCTCTCTGATCATAGAATGATTATGTTCAGGTTAGAGTGTAATCCTCCTGAGCCAGCACTCAGGAGAAATCCCAGGAAAACTAACTGGGAAAATTACAACACTAACCTGAACATAAATCTTGCAAATCTCAAGAATAAAAGAAATGCCAGGAATCATCTGGCATTAGAAAACGATCTCATAGAGCTGAACGAGGCAATACTCGATGCCGATTAATCCAATTGTCCTCTCCAGAGGACTAGAAAAGCAAAAGATGCGATATGGTGGAACAGTCATCTGTCAAACCTAAGATCCGAGACGCGACAGCTCTTCAACAGAGCCAAACGTAATGGAGATTGGCAGAGCTACACCGAGAAACTTACATCATATAACAAGGAGATTAGAAAAGCTAAAAGAAACAGCTTCAGAAAATTCTGCGAAGAAATAGACGCTACATCCTCTGCAGCAAGGCTACACAAAGTCTTGGCAAAAGGAAAAGTAGACACTGTAATGGCACTACGGAAGCCAGACGGAAGCTTCACAGAAAGCGAAAAAGAACGAGCTCTGCTCCTATTAGAAACTCACTTTCCCGGAGGAATTGTCCCTTCGGGAACAACAAGTGAGAAAACTAAAAGACCTACCAGGGAAGACACTGCAATGGCAAAACACATATGCAGTGAGGAACGGCTGAGACGGGCTATGAACACCTTCCAGCCGTTCAAAACCCCTGGAACGGACGGAATATTTCCTGCCCTACTCCAACAGGGCCAAGAGGTAATAATTCCACACTTGATCCGAATTAGTCGGAGCAGTCTTGAACTGGGATACATACCAGAAGCGTGGAGAAGGGCCAAAATCACCTTCATCCCAAAAGTAGGGAAACGGGACACTACGCACCCCAAATCCCTTAGACCGATCAGCCTCACATCGTTTGTTCTAAAAACGATGGAAAAAGCTGTAGACAACTACATTAGAACAGAAATCTTGAATCAGGTGCCATTGCACCCTCGTCAACATGCGTACCAAGCGGGAAAGTCCACGGAAACCGCTTTAACACAGTTGACGGACGAAATCCAAGACGCACTGAACAAAAAAGAGACCGTGGTATGTGCCTTTCTAGACATAGAAGGGGCCTTTGACAATACGCCACATAAGGCAGTCAAAAGAGCATTGATTGAGAAAGGAGTAGATAGAACGACTTCCAGTTGGATGTCGCAACTGCTATCTACAAGAATCGCAGAAATGGAGGCAGGACAAGACACTATCTCCATTAATGTGACCAGAGGCTGTCCACAGGGGGGAGTTGCATCCCCGCTTATGTGGAGTCTCACTGTGGACAGTCTGCTCTGTCAATTGACTAGGGAAGGCATACCATGTCAAGGGTATTCCGACGACATGGTTATCCTGGCAAAAGGGAAGTATGAAAACGTCCTCTGTGATATTGTTCAAAGAGGATTGAACATTGCGGAACAATGGTGTGACTCGGTGGGACTCAGCATCAACCCCACCAAAACCACACTAGTAGCCTTTACAAGGAAAAAGAAACCTAATCTAAAAATCATAAAAATAGGGAAGAACATCGTCGAGTGGAAAACAGAGGTAAAATATCTAGGGCTAATCCTAGATAGCAGGTTACTCTGGAACAAACACGAAGACGAAGTAATACACAAAGCAACCAAGGCCCTCATGGTGTGTAGGAACATTGCAGGGAAGAACTGGGGATGTAATCCACGTATCCTGCAATGGATGTACACAGCAATAGTGAGACCATTAATCACATATGGGGCAGTGGCTTGGGGCGTAAGGGCTAATCTGAATACGACGAGGAAAAACCTCTCGAAAATTCAGAGACTAGCCTGTTCATGTATCACTGGAGCAATGGGAACTTGCCCCACTGCTGCAATGGAGGTGATTTTAAACTTGACCCCACTGCACATTCTGCTAGAAAGTGTAAGGAAGAAAACAATATATAGAATGATCAAAGAAGGAATTATCAGGGAAAAACCTCGATCACTTCACTTTGATCAAACTTGGGAAATGCCCCAAGATGATATGCCAAAGAAATTCAACTTTGTGAGAAAATTCATCACAAAGTTGAGTAATAAATCTGAATGGGATGAAGACACCATACAGAATTTAAACCAGAATACCATAAAGTGGTATACGGACGGTTCCAAGCTAGACAAGGGAACTGGGATAGGAGTTTTTGGACCGAGAGCCAAATACTCAGAAAGCTTGGGCACATACCCGAGCATCTTTCAAGCAGAAGTCCGCGCCATCGAAAGATGTGTGGAATTCAATATTGGGAGAAACTACCGCAGACAAGAGATTCTGATCATGTCGGATAGTCAAGCAGCCATCAAAGCGCTGAGCTCATATATAATCAGTTCGAAGATGGTTTGGGAATGCCTAGGCAAACTAAATGAACTAGGCCAGAAGAACACTGTCACCCTCCTATGGGTCCCGGGACACATATAAATAGAGGGGAACGAAACAGCAGATAAGCTGGCAAAAGGAGCTGAAACCCCACATTTGGGACCAGAACCATCTTGTGGGATCAGCAGTAGAGTAATCTTAGGAAAACTAAGAGAAGAAATGGAGAAGGAAAAATCCAAGTACTGGAATCAGCTGGAAGGACTGAGGCAATCTAAGATACTACTGGGGAACTATGACCAGAAGAGATCTCTTAGCTGCCTCAACCTCAGTAAAAAAAGGCTCCGAATTCTAATGGAGATAATAACCGGGCATTGCCGGTTAAGAAGCCACATGAAGAAACTAGGGTTAGCAGATGAAGCAAAGTGCAGATTCTGTGAGGAAGAGGATGAAACCTCAATACATATACTCTCAGAATGTCCTGCCTTGCAAAATTCTAAGGCTAGATACCTAGGAGCACATGAAATAGAGGAAGAGGATCTACCTGATTTGAAGCCCGACAATGTCCTAAACTTCCTCAGGAAAATAGGACTCGAAGAGCTGCTATAAATCTGAGAAAACTTCAGAACATGGCAAGTAAGGGGACACACAATAGATCCTATGGGTCGCAGTGTAATCATCACCCCTAACTCATTCATTCATTCATTCATTCAATGCTTCTTCAACTTTGGGAAAAGAAATCGTACCATGTTATTTAAATTATATAAAAAAGTCGTGCTCTAATGAGCAAGTTAAAATCCGTAGAATCTTTTGCAAAACTTAGATCTGAAGTAGCAATTATTGTCATCGGCAATACGGTTTGAAAATGCAACAAATTGCACCTTGCAACATTAATATTGTCATAAATTGCGGCAAATGAATATTAATTATAAGAAACAAGTGGCAGAGACTTTGGTCTACCAAAGCAATAAGACTAAGACATCTACAGCCTGATATAAATAGTCCCAGTTGTTTTCCTTCCCTATGCAGAAGAGAGCTTATAATAATACGGAGACTGAGAATTGGCCATTCTAGGCTTACCCATGGGTATCTTATGTTCAATAAAAATCCACCTATATGCAGGTATTGTGTGGACGTTCCACTCACCATCGATCATGTACTAGAACATTGTCCACATCTCCAAGAGGCTCGTACGCAACACAAGATCAACACAAAAGCAGAATAGTATATTAAACAACGCATTTCATATGGAATTCTGTTATGACACGAGTTCAAGTTTAAAAAACGAATCGCGAAGCGATGAGTTTTTTAAAGAACGAGTGTCACAACAGCCATATGAAATAAGTTGTTTATAATATTTTTTATATTTTGCCCTTTTTACCATTTTTTAAATTAATTTTTTATTTTCATCTAATTACGAAAATTTTTATTTTAAAAAGTATGTCGGCAGCACTGTGTAATTTATGAAATTTGACAGTTGTGACATTTAGATTATCAAATGTTAATGTTTTAAAATATTTTAAAATGAATAATATACCAATAATAATATATTATATAAGTAAAATATTATATTCATATTCACAGATACTTTCTTAAAGAACAATATAAAATTAATAAATTGCTATTAGCCACAAATGTCATTGTCAATAGTTTGCCTTTAGAAACTTCACTCAAGTCGCCAAGTATTTAAAACAAAAATTTGCGTGCGTAAAAGTTACATTACGATACGCAAATGCGTTTTATAATGAAGATTTTTATAAGTGCAAAATATAAAAAAACTATTAAATATTACTAACTTTTTAAAGACTGCGCGCCTGTTTATCTTAATTTAGATAAATCTATATGTTTTATGTCACCAGTATTGTACTATTATTCCTATAGAGTTTATACCTGTGTCAATAACCATCGCTGTCGAGACACATTAATTTTAAATAAAATAAAATAAAAATAACCTAAATATTTTAGAAAAATTTTAATAAACTGCCTAAGTTCTGACGTCAAAGCAGAAGGCACCTCCCATTAAATATTTCCAAACAAATCTTTAACACATGATATTTTTAATTTGTTTTACTGTTAATATATAGTGGCCGTTATTAGAAATAAGTAAAAAGCGATCAGTTTAAGATTTTTTATAAGAAAATCTGCAAAGTAATGTTTATAAACGGAAAATTAAAAATCTCTTATGACAATTACGCGCACGTGCACTTGGTTTGTTTGGAAAGATTTTTATGACCACGCCTTAAGTGACGTCAGACTTAGGCAGTCTATTGTATATTTCTTTGCCCGACTAATAATTTCGAAGGCTAGCTCAGCAATATTATGCACGAGATCTTATCTCTAGGGTATAGTTCTGTATCTCTGTACTTACGGTTTCTATTAAATAAAAAATGAATATGATTTGTCCCACAAAATACCTTATACCTTAACCTATGACCTTAACAATGCTCTTTATATGTCAAAGTCAAATTTTATAATGAAATGTCAAAACATGATTCCTTGACAGTTCCTTCTACTAAGACGTCCAATACAAACAAATAAATATAGTTCCAAATAAAAATAAAGAAAACCCGAAAATGTTAATAAAAAGTTTCTGCGACGTCTCAGGTTGAAAAAGATTGCTCCAAGTGACGATTTACAACAGCCTAAGATTGTATTGTAGATTCACTGCTGTTCCACATGCTGCTGACGATCCCAACTCTCCACTAGTTAGGGATGTTGTATGATTATTCTGGATACTGGACTTACTACCCTTTATTAATATAAAGGTATTTATTCGTAGTACTTTACTTACATAACACTGATTTAACAATAGAATTTAGACTTTTAACAAAATTCCTTGGTTACCTGTATCTGTACCTCAGAACCACAGAACATACTGCTTTTGAATTTATACGTCAAATTTCGAAATTTGTAAGTAAAATTAATTTAAAGTTTTTGAATAATTTTTCCCCCTTTACACAAAAAGTGATCTCTTAACTCTATTCTAAAACCCTTATTAATATCATAAAACTCTTCGTAATACCTGAAAAAGCTGAGAGAAAAACCATGTCATTTTGACATTTTCCCGTTAAATGGAAAATTTTAATTATGAGTAAATCCTCGTTAAATCCCATTAATTTCCCCATCATACTTCTTTTGATAACGTTTACAGATTATCTAAAGACATTTTACACTCTAAAAACCAATTTGGTAATATTAAAGTAATTAGATAGGTATACATATAATTATAATTTTACATATAAAAACCTATGGGTTTTGGTTTTAATGCTGATTTTTAGCAATTATCCCAGCATTTCTTGTTACATACCAAAATTTCATACCCTCATGAAGGAATTGTCAATTCTGCTACATTTAGATTCTAATACTATTTTCTTTTCTTTTTATTTTACTACAATACTATGCTATGTTTGAACGCGGCAACATGACGCAATTGTACCAAAATATAAATTATTTTAGCAGGAGTTATGTTCGTTTGAAGTTTATATTTTATTAGTTCAGGAGTTGCATTTGATATAAAATTAATTACGAAACCTTTCTTAAAGCATTTATTTATCTTTTATAATAACTTGCGGCCTACGAGTTTCAATATTTACCAAACTTACAGTGAAAAAAGATAATGATTGACAGTAGCAAACGAACGAAGGAAGTCAAACGAGCTGAGCGATTTGTTCACTTTGATGACGTGCACCTATGAAGGTGGACAAGGTATATTCAATCTATACTAATAATAACCCTACTTTATTGATTTTTTAACTATGAATGAAACTAACTCTTAGTACTTTTATTTTATTTTAGGTGCTACCTGTAGAATTACGGTGGAAAGAAAAATATCCAGGAGTTCTGTTTATTTTATACAACTGGTTAATTCAACATGAATTTGTGATGTGAATGTTTAATATTGCTCTAATTAGCTGATTGTTGGACTCTACCTTATCAATTTGATCCACTCTATCTCATTAATTTATAAATTTATATACGAGTTATATCTTGCATTTTGCTTACAAAAGTTAATTACCTTAAAATAAATGCTTGAATTTGTTTTTTTATTGTTTAATATGCTTGTAGGAAAAATATTATTCCTATCTGGAGCGTAAATTATCTACCCCGCACTCGAAGTACAACTTTCCTCTCTAGATAAGAAAATATTAAAAATATTCATAACATGTAAAATATTTCAAATAAAATTTATTTGCTTTACTTATTTATTTACTTTTTACCCTTTAAATGGAGCATTATTTTATTTTATCCTTTACCTACTCATACAATAGATAAAGCCCTTACAGATTATTCATCCTATTGATACATGGATTGGTGGGATGAATGGACTAGTTTAGTAGAATCATTTTAATCAAAATGATAGCAATATATATTTAGGATAAGATACCTACTTACTTATATTGGTATTCATTTTGCAATTAATTTTTCTCATTTCGTAAAATTTAGCAATAAATAATTAGTAAGTTTTAAACGTAGCGCCAACTAATAACCAATAATGAAGTGTGTTTAAAAGTCAACGTTGTCACATTTTAGCTACTCTCTTCTCTAGTATTCTCAAAGAACTGGCGGCACAAAACACCGTGTTCTGTGACTAACTGATTGTACCAGTTGACAAGATATATGACAGGAGAGAAAATCGTGTTTATCTGTAATAAACAAACAAGACCCCTATTCTTGACGGTGATAGAATAGAACAGCCAATAGAAAGTGGGCGTGGTTCTATTGAAAATGCCAAAACGGTATTCTTGAAATTCGTTCTCTCACTGTACCGATAGAAGGGTTGCTCCCCGAGGGAACAATTACTTCTATTGGTTATTTTTGAAGGAACTTCTATAACACCAAGAGAAGGTGTTAGGGATTTTTATTTTCAAACCAAAAATAGTATAGAAATAATTTCTGTCATAAACCAAACACAACCAAACAACAAATTAAACTAACGAAAATGACAGAATATTTTGTTTAGTGTTTTACTCCTTATTTGATAAAGTGTCAATCAGAACAAAAATATCAATATGTTGATCTCTTTTTAATAAAAACAAATAAGAGAGAGAGATAAGTTTCTCGATTAATATTAAAGCATAGCGACAACATCGCAAATTTTCTACCAATCTTATTGAAACACGTCACTTACCACTTATGACGTATGTAACCATTAAATTTAAATTTCAAAAGCCGATTATGGCTAGAGGATTAATTTTATAAAAATTTTATTTGTACAGTTGAACCACTAAAAACCTATTTTATAAGATACAAATATAAAAAAAATTACTAAACTAGTCCATTGTCCATTACTTGCAGCTTAAGCAGATTTTATACATATATCACAGATTAGATAGATTCAGAGAACATTAAAAAGCGACAGACACAAACATTCGAAAATTACTTGTTTTTAATTAATTTTATTAATATTAAAAGAAATATACAATTAACTATTATTGTTATATAATGAATAAACAGCACGATGAAGTGTATTGTTCATACATCAAACACTGTCCAAATAAATTTTATTCAGAAAGATAAATAAAGTTCTTTCTTTATTTTATTTTTATTGAAATTATTAAATTTAAATTTAAATTTAAATTTAAAAAAAAATAGATCCGGCGCTGGAAATTGTTATTGTCCCCGAATCAACATTGCAAGAAATTCTGATAATATTTCAAACTGGCAACATTGCGGTCATTGATTTTAAAATCATTTGATGTTTTGTCGACATTCCTATCTGTTTTAAATTAATCTGTGCCTATCTTCCAGTTGACTAGCCAATAAGCCTTCTTAAAGCTACCATTTGAGTACATTTAAATGTTATAATTAATGTATGTATTAACAACTACCAAAACAATAATTGGTAAGCGCTGCTAAAATTATTGTGGCCCAAGATTTCATAATATGCTGCCGGACGTTGTTAGAAATATACAAAAGTTTCAGCGATATAAACGCACTGTTAGAAACTGGATTTCTGAAAATGGAAGATGTAACATAATTGGTTTAAATTATCTACAATAATTTTATTTATAAACATACCTACTATGCAATTTAGGAAAAATACACTATTGAAAATGATCTTTTATCCACATCAGTTTTTGTCTCTTGTCTAATATGTTATAAGATAAGAAAATTTTGCATTCTGTGTATCCTAATATATATGTTCTATTAATGTTCTGTTGTTCTGTTATAATTATATTTTATTAGTATTTGTATGTTGCATTTTTGTTTCCTTTTTGATATGAATAATAGCTCACGCACACTTTCATGAAATAAACCCCCACGCATAGGTATATTTAATGTCTCAGCGGGGTATCAAGTTTATTCGATTTTTGTATATGTACCTTTGTATTTTAATTATTGTAAATATTTTTTTTGCTCGAATAAACATTATTATTATATTACTAAATCCCTCTCTCTTTTTATCAAAGAGAAGGCGTCATTTCCAACGGCCAGGAGAACCAGACCCCTTTGCTACACCACTGTTTCAACTAACACAAAAATAATTTCTATAAAAATCCATTGTCATTAACATTAATTTACGAAATGTCTAGATTAGTGTGCGTAGACGATTATGCTGAAGCAGCTAAACAAAAACTACCAAAACATTACCATGATTTTTTCATTTGTGGAGCTGGTGAAGAAAACACGCTGAAGTGGAACAAATCAGCTTACTCAAAGTAAGTGTATTTTGGGAGATTTTGATAATTTTTGCAACATTTAGAAAGCACAATTGGATTTTTTGTAGTCTTTTGGAATATTTAGAAAAGTTTTACTATTCTAAGAGAGAGTCTTACAGGACTATTAAAGTTTGAGAGAAATAGTTTTAAAAATTATTTTTTCCACGATCCACACAGAAAATGTAATATTCCATAGGTACAACTATTTAAACTAGAAAATGGTAAATTCCGTACATATGCACTACAATGTGTGGAACTATAATAGTATATTACATAACTGTGGAAAGTGAAATATATTACGCACGAGTAAAGCTTAGCACAAGCCGCGTAGCGGCACGTGCAATTTCCAAGGAGTTATATACACGATTTTTCTTATGACCCCAAAATTTTTATAATTATTTTTTGTTGTTTCCGTTGTTTTTGAAGGATTTTGCATTGGAACTAAAAGCATACCCGAAAGCATACCTATGTGTATATTTGGTTGCATAGATAATGCAGCTCTTACCATCATTTTTATAAAAGTTTTAATATGGCATTTGTTTCACTACAAAATAATTCACAGCAAAGTTAATATCAGGATGAGTTAGTGCAGACAGATATAACAGACTTCCAATTGCTTCCCTATAAGGCTTTGATCCATGTAACAGACGGTCATTTAGAAAATTTCCGTCATCTGTTAACATACCTACTTCCCTTGTGTAGATACCTGATTTGTCAGGTCAAAATTAAATCTTTTCAAAATTTTTTCTATATATTTTGGTTGATTCACAAAAATATCATTTATATTATTTGGAATTTGCATACCAAGATAAAATAGCTTTCCTTTCGAAGCAGTATCAAATGTGATTTCAAATTTTTCTTAAAGTTTAATCAATATCATCTTCCGCATTTTCAGAAGTCCATCATCTACAAAGAGTGTTATATTCAGATTAATGTTATTATTATAATAAATACAAGGATCATCATCAGTATTGAAAAATCCAAGTAACTACAAAAAAGTTGAAAATTTTTAATTCCAATTTCTCCGAGATTTTTTAAACCATAATATATACTTTTTTTAAATTTTAATACACGTCCAGTATTATTAAATCTTTCAGTTTGGTGCATAATACAGTGTGGAAACCAAAATTATTTGTGGGGTTAGTTTAGAAGATTATAAAAAACGCTGAGACCCGTCAACTTTAAAATTCAAATGTGAGCTTTTTAAACATAAATTTAAATGTATGCAAGTCTGGCATCGTCCATGATCTATATTTTTAATGAAACACCCTGTATGTTTTTATGATATTAAAACCTCCTTAACAATACGATCTCAACGAACTATACCATGTAGGGTCTATTATGAAATGTACAGGGTGAAATTTTTAAAGTATTTATAATTTTGTTCAAGATAGTAAATACATAGAATACTTGACGTAATTAATTTTTTACATTAAAACAAAAGCTGAAAATGTTCTCCACTTTGTTGTTGGCAATAACACAGTCTCCTATAAAATTCGCCCCGAACTTTGTTTAAAGTTTGAGGTAAAATAGCCTATATTTCTGTAGTTATCCTTTATTTGAGGTCTGCAATGCTAGTTGGCTGTGTTGCATATACTTTGTTCTTGAGATATCCCCACAAAAAATCCAAGGGCGTAAGTTCCGGCAATCTAGCTGGCCAATCCATTTATTGGGGAAAATTTCATTCAAGTAATTTCTTACAATTAAAGCATAATGGGGTGTTGCTCCGTCCTGTTGGAACGAGATATTTTCATCCAGTACGTTCGGATCTATTGTGTTGGGACTAGTTGGGATGTAAGTTGGCCAACTCAGGAATAACTTCGTCTCTAATCATGCTTAAATATTTTTCGGCTGTCAAATTTTCATCTACAAAAATATGACCAATAATATGATCACCTATTATACCTGCCCAAACGTTCCACTTTTGAGGATACTGTGTATGTGTCTCACGCATATAATGAGGATTCTACTCTGACCAATATCTACAGTTTTGTCTGTTTACTTCCCCGTTCAATGTGCATGTTGATTCATCGGAAAAAAGAATTGTATTAACAGCTATTTTATTTCTGTTCATTTTATTGATAATTCTTTCGCAGAAATCCATTCTACGATCTGCACCGTCTTCTATTAGTTCTTGCACAAAAGTCAATTTATATGGATGAAGTTTTTCTTTATGGAAACACCTTAGGACAGTTGTGTGACACATTATTTTGACGTGAACTTGACGTTGGATTCTCCACGACACTTAACATAATATCCACTTTCACATCATCTTCAACAAAGTGCGGTTTTCTGTTTAATGGATTGACATGTCCAAGTTCTCTGAATTGTGCATGGATCTTAGAACAGTACCTTGTGAAATATTAGGCAACTGAGGATACCTCTGATTAAATAAGTTTGCCACTTCAACTTGACTTCTGCAATTATCGCCGTAACCAATCATCATTAAAATTTCAATCCGGTGAGTCTCAGTTAAATATTTCATTATTACTTCGCAAGATATTAGTTTTTGATTAAGAATTGACAACCACGATATTTAAATGTCAACACATCAACAACTGACACACATTATTTATTGGGTATGTTCCATAGGTATGTTCTGTGTTATTTGCCGATTTAGTTGAATTGTATTGGCATAGTTATCTATATAGTTTTTACCTATTCATTCAGCCAATTAAAGTTAAAACCAGTATTTAAAGTGTGAAACATTATTATTTTCACAATTTGATGTATCTATTTACTATCTTGAACAAAATTATAAATAATTTCAAAATTTCACCCTGTACAATTCATAATAGACCCTACATGGTATAGTTCGTTGAGATTGTATTGTTAAAATTATAAAATCATTCAGGGAGTTTCATAAAAAATATACATCATGAACGATGTCGCCCTGTACATTTAAATTTACGTTTTAAAGCTTACATTTGAATTTCAAAGTTGACAGGTCCCAGCGTTTTTTATAATCTTCTAAACTAACCCCACAAATAATTTTATTCCATAAGTGGTTTCCTTACTGTATATTTTTTATTTAATTCTCCATATAGAAAAGCGGTTTTAATGTCAACGGTTATTAATTTCATCTTGTTTGAAGCTGCAATCATATAAATAAATAGTGGAAGTTTAGTTTAACTGTGCAGTTATTTATTGTTCTTCATAAGAAACTCTTTATGAAATAGTAAAAGTAACATTGTTTTTTCCATCAGTGTCTCAGTTTGTTCAATCCAACTTTTTAACAAAATTTTCTGTATTGAAAAGCAGTTAAGTTTTTTCCTGAATGCCAGGGGCGCACTGTCCCCCCTCTGTCCCTAAGTATGGGCGCCCATGATCCTTAATGTGTACTTATTGCGAATCAGGAATCTCTCCCTTGATGTTGTTAACCTTCTGGAGGTCCCTCAAGGTTTTTTAACGCACCTAAAAAAGTGTAGTTGGTTGAATCGAATGATTGTCTCCTCATACTAATTTTAAGACGAGCACGTTTTTTCTTTGGCAAACCCAATAGGTCTAGATCAGAAATCAGCCTTGTTTTGCTGTTGGTTTTGCACAGGTATTTTTAATGCTTTATGGCCAGTACCATTTTCAAACAAAAAGTGGTTGTTGAACTGTTGTAACTCTTTTATAAATAAAATATTTTTAGATACAGGATAAGACCGAAGTATATGCGTAAAGCAAGTAAAAGAAGTACTGCAACTACTGTCCTAGGAAAACCGATCAGTCTACCTATAGGGATATCACCGACATGTTGTCATAAATTTGCACATTATGAAGGTGAAAATGCTACAGCTAAAGGTACATTAACTTTTGATGTTATATGTAAATGTTTAGTCATATTTTTTTTTATTTTCAGCTGCTCAAGCTTTGGGAACCATCTACATTATGAGTTCACACTCGACTTGCTCGATTGAAGAGATCTTCGATGCTGCACCGATTGGTAGAAAATGGCTACAGATGTACATCCTCAAAAGCAGGTTTTAATTTTTTTCAAAAGTTATACATTTGCTTTCTTGAGAAAATAGTTGTGCTTTTTCTTTAGAATTCTTTAGATTTTCTTTCATCAATAACTGGAAAAGATGAAAGTTTTTAGCAAAGTAACCAAAAGAACCTCCATCAAATATCCTAGTATCTTCCTCACCCAATATTTCTCATCTCTTATCTTCCCATATAATTCTTCATTCCTGCTTTTTAATTATATCCTCTATCTGTGTAACACCATTCTCCCCCAATAGCTCTTCCAATTATTGTTTTTCCGACATTCCAACTCTTGGATAATGTACAGGGTGGCATCGTCTATGATGTACATTTTTAATGAAACACCCTGTATGTTTTTATGATTTTAACAATACGATTTCAACGAACTATACCATGTAGGGTCTATTATTATTTCTTTCAGATAATAGGTTAATAATGGTTTACAATAAATATTACAAAATAACTCTGTTTTCATAAACTTTGGGTATAGGGAATGTTTAACAAAAATTAAAGATATATAATCGGGTATTCTATTTATGATATAAAATACAGGGTGTTTCATTTGAAAGAAGAGAGAAAATGAAAGGGTCGAGTTATCGTCCACCCTGTATACAAAAGGAAAAATAATTAATATTTAATAGAATACGGTGATATTACGAAACTCTGTTAGGCAAAATACTTTTTTTTTCTTCAACGTACAGTAAGATGCAGAGCGTTGATTTACCTACGATTTTCATACAAAAGTGTCCATAACTGAAGGACTCTGTATATCGTATTAAAATGTTAAAAAAAAATTAGCAGTCCGAATTCGTCATAATATACAGGGGTTCCCATTTAAAAAATCATATGTATGGTTTGTAACGGAGTTATACAACACTCTGTATAGTTTAAAGTAATTTCAAAATATGGACCCTAAAGACATCTGCTATTTTGTTAATAACATTTTTTGGTATCTTCTAAAACAACCCATATACCGAACTTTGTCATAAGGTTGGTACACGCTGTTTATTAAAAGTTTTTTATTATTATTGCAGGGATGTAACTGTAGATCTAATAAGAAGAGCTGAAAAGTGTGGCTTTGAAGCTTTAGTAATAACTGTAGATTTCCCTACAACAGGAGTACGATGGCGTTTTCTCAGAAATGAATTCGATATGCCTCCTAATATGGAGTAGGTACATTATAAATACTTATTCTTCTTATTCATAGATTTTTTTTAACTTTTAGCTTGTCTGTTTTTGTCAAATATGCAAATTACGACGAGCTGCAAGATGAAAAACAATTTTGCGATGCAGATGTCGATTGGGATTATATCAAATGGTTGAAAACTATCACAAAACTTCCCATAATAACAAAAGGGATTTTAACTGCGGAAGATGCCCTTTCAGCAGTTAATGCTGGTGTTTCTGCCATTTTAGTGTCTAATCATGGTGGTAGGCAATTGGATAGCGTTCCAGCTACGGTAATACATCAATATCAAAATCAGTATGTTTGGTTCCGATCATCATTTGAGTTTTGTTGCAGATAGAAGCTTTGCCAGAAGTGTTGAAAGCCGTTGGTGATAGAGTAGAGGTTTATATAGATGGGGGAATTAAATCGGGTAATGATGTTTTTAAAGCTTTAGCATTGGGAGCCAAGATGGTATTTATAGGAAGAGCTGCCATTTGGGGATTGGCGGTTGGTGGACAAGAAGGTGTAATGAATGTTTTAAGAATTCTACGAAACGAATTAGATAATATAATGGTTGTTTCAGGTAAGCAAAAGCTTTATTATTAGTTTTGCTAAACAGTAAGAAGCTGGCTAATAAATGAAATTCCGCCTAAAGACAGAAAAAACAATTCTCTTTCATTTTATACACAAATCATTGAAAAACGAGGTAGCATCTCGCTGATATACTTAAATTTATTTTATACCTTTTCTCATGTAGGTAATAACTGTGTGTAACTCTTTTTCGTCTACTGTATAGGTACCTACCCAGATATACGTCCTTCAATTAACTAATTTTTTTATAGGTTGTTGTAAAGTAGCGGACATCAATAAGGATAATATGGTTGTTCATGAATCTTTTTATTCGAAATTTTAAAGAATGGATTATCTGATAAAATATGTATAAATAAAAACTATATACCTAGTTAATGTACTTCACAGATGTTTTAAATAGAATAATTAATATATTTACACATATTTATCTGTATATATACATCTTCAATAACGATTATAGTATGTAGGAATTATTACAAAACGACACCATTTTACAGTGTTATTTTGCAGTTATAGAAAATTTTATTTTGGTAACTTTAATGTAGGCAACTTAATATACACTAACAAGGTATTAAGTTATGCAGTTGTATTTAAACTTTTAAATAAATATTTTCTGATAATAAATATGTTTTTTATGGTACTAACCCTTACTATGTGAAAGTTCATCTTATTCAGAACAATAAACAACTAAAAGGTTGAATTAACTTTCACTATTTATTCTTTGAATACTTTAAATGTAATGACAGCCGTTTCGCTATCGAAATAACATCGTCAGATTCATGGGCGTCATTTCAGCATTTTAACTGGGGTGGCAAGACCTACCGAAGTATCGACGAGTCTGGAGGTCCTCTTCCAGCCCAGATGTGTTTAAAAAAATTGTTTAAATCTGTTTATCATTTTCGCAATTTTCCTGAAGCAATGATTGACTAAATGCATTTCTTCAAGATAATGGGATACATAAAAAAGATATAATAATAATGATAAAGTTCATTTATTCAATATATAAATAAACAAAAATCAAGATCACAAAGGTAACTATAGTTTTAAACTACGAATTTGCGACTTTGATTTCAAAATTCTGGGGGGGCAAAATACTGGCCTCGAAAATTCTGGGGTGGCAACTGCCACCCCTTGCCACCCCAGGATGACGCCTATGGATTGACATATTGAAGTTACATTTTGTTTGTTTGTAACTAGGTACTTGATGTTGATAAGTAGTTAAGGCTAGACCAAGTAAGGAAGTAATAAGACTATAACAATATTAAAGCGAATATTTCCCTCATGTATAATATATGTCATAAGAGGAATGCAATTATCGAAAAATTACAGCGGTAATTGCACTCCGGAGCGGTAATTGCACTGCGAAAACATCCCGTCGTCATGACACCAAGCGAAAACATCCCGTCGTCATGACACCAATAACAACAACACTGACTGACAATACTGATAAATGTCAGATATACTTCAAAAAGTGAAAAAAGTTTATTCGTGAAATATTCCATTGAATTACACTCGTGCATAAAAATGACCAGATAGATTTACATTCAAGCGTGTTCTATAAAAATTGCACTCCGTTTTTTTCATATTTTGTAAAAGAGCCCTCCTCCTTCGGAGTCGGGCTCTTTCGCCAAAATATGAAAAAAATCTCGTGCAATTTTTAGATAACACGCTTTCTTGCAAAATTATCGGTAATTTTTATGCACTTGTGCAATTATAACCGATAATTAACAATTAGAAAATTTTTTGAAGAAAATTTTTTTTTAAATCATGGTTTTTAATAAACAATAGAATGGCAAAAAAAATTTTTTAAAAATTGTTAAATAAGCCATTTGTTTATAAAAATTTTTTAAACAATTGGTCACAAACATTTAAAAAATTGGATTTATATTGTTTATAGCGTATTAAAAACGACTGTAAACAATTGTTTAAAAAAATTTAAATTTTTCACATCTAAAATCGCATTTGTTTACTTTGCTTGTTAATAACAATTTCAATTTTTAAAAATTTTAAAATTTTGTTATGTAACTTTGTTCAGTAGCTTTATGATAAAGGATTCCAAAGGTTAAAAAATTTCTTGTGTTTTTATTTTACTCACAGTAACGAATTTAAGGTTAGTAACAATGAAGATGTAATTTTTTAATTAACAAATGGATAGAAATGTGAAAAATAACGGAAAATATTTTTTTGGAATGCAGAAATTTGCTCTCTGATATGTTCTGTTAGTGCTAGAATTTTTAAAATTTTTTTATTAATATTTACTTATTGAAAAAAAATAATTTATGTCATTTGGTCGTTGCGACGGTGACGCACCGCCTGTTTTTTATGCCATTTTCAACATTAATTAAGACCTATAAATAATTGAGCTACTATTCGGGGAGTTGGGACTTTTTTGTTGGAAATTTCCTGCCCTTTTAGGAATCCGTTCAGTTTTTTGTTCTAGTTATTATAGTTTATGACCCAAGTGACATTTTCATATCTTAGGAATGTACAGGGAATGTTCGGCATGGTCCAAAGTACATTCCAAGAATGTACATAAATTGCATTATGTATATCCCTAGTACTTGCTAGGGTAGTGTCTTTTGTATGTCACATCAAGTACCTGGTATGTACCTAATATGTCACTATGTTCCCCAGTGAATATGTGTGGCATGTTTTAAGAACTTTTAGAATATCCCTTACATATGGATGTTATATAACATGAATATCCCCGAAGGAATTGTTTTTTATAAACATTCCCTTCATATTCTTAAAATGTCTCGTAAAATGTCCAAAATGATTGCAATACATATACCAGGTTTATTCCTTAAATCTGTCCTCAGATTTTCGCCATACTATTGTAATTAGTCAAATATTGATAAAATATATACATAATGCTATATATAAATCTTAACTTGATTTTTTTCTTGGGTATGGTCGCCGTTCACTAACGTTAGTTAGTTGGTTAATATTTGAAAAGCAGAAAAAAATTTCAAATTTTAAACATCACACCTACCCAAGAAAAAAATCAATGGTCAAAGAAAATATATAATATAGGTATATATAGGCGGAAAAAAATTACATTTTGCATTATAATCTTATTTATTTAAAACAACATTATAAAACATACATAATAACTATGAAAACAAAATAAACTCTAAAAGAGAAAAAAAAACAATACATGTCAATATATTAAATATATTTTATTTATAAATTGAAAAGGTAATCCATCTCTCAAATGTGGATGATACAGGTATACAGTATCAATAAAGGTCAATCCACAATTTTAATAATAAAGAAGCGACATGTTTCGGTCCATAGACCATTATCAGGCTATAAAGAAAACAATGGTATCAGGAAATAATCAAAAATAGTTATAATGAAGTATAATTAGTAGAGGTTATATATGATTACATTAAACAATGATGGTTAAAACTTTTCAAATTGAAGTAACAAAGTATAAACACTGTTGACAGTACATGAAATGTCTAAGTTACAATAAAACAAGCAAGATCAAATCATTACAAAATCATATTACTAAATCATATACAAACTCACATGTATGTGTAGACCACAGAAATTGCATTTTAATTTATGAATTTTTTTAAAAACTTAAACATTGATGATTAAGAGAGTTATGAAGTCTTATTCATATTATCTTATATCTTATTTATTTAAAATTTAAAATAAACATGCATAACTGAAAAAAATAGTTATTCATAAAAATATATTACCAATATTTCCATGTTTTCATCCTCTAATAGATCTTTTTCAAGCTTCTGCAGGGCTTCTTCGGATAGAGGGAATTTTTGTAGAATGTTTTGACTTTGTAACAACTATCTGATTGGTATGCTTAATATTTAGAATCAGCTGCATAGATTCCATCAAAGAATATAATTTTTAATTTATTACGTTCTTTTAGTTGTAGGTACAGAATTCTGAAAATAAAATTAATATTAATTAAGTAAGTAAGGACTTGGTTGGATTGACTGGACTGCACTCACAGTAGCACTCTCTAAAATATGAAATAGATACAGATCGAAGAGAATAAAAGATATGCTAATATACAGTAAGGCATGATGAATTAATTATTTGAATAATATCACTGAATCTTTTTTAACTTTCAAATTAAATTTTCGTCTCTTTTGTGAAGACGATATTATAACCTTAAAGACTACAAAATAATTAAAAGCAATAAGTAACTATTAATTTTTTAAAACAATGGCATCCTTTGATAAGTTAGAATAATGTTATACTTACCCATATTTACCGCCTTTTTTAAACTGTGGTCAAAAAAACATAAAACTAAATTACACAAAATAATAATATCACGCTCACTCACTAGCACTTTCATTACATAACCTAAAATTTCGAACTTCATCCGACGCGACCAGTGTTGACAACATAACATAATACTAATTTTAGTTTCAAGTAAGGTTGGTACAGAATCAACAGAATAACAGTTGAGTCCCAACCAAAAGGTCCAATTGCGGGTGATATATTTTGTATCATAGATTACAAAATAATAAGAATATCAAATTAGGTATTACATTGATCTAATAACGGGAATGTACATTTTTGTATTTTTTCCAATATACTATAAATGTCACAGGTATATCCATGAATAGATATACCATACTAGTTTTACGTGTACATTTTATGCACTTTTTCCAACATTCCATGGATGTCACTGATACATCCTTGAATGGACATTCCCTGCGTGTAATTCCTATTACATTGTTGGTACATTGTGAAGGGGATATTAAGATTTTAAACAATATATTGGGAATGTACCCACTAAATTTGGTATATATTTTGAACATTGTGAATATACTAGGAATATGCTTTGTATATTGAATGCTACTTGGGTAGTTATTACCGAAAATTCAGGAATATTTTTATATTTGTCATTTCGAATCGATTGACACCAAAATCAGATTTTTCGGATCGGTGTAACCCAAATCCGATTTAAACGACTTCTCGACCAGACTAATATCCTAACTAGCTACTTATAAATTAAAGAAACTAATATTTCAAAACTCAAGAATATAATAAAACCGAATAACGTTTTTAAAATAAAAAGATTCTTTAATTAATTAAAATGCTGTGATTGCTGTGTGCTGTATACTGTATACGGGTGCGTAATTACTTAATTATACCTAGTCTACGTCTACCATCGTTCCCTTTAATTAAATCTCGAATAAAAATATAATTTAACAATTCTCAATTTATTTATTCTCAATTTTAAGCCATACATTATTTGAATTTTGTTTTGATAAATAATGTTGAATAACCAACAAATATAAGTTTTAAACAATAAATTGACTAAATAAATATCAAATTCCTATATTATATTAACATTAACGTTGAAACGCGCGGAGATCGGACGAGTTTTGAATCGCTAGATATCATACCTTGTATATTTGTATGATGATTAAAAACATAATATAAAGGTTATCTATGTTAAAAACTGTGTTTTAAGAACTCACTACCACTACAACAAAATAATTATCATTTATAACGTATTAACTGGTTATGCGTGTACAACCTGGGCTGTACAGTCAACTTTTAATTTGCAAAACATCATTGAGAAGAGAAGAAGCAAAAAAGTATAACATAACCTATATTGTTATGTGAGATTGGTATATTTGTTATGATTATATACCATATAAACTAATAGTAAATATTGTTGCAATACCTTCTGCTTCAATTATGGAGCCTATAAAATACAACATATTGTAAGTGATACTTTTATTAACTATTTTTTGCTTTCATTTTTTTTTTAGGTGTATTGACTATCCGGCGGAATTTTCTTTAGATAAAAATGTCGCTAAAGATTATTTTAAACAATTTGGACACATTAAAAGAATTGTTTTTAGAAAAAAACCTAGAAGCTGTGTGGTTGAATATGGAAATAAAGAAGATTACTTAAAAGCTTTAAATAATGCAGGATTTTATAAAGGAAATACTTTTAATGTTTCAAGTCTCATAAATGTCCCAACATCCAAAAACAAACTAGTTGAAAAAAATACTGATTTGTTGATAGACAAAGAAGAACTTGAGGCAGAGTTAGCAGCAATGGCAGGAAAACCTATCAAACACAACAAATTTGTAAAGGGTAATTTAAGTTATTTTCTACATATACATTTAAGTTTTTATATAGGGCTGTCCAAAGTGCAGTGACTTGCAAGAATGCAAGTTGCCCTGGGCATGGATAAGTGCCTCATATCCTAGCCTACAAATCACAACCAAGTTTATTTTGAAACCATGTAATGTAATGTGATATATGGGTTGTCCACTGCAACCTGTGAGATCTATTGTGCCCCCTTGCTTGCTTAGACAATGGATTTTCCCATATTTAATTTATTTCGTCTGCTCCAAGTTGTAGAGCTCTTGTATTTCCTAGGGCAGGACATGCTGTGAGTATGTGTATTGAGTTTTCCTCCTCCATTTCACAATACCTGCATTCTGCCTTTTCCTCAATCCCCAGTCTATGTAGGTGTCCTCTTAGTTTACAGTGTTCCATTAAGATGCCTGTAATAATTGTTAGGTTATTTTTGCTCAGCCCAAGACATTGTATGGACTTTTTGGGGTTGTAACTACCTAGCAAGGCTTTTGCCTGCCTTATCCCTGGTAAGTTCTCCCAATTTTCGATCTTTCCATATTCTCAATGCCACTGAGTTCATTGAGGATGGAACTGCTATGTGACAGAATGGTTCAGGTCCCATTAGTGACATGCTTGCTGCCCTTCTGGCAAGCGTATCTGCCATTCCGTTTCCTTCTATTCCCAAGTGTCCAGGGAGCCATAGAAGTGTAACTGTGTTATTTGTGCCCAGTTCAGTCTTTCTAGACACTCCAAGACTAATTTAGATGTTATAACGCTGAAGTTGAGTGCTTTAATTGCTTCGTGACTGTCAGACATGACATAATAATGTTCTGTTTTTGAAACCATAAATGGTGTAAAATATATTGCTTCTCTTTGGAAAACAAAATTTAGAAAAAAAAGTTGTTCACAATATTCTAACACTATATGTGTTAGTTAGTTAGTACTTTGAATAAATAATTTGAGCACAACACTTCTTAATAATATAATTTAATTGAAAGGAAGATTTATCAGAGTATGTATAAGTGTGACAGAATTTTTTAATGACAAATTTTTTGAAAGGTCCAATTCTACTATAAAGTGAATTTGATTTCAATTTAAGGAAGTTGCCTTATATTGCTACACTAATTAAAAGATTAATTTTTAAAATACCATTGATTCTATATACATTTTGTTTCAATTCTAGGATCTATGCAAGATAGTTCAAAGCAAGATACTCCAAAAAAATTAAAACTGAAGAAAAATATGAAATCTAAAGAAGATGTTGAGTAAGTGGTAAATTACCATGACAACTTTTTAAACTTCTTCATATTTAGTTTAATTCTACTTTAAATAAGAAAAAACAATAACATTTACGTAATCAAATAAAACAAATACTTAAGTATGACATTTTTTATATGTACAATATAAAATGTTTGTTTTATTGCTTTCAGTATCAGTGTATCAGCAAAAGAAGTGGAACTTGTTAAAATAGTTTTCTCTCAAGCATTTACACTAGAAGATAAGTATAGAATATTGGAAGCCAGGGATAAACTAATCAAATTAAAGTTAAAGAAAATTCCATCAGTTAAAGTTAATGCAACTATAGGAACTTGTCCAGATATGTGTCCAGAAAAAGAGAGATTGTTTAGAGAAATTAAACATCAAGTAAATGATATATTAATTTTTAATTAAAGGTTACAAAGTAATAAGTGTAACCTTTGTTTATTCACAACATTGTTTTATTTAATTTTTGTAAATCAAAAAGTTTTCAATGCAAACATAAAAAATAAAAATTTTCTTAGGTTGCTTGGTATGAACAAGATGAAAATGGTAAAAGTATGAATCATTCCAAAGCAGTTAAACAATATTCCAGAAGTTCAGCTGATCAAGAAGCACCACTGTCACATGAATTAAGACCAGTTAGTGTTCTCCAAATGACTATGGGATATTTGCTGCATAATATTGTTGATCTCTGTGATAAAGATGAGGTAAAATACATGGTTTTCTCTTATAAAAAGCATTCAATTTCTGCAAATGTATTTAGTTATATGTGTAATTAACTTAATGTACATACATTATTAAAATAAAAAAATATTTTGATAGAATTAAATTTAATATCATTTAATCAATCCATTAACTGGCTTTTTTTCAATAATTATCTATTTAAAGTAGTATTTTCTTTTTAGTTCAAGTCAATTTAACATTTTATGGTTTTTATCTAGGTACACCTTGGAGAATGGTTTCATTTTTTGTGGGATAGGACTCGAGGTATTAGGAAGGATATAACACAACAAGAGCTTTGTAGTCAAGGAGCAGTGGAGTTAGTTGAGCAATGTGCTCGTTTTCATATACATTGTTCAGCAAGATTAGTCGCAGAAGATGCATCTGTCTTTGATCAAAAAATTAATACAGAAAATCTGACTAAATGTTTGCAGACTTTAAAATATATGTACCATGATTTGGCATTAAAAGGAGAAATGTGTCAAAATGAAGCCGAATTTAGAGCTTATGTTATATTGTTAAATTTAAATGATGGAAATTTTATGTGGGAGGTAAGTTAACAGTATTTTTTTGTAAGTATTGTTTAAGTATTTTTTGTTTTGCCAGAATTTATTATCTAAATACAATATGGTATTCATTTCAGGTTCAGCAGTTAAGGCGAGAAATTCAAAGGTCCAAAGAAGTTCAGTTTGCTGTCAAAGTCTATTCTGCAATAGACAAAAATAATTATATTAAATTTTTTAAATTATTATACTCCACCAGTTATCTTAATGCTTGCATTTTGATGAGATATTTCAATCAAGTTCGTATAGCAGCCATAAAAACTCTTCACAAATGTTGTGTACCAAGAGGTGCAAGAATTACTTACCCTTTGTATGAATTAAAACAGAATCTTGCTTTTGATGACATAGATTCAACTGTAGATTTTTTAAAGTATTGTGGACTGGTCATTAATGCGGAAGGTACTTCTGTTATTTTAGAAAAAGCCGATTTTATTTTGCCAGAATTTCCATATATTTTGGACAGATCCAATGTAGTGGAAGACAAAAGAAAATATTCCGTTGGTCAATTAATTTGTGGAAATAATTTGCCAGAGAAAGCTTATGAAATGCACACTGTAGAAAACAGTTTTGATTCGAACGGGAATCTTGTAAATAAAGATATTTTAGATGATGTTGATTTAGAAACACTTAAATTAAACTTGCTAGAAGAACTAAAAAATGAAAGTGAATTAGGAGAAAATTTAAAAAGTAAAAGTTCGTTTGTGATTCCTGAAGTAAAGGATGAAAAGTTTAATAATCCATTTACAATAGTAAAAAGAGATGAAAAACCTGGCAAAGCATTTGGATTTGCTAAGAAAGACGAATCGGATACCAATTCATTCTCATTTATAAAAAATAATGAAGCAATTGACAACCCTTTCCCCTTGAAGGAAAAGGAAGAACAAATAGAAACTCCGTTTTTATTTGCTAAAAAAGAAGATACAGTTGATAATCCTTTTGCTGTTGAAAAAAAAGAAAAAGGCGATTTTTCCTTTAATTTTATTAAAAAAGAAGAAAAGTTTGGAAATCCCTTTGCACTTGGAAAGAAAGAGATATCCAAATCAGGTAGTATATTTGACACGACTCCACCTAGCCCTAAAAATATATTTTCTGCTTCCTTTGGATCTTTAACATCAGCTGGATTTCAAAAACCTATATCTTCCATAGACCAACCTGATTTTAGTTTTATAAGTAAACAGGTTCCTTCAGTAAGATCAGAACAAAATTTGGAACCAGGTGAATCAAAAAAAGGAGGATTTAAATTTGATTTGTTCATTCCATCATCTAAAACAACAGAAGAGATTCCACCTCCAATTAATTATAATTCTATTCCTAAAATTACTTTTACAAAAACAATCCAAGATAAAACAATGATAGAAAAACCCGAAAATAACAAAGAAGAGGGACATGTTAGAGTTTTAGAAGAAGAAAAACTTTTACAATTAAAGAAGTTAAAAGAACAAGAAAAACTGGAAGAACAAAAAATATTAGAGCAAAAGAAAAAAGAGGCAGAGAGATTATTAGAAGAGAAGATCAAAGAAGAAAAAAGATTAAAAGAATTAAAAAAGAAAGAAGAATTAAAAAAGCGTCTAAAAGAAATTGAAAGAGAAGAACAACTTAAGGAATTGGAAATAAAAAGTAGTGTTGAACAGTTGGTTACTTATCTAATCAGTCAGGTTGATAATGAGCTTAGAGAAGAAAAATTGAACAAAATCAAAAAAAATATAGAAAATCGCTTGTTGACACGAGCTTTTCATGAATGGAAAATATGTGCTACAAAAAACGCAAGGAAACGTAAAGCTATAGATTGTAGTCCAATGTGGATAAATACAAAGACATTAAAACAATCTGCTGATGAATTACAGGTTCACGCTCAAGATTTAGCATTGGCTTTAACAAAAAGATATAGATTTGGTGAATCACTAGATATTGAATATTATCTTCAAAAAGATATTAAAGCAGTCAATTTATTTCAATTAACATATTTGATTTTAAAAAATAGAATTTATGAACTTACCGTTAATAAACCTAAAAACATATTTTGGAAAGTAGTAATTAGTTTTCCTGATGAAGATGAATTGAATGTTGGTGTAAATCGGTTGGTAGAAATAATGGAAAGTGCTTTTCAATGGAAGAAACAACAGAGGTGCACTAATGTAGAATACATTAAAATAAATTATTTTGAATCAGTAACTTACTGTGTAGAAAAGAAGCAAGGTTACAATAATATTAACCAGTTTGATGCCAATGGTATTGTTTTTCTTGCAAAAGATTATAATGCAGAACTTCAAAAAAGGATAACTAAACATTTAATAGGATTTGGAAATACCAAAGTGCCAATTGTTTTAGTTCTTCAAGAAGGGAATTCTGATGATTACTGTTTGAAAACATTAATAGGACAAGATTTAGTTTCTAATTATTTGGTGTTAAAAGAAAATTCATCACAAGGTAATAAATTGGTAAATACAGTTGAAGAAGGTTTAATATTTTTAGCCAAAAACATCGATAGTTCTCCGCCTTTGGAACTTGATACTTTAAAAGCTTTCATATTAAAATATCTATGTTCAGAAATATGGAAAAGAGCAAACAGTTTTTCAAAATGGAATACGAGCTATAAAAAGTGCTTACAGAATCCCAGTATTGTTTTAAGTTTGTATAATGAAGCTTTAACCAAACTTAAATCTATTGTTCTTGGATCTAATAAACGTTACATTACATTTCCTGAAGAATTTAAGAAATTTTTAAATAGTGACATTCCCGATTTTCTTCCATGTTCATATCACTACTTTCCTCCTTTTTGGAATACACAATCTTATTTGGACCAACTGGAAAATATGCTTTCAAAATTAGTATTGCCAAATTGGTCTTACAAATGGCCCCCAGCAGATGAGTACGAGTTGGAACATAATGTTGCGCAGTATGCTTTTAAATTATCCAATCAACCTGAAAAATTATTTTATAAAATAATGAGTGTTCTACTACGCCAAGTCGATCCTAATGTAAACTTTGGGGATATAGAAAAGGTGTTATGGACAGATGTTGTAAGTCTCATAGGATTAGAAAAGTTAAAAGAAATCGATTTCAGTTTAAGTTACGACTCTATATTTAAAGAGTATTTTGTAGTATATAACAAAAATGAACTCAATGAATACGTTTTCTGCGATTGGTTTTATATTTGTAATCCCAGAATTAGAAAATTAGTTGAGGCAGATTTTGAGAAAGAGGCCGCAATGGAAACTAAAAAGGTACCTGATGTAACAGAGCAATTAAAAGAAAGTGAATGTATCATAAATTCCCTTTGGAATAGCTCATTAGTGCAAAGGCTAGATAAATCTAATTTGATAAATGATATGAATAAACTAAAACAAACGATTGATGAACTGACTAATAATATGGCTGTGCATAAAAAGATTTCTGATAAGTTGGATGAAAATTTAAAGAGAGCTATATCTGAAAAATAAGAAAGAACATTACATTTTCATCCATGTGATAAACATAAATATAAAAGTGATATCCAAGGGTTAAGTGTGCTAGAGTTTAAGAGGTCTAGATATATCTAGAAAACTATAAAGTGTTATATTGTTATTAAGTTACCTAATAATATTGTAATAATTTAAATACTACAAACATATTTTAGTCAACAATATAAAAATTCCTTTTTCAACTAAGGTCTAAGCAGCTTAAAGTATATCAAATTTGTATAAACTATTTTTAATTTTTCATATTTATTTTTATATATTTTCCTATTAGTTTAAAAGTGTAAAATTCTAAGAAGTATTCTTAAGTATAACTTTTTTATACAGTTTTAGTTTTTTAATTGTATTATTGTAATTATAGTTTTGGCATTCAATCATCCAACAAGTATATAATGTTAACAGCCATTATATGCGACTAGAATACTTTATCCATGACAATGAAATAATTTTCGCTATGATGCTTAAATAATTCACAAATTAAAATTTCATAGCCATTTTTAATTTTTTATTATATGGATAAAATCGCATATAAATGTAAGTTTAATTTTAAAAATCAGTGGAAATAGTTAATAATAAATATGCTAATTACATGTTATTCTTTGCAAGTACATGTGCTTCTCTTTGTATTAAAAAGTTTGTAAATTTATTTATTTTTTTGTAATAAAGAAGTTTGTAATTTATTTAATTTTTGATTGCATATTTTTCTAGATTCAAGGATTTATAAATATATATACAGGGTGTTTCATTAAGAATTATCCATATAGTAACTGGAGAAACCTCAGCACTAAATATGAAGATTTAGGCCCAAACACTAAAATAAAATATTTCTCCTAACCGAGATATAGGGTGTTTTATTTTAACTATTCTAAATAATTGTATCCCATATTTTTGACACCTTCCAATATTTTTTGTTCATACTTGGCAAAAAGTTTACACATATTAGGTTACGATAGAGTGAGTAGTTTTCAAGTTATTTGCATTTAAAGGTAATGTTTAAAATATCCATTTTTGTTTTATTGCTTATTTAACATGAGATTCCTTAATAATCTAACCACCTTGACAACAAAATTTGTTAATTCTAATAGTAAATTCACATGAGTCAATAACTTTTTTACTGAATAAATAAAATTTATTAGTTTCAAATGATTTTTTCATATTAATATTTATCAAAATTTCAGTTTTAAATTTATAACAAAATAGAACTATGATTTTCATCACGAAATAACATGATGAATACATAAAATAAACGTATTCAAACAATTATTTATTTAGACTACTATAAAAATATTCTAGTTAGTTAACATTATAGTAAATTTTCGAAGTGGCCTCCATTGACTTCAATACATTATTTATTAATCCTTTTGGAAAAATTTCTCCTAACCTTTAGAAATAGGTTGGGTTTAAACATTAGCTTTAAATGCAAATAACTCTAAAACTACTCACTCTATCGTATTAAGACAAGAGGATGATATTTACGTAGAAAGTGACGGAGAATCAAAAAAACATGCAGAAACAATTATTACGACAGTGGCGTAAATTGTAGGGGGATAAAAGAAAGTATCCATACCTACCGCACGCCTCTGGTAATCGAGAAAAAATATCATTTACCACTGTTTAAAGTAACCTAATATTAGACCGGGAGATAGTGACAGATTTTCAGACGCGATTTAGGCCAGTATGCCTTTTTCAGTACATTATACTATTGACAATTCGATGATAATAATAATCAATTAATGGAAGTGTCATCTTGTGTTCTTCATCTATAAAAAAGTTAACAAATTTGTTAACAAATTAATCATTTTTATATGATTTTACTCAAGCTGCCATTTATGCTAAAATAAAATTCGATCAAAGTATTACTTGAATGACCATTGGCATACCGTTAGTGTGAACCTAGCAGGTGGGCATGCCCGGGTAGATATGCTTTCTAAAATATGCTTTATCCGTGGTCAGAAACAGGCTGCCAATGTAGAATATACTTGATGTTACTATACAATTGCTACAGGTAAGATGGCATACCCTTTGTGCATGTCCGTGTACATCTCATATGGTAGTAATTTTGCAATGTTAAACGATAAGTTTCCGCCATTTTAGTCAAGTCCAAATTGATACCATAAAATATATGTCAACACAGAAAATGGCATACGATTCAAACAGGTTTGACATAATAAATAATGAAGATCAATTTGTAAAATAAAGAGACAATCCTCTGTGGCAGACAAGTTGTGCGAGCTTTACTAGTGTAATTTCGTGAAAAACATTGTAACATAGAAAAAATTACCGTGCTTTAGTTCTATACATGCTTTTGTTCTATACATTAGGTTGATAATTAACTTTCAATAAACAACTATGGCAGACAAGTTCATCATATGAAAAAACATATGACCGCGTTTTTTTTGACGTAGTTAGCGTTCCGGCATTTTAGGACGCTGCGCACGCGACGGGCCCAAAATCGCCAGTATTATGACAACCATTGTATAGTGCACACAATTTCAGAGCCATGAGTGAAAAGAAACTGTGTTTTGTGTGTGAACCCGTCATTTTACCGACTAGGGAAAAATAAGCCGTGGAAGATTTATAAGGCGAATGAAAAATTCCAGAAAGCTTTTGCTTGTATTCAAGACCCTACCGGCGAGAATTACGAATCTTCTTTCCAAACACTACAAGAATTCGTTTGTAAAATCTATAGTACGAAAAAGAACGGATTGTGAAAGTGTAAATGATGCACATGTCCGCCTTTTCACAACAAATTATTCAATGATTGACAGCAGCGATGCATTTATTTTATTGAATTTCGATGCATGCGTTTTACCACCATGCCAAAGGGAGTTGCACCAGCATCTCCTGCGGACTTCATACATTGGCAACAAATGATTGCCAGCATGATGATGGAGGGAAGGATACTGATATAGATTGTGATGACGAGGAAGAAGATAATGAAATTATTAATAACATTTTATGAATCCTAAAAAAATACAATTTTCGGTTATAATTGCACAAGTGCATAAAAATTACCGATAATTTTGCAAGAAAGCGTGTTATCTAAAAATTGCACAAGATTTTTTTCATATTTTGGCGAAAGAGCCCGACTCCGAAGGAGGAGGGCTCTTTTACAAAATATGAAAATAACGGAGTGCAATTTTTATAGATAACACGCTTGAATGTAAAATTATCTGGTCATTTTTATGCACGAGTGTAATTCAATGGAATATTTCACGAATAAAGAAATAAGTATTGATTTTTTTCTGAGAAAAATCACATACTACTGACAAAGACTATGAATAAAATTATGCTAGACATGCTTTCAAACAATTTTTCACTTTTTGAAGTATATCTGACATTTATCAGTATTGTCAGTCAGTGTTGTTGTTATTGGTGTCATGCCGACGGGATGTTTTCGCAGTGCAATCATCGCTCCGCAGTGCAATTACCGCTGTAATTTTTCGATAATTGCATTCCTCTTATGACATATATTATACATGAGGGAAATATTCGCGGTAATGAAATAAATAATTATATTAGTATGTATAATAAAATGATCTGTGTAAGAAAAAAGAAGAGTTTTAACAAATAAATAGTATATAGAATTTATAAATTCAAAAATGAAATAAACGCAGCATAAATGATTTTTTCCATAATGAAAATTTTGTTTTTTTAAAAGCTGCAGACCAGTCCGTTATTATTTGATCCAAATATACCGTGATTGAATAGTTTACAAAAAGGCATACTGTTTACAAAGGAAGAAAATCGTTCATTTCATTTGCACTAGTCCTTTCTCGTATTCACATACTATTTCATAATTTGAGAACTTCAGACGTTATCAAACGATATGCCATTTATTGTAGCATCCAAATATATCTCAAATAATATGTTAAAAACAAAGTGGCATACAGATTAAACACACGGCAATTTTCCGTATTATTTCGCAAATTTTTTCGCGTATGCCTACATCAGTTAACCACCCAATTGCAATGCCAACTTTATAGACATCGAACGCTATTATGAACTGCATAAAACCAAAATGGCTTACTGATTTTAATGACGGAAACTTATCGTTTAACATTGCAAAATTACTACCATATGAGATGTACATGGACAGGCACAAAGGGTATGCCATCTTACCTGCAGCAATTGTATAGTAATATCAAGTATATTCTACATTGGCAGCCTGTTTCCGAACACGGATAAAGCATATTTTAGAAAGCATATCTACCCGGGCATGCCCACCTGCTAGCTTCAAACTAACACGGTATGCCAATGGCCATTCAAGTAATACTTTGATCGAATTTTATTTTAGCATAAATGGCAGCTTGAGTAAAATCATATAAAAATGATTAATTTGTTAACAAATTTGTTAACTTTTTTATAGATGAAGAACACACAATGACACTTCCATTAATTTATTATTATCATCGAATTGTCAATAGTATAACGTACTGAAAAAGGCATACTGGCCTAAATCGCGTCTGAAAATCTGTCACTATCTCCCGGTCTAATATTAGGTTACTTTAAATAGTGGTAAATGATATTTTTTCTCGATTACCAGAGGCGTGCGGTAGGGATGGATATTTTCTTTTATCCCCCTACAATTTACACCACTGTCGTAATAATTATTTCTGCATGTCACTTTCTACGTAAATATCATCCTCTTGTCTCAATACGATAGAGTGAGTAGTTTTCGAGTTATTTGCATTTAAAGGTAATGTTTAAAATATCCATTTTTGTTTTATTGCTTATTTAACATGAGATTCCTTAATAATCTAACCACCTTGACAACAAAATTTGTTAATTCTAATCGTAAATTCACATGAGTCAATAACTATTTCACTGAATAAATAAAATTTATTAGTTTCAAATGATTTTTTCATATTAATATTTATCAAAATTTCAGTTTTAAATTTATAACAAAATAGAACTATGATTTTCATTACGAAATAACATGATGAATACATAAAATAAACGTACGGAAACAATTATTTATTTAGACTACTATAAAAATATTCTAGTTAGTTAACATTATAGTAAATTTTCGAAGTGGCCTCCATTGACTTCAATACATTATTTATTAATCCTGTTGGAAAAATTTCTCCTAACCTTTAGAAATAGGTTGGGTTTAAACATTAGCTTTAAATGCAAATAACTCTAAAACTACTCACTCTATCGTATTAAGACAAGAGGATGATATTTACGTAGAAAGTGACGGAGAATCAAAAAAACATGCAGAAACAATTATTACGACAGTGGCGTAAATTGTAGGGGGATAAAAGAAAGTATCCATACCTACCGCACGCCTCTGGTAATCGAGAAAAAATATCTTTTGCTACTGTTTAAAGTAACCTAATATGTTTAAACTCTTTGTCAAGTATGAACAGAAAATATTTGAAGGTGTCAAAAATATGGGATACAACCATTTAGAATAGTTAAAATAAAACACCCTATATCTCGGTTAGGAGAAATATTTTACTTAAGTGTTTTGGCTTAAATCTTCATATTTAGTGCTACGGTTTCTCCAGTTACTATATGGATAATTCTTAATAAAACACCCTGTATTTATATTAGTAGTGAATCCTCCAAGTAACGGCATTTTTCTAAGACTAGAAATTCATTTAGTACTCGGTAATCATCGTCTGGCAGGCATCCGGCCTTTACGTCCTCAATTCCTATATTTTTGAAAGTGTAGATAAAAAAACTTGTAATTTTTATACGATTTTGTTTATTTATTGTAGAGTAAAAAATTACAGGATATTTCAATGAGCAAAAGTATCTGACAGTTTAAGCAAAAGGTAATTTAATTGAGCTCTTACCTTGTTACCTTATTCGTTTTCTAAATATACAAAGTTAGAATTATTTATTAGAATATTGCTGTTACACATTTAGCAGGATGAACTACATCACCTCAAATTGGCTATATTTCTTAGTAGATATAAGGAAAATAGGTAGGATTCCAAAGTTAATCCATATTGTTTATATCTGACCAATATAACGTAGAGATTAAAGCTGAGGTAATGTTTCTTCAAATAAATTTAAAACAATGAGCTGGTTTAACTGAATAATATAAATAATGAATATTAGTTAAATGTTGATTGGTAATAGGAGATAATTCTAAGTTCCTCAATATTTTGAGTAACCTTATTAATTAAATGTGGGTATTAGATTATATAGTTTTAGGCGTACAAACAATTTAGGATTACCTGCACTTCGACCTAGCAAAGGACCCAAATTAGAGACCTACGGAGCTCAATACTACATGACATTTCCGCAAAGAGCCGTATACCACTTTATGGCATTCTGGTTTAAATTCTGTATGGTGTCTTCATCCCATTCAGATTTATTACTCAACATTGTTATGAATTTTCTCACAAAGTTGAATTTGATCAAATTGAAGTGATCGAGGGTTTTCCCTGATAATTCCTTTTTTGATCATTCTATATATTGTTTTCTTCCTTACACTTTCTAGCAGAATGTGCAGTGGGGTTAAGTTCAAAATCACCTCCATTGCAGCAGTGGGGCAAGTTCCCATTGCTGATGCTGAGTCCCACCATTGTTTCGCCAATGTTCAGTCCCCTTTGAACAATATCACAGAGGACATTTTCATACTTCCCTTTTTCCAGGATAACCATGTCGTCGGAATACCCTTGACATGGTATGCCTTCCCTAGTCAATTGACAGAGTAGACTGTCCACAGTGAGACTCCACATAAGTAGACAGCCTCTGGTCACATTAATGAAGATAGTGTCTTGTCCTGCCTCCATTTCTGCGATTCTTGTAGATAGCAGTTGCGACATCTCCAAAGTCTTACCTATACCGAAGAAAAAGACCATAACTTAAGACCAATTTCCATTCTTCCAGTTTTGTCAAAAGTACTTGAAAAAATTATGAAATTTCAGCTAAATATTCATCTTAAATTTAATAAAGTACTTCCGATGCGGCAATCAGGTTTTCGAACTGGTTACAGTTGTACCACTGCATTGCTTGACGTCGCTGATAATCTGTTCAGAGATATTGACAATGGGAAAACTGCTGCTCTGGTGTTGCTTGATTACTCCAAAGCATTTGACACCATTAATCACAAAACTTTACTAGCAATTTTACACTTCATTGGCTGCTCCAAATATGCTATTAGACTCTTTAAAAGCTATCTTAGTAACCGAAAGCAGTTCGTTGTTACTGATGCAGGGGTTTCAAACATAAAAGAGATTTCCTGTGGGGTGCCACAAGGATCAATACTGGGGCCGTTATTATTTTCATTATATACACTAAACTTTGAAAATGGCTTAAACCATGGTTTACCATTCTTTTATGCTAATGATACTCAGATTAAATTTTCATTTCATTATAAGGATTCTGTTGAAGCGTGTAACATGATTAATCAAGATCTCGACAGTATAGTTCAAATGTCGAAGGATCATCAGCTTAGTATTAATCCATCAAAAAGCGTGATAATGTTATTCGGGAAATATCGGCATCAGCTTCAAAATGGAATGGAGATATTTATTGACGGTCAAATGTTGGACTTCTCTACATCTGCTCGGAACTTAGGATTGGAAATTGATAATGACTTAAGATTTAAGCTTCATGTCTCTAAATCTTTGCAGAAAGCTTACGCCAATCTTAAAATGCTCTATCCACATAGACAAATTCTTTCAGTTTCTACGAAACTGTTGTTGACGGAATCCTTAGTTCTCAGTCATTTTAATTACTGCGATACGGTTTACGGACCTTGTTTAGACAGTATAGATATAAATAGAATTCAGAGGGTACAAAAATCTTGCCTCAGATACACTTATGGAATTCGGAAATTTGATAGAGTTTCTCACAAACTCAATGACTCGAAGGCGTGATTTACATTCGGCTAATCTCTTCCATCACATATTGCTGCACAAATCCCCTCCGTACCTTTTCAAAAAGATTCAGTTTAGATCGGATGTACATAATGTAAATTTACGCTTTCGCGGTCGTATCTCTCCTCCGATACATCGAACGGCTATCTTTAGACGGTCATTCAGTTACAACGTTTATGCTATGTATAATGGGATTCCTGAGCAATATAAAGAGCTTTCTTATAACAATTTCAAGAAAACATACAAAAAGTTTCTTCTTGACACAGCGACTTAAGAATATATAAATATTGTTCGTTTTTTTTCTTCTACGATTTCCTATTATTTCATCTTTTGTATGCATTTTGTTTATTCTGCTGTAGGTGGCGATAGTGAACAAGGACTGGTGCTTTGATCAGTTTTACTGTTCAACTGTTTTACTCTTTGCAACTCCTACTATTATTTATTACACGTTCTATTTTTTTTTATATTGTATTCTGCTAAAATTGTATTAGTTGCAAATAAACTTTATTAAACATCCAGATGGAAGTCGTTATATCTACTCCTTTCTCAATCATTGCTCTTTTGACTGCCTTATGTGGCGTATTGTCAAAGGCCCCTTCTGTGTCTCTTTTTTATTCAGGGCGTCTTGGATTTCGTCAATCAATTGTGTTAAAGCGGTTTCCGTGGACTTTTCCGCTTGGTACGCATGTTGATGGGGGTCAAAGGCACCTGTTCCAAGATTTCTGTTCTAATGTAGTTGTCTACAGCTTTTTCCATCGTTTTGAGAACAAACGATGTGAGGCTGATCGGTCTAAGGGATTTGGGGTGCCTAGTGTCCCGTTTCCCTACTTTTGGGATGAAGGTGATTTTGGCCCTTCTCCACACTTCTGGCATGTATCCCAGTTCAAGGCTGCTCCGAGTAGGACAGGAAATATTCCACCCGTTCCAGGGGTTTTGAACGGCTGGAAGGTGTTCATAGTCCATCTCAGCCGTTCCTCACTGCATATGTGTTCTGCCATTGCAGTGTCTTCCCTGGTAGGTCTTTTAGCTTTCTCAGTTGTTTTTCCCGAAGAGACTATTCCTCCGGGAAAGTGAGTTTCTAACAGGAGCAGAGCTCGTTCTTTTCTGTGAAGCTTCCATGTGGCTTCCATATTGCCATTACAGTGTCTACTTTTCCTTTTGCCAAGACTTTGTGTAGCCTTGCTGCAGAGGGTGTAGCGTCTATTTCTTCGTAGAATTTTCTGAAGCTCTTTCTTTTAGCTTTTCTGATATCCTTCTTATATGCTGTAAGTTTCTCGGTGTAGCTCTGCCAATCTCCATTACGTTTGGCTCTGTTGAAGAGCTGTCACGTCTCGGATCTTAATTTTGACAGATGACTGTTCCACCATATTGCATCTTTTGCTTTTCTAGTCCTCTGGAGAGGACAATTGGATTAATCGGCATCGAGTATTGCCTCGTTTAGTTCTATGTGATCATTTTCTAATGCCAGGTGATTCCTGGCATTTCTTTTAGTCTTGAGACTTGCAAGATTTATGTTCAGGTTAGTGTGGTAATTTTCCCAGTTAGTTTTCCTGGGGTTTCTCCTGAGTGCTGGCTCAGGAGGATTACACTCTAATCTGAAAGTAATCATTCTATGATCAGAGAGGGATGGTTCGTTCGATACTCTCCAATCTTTCACCCGATCCTTAAGATTCGGTGTACTTAGTGTTATATCTAATACTTCCTTTCTTGTTCTGGTTACAAAAGTAGGTGTATTCCCTATATTGTATATGTATATGGTGTCTGTGCTTCCCCATACTGTATTGTGACCGTTAGCGTCACTAAACATGCATTTCAGCTTTAAAATTTAAAATGAATTGCTTCTTTGATGCAGAAAAGATTTAAATACGTAAAGGTATATATCATTATCATGACTAATGACCTAGCGCTCGCTAACAGTCAGGTGTTGAGAGATTTGATAAGCACAAATTTTATGTGCTGGTTGTAGACAGGGGTGTTTTTTAACCTTAAATATGAAATGAAAAAAATATTACTAT
This sequence comes from Ophraella communa, assembly GCA_035357415.1. Taxonomy (NCBI): domain Eukaryota; kingdom Metazoa; phylum Arthropoda; class Insecta; order Coleoptera; family Chrysomelidae; genus Ophraella; species Ophraella communa. Next base: position 35,001,228 of record CM068983.1, read on the forward strand.
TACTTCTATATATAAATAGAACTCCTACATATATTAAAGTGTAACTCTTAAAAAGTTAGTTTAGCCATTTTAAATTCGGATTATTTATAATACTTAACAATATTTTCTACTTATCCCTCTTTGAAAAAGATATCTTTTTGACACATTATATATTCTGGTTGTGCATAATTAATTATATCATAAAAAATAAAAAGGTAATCCATCTCTCAAATGTGTAAGATACAAATATACAGTAGCAATAAAATCTACAATTTTAATAATAAAGCTTATAATTATAAATGCGATATGTTTCGGTCCTTGGACCATCATCAGGCTATAAAGAAACAATGGTATCAGGGAAGAATAACTATAACTGTTTTTGATTTACAGTTATAAGCTTTATTATTAAAATTGTGCTACTGTATATAATTATACCATATAAAATTATTCAGATCAAATTAATTATCCAAATAATTTATTAATACTGGTTCTACTACAAATTACATTGAAATAATTAAAAAATTTTAAAAGCAAATAAAAAAATAACCAAAACTTAACAATTGGATTGATATTTGACAAATTTAATACCTTTGATTAACATTAGGCATCAAGTTTAGCAAATATCACACAGTAATCATGTTGATTGCTGAATCCCAACAGTTGCGTTTGCTAAACGTGGCCATATATCACTTAAGAATTAACTAAATAATGCTAAGTTTCCTATCCCATCTGGCAATATCATTAGAGAACCCATTACATTTGTTCATTAAATTAAGAAAAATGTTGCAGGTGCTATAAAAAATACATTAAATAAACAAACTCGTATGTTGTCAATTGTTACCATATATATATATTTGGTATACTTACAAAGTTATAAAGGCATTTTTATACTTAATTATATGTGTTATGAATATAAATAATATTCATTATTATTATTCATAACAAAATTTTATATATTCATATAAAATATTGAGTATAAATAAATAACTTTTTTGGTCTTGATCATGTACTACAACATGCTGTATAAATAGGTGAATTTATTAACTTAAATGATACCATATTTCCTTCATGACTAATAACTTTGAAAAAAATATATTAAAAATACGAAAAAAAATCTCATTAAATCTTAGAATAGTATAATATAAAATTCCGTTACAAACAATTTTCTTATAGTTTAAGTTTAATGAATTACTATTTAATTAAACTTGAAAATGAATCCAAAGACAATATTACTTTAAAATAGTCTAGGAAATATAAAAATTTACTAATTCATACGAGACAGAAATATGAATATAAAGTCCTTCCCGCCTGTCTATTAATTTTTTTTCTTTTTTCATTATATTTAAAATAAACTCTTGTTGATTGAGGAGAATTGTGAAAATTTAAGAGATTTTTAATTTTTAATACATGATTTTTGTAAGCAGCCAAATATGCTTTAATATAATAATTGAGTACTTTGATAGGTTTCCATCTAGTTAATAAATTTTATATAAAATATGAAATTTTTTACATTGGAAATAAATATAACAATCAATAGCTTCTTCATATTATTTACAATTTATTTACCATCACTATCTTTTTTGATAAAATCTTTGCTATAACTCTTCTAGAATTGGTTTAGATATTATGGGCAAATTAAAGTCCGTTTGACGTAAACTTGAATCAATATTTTTAAAATAACCTAAAATTGCACCTTGTTTTTCTTTTGCATGAGCAAACAATAAGTGTAGCTGCCTTAGAGATTTTAATCTGTGTAAAAGATTTTGTCGTTTCAGAGTATGTGATTTTCTCCATTCTTTTAAAGTGGTGTCAATTAAATTGAGAGTTTCTCCTAATAGTGTTGAATAGCATGAAGACTGTTCCTTATCTTGCTGAAATATAAATATTATTTTGTTAGCTACTTTTTGTATAATTAAAAGGAAGCCAAAAGGGAAAAATAAGGCTTTCTATCCGTTTTTAGTAACATTTTTTACCTTTGTTTGGATACACAAATACCACAAAGCTTGTAGTTTCAAATTAGGTTCCAAGTTAACCAATAAAAAGCTGATGATGTTTGAAACAGTTATGGAAATGCCAGATGGAAATACACGGCTCTCCGATTTCCTAAAAAAACTTCAATGTTACAGATTTATTATATCCTTCGCGCGACAATGATTAAGAAATTAAACTTTTGATTACATTATATTTATCACAAAGAAGGCATGATTAGAGTTAAAATGGAAATAAAGAATTTCTCATTTTTCGAAGGTTATTTATATTAAATTTTTTTAAAGTTCCTTACCTTTTATATGGGAAAAATAGGATAGTAGGATAAGTATCCATTGTATATTCCCAAGGAAGTATATTAACATCCCCATCAATACGAGCAAACACTAAGTTTCTCATTGATGCTAGTTTTTTTGCCACAGTAAGAAATATGTAAGAAATGCCGTTACAAAAAGAACATTGCTTGGTGTAATAAAATACTACAACAGCCTAAAACAAAACAAATCATCTATTACTACTGTTTTTTAAAGTAAATATCAACTTAAAAGATAAGAAATCAAATTTCGACTCACAATCTTATGGTTTAGGAGTTTGATGAATGTATGTTTCAAAAAATATTCTATATTTTATCAAAAGTATACAGTTTAAATGAACATTTATAAATAAAACATTTTAATTCCTTATTTTCTTCATGAAAACTATGAGGAAGCTGATAGACTCGCAAAAGAAGGAGCTAATACACCTTTCCTAGGTCCTGAGCCCTTTTGTGGTCTCACAAAAAGCCACATCAAAAAGGAACACTGGAGGAATACGCCAGGACTGAGGCAAGCTAAAAGGTTTGTAGATATACCACCTGAAAGAGCAAAATGCCTTCTCGAAATAAACAAAAAAGATATAAAATTGACCGTAGATCTTCTCACTGAACCCTGCCCTTTGAGGTACCACCTCAAAATAATGGGCAAATCGGAAAGTGAAATTACTAGGAGTTGCTATGACTCCGTATCAAATTAAGAATTTACCCTCTAGAAAGATGCTAAACTTAGCTAGAAGTATTGGCGTTCGAGAGTTCAAGTAGATTAAGGTAGGCACAAAAGATCTTCATAGGTCGAAGTGCAGAGCTAACTCGTTTATATAACCTAAGGAAATCTAATCTAATGTACTGAAAACTATTCATGTGTTACATGATGATTAATTCACTTTAATTGTTCAATGGATGTGTTAAAAATTTAATCTTGCGTTGGTAAAGGTGGAAACGATCGTAATTCTTCTTTGTAATAATTCTCATATATTTTCTTTTCTCATCTATTTTCTTGTACAAATATTACAATACGTTTTATTTGTTTATTGTTAATGTTTACTTTTAAAACAAATCAAGTCCCAGTTTGTTGACAACAGTTATAAAATGATATTTATTCAGAAAATTGATATTTCCACTTCTATAAATGTTTGTCATTAGAAATCTTTACAGTTGCAGTAGAAAAAGGGTACGCGTGTACGTAATTCTAGCTGGTACAGCTTATAATTTCATTCTCAATGAAATGAAAATAAGGAAAAAACCAATATTGGAGAATCTGCCAGGGATAAAACAGGCGTGGGCCTTGTTGGAAGATACATCCTAAAGATGTCTATACAATGTCTTGAAGTAAGTAAATCTAGTTTAAGATTACTTACAGGAATCCTAACCAGACACTATAAATTAAGAGGACAACTATGTAGACTAGGGATAGAGAAGAAAGCAGAATGCAGATAATGTGAGACTAAGGATGAAAACTCATTACATATTTTCGCAAATCTACACTTTGGAGCATATGAAAAAGATGCTGAGACGCTGCTATAGGGATGAAGTAATGGGACACAATAGATCTCATAGGTCGCAGGTCTACTACATACATATAGTCACAGTCAAACTTCATTGAATTAATTTTATTAGAGTCTACATCTGCAAATTACATTTGTGACAACGTCCAACAATCCATGTTATTATTATGTTACTAAGCAAATAATGACGTTAACATATATCGCTAATATTTATTGCTTTTTTATTACAACGGGTTTTTTTATAAACAGTTTCATTAACTTTTAATTTCCAAAAGTAAAGTAATATGTTAATAATAAAATACATGTGTAATACTTACATTATCTTGTTGCAAAACAGTTGGCAGGAATGTATTTGTATTTAATTCTTTAACTACAATCTGCGATTCATTGGTTTTTTTCAATTGCAATGGTGGTAAAAGAGTAGCCAATGAACTAAATGATCTATTCAAATGATTCATTGAGAAATTAGATATAAATTCTTTCACTGAATCGCTGGTTATAGGTTGTTTCAAAATATAGTGAGATTCCATCTGCAAACAGAAAAATTGATTTATTTTATTTTGTGTAAGCCTAATTAGCATTAGCATTAACTTTGTAAAAGTTAAAATAAGCTTTATACTCAATAAAAAACTATAAAACCAATAAAAGTATTATGTAATCAAACTGTAAGATGAAAGTTATCAGAAATAAAAAAAGTTTACCAATACAATTATTTAAGTAAAAAAAGATGTTAGTTTTAAAGTATATTAATTCTACCATTTTTCATATTGGTAGAATTTTATTATTATTTATGAATTTAATTAACTAAAATTGGAGGAAATAAAGTACATTTTTATTGCATTAGACCATAATATCATTCAAACTTATAACCCATTTAATTTAGTTATTTATATTTAGGTGATATTAAAGATATACTAAGTTATTCTATGAACATTAAGGAAATTATATTGACTTTTGGACAAATACAAATTTTTGGTTTCAGAAAAACCAAATTATAAAATACATTTGCTTATGCATTATATTTTATACTCATACTAATTAATTTTGTTTGGTAATCCCTTAAATTTAACAAATTTACACATTTGTGTGTTTAAACAAAACAATCAAGAAGTAAGTCTCTTGTTATGAAACAAAAAATCCTATTAACAATATGTAAGATCCCAATTGTGATACCTTATCATTTAAAATCACTACAGCAGTTCTGTCTGGTTCATTGCTCAAATCAATTCCAAGACGCAATGCAAAATTAGCATAAAGTAGACTATCCATTGCTAACATTGATAAACTTTTATTACTTCTACAGGACAAACCTGTAATATTTATGTTTTTTGTGGCAGGATCTGTTTTTACAAATAAAGCAGGATGTTGTTTTTCAGCTTCCCAAAATAGTTTGCATTTATCCGCCTCAAATAATTTTTGAAGATTTTCCGCAGATCTGTGGTCACCTTTTCCTAAAATTATGGGTATATATAAGCATAGCTATGCAATTAATGTATATGTCATTATTACCAGTTTTTAATAACAATAGTTGGTATTAAACTTATTAATTTTCAATTTATCTAATGATTTCCATAGAAAAGAGATACATTTGGAAAATACTATAAATTATTTTATTTGGATTATTTGTTATTTTTTGCTAGATTATATTTTTTGTTTTCTGTATTTTAGAAATTATATTTACTTTGTAAACTCCTAAATACAAAAAAACAGAAATTTTTGTAACCAACAAAAATGTAAAAACATCCTTTGAACACAGTAAGGATTAATCTGTATAAAAAATATCTACTTTTGGACAGACGCATTCATTGAAATTCTGCAGGTAAATACCTTAAATCTATACAAATACATACCTGTTAAAATAGAAGTTTGATAATGTTTGTCCGAAATGACAATTTTATTTCTACAAGGATAAATATTGGTAATTTTAGGAGATAATTCCAAGCAGTTTTCAGTCTTATGGTGGACACAATCGTGTCGAATGTTTAAATCACAATATGTTGGCTTAATATTCTGTGAACAGCTAGATGCATTTGTCCAGACTGATTTCATGGTTGCTGTTTTATTTAGGAACTTTGTATTTAATGTGCACAAACTCTGTAATTGTTTGTGCATCAAGTAATTTGCTAAAACAGGAATGTAATCACTAATAAAAAATATGCCCCATTTTCTAGTGGCAAAAGATACAATAGTAAAAAAAATATTAGAAATAAATTAAAAATATCACAAAGACTTAATACAAAATTAAGTACAACTCAATAAGTCATTAACCAACTTCTATTTGTAAAATAAATAATTGATATTAAACTAATATTAAAACTCCAGTTAGTAATATTTATTAAACATTGTCACCCCTGTGAAAGGTGGAAAATTATGATTATTTACTAATTTGTTAAGGTTGACGAGATAAAGAATAATAAATTGTCTGCAAATTTTTTAATAAAAAATAATAGCTAATACACCACAGAATAAATGTCTTTAATAATTGAAGGGTACAGGGAAAAAACCAGACATGTCACTTTTCTGCGAAAAATTAGTTATCGCTACCTTTCGATGCAGATGGCAACAAAGAATCTTTTGAGCATGTAAAACAGTGAAGAAACCAACTGAGTAAAGAGAAATCTTACGTCAAAAAATTGGTGTACAGGGAAAGAACCAGATTTATTTTTTACATTCAGATAACAGTCTCTTGAATCTTTGATTGTGTGGCGTTGTGAATAATTAGAACTTTTCAAAACAATTATTGTTAACGTTTTGGTGCCTTTCTTTGAAATTACCTAATTGATTCAGTGATTTTAATTCAAAATGCCGAATTCTGAATCGAGTTGTGAAGACGAGCTTCCTGTTCTTCAAACCAAGAAAAGAAAAATAACTGGCCGTATGAGTGCAGTAAGTAAGAAAATTAAGCTTTCAGCACATAAATTAGGCGATCCTTGTCATTGTGCAAGGTACAAATGCTTTGACCAAACGACAGAGGTTCAGAGAAAACAAATAATACAAAATTTCAATTCTTTAAATTCTCACGATGAACATAATTCATATCTTGCCGGATTAATAACCGTGCTTCCTGTTGGGCAGAGAAGACCGCGTAGTGAAGAAAGCACTGCTGCTCTTCATAACGCAAGTTATGCATATCGTATTCGCAATAATCAACAAGACATACCAGTTTGCTCGAAGGCGTTTTGTTCAATGCATGGTATTACTAAAAACAAGCTAACTAACATAAGGAATAGTTTGAGAGAAACTGGGGCTGCTCCCAAAGATGGGAGAGGAAAATACAGTTCAACTCACAGAAAACTTCCTGACTGTAAAAAACCTAATACAATATCATATAAAAAGCTTTAAACCTCGTCAGAGCCATTATAGTCTTAAAGACAGTAAAAAATTTTATCTGCCTGAGGAGCTTAATTTGAAAATAATATTTTCCATGTTTAAAGAGTTACATCCTACTGTTCAGGTTTCTTATGAAACCTATCGTACCATTTTTACAACAGAATTCAACATCTCATTTGGGTATCCTCGTAGTGATACATGCGCGATTTGTGATGAATTCCAAGCCAAGATAAAAACCCTTTCTCCTGAAAAAGATGCCATTGAAATAAAAAATCTGAGAGCAATGAATGACCTCCATAAAAGAAAGGCCGACGCTTTCTATTCCCGCAAAAGAGAATCTAAAAAATTGGCAAAAGTGAACAAAAAAGTGCATAGACTTTGCAAAAAATATCAGTGTTCCAAAAATTGCCACTAATGACGTTTACTACAAAAGGCAATGGACTAGTTTAGTAGGATCATATTAATCAAAATGATAGCAATATATATTTAGAATAAGATACCTACTTACTTATATTGATATTCATTTTGCAATTAATTTTTCTCATTTCATAAAATTTAGCAATTAATAATTAGTAAATTTTAAACGTAGCGCCAACTAATAACCAATAATGAAGTGTGTTTAAAAGTCAACGTTGTCACATTTTAGCTACGTTCGTTTCAAGTATTCTCAAAGAACTGGCGGGACAAAACACCGTGTTCTGTGACTAACTGATTGTACCAGTTGACAACATATATGACAGGAGAGAAAATCGTGTTTATCTGCAATAAACAAACAAGACCCCTATTCTTGACGGTGATAGAATAGAACAGCCAATAGAAAGTGGGCGTGGTTCTATTGAAAATGCCAAAACGGTATTCTTGAAATTCGTTCTCTCACTGTACCGATAGGAGGGTTGCTCCCCGAGAGAACAATTACTTCTATTGGTTATTTTTGAAGGAACCGCTATAACACCAAGAGAAGGTGTTAGGGATTTTTATTTTCGAACCAAAAATAGTATAGAAGTAATTTCTTTCATAAACCAAACACAACCAAACAACAAATTAAACTAACGAAAATGACAGAATATTTTGTTTAGTGTTTTACTCCTTATTTGATAAAGTGACAAACAGAGAACAAAAATATCGATATGTTTATCACTTTTTAATGACAACAAATAAGAGAGAGAGATAAGTTTCTCGGTTAATATTAAAGCATATCGACAACATCGCAAATTTTCTACCAATCTTATTGAAACACGTCACTTACCACTTATGACGTATGTAACCATTAAATTTAAATTTCAAAAGCCGATTATGGCTAGAGGATTAATTTTATAAAAATTTTATTTGTACAGTTGAACCACTAAAAATCTATTTTATAAGATACAAATATAAAAAAAATCACTAAACTAGTCCATTGTCAATGTACGCATTCAATGTTCATGTTCTATCTACTGGATTTTATACTTATCGTGAAGGAGTTGCTAGAAAAGGATCGAATGAAGTAGCATCTTTCCTTTTTCATTATATCACAGACGACGATGTGGAAGAGTCCGCATTTTCTGTGATTCTGCTGGGGGTCAAAACAAGAATTATACTATTTTCCGATTCATTCATTATATTGTCACCAACAAAATTCATGGTTTACGCGAGGTGAAGATCACTTTCCCAGTTAGGGCAATTCAAAATTCGAGTATAAAAGAAATCTTTGCCACTACAGATCACAATCGTCTAATCTACCATCCATCAACTTATAATGGTGCATTCACATCTAGTATAATAAGGAAAGCTCTCCAGAAATCTCAGGACTTGAGACCAGGGGAATTCGAACTACCTCGCCGATGTATGAAGGTACTTTTTTCTTGAATGATTTTCTGTGCAAATAACAAAAAGAAAAACTTTTTTTAGGCCCTATTCCTATCTCTAAGGCAAAGTATGATGACATCATGAGCCTAATAAAATTTTATTTTGTAATCCAGCAGCAGTAACATTCTTCACAAGCTTGCATCACCTTTGAAGTAAACACATGGCCGCAACAAGTTTCTGTGGTTTTTCAAATTTTTTGCTGTCAACTTTTTTTTTCTTATTTTGAATACAGACTATGTTTATGATGCAGTTAAATTTCTTGTTCGTTCCTCCATTAAGATGGTAAACTTTAAAAATCGTTTTTCTCTGTTGCTAAGTAAAATGACATATCTGGTTTTTTCCTGTACCCTTCATTTATAATGTATTAAGAAGTTATAATACTTACCCGTGCGCTTAAGTTTCAGGTAAACAGCAGGCAAATTTCCAAAAATATCTTCTTTACACATATGATATTCGCGAGCAACTTCTTGTAGCTAGAATATACATTTCCAATAAAATCCAAGCATTTAATTATAAATGCCAATACATTTGTAAATAAAAAATGGAAATATAGTTTCTATTACTTGAAGTTAAATTTCTTATGTTTAATGTATGGTAGGCATTAATTGTAAAAAAGAAGTTGATTATGAAAGTAAAAACTTAAAATATAACCATATTAAAAAAATGTGGATTTTTCGCTTACCATGTTATAATAATCATTGTAACTATGCAGTGGATTTTTTGGTGTGAATAGAATAAGAGCAGGCCCATTATTTATACTACTAGATAGGGTTAAACTTTTTGATCCACTGGGTAATATCCAAGATGTAACCTGGTGTGTATTTTTAAACAACCATTGCAATATGTTATCAGGTGTCCATGAAAGATCTTGAATTGGAAATACCTATAAAATGGTAACTCTTATTAAAATGCTTTATAGATTGTTTTTTATGGAATAATATCACCAGATTTAATTATTTGTACCTACTAATGTTTCATTCCACAAGTGCAGGTATAAAATTGGTTGGGAAACTAATGATGGGGTTATGTAAAAAGTTATTCGAAATTGAGGGTCTCTTTCCAAATATCTCAGAGATGCAGTGTAGAAGACTGCAAAGTCAAGGCTACCTGGTGAAACATCTAGTTCTGCTTTAATATAAGCCTAAAATAAATAAAAAAAATTAATAAGCTACATAAACATCTAATTAAATTAATAATGTTAAGAAAATGAACTGTAAAACCCTATAAAAAGTAAATATAGTCAACTACTTATACTTCCCCTGCATAACAGGAACAGAATTTTATACTTATTTCAAAATATGGTACTTACATCTTGAAAGTCCTTAACTCCTTCGTTTCCTAAATGTTGTATTGGATTACACACTTTTTTTAAAAATTGCACAATATGTGGAGCATTAATTGGGCCATTGTACTGTACACCTCTTCCATGAGGCAAATATGCTATGAGAACAGGCCATTTGTAGACTTTATTATATTGTGTCCTACATTTTCCATGGGGCTGCCAACAATTAACTGCTACAAAATTTACTTTATCCTAAAATTTAAATAATAATACTTAGTAACTCTAAAACTGACAAAAGTTAGGATAGATTATTTTTATTTACCTGCATAAATTGTGCAGCTGTTTCAAATTCTTTTCTTCCTTTTTGGCTATCAGCATCCCAAGGTGCATAAAACATCACAAAAACAATGTCATTAGACCTTGCATTTTCTATAGCTGTGCTAATTTGTCCTCTATACCAGTCAGTGACAAGAGAATATTTTGAGAAAAAATTATATGCTGCTGGTGATTTAGAGATTTTTGGAGGGCTAAAATACAATTATTGTGAATATTTTAAATAAATACATAACCAAATTATTAGTTTTTCTACATTATTATAATTGAACTTTCTTTTATTATTAATAATTTGCTTAAACATTTTCAATCAATAACAATTATTTTAATACTCTCTACTTTTGTAACAATATGTAAATTGCATTTTCAATAAAAAAACACCTACTCTTTACTCAAGGCAGCATATGTCATCATCACAAGACAAAATATTGCTAATTCTCTGCAAAAATTCAACATTCTTACAGCTAAAGTGGGAAATTGGTTATGGTCTTCTTTAATTGTATTTTTTTTGAATATTTTAGGTTCTCTATCAGAATCAACGTTACTGATAACATTATCAACACTATCGTGGCAATTGGCTAAAGTTTTAGCCTCCCTCGTCTTTAATTTTAACAAAGACATACCCGTACCACCTCATTACACAATTCTAGAAGTTAATATACTTCTACCATTGTTTAATAATAATTTAATTAGAATATATACACAATAATACCATACACATCCAACTAGCCATAGATAACATAAATATAATACGGCATACGGCATACGGCAACTACCTCGTATGAAAAATAAACACGTCATTTGCCAACATCAACATCCATATACGTCAGATAGAATAGTGAGGTGCTGCAACTTTGGCACTGTGCTCGATGGAATCACAGTTAAAGTCGTGATTTCTGGATGTCATAGGCAACAACTAATACATGTCAATAAGTCAAATTATATTTCTAAATACAGATATCATTTTTTTTGAACAAATTATCAAATATTTATATTATTAATTTTTATTTCATCAATATAGGATGTTCTTTAATTTAGAAACTTTAATTTGGAACAGTTTGATAAATTCAAAATTTAATCATCACAATATTTTATAATTACTCAAGTCTAATGAAAAACATGTAAAGTCAATAAAGACCAATAATATATTAATTGTGCTTTCTTTTATAAGTTTTCTACGGTATTATATGCATTTAATTTACTTTTATTAGCATTAAAGATTTGGTTCGCAGAAAAGAAAAACTGCATTTAGTGTTTTATGGGCAAACATTTTTATGCTGAGACGTAGGTATGTTTCCAAGATACTCTGAACAAAACAAATTGTACTAACCCTTACTATGTGAAAGTCCATCTTATTAAGAACGATAAACAACTAATTCTATAGCGAAACGGCCGTTATTGCATTTTAAAAACGTATTTGCGAATAAATAGTGAAAGTTTAACTCAATCGTTTAGTTGTTTATTGTTCTTAATGTTTTTTAATATTTTCTCCGAGAAACTGAATCAGTTTTGATTTTTGATATGTGCGATCAAGTGTTACTTCTAATATTATAGTCTTTCCAATATTAATTGCTAAAATCCATTTAAAAGTGTCATACAGACTACCAGTCTAGAGAGAGCTGGGTTCCGACGATACAGAGTGGATGTTTAACGGGAGAAATATGTCATTTTTATGCCATTCTTTCTACTTTGAAGCCTAGTAAACTAACTCACTCTGTATGACACTTTTAAATGGATTTTAGCAATTAATATTGGAAAGACTATAATTGTGAATAGGCATGTTTTAAAATGATTTCTCCAGCTAAGTTTGCTTTCCAGAGTCATACTTCGATATTGCAGTTCATTTGTTAAGAATTTGTTCCTGAGATAGATATCTTTGGTGTGTAAAACTTTTCTTTTCGCAAAATTCATGCACCATTTTTCTTTATTTTACCATTTAGGCTTCTTTGTATGTGGTCGTATACTGCTTTCTTTTTGTAAGCCTAAAGTTAATTTAATTTTTTTGTCTACTGAATATGTAAATACGAGGTCTCGCTATTAAATAACGAGACTGCTTATGAAAAAGAGTTTTATTTTAAAAATTTTTCTACAATCGAATGCTCCCCTTTCCTCGCCACACACCATTCTATTCGTTTTTTCCATTGGTCAAAGCAATGCTGGAAGTCTTCTTTTGTAAGAGCATTTAGGAACTCCGCCAATTTTCGCTTCACCTCTTCCATCGACTCGAACCGGGTTCCTTTTAAGGCAGATTTGATCTTCAGAATCAGGAAAAAGTCACAAGGGTGCTAAATCAGGCGAGTACGGCTCGTGTTCGAGCACTGGAATACTTCTAGCGGCTAAATAACGCTTCATAGACAGCGCGTTATGGGCAGGTGCGTTGCCTGGTGCAAGATCCACGATTTGTTTTTCTACAACTCCGGTCGTTTCTTACGAACTCGCTCTCACAGCATTGGCAAAACTTTCAAATAGTAAGTTTGATTTACAGTTTGACCCTCTGGAACCCATTCAGTCATCACGATGCCGTTGATGTCAAAAAAAAACGATTAGCATGGCTTTAAATGTTGATTTCGACATCTTTGCTTTTTTCATTCTCGGCGATGCAGGAGTTTTCCAGTGCATGGATTGCCGCTTAGTTTTAACATCGTATTGGAATATCCGGGTTTCATCGCAAGTGAAGATGTTTTCCATCAATTCAGGCTCTTTATCTAACATCTGAAGAAAATCTGAGCAGATCTGTTGACGGACGAGCTTTTGGCTAGGGGTCAAATGTTTTGGGAACAACTTCGCACAGACTTTCTTCATGTTCAATTCGTCATGTAAAATTTTTTTGGCAGCTTCTTTATCCGGCGTTTACAGTCTCAGCAATCATCCGAATGCTCATACGAGGATCTCCCCGCACAATTTCATTTATGTTGGAAACAGAGACAAGTCGACCTGGACGTTGGTCATCTTCGGTGCTCTCTCGACCTTCAGAAAACCTTTTATACCATTCGAAAACACGCGCACGAGATAGAGAATTCTCACCATAGGCCTCTTTCAACAACATATAGCACTCAGTCGAAGTTTTTTTTTTTATTTAACGAGAAATTTCACGTTGATCCGTTGTTCGTGTTTTTCGTCACATATTGTTATCGGCACAAGAAAAAAACACGTTCGTTTCTAACCTCTACAGAAAAAATACTACTACAGCGACAAAAAATTATTTTTGTACTGGAATAGTAGACACTTCCAGCTATCTAACGCTGCATTCGTTTCCCACCCTACCCCTCTAGGACGCCTTCTGCTCGCGCAGTCTCGTTATTTAATAGCCAGTAGATACAACATTGAATTGTTAAGAATTAATAAGGTGTATTTAATAGTATATTACGTACCGTGTAGGATAAGAAGCCAATTATCCACGAGCGAATGGACATAATTGGCCTTATCCTCGAGGTGAGTACTATACTTTTTCTACGACTGAGCGTAGAAAGGAATGAAACAACATATTTGTTTGAGATTATGGCTTCGGCTATTGGCCAACTACCGGTGTTATGTTTCAAAACAGTGTCTTAAACAATTAAAATTTTTCATAGAAGACTCTGATGATATTTTATTTAAAAACTGATGTTATACTTCAGTTCCTTGGGATTAAAATTTGCATATTAGTTCCTGGAATTTAGGACTAAAATAGTATTGTTACTCTCTGTGGTGTAATAAAACTGCTGTTAATCTAATTATTATAAAGGTACCTAATTAATTATTTGATCTGTTTTATCTTGTCTCGCTTTTTGGTTGGCACTTTTGTGGCGCAATTTTGTTGGCAATTTTTTTACCTATATAACAAAAGTTGTATGTATGAACTATATAAATAAAAATAGTTACATTTATAAAATAGAGCATCAAAATTATCTCTCTTTTACAACAAGGTGAAATCTTATCAAATACTTCGATGAATGTATAATGTATAGAAAAATAAACACTTTAAATCTTTACGGTTCTTTAGATATTTTTGTCAAAAAATAAATGATATGACTTAAGTATGCCCCAGACTAAATTTCAAGTATTTTCTTTTAAATAAAGATAAGATTAATTTTCAAGTGTTATTCAATATAATAAAAGAACGCAATTTGGCACACTTTTCAATTAGTTGATAATCATGACTTTAAAAATAATATTTTTACTCTTTGTTGCATGTAAGTATTGCACTAATTTTTTTTATTATTAAAGAGTACTGCACCGACTCCATTGTTTGTTTATAGCTATAATATTTGTACAAAGTTATAAATTTAAGTAATTATTTATTAGTACTTAAAGAATTAGATAACTTATAAATTTATAATTGTCCAACTCTAATACATGACAAAAACCTGGTAAAATCCAAAAAGATCATCAGCTAAAAAAAGCTTCAAATTTTTAAGTCACCATTTTAGGATAGAAAGAAATTTCTATCTATCCTAAAATGCTACTCTCTATGACTTTTTCCGAAAACCTTCGGGCAAGTTCGTATAAGAGAAATATGTACTATGGAAGATTTTGGAACTTTTCGATTTTCAACATATCTACCTATTATTTTATTTTGTTCTTGCGTTGTTTGTTGTGTTTTTTTGTAAAATGCATTTGGTATTAGCGACTTTTATAAAAGAGATAGAAGCAGATCGAAGAGAATTGCTAAGAATTAAAAAGAAGACATTTAAAAGACACTTAGAACATATTTTTATGTTCTAAGAGACACGACAAATAATGTCTATGAACTTCCTGACAGGGTTTAGACAATGTTCTCGTCTTCATCCAAATTTATAAATTTATTTTTAAGCAGTGAAGGTTTTTCTTAACAAAATTATTAATTACTTAAATTCTAAAATACAAATGTGCCCGTGAAGCTATAAAAAAGATCCAGACGAAGCAATGCCCCATATGTTGCGAGTCTTTCTAGTTTTTTATTTTCTTTAATCCCTTTGTGACCTGCCACAAGTTACTCTTGTCATTTTATAGTTGCTTAAGGCATTGTTTAGAAACCTTTATGGGGCTCTCTTGAGTCTATGGCTATATTTCTGTCGGAGAGATAATTTATAGCAGCATTATCAAGGTATTCTCAAACCAAAACTATTATTTCTCCTTCAGCGCTTTCATCTATATTGAAATAATCTGTGTGTCATGCGCAAAATCAAACTTATCTGGCAAGTATTTATATCTCTTTAAAAAACATATGTTTGCTATTTTTCTTCATTAGTTTTGTTTATTGATAATGTTGATTAAAAATTAAACAAGGAAAATAGGAAAGAGATGGGATAACAATAACTTGTATTAGTTTGTAATTATCAATTACCTTTTAGTATCTGCAACTAGAGGTGAATACTCACCAGAAATCATTCCAATTCCAGGAGGAGTTAGTGGAAAAGGAGTTACTACCAGATATTGGGATTGTTGTAAAGCTTCTTGTTCTTGGGTAGACAATATTGATACTCCAGATCAGAAACCAGTCGCGTCATGTGAAAAAGATGGAGTAACAATAGCACCCATAACAGCTTATTCAGGTTAGTTCTTCAAATTTTTATATAGGTCATTCAAGGGAAATGCAAGGTTATCTTGCAGTTTAATCATCCGCTTGAAAAATTCTCTGCGCATGTTCAAAATTATTCGAAATTGACAGCGGGACAGCCGCACAGTGTTGTCAGTTCAAATATTTTTTCCTGAAACCGAATAGTTTAGTTTTGATTTAGTTAATTTGATTATAAAAAAGACGCGCGTTACTGCTAAACTTCATAAGTAATAAATAACATGCTAAGAACAGCAATTAAATATATAACTAAGTAATAACGTAGGTACTTCCCTTCGTTATTTCGAATTAAATATATGTATTGTAATATGCGAATATAAAAATCTCACGTTTTCATGGTATTCTGTGGTTTTCATTTTTAGAACAATGCGGCAACGAGTTCAGCTATAAAGAATAAACCTTATATAACAATGGTTTAAAAAATTGAAGTAAAACGGGTGTTACTTTTTAATTAATTCAGATAAAATATAATATTTACATCCCTTGTTTTAATGGTATTCTGTGATTTTAATTTATTATGGTTTTAAATTAATGAAAAATATTAACTACTCCAATAAATGCAATCTGTTAAATAATGTCTATAATTTTCATCTTTCCAATGTTTAATCACTCATTTTATTTATTCATACATATTATGTGGCAATGCAGTTCGAGATTTAAACTTTGCCACTTCTTATCGACCAATAAAATTATTATTGAAAATTCAAATTTCGTACATGCGCAGAGAATTTTTCAAGTGGATGGTTAAACTGGAAGATAACCGAAATGCACTTTCAACCGAGTTATATACACTATTTTTCCTAAGATCATAAATATATTAAAAAGTTCTAGATTTTTATAAATTTATTAAGACGATCCTATAGTTTTGTGTTATAATATTACACACGTGCGATATTTTATCACAGTAACAAAAATACCTATTTTTTCATATATTTGAAAATACTATAAAATAAAATAGGGTTAGTGAAATAAAAATACAAAGTTAAAATTACATATTTTATTTCAAAAAAACAAAAATGAATAGCATGAAATTGATATTAAGAACATTATTTCTTTTCTAGAACAATAGAAATTAAAAGTGAAAAGGTTGCTCTGACAGTTTGTAAAGTTTAAAAGTGTGGACATAAATGAAGGAAACTTAATTCCAATATTTTCATTTGGGCACTGTTGTTGGTTGATTTTAGTTTTGCAGGTTTATTTAGGTTGGTGGTTCTGGTAATATTGTTGAAGGTGACTGGGTTAATATTCTTGTTAAAGACTCAACTGCACCCACCTAACCTAACCTAACCTAACCTAACCTAACCTAACCTAACCTAACCTAACCTAACCTAACCTAACCTAACCTAACCTAACCTAACCTAACCTAACCTAACCTAACCTAACCTAACCTAACCTAACCTAACCTAACCTAACCTAACCTAACCTAACCTAACCATGATTTAACTAGAAATATTCGCTCTGTTTATCAACGTACCTCTCTGCAGCAGTTGATGACTTCCAGCTGCTCCTGCATGTACTAAAATAGTGGCTGCCGGTATACAAAAACAGTGGCCTGTATACAATTCCGAATTGTCTAGTTTTAAAAATGTGGTATACCTATTACCCATTTTTTTATTCCTGACCACTTGTTGAGTACATTTTCCATTTTTGAAATTAAAAAAAAACCTGTTTTGATTTGTTTGTGGTCTTAAGTTTGCATATTTTTTATAATATGTTATAAAACAAACCGGAAATAATAAATTTTCGGTTAATTTTGTTTTTTATGTATTTTATTTTTATACTATAGATACACTACGTATGAAAATTTTCGCCTTTTGGGGCTTGGATCCATCGATAATCGCATAAAAATGCAATTTAAGGTATTTAGAGATATTTATGCTATGGTTTATGTAGACTACGCAGCATTGAATATTGTGTCCAATATGTAGAA
Source organism: Ophraella communa (assembly GCA_035357415.1). Taxonomy (NCBI): domain Eukaryota; kingdom Metazoa; phylum Arthropoda; class Insecta; order Coleoptera; family Chrysomelidae; genus Ophraella; species Ophraella communa. The sequence continues at coordinate 35,019,267 of CM068983.1, forward strand.
GCTTTTCAGATCTTTTGATAATTTATTAAAATAGGACATTTTCCGAAAATGAAGATTTTCAGATTTTCTTTAGATATTTGACACAAGTTTTTTTAGTACTTTAACTTTTTTATTTTTATGAATAAAATAATCTTGACACGAAATGCATTTCAAAAGTACCTATGTATTACGGTTATCGTATAATTTGCATTGTTAAAAATTAAACTAATTTTAAATTGAACAATACATTTACAAACAAAAATATGGTTAAAGTTATGCAACTATTTTCATGCTTGTAAAATATTTTTCCTATGTAGTAGGCGCTAGCTCTGCGTTATGTGTTATAAGTCGTAGGAAAAATATGTTTCCCAATTTCAGTTAACAAATAATGAACGTAGTTACTATGCCAAATTATATGAATTTATAAGTATTCTCAATGGAAAAAAATCATGTCTAGGAGTAATGAGTAGGTACTTACTATTTAAAGTCTTCATTAATTATAGGATGTGGCGAGGGAGGTACTGCTTATACTTGTAATAACAATCAACCTTTCCTTATCAACTCCACTTTATCTTATGGTTTGGCTGCGGCTTCGTTCTCGGGAGGTTTGGACTACAGTATGTGCTGTTCTTGCGTGTTACTAAACTTCCAAGGTCAACTTGCCGGAAAGCAATTCTTGGTTCAAGTTACCAGCTCTGGAGAAACGTTGGCTGAAAATCAATTTGATCTAGATATACCCGGAGGTAAGTTTCTAAGTAATTAGTATAGATTGGAGGATTTCTGGACTTATTTTTTTTTTTTTTATCAGGTGGTGTCGGTATTTACCCTCAAGGATGTATTTCACAATGGAATGCACCCGAAACCGGTTGGGGTGATCCATATGGAGGTGTTCACACAATTGAAGAGTGCAACCAATTACCCGAAGTTTTACAAAGTGGTTGCAAATGGCGTTTTGAATTCATGGAAGGTGTCTCTAATCCCGACGTTACTTTTTACCAAGTTAAGTGTCCTAAGGAACTTCTTGATATCACTGGTTGTGAATTGTAGGTGAAGAGTTAATAAATTTAATAAACCAGAATTACGTTTTTTATTAGTTCAACTTTAGAAGAGCAAACAGTACCGGCGTCACAACTTCTCGTTTGAAAGTTAGTAAAAATAATCTAGGACATCGCATCTGCGAAAACTAGAAAATATGGTTTCTTAAAAAAATTATTTGTTGCTAAAAATGCGTTTGTTGATTAACATTCTATTTTTGGCACTAAATAAATTAAGAAACCGTTTTTTCTCTGAAACCCATAAATTCTATTGCTCTTTTGAATTATAAAAAAAAAATATAAAAATTTATTTGTTTATTTAATTTGTTCCTTTTTAGATACAAATTTTAATATTTTTCTGTCTTGGAACTTTTTTTCTTCATTTCTTTTTTTTATTATTTAAATAACTTTGGATATATGGCAGATACGTCAATACTTCAGGTCCTTTTTATTAACTTTTATTTAATTAACAATTTTCAGTTTTAATAAAAGCCCTAGCTTTCTCTTAAAAGTCAGACTACCAGACTTTTTTCTCTACTAGCCTCTGAAGCTTGCTTTATTGAGTTTTGTTGAGGTAATAATGTTTGTTCATTATTAACTAAGGTAGAAAAATACAGGGTTTACTTGATTAGAACTAAATCTCAATCCCTTTGACAGAATGTGAGGTAAACTGATGCAAAGACAAAATGAAAAAATAATTTTCCTTACTTATTTATTTATTTTCAATGGACCTCGACAATAACAACTAACTTTTTTAACTTAGCGCAAATTTACTATTTTTGACTCACTACAAATCACTCTAATGAGTTAATTAATGAAACGATAAATATCTAACGCTGCATTAGTTTCCCACCCTACCCCTCTAGGACGCCTTCTGCGCGCGCAGTCTCGTTATTTAATAGCCAGACCTCGTATTTATGGTCGTGAATTTGAAGGTGATTTCGATTACGATTCACCCTTTGGTAACACTCGTACTGCACCATTTCATTGATCATTAACATGAATTAAAAATCTTTTATATCAAAATAAACAATAATAGAACAGAATAAGTTAGATTAGAAAAACGAAAAACTGCAAAAACGTTTAAACCACGCCTTTGTAGTAAAATTAAATTGATGAAAATTTATATCTCAAACTTTTATTCTGTCTTGTTACTTTTATTTCTTATTCTTTAAGTATTAAATCTTATATTCTATTCTATAAACTTTTTAATTGTGTCACCGCCTTTATAAAAAAAACTTTTGTTTATGAGTGTACCTTGAATTAAACTTTAAAAAATAAAATCCTTTAATTTTTTTTAAACGCAAATCATTGATGAAAATTATTCTGATGAACTAAACAAAATTTAGAATGTAATGTAGCTATAACAGTGAAACATATTTTAGTGGATTGTAAAAAATATGTAATACATAGAAACAACACTAATTTACCAAATACGATATTAAGCATTCCAAATGGAAATTACATAAATAATTAGTACCAGTTTTTAAAATTAACACAATTGTACATATAATGTCTTGTAATGTATGGATTAATTTAAAAATGTAAACTTGAAAGTTGTGGTATTTTAAATTTTAGAAGTAAATATAGTGAGCTTATGGTTAAACATATAAAATGAAAAATTATAACAGCTATAATAAGAACCATAAACAACTAAACGATTAAACGAAACTTCCACATTTAATTCGAAAAATAGATTTTTTTTATGGCAATCTGACGATGTTAATTTTAGCGAAACAGCTGTAATTGCATTTTAAAAACCTATTTTACGAAGAAAAAATGGAAGTTTCGTTCAAACGAAGGCAGTGACTTTAAATTGAAAATGTATCATTAATATTTTACCCAGATACAATTACATACCTACAATTGGAGCTTGAATGATTACATTTACATGTGATATGTTTATTTATACAGCATAAATGTTCACTGGAGTTTGATATTGGCTTTCAAATATACGTCACATTCTGACACCACAGAAAAAAAAGATATTATTAAGGTGTTTTTAATTTTATTTTAGTCTTATACATGATCGAATACAGTCACAGCATTAACTTATTAAAGTTTCCTTATTTCAAAGACCTTTGTGCGCAAGCGTAACTGTCAATGTAAGGAAAACTTTATTAAGGCAACGCCAATGCGATAATTCCCTAATTTGTTCACAAAGAGCGCTGTCGATAACTTTTTGGGGTGTTGCCATATTTTTCTTATAAATCCCACTTCTAATTCAATAATTTGGTAGATAACACCAATTTTATTATTTTTCTCCAGAAGCAATATTGAAACTGATAAAGATTAATTGATTATATACTTCTTAGATATTGTGTCTGTTTATATACAATTTTACGAATTTTTCCAATCAAAATGTTAATACTATTTTTCCACTGAGTGGGACTGATGGCATAATTTCCTTTTAACACCGTGTAAATTTCTTGCAACTTTTATAACTTTTTAACGGGCTTGTATTAATATTCCAGATTTTTTAAGGAGCTTCAGGAAACTAGTTAGAATTGTATATACACACACCGGCAAATTTAAAGGAACAGATTATGATTGTAGTTTATTTCTTTATTGTACTATTTTATAAACTATGTCTGAATAGATTTGAATACTGCACGCTACAAGTGAAGTTTTAAATGTCAAAACAACAAATTATTTGTGTTTTGACATTTGTGTTTTACATTTTAAACACATTATTTGTTGATAAGTAGTACTAATTTATTTTTAATTAATCAGTTGTTCGAGTTTGTTGTAATTGGTTTTTCTTTTGACACCGTTGTGTTCTCACTGCAACGAGCAAGTAATAATGAGTGATTTAATACCGACTGATATTGCTAGGGCAGTAGTAATGATCGAACATGGTCGAACATACAGGGAAGTTGCTTTAATGTTTGGTAAGTCACCATCAGCAACTATCCACCGTAGTGTAAGTCGTTAGAGACAAACCGGGGAGTATATAAGAAGACGGAGGCAAGGTAGAACACGCTTAACCAAGGCTGTAGATGATTGCAAACTTTACGAAACAGACGTCAAACGACAGTTCAAACCACTGCAAGATGTTCGTGAAACCAACATAAGTGAGCGCACAGTGAGAAGAAGACTTAAGGAAGTGGCCAATGTGCTTTTGGCGTACTGTCTTGAGAAATAGAATCAGAACGCCAATTCGAAGTTCTACCTGATTAGTTTCTAGTTATATTTGCAGATTCTTATTAGAAAAAAACACCATCAAATATATTTTGGAGCGAATTCTTTATTTTCGATTTGACAAGACACTGAAATTATTTTTATTTGTGTGTTGCTATAACTATGAATTGTTTTTATAAAAAAATAACTAGTTCTAATTCCCAACATACACTCCCGGGCCAAAAATACAGGTACAAAACTATATTTTATCAAAAACTTAACAGTAACGTTTGAATAGACATGTTGTTAGTATTTTTTGTTAACTGTAGCAATTCCCGAACATATATTTCTATTAGGACATCCTTGTTCGCATATCTGGACTGAAGCATCTCGACAACCTTGGAGTAATTTTCTTTAGTAGGAGGATAGCTTGCAACTATGTTCCTTGCGTTGGATCCCTCGGTCATGGCTTGAAGTAAATACTGAAATTTGTCTTCCTCCGGCAACAGCTTATCTTCGTGAATTTTTTAAAACTGCTCCCAAAAGGCCAGCCATGATTTCGGATTGTCATCGAACTTGTTGAGTTCGATTTATGGCAACTTTAGGTTATGTTGAACACGTGTCCTGGTAGTGGGCTTGTTACTCTCATTGAAGTTGATTTTGAGTTGCAGCCACTTCTTGGTGAAGTCGTCGCATTCATCGCACTCGTTTTCGTATGCTTCATCATCGAAATCTGGTTGACTTAGCATGTTTTCGTGAATCGACTTGTCTAAAATATTGAGTCTGTTGTACTTCTCTTGGAGAAACTCGAAGTCCACCTCGGTGAGTACCTTTTGCTGAAGATGCCTGTTGAAGATGCGGTGGATTTGTTCTCGTTCGCGGGTTTTCTCCTCCAGACCCATCTTGCTCTTATTGGTATTTTCTTCGTACAAACGGTCGCCACTGTTTGGCGTACTGTCTTGAGAAATGGTATCAGAACGTCAATCCGAAGTTCTACCTGATTAGTTTCTAGTTATATTCAGGCTTTTTGCAGATTCTTATTAGAAAAAAACACCATCAAATATATTTTGGAGCGAATTCTTTATTTTCGATTTGACAAGACACTGAAATTATTTTTATTTGTGTGTTGCTATAACTATGAATTGTTTTTATTAAAATTAACTAGTTCTAATTCACAACAGTGCTAATAAAAGCCCCAAGACTCAAGAGACACCATCGTGTAGCGCGACTAGAATTTGGTCGAGAATATCAAAATTGGAATGCTAACCAGTGGGGTCACATTCTCTTCACGGACGAGAGCCGTTTCTGTGTAAATTCCATCGACGGTAGGGAAAGATTGTATCGACGTCAAGGAGAACAATCTGCACCTTTTAATTTTACTACTGCTATAGTTAGTGGTGATTGATGGCGGGGCATTAACAGCAGATAGGTACATTAGAGATATTCTCCAAGACCATGTGGTACCTTTTGCCCCATATATTGGAGACAATTTCATTTTAATGCAGGATAATGCGCGCCCACACGTCGCCCACTGTGTAAGAGACTTTTTAATACAAGTGGGTATAACAACAATGAATTGACCAGCGTGTTCCCCAGACCTGAATCCTATAGAACATGTGTGGGACATGCTAGGCAGAAAACTTCGAACACGAATTCCCGTACCTCAAACCAAAGAGGAAGTAAGAATTGCATTGATTGAGGAATGGGAGAGACTGTTATTTTGTTTAAAACCAGTATTTTGTTTCATTCTGTTATCTTCGACTTGTTTTCTTTTTCAGCAGGTTACACATGGTACAACTTTTGTAATAATATTATAACCTAACTTCGTTTTAGGAGATTATCTGTACAATATTTACAATGTGTATATTATAGAAGAACTAATTAAATTTTATATCTGTTCCTTTAAATTTACCGGTGTGTGTATTTTTTTATATCCAACATATGTACCAATAAAACATCCTTAAAAACAATTTGTCTCCAAATAAACTACGATACAAAATAATTGACTATTTGAACAAAGGGTGCGCTACTGATCTTGGTCGAACTTCTAAAGATGATTCTCCGAATGTCCTTTTGTGGAAACAGAAGTGGAATGTATATATGTAGGTATACTTGAGAGCAAAGCGTTATAGCTACTACCTACTACTATCTAGTAGACGGCCTGGCACCTCGACAATATACTCTTTAAATCAATCTATAATTATTAAACCACCGCACTCGATTTATTAGATTATTTGTTTATTCCAACGTAAAATGTTTACTCGGGGTTAGTTATCTTTCAAGGTTCTTATTAAAGGCTTATTTACGACGAGTGGTTCTACGAAACGCGCAATTCTTAAGTTTTAAGGGCGTTGAGAAAATCGGCAAACTCTAATCTGGTATTCAGAACAGAAGGATTTATTACGCATGGACGAACCGTTGTATAAAATACATTTCAATTTGAATACAAACTTCGAATTTTGTTTAACCAATATAAAAAATGTATGTAGATATGTTTTAAAACCAACTTGCTAGGTCTGAAAACGATTTTTTTAATAGTTTCTTCAAAAAATAAATTTGAATACGCCACATTATTGTATGCTGTGGACTTATGGTAGTTAGTTTACATTGAAGTTTTTTGTATTATACATTTTCTTGATTTTTGTAGAGTTTTTGACATTATAGTGCTATAAAAATACATTATTATCGTTAAGGAATAGTTTGAGTAATATTTAAAGAAATTTTATTTTCTTCTTAGGTGAGAAAAAATTAAAATAATATTACTTAAACTCAAAAGCAAACTTCTTTAAATACGATAATAATGTGTCTATTTATCACTATAATAACTCATAAGCAAGAATAATATATTGTGAAACAAGTGGGAAAAGTGCTTTTCCCACGTGTTACACACTATACTTTTTCTACGACTGCAACTAAAAATTTCTTACTGGAAGTTACTGGTAATAAGTCCATAGTGACATTTGCCGCTTTTTCCAGAATTTCTGGCGGTGTATTATCAATATCACTTTCATCTATATCCATAATAACAAATTTTATGAAATTTATAAATTTATAATCTTGATCAAAAGCAAATTACAATTTATAAAAACTTTGACGTTTATGACAGTAAACAGATATCTCAAGAACCTAGACTGCAAGCCACCTATGTTATGACTAAAAAATGTAAATTCTCCATTTAAACGTACATACATATCGTGGGAAAATGATTAAAGTCGTGGGATAGATTCATTTATCCCACGGCTTTGGAAAAGTCTAAAATTGTAGCATCGAAGAATGTGAGAATAAAACTATATTGTATAGCAGTCGTAGAAAAAATACATATTATAAATATCTTCAATGCTAACTAACTACTATAAGGCAAAAGTTTGTTTGGATATAATGCTTTGACCTATCTCCTACAATGGCAACAGTGACCTTTCTAACAATGTGGCGTATTGTTAAGGGTTGTCAAATTTTGAAATCTATAATATAAAACGTTTGTCTGTTTGTCGTTGGAAAGGATAATTAGTTGAATGATAAAAAATATTTTAATATCTTAAGTATAAAGCATAAAATTGGAGTCATCTCGTAGTTCACGTTATTTTATAAATTTTATTTCTTTTAAATCTATGTTACATGTCTTCTTTTTTATACATTTCTAAATTTTTCGCCAATCTCATCCACTGCTTGCCTGCCACTGCTGCTAGGTCATCAACCCATCTTTTTTGAGGTCTTCCCCTGTTTCTTGTTATCTCCCTTGCTCTCCACTCTACGATTCTTCGTGTTCATCTGTTGTTTTAGCATCTGGCTACGTGGCCAGCCCATCGCCATTTCATCTTTGCTACCTCCTCCACGATGTCCTTGACTTTTGTTCACCTCTATCACCCTTTGGGTTACTTCCAGTTTTTTAGCAGACTTTTTGGTTAGGGATATGGTTTCCCACTAAGATTATGTTATCTACAAATTAGAAATGGTTCAAGTATATTCCGTCGATACCTTTGGTTTCCCATTTTAATTTCTCAAAAATATCTTCGAGGACAAGGGTGAAGAGTTTGGGCGATAGTGTATCCTTATCTTATACTCCTCCTTGTAGTTTCGTATCCCCTTTGCAGTTTTATTTTATATGTATATTGTAATAACTGTAGTGTTCCCTACTCTGGCAATGATAATAGCTTGCAAACAATGTTCAAATTTTGGATCGCATTTCTGCACCAGTCCGTTGCGAAGCTCCTAAGAGGGGGGCAGCACGTATCTTCGTAAATCGTTTCCAATCTCATCCCAAACTTGTTCAATCGGATTTAAGTCCAGACTGCGAGACAACCAAACTAACCCTGTGATTTGAACCCCGTCAAGATATTAGGTAACTGGTCGAGCAATGTAAATAGGCACGTAAATAGACTTTTGACGATTTTTAAGTGTAAATTTTATTAAATATAATGGTTGACTAGACATTTCCTAAGGGATTATCCAGGATAATACCATCTAGGCTTTAGTATGGTTATGTCTTATTACTTCCATAATTGGTCTAGCCTTAATACTACCTAATCAACATCAGTTATCCAGCTACAAACAAAATGTAACTTCAATATGTCAATCTGACTATGCTAGTTTTTAGCTAAACAGCTGTAATTGAATTTAAATACGTATTTTTCGAATAAATAGTGGAAGTTTCCTTCAAACGTTTAGTTGTTTACTGTTCTTAATTTCTTAAAACATCTTAAAATTATTTGAAGAAATATTTTTGTTGACGCAGTAGCCACAATTTTGAATTTAAATTCTACTTTTTCGATTACTATTACTACTTAAGCAATAAAAAAAAATAATAGAAAAATGTAGATTAGATTTAAAGATTAAAGTAGACTTTAATAGGTACATCAAATTAGTTTGTACTTCTTTCAGAAGAAATTTGAGTAAGAGCATTTTCTTGATAAGCAAATGCTTTTATTTACTACGCCCATGGTTTATTAATAATAAAAATAGCAATTGAAGTGTCCTTTGTGACAAAAAAAGTTGTTTCTTGAAGAAAGATAAGTAGAGAATGCCACGTACTTATTTTAAATAGGAAATAGTACATTAGTTTGCGATTGATTTAACCAGTCTTTGTTGTTAAAATATGATTTATTGCTTTATACATAAATTAACCATGGTATATTCCACGGCAGAAAGGGTTGAAATTATTGAAATGTTTTTCGGAAATAATCAGTGCGCTAATAGAACAGCACAAATTTTTTATGAGCGACATGAGAACAATAATGTGCACCGAAAATATGTTCTAGAACTTGTAGCTAAATTTCGGGAAACTGGATCTGTCGCCAATAAAAAACATAATATTGAAAATCCTATAAGGAACGAAGCAACAGAAGTGGGGATTTTAGGGCAAGAAGGAGCCCGTATCCCATGCAATCTGAAACGAAAATGTGTCAATGATTTTTTTGTCCATGAAGTGCAGACATCTCTTAGTAATAGGATAAACTAACAGAAATAATAATAGAATCCTTTCACTAAATTGCTCTATTCATCGGAAAAAATTTTACCTGCTAAAAACACATGTTTTAGGGCTAAAAACCATTTATATAATTCTCATTTCTAGACTTTGCCAGCCAACAAAATATATTTTAAAAGAAGTAAATCATCCATTTCTCCAATGTGACCAAACAATGATTGAAGGAAAACACAAAATCAATGTCACAGATTTTTATTTAGTACAAAAAGCGACTAGTTTCGGCCTTTTTAGAAGGCCATCATCAGGCTTAGTACACAATTGCTAAAGAACCATAATTGTTCGAACCAAATGCTTGCTTAAACATATAGTGAACAGGTATAAGTATTAAGGAGGTTTTTAAGAGGAAAATAGTGACATCGAAAAAATAAATATAAAATTAAAAATTGGAAAATGAGACTTATATATCTAAGAATTTTTATAGAAGGTAAACCTTTCTATGTGTGGATTAACGAAGTTAAAAAACATGAAGTAGGGAGAAAATAAAATTAAAACAATAAGTATGTATTTTCCCCAATGTTAGAGGTCCAGTAAGAAATGATATTGGCAAATGGGGTAAAATATAAGAAATGTAAAAATCTTTATGTTGAAGTTCATGAAAATTCAAAGATAAGATGTGAGGTTTTAGAACATCAAATCTTATAGAAAATTGTGAGGGGCGCTCTATTAGGCCACACTCGAGCAATGTCAATAAAAGACATAAGGTAATTAAGTTAATGAGATACATTTTGAATTAATGTTTAAAATGTCCATAACACTAAACAAAATGAATAAACCACTGAAAACGGTGTTAGAGTTTTCAGTGGTTTATTCATTTTGTTTAGTGTTATGGACATTTTAAACATTAATTCAAAATGTATCTCATTAACTTAATTACCTTATGTCTTTTATTGACATTGCTCGAGTGTGGCCTAATAGAGCGCCCCTCACAATTTTCTATAAGATTTGATGTTCTAAAACCTCACATCTTATCTTTGAATTTTCATGAACTTCAACATAAAGATTTTTACATTTCTTATATTTTACCCCATTTGCCAATATCATTTCTTACTGGACCTCTAACATTGGGGAAAATACATACTTATTGTTTTAATTTTATTTTCTCCCTACTTGATGTTTTTTTAACTTCGTTAATCCACACATAGAAAGGTTTACCTTCTATAAAAATTCTTAGATATATAAGTCTCATTTTCCAATTTTTTAATTTTATATTTATTTTTTCGATGTCACTATTTTCCTCTTAAAAACCTCCTTAATACTTATACCTGTTCACTATATGTTTAAGCAAGCATTCGGTTCGAACAATTATGGTTCTTTAGCAATTGTGTACTAAGCCTGATGATGGCCTTCTAAAAAGGCCGAAACTAGTCGCTTTTTGTACTAAATAAAATCTGTGACATTGATTTTGTGTTTTCCTTCAATCAAAATATATTTTGTATTTTATCTCGGGAAAGAACGAGGGTAGATCAACATTTAGTAATATCAATAGGTGCTCTATAGTAATTATTACTTTTATCTTTAGTTTTTATTAAAAAACATTTTTTATTTGTATTTTTAATTCTATATATATACCTAATCACCGGTAGGGTAAGTTTATTATTTTTATAAGTTAATAGTTGTGTGTGATTCTTTTTAGATCAGTTCTAGGTAAGTGTCAAAAAATTAATAAAATATTATTAACTTAGAGGCGATGCATTTACAAATGACATATTAAAGTGGTCAACATATTTTAATTTTGTAATACCTATTTACTTGCGTCGAAAATTCTGTGACTAGATACTTATGAAAAATAATGATGTTTTCTAGAACGTTTCTGGATTTAAACTAATGTTTTAAAATTTGATGAAGTGCTGGAAAATACCCACTGTTACTACCCGAATGTTAACCCTTCAGGATTATTTGTTGACTTGAAATACGGTTTCTTAGGTGAATCGCCTGATGGTAAACGAATTATTAATAACTTATTATGTTTTAGATTTAATTGATTCAGATGAACTTGTTGAAGTAAAATGTTTTTTAAAAGTAGTCACATCAAAAATATCATTGAGAGAGGCCGTAGAAAAGCGTATGGTTCCTTGCTTAAAAATTGAAAATAGTGAAATTCACTTGAAGGAAAACCACAATTATTATTATCAGGTAAGATTTGTTACTGGCTTTTCATTTTACTAATTTTTTTAGAATATTACAAATTATTGTTTTTAGATACAAGGACAACTCGGCATCACAAGAAGAAAAACATGCCATTTTATTATTTATACAGGAGATGATAATCCACTTTTTACCGAAAACATAAATTTCAACGAAACTTTTTTTAACAAAATGGTAGAAAAGTTGAGACGATTCTATGAGGATTGCGTTGGGCCGGAAGTTATTTTAAACAGGAGAGGCAAAAGATTAAAATATAAAGATCCACCAGAAAATATTTAAATGTAATAATAATAAAAGTATATTTTTTAAATAAAATATTTTGATGCTAGTTTTTCTTTTTACGTATACAAAATTTACGCCAACATTTTTTTCTCTCAGAAACCTGTGACCGGATTTCTTCCAAAATTTTACCAAGAAGTGTCTATATGGCCACCAATAATTGGTATTTTTTTCAAGAATTTTGAATTTACAGTTTTTTGTTATTAACAATTTTATAATTTTTATATTTATTTACAACGATGTTTATTCTGTGTCTAATGGTTTTTTAATTGTGCTGGGAAAATGGAATAATAAACACTTATTCTGTAAGCGATCGCTCGGCACACAAACAATAATTTTATTTACCCTCATATATAACTATAGATGGCCAGCTGTACGCTGGGCATATTATAATTAAAATTTCTTCAAGATATAACAATGATATAACTGGTCTGCTGACAATCAATATCCGCAAATCAGTATTCTTTTTTTTATTTTACTAATTTGTTTTATTGAATAATTGTTTTGTAAATATCGCAAAATATTTAAAAAACGTTACATTAATTTATAATACAAAATTTTTTTTTTACTTCGTTAATAAAAAAAAGAAAAAAATACATAGTGCCTAGTTCCATCTATGATAAAAGTTATAAACTAAAGTACAATTATTTCGTCATTAACTACGTCCATTTTTGATCCAAAGTGAAAAAATAAAAATAAAATGCAGCATGATTTTAGTTTCTAACTATTTCTTAGGTCTGATCTCTTTAGAAAATTCTGATAGAAAAATGTTCAACTTAGGAAAGGTTTAGTTTCATTTTAAGAAAATTTATTTAGATTGTTGTTTATTTATACAAATGTGAAGGTCTAAAATAGTTCGCATTCAACATCTCTTTTTCAATATTAAACAATAAATTAACAAAAAATCAATGCAATCCTTACCTAAGTTAGACCTTTATATGCAATTTAGTGAAAAAAATAAAACGATTTGAGTTGTAATAACGGAGAAAGTTAGAATAAACTTTTGGTCTGCAGGTGCCATTCTGATGTACAGCGATACCCCGTCCTTAACTTCGTGTGGTGTTAGTCGACGTACTATCCAACGCATTCTAAAGATCCATAATTTTCATCCGTATAAAATTCACCTTGTACAAGAACTTACTGAAGACGATTTTGATAAGCGATTAGAATTTTGTGCAGTTATCATCAATCATCAAATTTGTTTTTGATACCAAAAGCAGTTAACCAAGAATTTTGTGCACATAATATTGTTAAGATAATTCCCAATTTTAATAATAAAAAAAAATTAAAATGAAAACAATTGTTCAAAATCAATGTTATCTACCCTATTTACAAATTTGAATTTTTATATATTATCAATTTATTTAATGTATATATTTTGTAAAGAACTCATTGATTAAAAAATAAAATGTTAAAGATAAAATAAATAAAATCTACATTTAAAAAGTGTTTGTTGGTTTCCCCATAATTTTAATATTCCAATACATGCTCCGAAGTTGCAACTAAGAATTATGTTCTCTCAACAGCAACAAAAACTTTGTTTTTTGAGTCAGTTAGTACAGTATATGATACATATACTGTACTGAAAGAAATAAAAATTTATGAAATAACTTGAAATTATAAGGTGACCTCAATTTTATCCCCGACAGTGTATAATCGACGTATTATGATTAATAAGGTATTTCAATAATGATGTGTTCTAAATTGTTTTTTGTCTACAATTTTATAGTATTTATTTGCAGACTGTTATATTATTACTGTATAAATTCTACCTATTTGTCGTTTTAAACCGTGTGAAATAGCAGCCGGTTTTCTGTTTAGAATTAATTAGCAGTTATCTATAAATTTATTTAAAAATTAAGCCTTAGTTGATTACGATGCTGTGCTATGTTTTTATTTGGTTGTAAACTCTTTAAAATTCTCGTGAGTCCCATACAAAAAGTCCAGGTTTGTAACCTCTCAAATAAAAAATGGTTCCATAACAAGATTTAGCACAATATGATATAATGTTTTATTTATTTATACAGCTTTTATGGCTATGTCTATTTATTTAATAAAGTACTTACTTAATAAATGAATGCATGTAGTGTGCGGGGTGGCTGATGCTAGGCCAGCAGGCCCTTCGGGTCCTTTTTGCCATACCCCAGGGTTCTCCCCCTCTGTATTTCACTCGTTCGGTGCCCTGCCGAAACGCCTCGACCTTCGTATGAAAGCCATGACGTCCTTTGGAGGGTTTCTCGATTCTTCGCACCCCAAAGATGTCTTGTCTGAGTTGTGCGTAAACCTCACAGCCCAGAAGAAGTTTCCTCCTCACCACAGTTTGGGCAGTCTGGGTCTTCGACTACACCCAAAAGGTGTAGATGTCCTTTAAGCCCACAATGGCCAGTAAGGACTCCGACAAGCAGGCGCAGCTGTGATCTGGATTTATCCAGTAACCACTTTGTCCTAGCTTTGTCAGGGTAGGCGATTGTTTGTTTCGGCTGCCTAATGCCACTGTAGTTGATCCATTGTTCTTCTAATCCTCTCTCCGCCCATTCCTTGAGTAGAGTTGTGCTCTGCTTAGCCGTATTATCGGCTCGGGTCCGTAGCAAGATTTGTCAGCTCCCTGCCTGGCAAGTTCAAGCTCGTTGCCTACTATACCGCTATGTCCCGGTACACATAGGGTGTTTGCGCATTCCTGGACTAGTGCCGTGCTGGTCCTGTAGCTACAAATCTCCTTTAGAGCGGCCTGGCTATCTGAGCAAATGCTGACGGGGCTTCCTGAGTTGTCCCGTTGTTCTATTAGTTCTGCTGCTTTGAGGATAGCAAATATTTCTGACTGGAAGACCGTGGAGTATTTACCAAGAGCATAGCTCTTTCGAACCCCTACGTCCTCTATCCTGACGTCTCTTCCATGCGAGAGCCATCTGTATAACATACTTTGCTCCCTGGGGGAAATTCTACTTGTTCGTCGCTCCACTGTCCCCTTGGAGGGATTACGACCTTGTACTTGTTTTCCGTTCTTACGTTATCTGCTTTTGTGACAGCTTTGTGAACCAGGAGCGGAAGCTCTGTTTCTGTCCTTTGTGTTATTCTTGTGTGGCCTTCGCCACGCCCTTTCCAGTGCCCATTTTCTTTAAGCCTTATGAAAGCCGCCTTTGCGCTCATAATGATCCATATACAACCCTCTGTACATGCGCCAGCTTGCGGGACACCCATTACCTCTCTACCACTGGCCACCAGATCACGGACCCGTATTGGATTCTCGGTCTAACGATTCCAGTGTAGAACCAATGGAGAACCTTGGGATTTACTCAACAGTTCTGCCCTGGGGGCAGTTACCCTCCACACGGACCTCCTGTGAGTAGCCTTCTAGTGTTGCTATAATCTTCCTGCTTTTAAGACTGGATGTTATCCAGGAAACCAGTGTTCGAGAGGTCCTCTAGACAAGTCGAAAAATACAGCTAAGGCTCCTTGAATTCCAGCGCTTTTTCCACCCTCTGCACTACGGTATGGAGAGACTCCTCTATTGAAGATGTCCAGCATCCGTCTTGCTTCTTAAGCGTTCCGATAGGAACGTTATTCTCACGTTTTAATATTTTGGACAGCCTCCGGAAGTGAATTTATTTCGCTACAGAAGCTTCTTCACCTAGACCGTACTTCTTTTTTGAAGGCTTTCCTATAATCGTTCCAGCTGGTTTCGTCCCCGCGCTTTACCACTCTATTGAAGGTCCTTCTGGTGTCCTTTCTCAAAGATTCGAGTTTTGCACTCCACCATTGGACCTTCCTTACCGGGGCATTCAGCTTTTAGGGGACAAACCTTTTCATAGCTACCAACTATCAACGATTTGATCTTCTCTAACTCCTCTAAATACTTACATCAGTCCTAATTTATTTATATCACTCCGATATAACTTATATGCACTTACTTTCCTATTCACTTACTTTCCGCGTACCAACATTAGCTACATTTTTGGAGGAGAGATACTTTTGATCGTGTAGGAGTGCATTAAGAAAGAAATTTTTGAAATCCCATCCCAAAGTAGGTAAAATAGGGGATAAAAGCCCTTCAGAATTTAGATGCGCCATAATCAACTGCATTGCGCAGTATCATCTACCCTAAAACACTGTAGCGTTACAGAAAAGTTGTATTTTTTAATAATTTATTGACACACACACATTTGAACTGAGCCTTCCCTTCCAGAATGCATTCCTCAGCAGCAATGCATTACGGGGAGAACTTTCACCACCCCCATCACTTCCGATGGGGCATCTGTAACCTTTTTTGGACCTTTTGCTACTTAAGTATCGCAGGACGTAGCGTCCGGCAGTCCACTTCATTAATGCTTAGTACTATTCTCCGTTGTCTTTCTTTTATTGACTCTCGCGTTTGACCTTAAACAGTGCATCCACTTCTTAAAGCTGTCTCTACTTAAGATCCCATGCATCTTTTTAGGGATGAGCGGGGCCTCTCGTAAATGGTTCCTCTTCTGTTTTTCCGTTTTCTAATGGATTCCACTATTAGTTCTTCATTAAGTCTTGCAATAAGTTTTTAAGTTGGCCTGAAGCACTTTGTTGCCCATGATGGAAACTCTGGCAGTTGTAGTACTGCGTTCGCTTCACTCTTCTTCGTAGTTGCTCTTTTTATATTTTGGGGCTGAATATAAACTCAACTTCCCTTATCTTCCATTCATCCTCTTTTGGATATTCTACTACGATTCTCGGTAGTTTCCTCCTGTCTCCATGGCGTGACTGCAGTCGGGTCGTTTTATTGACTCTGATCTCCTGGCTGATTATGTCATGTATGATTTCCTCTGTGTCCTCGTCTGGGGCTAGTCCCTTGATCACGTCTGGGATACTTTCTCCTCCGGGTCCTAGAAAAGTTGTATCACCTTGTCCCTGCAGCTCGTCGAGGTTAAGACCATAGATAAACACACACTTAAGGCTGCGTTTATTTTTATCCTTGCCTTTTCGTTAAAAAAATGATTGATACGATTGTGCGGTGCCATTTGAATTATAGCGAAACCCTGTACAGAGAAAATATTTGCTTACAGAGTTAGGAGTTAGAAAGCATATTTCCAGTCTTATCAAACAAATTAGATGTACGAAATCATAATAGAGAAGTCTATATAATTTTATTTTTTATATAAAAGTAAGGCATTTAAAGTCAATTTTATTTATAATATTTTGAATGAAATTAATATCGTAGAATATTTAGTAAGAACGTAAGAATTTTTTTCTATGTTGATGAAAAAAAAAGATCGTTAGCTTTAGAAACTCTTATAATTTCCATTGATTTTTTTATTTTTCATGGTTGAGTAAAAAGTAGATAAGTTTTTACTAATAATTTGTATTGATTTTTTCTTTTACATGGTTGAGCAAGTTTTCACTACTTTTGGTTTTTCTGAAGACCTTTCTTGTTAACTCTTGGATTTTTATAAATTGTCATAGTTCATTTGTCTGGAGTTGGCAGCTAAGAATAGTCATTAAATCGTAAAATGTTGTAAACAAGAACCTAAATCAGTAGCGCACGTACTTATTTATATCGGTATTAAGAAATTTCTTTTAATCATCATATTTTAATCTTCTTAGGTAAGGGATAAGTGGTTATTTAGAATATTTTATTTTTCGATTTTAACGAGAATAATTGTGGTCGTTATAAGTGTTAAGGGATTAAGGTAACCCTAACCCTATATGTATCATTGCAAAAACAGGTACGTTATTTGTCTATAAATTGAGGATTTGTTTATACCCTAATACATAAGAATATAGGTACACGTTAGTGTTGGTGGTTTATATAGTGATCTATATTTTTATTATTTTAAATTATTGCTTTAAATGTTCATGAAGCACTAATATATCCAGATGCATCAGCAACTGTTCGTGATGTGGTGACTAGGTGCTCCAATATGACCAGTGTTAGAGAACGAAGTATTTATCGATTTTTAAGTGAGAGAAAACAGAGAAATTATTGGCGAACCAAAAAAACACGTAGGAAAAATGTACATTATGGTCGATAACTTTAATAGAGATATCATTAGAAGACAAGCCCATTCTTTGTACTTAAATAAAGAGATTCCGACTTTGGACAAAGTAATGACTGTTATAGCAGAAGTAGATATGATTTCCAAATTTTGACGAAATACGTTATGAAAACTCCTAAAAGAAATTGGTTTTCTATGAGTTGCATAAAAAACGAAAATTTTTGAATGAGACAGAAGAAATTATTTGGTGGAGAACACAATACTTAAGAAGGTATTAAAAAGATTCGGAGCGAGGAAAGAACTATCTTTTATTTAGATGAAACATGGTTGAATGAAGGACACACTGTTTCTAAAGCATGGATGGTCACCAATATTTCAAATTCCCGTCAGGCATTTTTGGAGGGATATTCAGCAGGATTAAATGCTCCTCGAGGAAAAGGTCGCAGACTAATAATCGCACACATTGGCAGTGAACATGGTTTTGTAGAAAATGGGTTATTAGACTTTGTATCAAAGTCAACCAAAGATTACCACGAGGAAATGACCTCTGATGTTTTTGAAGATTATTTTTCCTAGCTATTGGACTTTTTGCCAAGTGCTGCAGTGGTTGTCTTAGATAACGCCAGTTATCATTCAAAACTTATATTAAAGAGTGGCTACAGAGCAAGAATATTTATTTTGACGACACCATGCTGAAACCGGAATTACTTCAAATTGCAAAGCGCCACAAATTACAATATAAAAGATATGTAATTGATGAAATGACGAAGGAAAAAGGAATAACTGTATTACGTTTGCCACCTTATCACTGTCAATTAAACCCTATAGAATTAATATGGGCATAGGTAAAAGGTGAGGTGACAACTTTTGATAAGTGTTGATATCAATATTGAAGAACTGTTCGAACCCATTGTAATTCTTATCGGACCAGGCAACGAATCTGACTCATCGTCGGATGAATACGACGAAATGGAAGCCGACAATTAAAGGAGTAAGTGCTTTTGCAGTAATTTATATTTAATTCTTACTTTTTAATATGTAGCATATTTTTATTTCACTTTTATTTTTAATTTAATTAGAATTATGCTTTAAAAAAACTTCGGTTCTACGGTCATGGCATCTATTCAGCTACCTATTGTGACAATATTATCTAGAGTTTCTATTGTGTTTGGGTTAGTAAATCGCTAATTACAGGGTGAACTCTTTGAAAAATAACAACTATGACTATGTTTCAATAGAAAAGTATACTATACTTTTAGTTATTTTTTATGAACCACCCTTGCTTGGGCTTTGAATGATATGCATTTATAATACATTCACTGTGCTGCCAACTCCAATCAAATGAACTATAATAACATTTACAACAAACCATTCTAACGCTTTTATTGTGATGAAGATTACTGTAAATAAACTAGAAATATTATATAACTATTTAAAAAGCAAAGCATGCTGAGCTGGTTCCGTCGAATTTTTGTAATTCTGCAAGAATTGAAGCTTCTAAATTGTGAAATTTGAATGATTGTAGTTGAAGATTGATTATTAGATATGATTTTCGCAGCTAGAATTATTTGAAAGCCGCTTCTGGATATAAGTATATGCAACAATTACATATGGCGGGTCGAGTTGCCACAAGAGCAAGGTACTTCATCGTTTACCGATCGGCATCGCCGACTAGTTTATGGTCGTGTTTATTCATAGTATACAATGCGTTAGAAGGATTAATTATACAATTATTGCATGAAAAACATGCTATTTATATATTTTGCAATTGCTAATTAGCCTCTCACTAAACCAACAATGACTATTTGAAGAGAGTTTCTTAAACAGGCCCAAGGATGTTGACAAACAATACAGTTTTGTTTTCATTCAAGTTTGTTTTGTTAATTGATTAACGTATGTTTTTTGAAAATATTCTATTATGAGATATTCTATGTATAAAACTGCTCTACATAAAAGGAAGCTGGAGACATAAAATTTAAAGAATCATTTTTTTATGACATAAATAGTAGGAGAGCCAGTGGCATTTTTCAGTGATGATTTAGTTAAGATTTATTTTTTTGAGAGGATGTTGAGGAGGGCCAAGATAAATGTCATCCGCGAAGATCAATCCTAATTCCATTCCAGTCCTAAGAGGGTGGCAGAACGCCCCCAACGTTTAAATAAAAGAGCATCTGTTTATCACTTATTTAAAATTTACATTTTCTCCAGAAATCCTATGATAGCCCAAAATTATCGATATTATATTTGCAGACGATTGGCCAACCAAGGGGTGGCAGATGGCCCTAATTTGTCGTGTGAGTGAGCTTAATTTTTTAATGTTTTTAATGTTGTTGTGACAAGTATTCCAAATGTTAATGTGAATTTGCAGAACAAAATGGCGGTATCAACACCCTGGCAGAATGATTTGAAGTTTTTAATTGCAGGCGTAAATATCTTTGAAACTATGTTGTAGATACGAAAATAGGACTAGGAAGATTTTTCGTGGAAGAATTGCCCAGAAATTGTAATCTTTAGATCTGTTGATCTGTTAATTTCGAACATTGCCTTCTAGCATATCCCTACAAACAAACAAAATGTAACTTCAATATGTCAATCTAACGATGCTAATTTTATCGAAACAGCTGTAATTGAATGTAAAACGTATTTTACGAATGCATAGTGGAAGTTTCATTCACCGTTTATTTGTTTACTGTTCTTAATAACAGTAAATTTCAAAAAATGTATATTCACGTTCTAAGAATGTACGTAAAGCTACATAATCTGTGTAGATTTAAGGTTACGTTTTTGGTTAAGTTTACTTTATATGTAAATACTAAATATTATTTTATATTCTTTTTGACTCTTATAACTGTATTATAGCTTCCAAACGAAGAAAATATGGATTTGGGGTACAGCCTAAGAGAAAAAGGAAAGGATTACCTCACTTTTAGCAGCTTAGTTCAGAGAAAATGCACAAAGTGATTTGTCACTTATATAATATTTTTATTTTGCCCAATTGCGATTGATATAAATTTGAAAATTTCTATTGAATACTTACATTAAAAATTTAAACTTCCCACCACGACTACCTTGAAATTGATTGGTAACATTCTGGGCAAATTCTGGAAAATATACTAATTTGCATGTACTTATCACATAACTGTCATGTTCTTATCAGATAACTACTATGCTTTGGAAATTATTAATTTAGGACATGCTTAGACCTTTGCTTAGCCAAGTGATAAGGACATTCAGGGAACATGCCGGAGCACATTCACAGGATGTGTGATATCTGCTTCTGATAGGGGTTTGTAATTTATTCTTAGGACATTCTTAGAACGTTATGTTTCTGTTAGAAGACATTTCCAGAACGTGACTAGCAAGTGATTTTGTTTACTGGGTATAGTAGGCTCAAAATCTAATTTTTTGAAAAAAAAAATGTGTGCTATTCAGTTAAGAATAAAAAAGCTTTTACTAAAGAATGAGAAAGACCAAAAGCTCATTAAAAAGAATACCATAATTAAGCTTATTGAAAGCTTTTGAAAAATCTGTAATTGCAACCACATTGGCGACAGTTGTTACCATAGACCTATAATTTAATTTTTATTCTTAGTCTGAGATAGTTACTATTAGTACCTGTTCTAATATTTTAAGAAGTCGCTTATGAGTATTTTGACAAATCATGCTTATTGCACTTATATTTTGGATGTTTTCTAGGTAAATCATGTAAGTCGTCCATTTGCCTAATGTGGGTAGAATCCAAAAAAAGCTTTAAAGAGAAACACAAATGTTCAATTAAAGTTTGTGAAGCTTTGCAACTAGTTTCGAACTTATCAGACCATCATATCAGGCTCTAAAAATACAATATAAAAAGAAAGTTACAATTTTTCCTAAAAAGAAAAAAGTCATTAATTATTAAAACATAAACCTGGTAGACTGTTGTTAAGTAGAAGAAAAAGGTACCTCTTGAATGCACCAACTCTTTATAATGACAGAAAAATAGTAATTTCATTAAAAAAATTATACGAAACACACAAATATTTGCAAACCAAACAATTCAAAGAAATGGTAATAATTTAACAACCTGTTTATACATTCAAAGTTCATTTTTCCAGAGAAACGAGTAATTACTATATCCAACTATTTACCACCGGCCGATAGGTAGTTTGAATTTTTTCAAGTGAGTTTTTTTATTGTAATCAGCATTCAACAAAGATCGAATACCTCCAGTGGAGTAGTTAATTTCCATTAGAGAATAAAAATTAAATTTATTTTTAATTTTATCCGAAGAAATGGTGACTAAACAGAAAATGCACTAAAATAAATTAATTATTGTAAAATATATTATAGAGGAAATTAAAAATTAAAAACAAAATTAAAAAAACAAACATTGTTTTTTATTTCGAACTAAGGCTTATATTTTGAAGCTTACAGTCTGAGTAACGATCTAAGAGATCTGATAGAGGAAAAAAATAGAGCCCTTAAAAAAGCCCGAAGAACCCAGGATGCAAACCATGAAATAAGAGCATACTTACTGAAAGAAGAAGTAAAAGAAAAACTGAGAAACCACAGAAGCGAAGAATGGAACAAACGAATCAACGATCTAGATCCACAAAAACCAGTACTCTGGAACATAGCGAAAGCCCTCAAAGAGCACAAAAAACCTATGCCTTAATTGCACGGAGCAAAGGGAATGGCATATACCAACGAAGAAAAAGCGGAAGCAATGAAAAATACAATGGAATTACAATTCATGCTCAACGAATACCCTGACGAGGACATGGACTTCTCAGACAGGGTAGAAGACGAATTAGAAGAATTCGCAGAAGAAGAAGAAAACAAAGGATTCACCTCACCTGAGGAACTTAGGAAGATTATCAGATTTATATCACCAAAGAAAGCACCGGGTATCGACGGAATCATAAACAGGGCCATAAAATGCATGCCAGCCAAAGGAATTATGCACCTGAGAAGCATAATAAACGAAATACTAAGGATTAAAATACTTCCCAACAAGATGGAAAAGAGCCGAAGTTGTCATGATCAGGAAAGCGGGAAAAAACCCCATCTTCCCACAAAACTATCGCCCAATAAGTTTGCTACCTTCGATAAGCAAAATCGCAGAACGAGTCATCTTAAGACTTATTAAGAAATAAACAAAAGAATTAAACATAATACCAGAGGAGCAGTTCGGATTCAGAGAAGAACATAGCACAGAACAACAAGTCTTGAGATTGGTTAAATACAACACTCAAGGATTTAATCAAAAAGAATGCACCGGAGCTAGAGTCTGGCACGAAGGCCTAATATACAAAATGAAGGGAGCAGGATACCAGAAAGGCCTACTTAAACTTCTATGTAGCTATCTCAAAGAAAGGAAATTTTAAATAAAGGTAGCAAACGTTAGATCCAATGAAGGAAGCCGGGAAGCGGGAGTACCCCACGGAGCGGTACTATCCTCACTGCTATACAGTATATACACATCCGACATACCCAAAACACAGAACACAATAATGGGACTATACACAGACGATACTGCTATAGCAAAGAGACAATGTAACAAGAAGACAAACACCAGACACCAACATCGAAATAGACGGAGAAGTTATCCCTTGGACAGACAAAGCCAAATACCTGAGCGTAACTCTAGATAAAAGACTTACCTTCACTGACCTCGTCAATACTGCGGTGGCAAAGGTTAAACAGGCGAGATCAAGGCTATGTGGACTACTCGGACGAAACAGCAAATTAAATCTCAACACAAAGATACGATTCATAAGGAGCATCATAAAATATCACGATCAGGCAAGCTCTGAACGCTCCATGGTATGTGAGAAAAGAGGACATACACAGAGACATAAAACCAGAGAAGGTACTAGAGATAATGGACGCAAGAGCCAGAAAGTTATTCGAAGAACTACGGACTCATCCGAATACAGAGCTCAGAGACCTGACGGACTATACATCCGAAGACTACAGAGGATACAGAAGACCAAGACAATAAATAGAACACATTTTGGAAAAGCCGGAATTTTATCAGGGACAGCTCTAGAGAAAGGATCACCTTGTGTAAAGTTAGTTTTACCACTGGCGGTAGGATGGGCCTTGCATGAGGGCAGCGAAAAGCACACACACACTTGTCGACAAAAACACAACCGCGAAAGACAAGGGAATAAAGCCAGAAGAACTACCCCTTCGAACCGAGAAAGACACTCCTGGAGCCGCCCGCAGAATTAAAGGTGGGAAGGGAGAAACGTGCGCGACGCGAAATAGCGATGAGGTCCTGTCGGACTGATAGGGGGTGGTAGAATGTTCTACTTCGCATAGACTCCCAGACTTCTCATTTTATGGGGAGATCTGGAAGTACATGGTTAGTGGGACGGGGTTTCTCAGTGTTTTCAAAAAAAGTGCCTTACTGATATATACACATTGAAAAGGTCGGAGGATATATTTTTACAAAGGGACATAACATGGTTCTGAATTTTTTGGATAACTGATAAACGACTTATGTTTTTAAATATTGAACAAAATTTACCGAGATTTCAAAAATAAGAGAGTGTTTATTAAATTAAATTAAATTTTCTTACCGGTACATAAAACACTCCATGACTCGCCTAGTCAATTATAGCACAATTATAGCCGCTTAGTACCCCCATATCCTAAAACCTTATGTTTTGTAAACCTCATAGATATTATAAAAGTTTCTTGTTAAGAAAAAAATACTTTTTTCTTAAACTGTTAAATTAATAACTCTTACGTGTCTGAAAAAATTAAGTATTTGTAACTGTTTAGCCTTAAAATCTAGCCCAAGAAAAAATATACCTACTGTTAAAAATAAAAAATTAGTTATTAAACGTAAAAACAAATAAAATCCATCAATGCTAATCCAATAAATAACAACTCCTCATGAAGCTGAACTTCTATTGTTTACAATGTAAATTTAAATTAGAATGGAATTAGAAAGGTGAAACATAATTTTAGACACTGTCAAAACAATGTAATTGTTTAAGTAAACTCTTAAAATGATCACAATTCTAAAATCATAAATAAAATTTACATATATGATCAAAAGTATCAATAAATTATGTACTTATCAAGTAATGTCATTATTTAATAGGGTTTGATTTATAATGTTGGTAATTCTAAAATGTCTCCAATTATTCAATCAACACAGCCAAAACGACCGAGTAGATCGAAATTTTCTCGTCCTTATTCTTGGTACCACTCGGAAACAACTTTGACAATAGATACACAGTAAAAAAGTATGGATTTATAAATTCAAAATTCGTGGTAATAAAAAGTAAAAACAGTGAAATAATTTAAATTGTTGATAATAAACAGAAATCAATTTTCATAGACATGTAGTACTCATATCTTATACTGTTTCGATTAAAAATTTAGAAGATTCTTAAACATACCCTTAATTATAAGCTTAATTTGTGTATGTTTAAGTATATTTTTTTTATTCGCTTTTAAATTATATTGCAGTTGTTTCGCTAGAATTGATATGACAATCTGCCGATGCTAATTCTAGCGAAAAAGCTGTCATTATAATTTAAAAGCAGTCAACAGACCACCATCAGGCTCTTAGAAAAGAACTTATAGTATCAGAGAAAAATTTCAAAACATATACTGATATAAATAAGATAAAATATCATGCTTTCTGACACTATATGTTCTCTTCTTAGAGCCCGATGATGGTCTGTTGACCGAAACATGTAGCAATGATATTTTATTTACCACTAAATTATATATTGTGGGATGAATTAAAGTTTTATTGCTACTATCATTGTATAAACAGCTACTATCAAAAAATCTTGTTAGGTCAGAGAACATGCAAAGAAATACGAATGGCTTGTACCATCTTAAATAATCTATTTAAAGACATACCTTTTTAGATTAAAACTTTTAGCTTCTAATTTATAATTTATTTAGTTATATTTTAATTAAAAATAATTATTAAAGCTATGTTTAAAAAGTAAAATCTTTGTATTGGGTTGTGAACACTTTGCACTTTGCTTCACACCCTAAAAGATGGTATAAATAACAGTAGAAGTTCTAAAACATTAAATATACTAGGTGATATACAGGCTACGGAGACCTGTACGATTTCGTCAACTTAGTCAGTTTGATAGGGGTCGTATAGTGGGACTTCGGGAAGCTGGATTTTCTTTTCGGGAAATTGCAGTTAGAGTGCTTGGAGAAGGCCGTACGCAAAGAGCAAGGGGCTCTGGAAGCCCCCGTAGAACAACAGACCGTGAAGATCGCCGCCCAAGATTATTGGCCTTAGAGGACCGTTTCTCCACTACCAGGTCCATTGCAAATGAATTTTTTGCAGAACACGGAAGAACTATTGCCCTGCGAAGTGCTTACCGACGAATAAGACGTTTTGGCCTGTTTTCATATCGACCACACTGGGTCCTCCCTTT
The DNA here is from genome assembly GCA_035357415.1 of Ophraella communa. NCBI lineage: Eukaryota > Metazoa > Arthropoda > Insecta > Coleoptera > Chrysomelidae > Ophraella > Ophraella communa. The sequence continues at coordinate 35,045,677 of CM068983.1, forward strand.
AACTCCAGAACACCGACGTAATCGCCTTGAGTGGTGCAGAGAACGGTCACTCTGGGATCAGGAATGGAACAATATTGTCTTTAGTGACGAGTCTCGATTTTGTTTAGACATGCACGATGGCCGAGCGAGGGTTAGAAGACGACGTGGTGAAAGGAGAAATCCACGATTTTTTGTTAAAAGACATGTTCATCAAACTGTTGGAGTTATGGTTTGGGGTGCTATAGCTTATGGTTCGAGATCACTTTTAATCTTCATCAGAGGTAACATAAACGCGTAGCGTTATATCCAAGAAGTTTTAGAACCCCATCTTTTACCCTATCTTGACACCCTGGCAACTTTATAACAAGATAATGCCCGACCACATGTCGCAAGACTCACAATAGACTTCTTTCAACATAATGATGTCACATTGTTACCTTGCCCACCAAGATCTCCCGACTTATCTCCAATTGAGCAAATTGAGTAAATAATGTAATAGTATATTCAAATTTCGTAAACAAGTATAAAAAGTTCAATATTATTAACCCAATGGGGATGAAGCTATTTTGTAATGAAAAAACAATTGCATGTATCCAAGATATACTTGCTAAACAAGATGACCCGAACTTCCTGTACAGGTGAAAAATAATTTTTATAATTATGTGTTTTAAATAAAATTATTCAACAATTAGTACTTTCTGTGTTCATTAAATTATGTTAGTAGGTACTTACTAAAATGACATATGTCAGATATATAAAGGCTGTAGTTCGTATGATCTTCTTTAATTGGATGGTAATGGACATTCTATAAGTATGTGTTTAATTACTAATTTGCAGTTGCATTTTTCACATTTACGGTTTTTTGGTGGCATTGTTCACGATTTAACTGAGTTGTTTACTTCTCTGAATTTGGTGGTAGAACATATCCATTTATTTTACAAGTAATGTGTATTGTTTATAAAAAATAATCGTTAGCGTTTTTTATTATAGCTTTTAAGATATAATTTACTTTTTTTAAACATTTTTATTTATAAATTGGCAAAACCATAATTTCTTTTAGGTTATATTTTGATCTGAGGTTTTATGTTCTCTCACCGCCTTAGTTAATTTCAAAATTGTATAATAAAATGCACACAATTACCAACTGTAACTAGACGAGTGTGGAAAGAGATTTCATTTCCACACTTCGATGAGTGTAAACGCAAATTGTAAAAAAAATATTTAATCATTCAGCACATTATTTTTTTTTTATATTTTAAGCCTTTTAAAATATAGCTTGGTTGTGTAGTGAAATTTTAACTGTGTAATGAGTAATATACAGAAAGAAGAAACTGAAGACTAAAGAACGACTTTATACAATACTGACAGAAAAATTCTTGGCATCTTGGCCATTGCAGAAACAGAAATGCCTTTCAACACAACACAACAAGTTGACGCTCATTTACAATTGCGCACACGTATCTCGTATTTATTCTCAAAGCTAAAAAAATCTTTAAAATATCCAATTAGTAGTTGGTAATGTGCAAGATAAGATAGTTTTTCAGATGAGTTGGCTACGAACAGATAATCTGGGTGGTGAAGACCAGTTTTTTCGCGGGAAACGGCAAACAATGTCATCTTAGAGGCCAAGGTACTCTCGATACGACCAGTAGGTACTCAATACTATTGTTTACTTTTATTTGTAGCATAAAATTGTAAATTGTAACCTGTTATATGAGTCACAAGTAATCGGAGAGATTTTTCTTTCTGCATGGAAGCAGGAAAGATATGGTAAAAGGGACACATCAATTTATTATTTATTTTTACACCTTTTGTCATTCTACTTTATAGAAACTTTTACTTTGCATAAAAGTTTACAGATTTGTGGAAAATGTTATTAGATTCATAATTTATTAATTATTATTTAGGTACTTTATTTTTATTTTTTTAGATAAAATTGGAGCAATGTTTGCAATTAATTATATTCACTACAACCTATTAACTTCAAATTCAAAAAAATGAATTACAGTAGAAAAAATTGAACTTTACCCTGACATCACTAAAAGCGAACAGTAGTAAACACCAACTTTATAGACCTCATATTTTTCAACTGTCAGTAGAAATCCATCAAACAATTATGCACAAATATCTATCAATAGACCAGGCAAATTACACTTGGAGACCAAAAAAAAAAATTAACAGAATTCCATTAGTGGGAAATGGTCAAAGGGATTGTAAAAACCTTAGAAAAAATCAGCTGCCACCTCGAGGACTGGCGAGGCGAAAATGCGAAGGGATGAAAGGGGTGAAAATCGTTTTTAGCGATTTCCGGCGAAAGTTGACCTCCTAGCAAAAAATATTCAATGCAAAAGTTGTAGATCTTGAAAAGATATACAATTTTTATTCATGTCATTTTTTTTAACTAACCTCAAAATTTCGAGAAAAATGCTGAAAACCGTGTTTTTAGTTTTTTATTTTTCATTCAGGCAAAAGTTATGAGATTTTGACGAAATAACTTGTAATTTTTTCAAAGAGATACTCAAATTTATTGACAAAAACACCCTTAACGTCAAAAATAGCTGTGTTCAAGCAGAAACGTCGTACAGCGCACAGCAACGTCGCATTTTCAACGTTTTTTCACATACTTTTTGTTTAAAAAATAAAAAGTTATACTCGCTTCACAAAAACTCGGTCAAAAATGCAAAAAATCCAAAAAGTAGCTTTTGCAAACACGCATTTTCATTAATCATCGATAATTTATTTAAATTTCAATTGAAATCAAAAAACTAATTGCACCATTCGATTCTGCGGAAAAAAAACACAAAAGAAACTCTAATTCAATGATTTTGCCGCTCTATTTCAGAATCCTTCTTCTTGCTTTCTTGGTATTGGTACCATTCTTGCCAAGTTTTCTTGCTAATTTTATGTCGAAATGAAATAATAATGTGTGTTGTTAACTTTATAAATTCTACTTCGTCGGGGTAAGACTTGTTTAATTTTGACTTGATTGTAGAACAATCCGTATAAATATCGCCGTGAAAATCTTCTTTAATTTCGTTCAACGAAAACTGACTTTCTGTTGCTTTTTCTTCAATGTAATTAACAAGATGGTCCATAAAACCTTTCGTACTTGCGGATGGATGACCTCCGACTTGATCTGAGTCTTTGCGTGTAGAATCGCGCCATACAATCTGAATGGTATCGAGCTCGTAGTACGTTAACTAGATCGGGAATGTTTTTAAAACGAGCGAATAAGTTCTTATTAAAGATATCGGAGCCTTCTCTTTTTGGTAGAGCTGTCATAATTTTTTCTCTAGTTTCTTTTTTTGTACCGTACGAAATTCTCGTTTAGAAGCATCACACGTGCCGGCACAAAACAAAGATTTTGAAAATTAAAACCGAGCGTATCCTGGGTGATCTGTCTACCTTCTGCATATTTTCTTCCGTGCTCTTTAACAGCGGCGTTTATCGCACTATCTCTATTATACTTCTTTTGACAAGGAACGTGTACCCATGCTGTTGTCAGTTTTTCCAGTTTCATGTACTTTTTATCACTTCTTTGCTTACTTGAACTTACGAGATTATTTATGACAGTTTGTTGAATCGACTTCATTGAATTACAGTTTCTTTCTCGAAAAATTTTGTATTTTTTTTTCGACCCAAATTGTGTTAATTTGCACAAGCAATAATACTTATACGTTCTTTTCAACTCTAATTATGATCTTCAAATGTTGGAAAAAAAAGCGACAAAATCGTTTACATGTGTGTATACGTAAGAATTTTTTCTACTATTGTTACAAACCCCCCCATTTTGTAACAGTTTTGTATGACTGAAAATTGATCTTTTAAAAAATTGTTATAAAAAGTAGGTGTTAAAGACTTATGCCTTTGTACAAATATTGCCCGTAACCGGTCCACCCGATGGGACGAGGCCACGCCGGAAAGAAGATGTCAAGTTGTCAGGGATATGACAACAACAACAATTTTTGTTTCTTATGAGAAATGAAACCGGAAATCCTACGTGAACAAACCGCGGATACTAAAACGAAAACTGAAAGATAATTAGTTGTATCAAGAAAGCTGTACGAAATATGTAAAAGATACATGGAAAAAAGGAAAATAATAGAGGATAAGAATATTCAAAGCTTCTTTCTTAATTTCCAGAACAATAAATGTACCCGTCAAGTTGTTGGGATAAACAAGTTAGCATACGTACCAAAAATTGCTGAGTTTTTGAAACTATACCTGATGCCACCCAATATACAGGTCATTGTTTTCGGAGAAGCTCTGCAACGCTGCTTGTAGATGCAGGAGGAGATTTGCTGCCACTTAAGAGACATGGGGGCTGGAAATAGTCCACAGTAGCAGAAGGCTACGTAGACAAATCCATGAGCGCAAAAGCTGACAAAATAATCTCTTCGATTTGTCCGGATGAGAAGAAAATGTATCATTAGACGATATTAATCCCAACGCTCCAGAAAATTCGGGAAAATTCGGGAAAATTCGGCAATGCGCACCTCCAGCAGCCAAAAATACAGAAAAACTGGTGATGACTCATGAATCAACTTCGACTAATGTAGTAGAATTGGGCAGTGTATTCGAAAAGTCTGGGTCGTTTGTATTCAATAGCTGCCAGAATATAACTATAAATATAAATGTAAATAAAAAAAAGTACTTACTCAGATATCAGACTTTCAGTAGTAAAAAAAGTATAGTACAAAACTCGTGTTGTAATGATACCTTATTAGGCATGCATGGGATAATTGATCCTCTTCCTTATTGAATAAGCAGCCAGTTACTGTCATTCAAGAGCGGTCCAAACATAAAATTGTGACACCTTTTGCCAGAAATTTAAAGACCTTTTGATGTGCTTGTAAGCACATCAAGTACATCCGTAAGCAATGGTTTCAATAAAGCCAGACAGCGCCGAATGCTGAAAATTTTGGTAAAATAATAATTTCTCAAAGCACAGATTTTGAGAATCCATCTGTTTCACCGAATATAACTACATTTAATTGGTTTATGTGAGTCTGTGGGTTCAAGCAGATGTTTTTGCAAATACTTTTTATCGTATCCTAATTCAAAAATTCTCATTGTTTGACTCATATTATATTTTGGACATTTAATTTTGAAAAAACCAGATTTTTTTTAATTTAGGTAATTTTGTTTTTACATTCAACGATTTTGAGCCAATATTATTAGGTGTTTTAAATAAAATTAATGCAGATGTAACAAAGTAAGAATTAGCATAATAAATTGAACTTTTGCAGTTCATACTGGAACTGAAAATTAAAATAATAGCAAAAGTAATTGAAAATATGCTTCGAAATTGATAAACACGTTTGATACAGAAACATTTATCGATAAATATTTCCTACCCAAGAGAACTATGAAGAATACATATACCAGTAAATAAAAAATTCAATGTTTGCACGAAAATTAATATTTTTTCCACTGATTCAACTGCTCCTTCGCCAAATGTTCCAACATATTAATCATTTCACAATGCAAATTATGGCGAATGCGCTGTTAAAATTGATTACCATTAATTATTAAAATAAATGTATTCAAAAAATAGCAAACTAGTACGATTAAATGTTGTACAGAACAATATGTTTAAAAAGTAACCGTTTAGTGTCTGATGTGTTATTAACTTACCCTTTTATACAACAAAACAAAAACAACAATGTGGCTTCTTTTAAATTAAAAGTAATGATTTATTTTAGACTTACACTATTGATCTGATGGTTTGATACCTCTGGTTTGATACCTCTTCTATAATAGCTTTGATTATATTACCTCTGAAATGATGATAGTTGATAAGTTAATCACTGTTGATACTAACGGCCGATTTCATAAAGCAACTTAAAGAATACGTTATGCCAAAATGGTCCATTAAAGTTAAAATGACGATTTTTCGACTTTAAATCTCTTAAGTGTCATTTAGCTATAAGATAATGTCAAATTTTAAATATGTGCCAGCAAAGTTTGCTAGTTTTGCGTTATTTAATCATTGATCATAATAATAAAGAATAATTTTCAAATGCCTTAGTTCTAGTTAAAATTCATTTGATAAAGAATTTATTTATATTAAAAGATCAAAAGTGTATAGGAAAAAAACAAACTGTTTTGGAAAATATGCAAACAGTTTCAGAATTTATGGGAGTATCCAGAAGTTTAGCTAGCAGGATTATCAAAAAGGTGTATCTATTGCTATTGCCTCGGTAACCCGACAACACATTCGCATGCATGAAAATAATCGAGAAATAGAAGAAGTTGGAACATTTTATGAAATAGCTTCATTTCTCAAGACCATCGGTGCAATTGATTGCCCAATAATTGAAATTGATTCTCCTGGTCGACATGATGCAGAAATATTCTGATGTAGAAAATCTTATTTTGCAATAATAATTGTTTAGACAGTAAGCGATACTAAATGAAAAATTAGATGGTCAGGTTTGGTGCATAATAGCAGTTTAAAACAAAAATTAGGTATATTTCATCAGTATATGGTGACAGTGCATATTCTTTAAAGTCGTATCTTATGACTAAATCACAACAAACCAGAACACCTGGTGAAACTGTATATAATGAATCTATAATAAGGACTCGAAAATGTAGTAGAGCGTCAATACGGTTTATGGAAAAGTCAAATTGCCGGTTTAAGGGTTGGCATCAGATTAAAACTGGAAACCACAATGGCAGTCGTATATCTGCAGTTTTTCATAATATATTTACGGATAAGATTAATTAGAGTAAAATAATAATCAATTACTACATAAAACATTAAAAATTTGATAATTAATGAACATTTCTTTTTATAATAATCTTGTTTTGCAGTCCAATCAAATTTTTACAAATACTTCTAACTGCTAAATTTTTATGAAAAATTATAGATTCTTTTAGTGATATATCGATAAACATTGATATTGAGATGCGATGTTTATATAAATATCGATATATTTTTTAAGTGCAATCCGCTATTCTGATTCTAAAACACTGTACTTTATTAAAAAAATAATACCTAATAACCTAATCCAACCTCACCCCTATTCTAAATCTAAAATACTCACTCCCCGACCAACTGACACAGATCAAAGTGTATTATATGTTAATATATCACCTTAGTAGAGAATTATTGGAAACGTTAAAAGATAAATGCCTTATTATGGTCGTTTTGAGAATGACAGGTACACTTGTTCATTGGAAAATATTCAATAAAGGAACCATAATAAAATACTGCCTCCCCTTATTTATGACTAGATACTGTAAGTATTTAAGGTTTCCTTATTTCCTTAATTTGCCAAAACTAACCCAATAAAAAAGTTTCTCAACTCAAGTAATCTGTCTGTATTTTCAGTTTGAGTTTAGTTTTATGTCGGTATAGTGCTGCGTAAAATACACTTTGATCTGTGTCAGCTGGTCGGGAAGCGAGTATTTAGTAATTATTTATCATTCCAAACTAATATATATATATAACACTAAATACTCACAGGTCCATCCAGGGAGAAAACTACAGAACTACTCAGCCTAAGTAGAACCCAATTGAGAAAGGCAGTTGGACTGCTTACAGGACACTGCCATCTCCGAAAACACATGAACACAATAGGACTCGCTGAGGACCCATTGTGCAGAAAATGTGGTGAGGAAGACGAAACTCCTCTTCACGTAATATGTCACTGTCCGAGCCTTAAGTGGCTTAGACAGAGACACTTTGGCATTCAGTTTCCTGAGCCAGAGGAAATCGTGAAAGCGAATATCAGGGACATTCTAGAATACATGAAGGAAACGAACCTGGTATGATTACTTCAGGGGGGTACAATGAGCCTAGAGCTCCAGTACATGCATGAAACGCACCCCAGAAGAATAGAATAGAATAGAATAACACTAAATATAACAATTTATTGACAAATAAATATTTATCAAAACTACAGAATTATGTACATATGGTCAACACATCTAATCAATCCGATAAATCGCACGAATAAACATCGAAAAAAATCGATACATCGATTCCCTATTTCAAAACAGAATAGATTGTTTCGTTATATAGGTCAGTAGGTTTTGAAAATGGCTCATTGTAATCATTGCAGCTTTTTAAAAAGTATTGGTTTAAATAAAGCTGATGTGCAGTTTCCACGTTTCGGTATCCGAAAATCTGTATTGTGTAGCGCAAACGAAAAATAGTTTCAACTTTAAAAATTAATTTTGAGAAAAATGTGAATACTCAATTCTTTGTTTGTAAACCATAATTAAATTTTTAATAGAAATTTGAAGGTTGGCCAGAAGTGGCTTTTGTTAGTAACTACCACAATTCGAAATGAAAAATTAATTATTTTACTCGTTGCGACAATTTCAATACTTTCCATTATGAGACAGAAAAAATTTCCTTTGTGATTTTCAATTAAAATTAAGGTTAAGTTATGCTATTATTTTACCTATAGTTTTATTGCAACATTGTATTACAGTGATATAAAGAATTAAATTATTAAAACTGTTTTGTTATCAATATTAAATTCAGTAAATTAATTATAATGATAAATGGTTAGTGTGCTTTATTAAGAAGTCGAGATCAAATAAAATAATAGACACATTCTAACAAGAATAAACTTAAAAAATATTCAACCAATATTTAAAAACATAAAATCCAGGTAGTAGAAATGTCAATAACGATTATTAAAGTTTAAAATTAAAATAAAGTTTAACTATCCAATAAAATAATAAATTTTTATTATACAATCCTTCTACAATCCTTCTGCCATTGTTTATCTTAAGGACGTTTGCTGGTTTATGGTGATTGTGTGAATCTGTTCCATTATTAGTACGGGTGGAAGTCTCAACAAACCTTGTGGACAATAGTGATACTTTGAAAACTATTTTTTAAAAACGTCTTACTTCCTTGTAAGTCCTGGGTATCCAGTCTGTTTTATCATCATCCAACAAAGTCAAACAAAAAACTGTTAATATTATCTTAAGGATGCATCATGCTAATTTCAAATGCATTTTCAAGTTTATTTTTTTATCTTCAGAACACCTGTCATACTGTATTATAGCGCTATATCGCATTAAATAGTTATGTGTGTTTTGAGAAGGGTTTTTTTTTTATAAATGCAGCAATGTAGCTGTGAACAGTTTTTTTATTCATGAAATGTAGGGAGAGCTAGAAAATACAATTACCGAAACCAAATTCTATAATTGGGATATTTTGGAAATGTAACCGAGCATCCACGACTCCCTTTTTGAAAACTATAAAGTTTTTGAGAATGAAAGGGGCGAAAGTAGTTAGTTATAGAAGAGGTAGACGCCATTGATTTGTAGGCGATAAGCAAGTGTGATCAGCTTACTTTCTAGATTATAGTTTATTTCTTATCAGGTCACTTATGTAATCCAAATCCAAATCTTCCCATTCTTCTATTAAAACATTTTTCAGCTCATCAAGGTTGTCTGGAGCGATATTACTAGTTTTTATGCGCCTGTCACTGTTACTTTTTGTTTTAAGGGTACAGTATAAAATAAAATGTTATGCGTCACACGTCCTGTAAACTTTTACAGTTCTCGTTTCGAATTAACTCAGTCGTACTATAAAAGTGTACTTACCGGACCAGTAACGTAATAGTATTATACGTTACAAGGTCGGTAGGTGACTTATTACAGTACGAGTTAGTTTACGAGTACTGTAACAATATCTAACGACCAATAGTTCGAAACTTGACTAGTTAGGTACCTACGTCAAATTACCTTAACTGTCAGTTACTGTCAAATCATTCAAAATTTTAAAATATACTATTATAACTGTTAATGTGTGTTTAAATAAAAATAAAGTAAAATAGATATGGATATGATTACAAACAAAGCAGCAGAGGCAACTGAAAATTTAATTCCACGTAAATCATCACAAAGATATAATAATAGTATATTGTGTATCTAGGAGTAAAAGCGATACATTCCCGGACGACAATTGTTAGCCGAGGCAAAGCCGAGCCTTGGAGTCTGGGAATGTGCTTTTACTCCGAGGAGTACATACTATTTTATCTGAAATCACATTCAATAATGCGATTTTCCATTTAAAATTGTGTGCTTTCCTAAAACGTCAAAGTAACAACTACAAACCCAAAAAATCAAAAGTTTTGAGCCTTGAGCATATTGAAATCTTTATTAATCATTGAACCAAGTAGAACATTGGGGATCTAAACTTTTAATTAAAATACCTGTTAATAAAACTAATAAACCAGGGTCTTTTGTAATAAATAAGACATATATACCCTTTTATAGAAAATATGTAGCAAGGGAGACAGATTTTTCTAGGCCTGGTCCGGGAAAAATTTTCCTGTACTGTCCGAGAAAGTTCGTTGCCCAGCAACAATAGTATATTGTATACCTAGTAGGAAAAGCAATAGGAAAGGCAATACGGAGTCCGGGAATGTGGCTTTTCCCACGAGGTCTACATACTATTTTTCCGAAAATCGGGAATCATTAAAATTGCGGTAAATTATTACTAATCATATTAAAAATTTCAAATAAACATTATTATTTTTCCCTTAAATAAAAGAAGCCACGAAACATTGTTTCGTAACTACGGAAACGAAGTACATAATTTTAAATTGTCGAGTGAAAAGTTTATTTGTGGCGTCTTTCCAAAGTGTTGACTTTTTAACGTTTTAAAAAGCCAAAGTAACGTGTAAAATGATGAGTGATGATGACTGTTCCATTTCCCAAGTTCTTCCAGTTTTCAATACTTGTACTAATTGTCAAATAACAGTAAATAAAACAAATAATAAGTAATACTTTTAAAATATAATGTTAACCTTGTTTGTGCTGAAAGTTTTAAAAATAAAATTGTTTAGGAAAAAACCTGTTCGCATTTATGTTCTAAAGTTTACTGTATGGAAATAAAATTTCCTTACAGTACAGAATAGTATATTGTGTAACAAGTGCGCAAAAGTGCTAATTTCACACGAGTGAGAAATTAGCATTTGCGCACGTGTTGCACACTGTACTTTTCCTACGACCACCATCCAAAACAACCACCATCCAGAAAACAAACAAACGATCGTGTTGCACACGATACTTTTTTATGAGCACTTTTTCTAACATGGCATAGCTTTTGGCGGTGAAAATTTCTGCATTTCATTTAAATAAATTACTAAAGATCGTATTTAAAGATTTATTAAATATTACAGTAGGTAACAAATTTACGTTTTAAGAAACGTATTTTAAATTTAACTTTCCTTGCATGGGATTTTTCACTTAAAATTATAATGAACTGTAAAATGGGAACAGTTCTGGATCTTTATCCCTGGTGTTGGTGTTTCCGACAAGTTTTCGGTTATTGTTAATAAGTCATTCGTAGCTGATGTTGAGGGAACAGGAACAGAATCAAATTTCTCTAATTATTCATCGACTCTACTAGATAACGAGATTGACAACTTGCTGCAGGTATTTATTTTGGGTATGCCTAATGTCACTTTGGCTATGCTTTATGTTACTTTGGCTATGCCTTATGTCACTTTTCCCACAACTTTTGTTGCTATGAGAAATTGCTGATTTTGCGTACTGTAACCAATGTGCAAAATAGTGTTTTGGATGGTGGTCGTAGGAAAATGAATATTTCCTTACTGTTATTTTCGGTTGCAGGCAACAATCAAGTTGGTGGAAATATTGACTTTTTCTTTCAAATATGTTGTCAAAAATGTTATTATTTCTTATCGATTTTCGGAAAACGAATTTATTAGAATAGCGTAATTTGGGGCCCGAAATAAGTCTGAAAAAATAAGTATTCCGAAACGATTTCAGAAAAAAAATATTGTCTTCCCTTAAGCAATCAATGCAGCGTTGCTAGGCAACACATTACAGTACCTGATACCGTAGTGTTCTACTTACCGGCGCCAAATTGATTATAGGGAAGTGTATTTACTGGATGAAATAAATATCTATTACTTGAATGCAAGCTTTCATGGCTGCCAACCAGAGTCAAATTTTTAAACGTATTTCAATACACCCGAGTAACATTTAAACAATAACAAAGAATTCCAGTAGGAGCCGTAAAACGAATGTTATTTATGTCGGTAATTTTAAAATCACCATCCGAACTAACCGCCGGCACACAATCGTATTCCAACATTATGCGTGAACCGTCATTGTAGCGATCCCTTGTTGGTTTTTTAACTCGTGCATTGGGTAAGTTCTCACAATGCTGCGTTGTCGTAAACTATGCACCCATTCGATATGCAAGCCGCATCTTCAATACTCTTCTTATTACTCTTTCTTCGTTTCTTCTATTCCGTCTTGTTCTTGTTCTGTAATGGCCGATTGAACTCTCTCACAGTAGAGCCATGCAGTCTACAGCTATACATGTCCGCAAAAGGACTTCCAGGAGCTGAACAAGAAACAAGAAATGTCATACCTACCTGCTAGTGGCGCACGGCCGGGTAATGTCACGATTTTTTTACTGTGGGAACAATATCCTGTTTAAAAATTTTGAATTCGAGTATTTTTAGGTCATAACTGTTCCGGTAGATTTTATTTACACAAAATAAGTGGTTTCATTATTGATTTATAGAATTTCTCACTTTAGAAAAAATATCTATTATCTGAGAACTGATGCCACAAAAAAAAGTATCGCGTAATTTTAAAAATTGAATTACGGTGTAAAATAAAATATCACATTTTTCAGAATATTTTACTTTGAGTGTATTATTTACATTTAAAAATTTCTTGTATGCAGTAGGTACGTTTGTTTAATTTTTCATTTGGAAGTGTCTAGAAACGTTTTTAGTAAAAATGAGTAATTCAACCCCAGAACAAGCAGCTCAAATAGTGGCTTTAGTTGAAGATGGACGATCTCAGCAATATGTTGCTGAAGTCACGGGAATCAACCGATCCAGCGTTTCTAGAGGCTTAAGAAGGTTGAGAGAAACTGGATGTTATAATAGAAGACCAGTTCCAGGACGTCCCAGGTGTACTAATCCTGCAGATGACCGTTATTTAAGAACTCAGACTTTGCGAACTCGTCATGTTACAGCCAGGCAACTGCAAAATGTTCTCTCTGGAGTCTTTAATATTAGAATATGTGTCAATACGGTTAGAAACATATTAAGGAATTTTGAAATTAGACCCAGAATGCCTGTTACTGCTCCATTGTTAACCAGAGCACACCATGTAGCACGTTTAAGGTTCGCAAGAGAACATGTTAATTGGGATATTAACGCCTGGGCTAATATTCTTTTTACGGATAAATCAAGATTTGCACTTTTTGGATCCGATAGATGAATTCCAGTTTATAGACGCGCAGGTGAGCGATTTGCTGTGTAGCAGCCAGAAATTATGGGGGTGGTTCGATTATGGTATGAGGAGGCATCTGTTTTGAAGGCCACACGGAGTTATTTGTGTTTCGTAGGGGATCACTGACAGCTGATCAGTATATAAGGGAGGTTCTTGAGGAAAATGTAGTGCCATTTGTTCCAATCATTGGAGAGAATTTTATTCTAAAGCACGATAACACTCGCCCGCACGTTGCTAGAATAACAATGGAATACCTTCAAGAGGTTGGTATCCAAGTTTTAGATTGGCCAGCAGTTAGTCCAAACCTAAACCCAATTAAACATGTTTGGGACTACCTGGACAGGCGCATAAGAACTCGTAATATCGCTCCAGACAACCTTGATTAGCTGGAAAATGTTTTGAAAGAAGAATGGGAAAATTTGGATTTGGATTATATAAATGACCTGATAACAAGCCTTCCACGGAGAATGCGAGATGTTATTAGAACCAGTTGTGGCAATTCCCGATACTAAAATGTTAAATTTATCGTTTAAATTTTTTTATTTGGTATTGATTGATTTTTCTAGAATAAATGTTAATTTCATTATTTATGCCCATTATTTTTTAAAAATTTTAATTTTAATGAAATAAACTGCTTTGAAACATAATTCCAAATTAATTTGCTATCATTTCCCCAAAAAATTAAAATATAATAATAAAACTTTATTCATAAATCACTTATGCGATACTTTTTGTGACGAGTGTATCACTCAGTTTTACACAAAATATTTCTAGACACTTCCAAATGAAAAATTAAATAAACGTATGGCACATAAGGAATTTTAAAAAGTAAATAATACAAATAGGATTTAGAATTAATTTTTTGTTTTTCAGCAAAAAGGCTGTGAATATTTTAGGCTTTTATACATCTAAAGGATACCATACACTCATATTAAAATATTCTGAAAAATGCGATATTTTATTTTACACCATAATTCAATTTTTAAAATTATGCGATACTTTTTTTGACGAGTAAATAATTCTCAAGAAATAATTTATAAATATTAAGAATTATTAATCAGAAGTATAAGGCAATGTATTTATTTCATTTATTTATTTAACTAAATATTATTGGTACAAATTTTATATTATATTTTGCAATAAAATTATGTTATTTGTAACTGAAAATATAATATAGATACTATGGCTTTGTCATAAAACCAAACCGATGTTTTTACTTTTCACTTTAAGAATTTAGTACGTTGTTGCCTTGCTCATCTCAAAATCCATTTACCTTTACGTGCTACTATCCGGAAAAATTATTTTTTCCCAATTGAAATCAAGTACTTAGAGGTACGTTTTAGGAGATAATATAAAATATTCTATTTTCCGGATTAAAATCAAGTGTTCCTTTTAAGGCACAGTATGAAATACAAGTAATTATTAGATAATACCTTATTTTACACCTTTGCAATTGCTTAATAGTAAAATATGTCATAAGTCCGGGAAACGCATTTTTACAGTACGAGTCCGTAAGTAATTTTGAGACTGTAAAAGTTTCCTGGTCGTATGTCGTAATGCGTTTTATTTCATACTGCAGACCCGTTTTATTTAATACTGCAGACACTAACACTGTTACTAATAAAAATCTCTTATTCTTACCTTATTCCTTATTTAAACTTAAAATAGTTATCCTAAGTATAAGGTTGGTATAAATTGTTTACAAATAAACTCGGAATAAATGAATTATAACTATTCCCTCTTTATTCCAAAATATTGATTTGGCAACGTAGCAGACGTTGACACAAGCTCATGAAACAGTGTTAAATTAAATGAAGTATGACAGTTCAAAACAGTTTGTAGTTAATTTAAATTATAAATTGTTGGTTGAGTGTGAATAGTTTTGTTGTGAAATTTTCCATTTTTAAGGCGTTGTTTTAAAGTGCTTTCATTGACTATTTCACGCACTTATCAAATTAACCAATAATTAGGAGCTGTGACAGTTAAACGTCAATTCTCTTTGAGAACAAAAAAAATTCCACTCGTTACTGAAATTATCTTATATTTCAATATTTTATTTTACAACTAAACTGAGTTGCTTGAAGAAAACTTAATTACTTTTTTGAAACCAATTATCTCAAATTTTTGCATTGAAATCAGTTATCCGTAAAGGCATTTTTATAAAATCACATATTTTTTCTAGTAAATAGCCTTTGAAATACGACGACATACATTTATTTGTCAGAGTATATTGTAAATGGGTCTATTCTTTTTTTAAAAATTTATCTTTTCCAAATTTATAATTAACAGCTTCTACACCTCTCGTAGCAAACATATTTTTTAGGTTATAATGCACTTAAATAAGGCTTGGGGTAGGTATAACTTAATACCGAGTATTTATTCCAAGTATAAGTTATTCCATGTTTATTGGTAGACATTTTGCCTATTCTGAATTTATTCTCGCTATAAATATTTATACTCCGTTTATTGGTAAGGCTTTTAATCTTACATTTATAAAACAAAAATTGATAATTAAATATGATCATCCATGATGGAAACACTAGTTTCTAAGGTTACTGTTTCTGGTTGATTTGTTGACTTTTGTGAAACGAAATGTCAACAGACAAAATGTCAACAGACAAAATGTCGACAAACAATAACATTCCCGAAGATGTTTTGCGTAAGTTTAATGAAGCTGCCGGCTCTCTGATTCCCACAAAATCATCAGAACGGTACCATAGCGAATATAAACAGTTTTGCGACTGGAAAAGGGTAAACGCAGTCATTAAAAATCAATGAGAAAATAATGCTGGCGTATTTGTTTGATCTGGTAAGTTGCACCTAATATTCTTTTGAAGGAATCATTATTGGTGATTTTCTAGTCGAAGAAAATGTCCAGTTCTTTACTCTGGTTAAAGTATTCAATGGTTAAAGCCATACTACACTTTAATGAAAACGTGGATATATCAAGATTCTCCAAACTTCGAGCGTTACTTAAAAGTCAGTCTGTTGGCTATCAACCTAAACAAGCCAAAACACTCACCAGAGAAGAATTGGTAAAATTTGTGAAAGAGGCACCAGATCAACAATATCTTTTAGCTAAGGTTATAATTTTAGATGTACATTTCAATACTGATAATTTTCTGTTCTTGTTAGATTGTTGGTTTAATGGACGTCGCTGGTGGTTGTCGCCGCGAAGAGATATATAAAATGTCTTTGGTTGACATCCAGGAAACGTCTACATAATTGGTGGTAATCACAATCCCTTTCTCAAAAACAAATCAAAGAATAGTATTTACGGTCATTGATAAAATGGACGGCATAAGTGTTTTGGAACTGTTCCGAAGATACGTTGCCTTGCGGCCCAAAGGTTTAGGTCACAACAAATTGTTCGTGGGATACCGTAATGGCAAGTGCATTTCCCAGCGCGTTGGAAATCACACAGTCGGTGGAGTTCTCAAGAAAATAGCGGAATTTCTAGGATTAGCAAATCCCGAGTTGTAAATCGGGCATAGTTATCGCCGCACATCGGTGACCAGAAAATGCGAGAGCGGAACTTTCCGTTCTCAAAAGACATGGAGGATGGAAGACTTCCTCCGTGGCAGAAAAGTATATTGAGGATTCGTTGGAAGGAAAGAACAAAGTGGCTAAAATGATCCAGGAAGGAGAAAATTTTGTGCAAGTCTTAACTGAGAAATCTAAAGAAATTATTAATACAAGTGCTTGCTCTAGTTCCACTCTCCACGATCGTTTACCGAAAGTTGAAATAACAGATTGCACAATTCATGTTACTTTTAATGTTTAGATTTTCTTTAATTACATGTTTAATTAATTTTGTATTGTTTTCACAATAAATTGTTTGATCCTTGCCTCATTTCATTAGAGTCCGGTAAAAATTTTACTGGACTCGATACCGTAAAGTCTCATTTACCGGACTCAAATCATTGACTTAAACATGGCTGTTACGATGCAGTATGTAATAAAATATTTAAATTAAGCCTTTATAAAACTAATTGTAAATAACATGCTTTTTTATTAAATGATGTGTATATTGTTTTTGTGAGTTCCATACGAAACACTTTTAAGACCCAATAATTTAGACAGATCGATGCGTCTATTGTTGTATGAAGTAAAACAATTTTCGTTTAAGTAACACAAAATCGCTCCTATTATTTGCAAATAAAACCCTTTCAACTTTTAACAAAGCAAGTAAAAGGAAAAATTGACACCCACGGAGGCGGCAACTTGCGGCGGATGAATAGAATGGGACGTCTTTGTGGTTCGCTTCCATGCGCATTGTTTTCCACAAGAGTAAAGTTTATTGTTCACGTTCTTATTTATATTTTGCAATTACAAGCGCTTTATCTATTAAATTAGTATTGATTTAATGGGTTGAGTTTGTCGCTGTGTTGTCGGCGGTACGAAAACAACCCGTTGCCGTCCCCCTCCATCATTCACTTGTTGTTCTTGGTTAAAGTGAAATTTTATATTACAATGGCGTACGTGAACAGATAAAACCAGAACAGGTTTGATAAGAATAATTATTGTACTGGTTAAAGATAAATTCATTGTGCTTTAAATAACGCACTTACATTTTTTTATTCGTCCACTAGTTGGAAATAATGTTGGTAAATACTGCCGCGTTTATTTATAGCAGAGAAAAGTTTTTAGGTAACACCAGACAGACCAAGATTATTTAGATTTGTAAGCTGAATGTAAGGTTTAATTTTAAATAATTACATACCACAACGGCCAATAATCACTTGTTAATTAATGCACTGAAAACTGAAATGGTGTAATATACGAGAAGTAAGAAACACCAAGAATAGTAAACAACAAATCGTGTAAACTAAAATTTCATCTTTTATTTAAAAAATAGATTTTTTAATGCAATGACGACTGTTTCGCTAAAATTAGCATCTTCAGATTAACATATTTAGGTTACATTTTGTTTGTTTGTAGATAAGTACTTGATATTGATTAAGTTTAAGGCTAGACTAAGTATGGAAGTAATAAGACATAACAATGTTAAAGCCTAGATGTTATGAGCCCTAAGGGATTATCCTGGATGTACTTCCCTCTAAGATCAGTATAACTGTGCAATGATATAGAAAAACCAGGAAAAAACTATATCATGCTGATATTTACAATAACTTAATATATTTGTGTTACAATTACGTCTTATCTATGTATAAAATGAAGACTCAATCAAAGCAAACACTTTAAAAGTGGAGAACTTCCGAGATTTATTTGTTTATTAACAACTTTAAATTGTGGATCTGCTAGATGTCTTTTTATTTCAAGTTCTTCAAGGAAATCTAAATTTTGTTTTTTATTACAAGTGTGTAGTATTTGGATGTCATTGATGTGTAAGACTGAGGTTGGATGTTCAAGTAGGTGTTTTGCATAATTTGAATTATCTGGTTGTTTTAATCTATATGCTCTTAAATGTTCGTTAAATCTTACTTCAAAATTTCTTTGTGTTTGATCTATATATACAGCATTACAATTTGGACAATTAATTTTGTAAACACCAGATTTTTTTAATTTAGGTAATTTTGTTTTTACATTTAACAATTTTGTACCAATATTATTTGGTGTTTTAAATGATATTAATGCTGATGTTGCCGAAGCTATTATTTTTGAAATTTTATTGGAAATAGTTCCACAATATGTAATATTTTTATAACTTTTAATTGTTTAGGAAATATTAGGTTTAGTGACACTTTCTGTTCTTTCTTATTAATGAATGTATTTATTAAATGAATTGGGTAGCCATTAGATGTAGCTATTTGTTTTATGATATCAATTTCTTTATCAAAGTTAATTTTGTTCATTGGAATTGAAAATTGCTACTATCATTGTATAAACAGCTACTATCAAAAAATCTTGTTAGGTCAGAGAACATGCAAAGAATAATGAAAAACTCTTCGTTTTACCAAAACTTCCAATATTTATTTAAAAAATTACTTTATTAACTTTTAATGACAGCCGTTTCGCTAGACTTAGCATCGTCAGATTGACATATTGAAGTTACATTTTGTTTGTTTGTAGCTAGGTACCTGATGTTTATTAGGTAGTTATAAGGCTAGACCAAGTATGGAAGTAATAAGACATAACAGTATTAAAGCCTAGATGTTATGAGCCCTAAGGGATTATCCTGGATGTATTTCCCTCTAAGATCAGTATAACTGTGCAATGATATAGAAAAACCAGGAAAAAACTATATCATGCTGACATTTACAATAACTTAATATATTTGTGTTATAATCACGTCTTATCTATGTATAAAATAAAGCTTCAATCAAAGTAAACAGTTTAATAGTATAATAAATTATTCAATATACAGAAAATATTATTCTTAGTAAGATGAACTTCCACAGAGTAAGGGTAGTACAATAAATTTGTTAAGAAACGATTGCAAAGATAAAGGATGTAGTAAGCTTTTTTCTTCGCCAGCCCGTAAAAATTTGGTTCCTTATCTAGCAAGATTATGTTTCTGCCTATCAATTGCACTTTGCTGATACTGATGCAGTTTTCATTGTAGGTTAAGTACTGATTTAAAATATTCTGCTATTTAAAAACCTGTTGCGAATGTTTTACAAACCAAAAGTATGGATTTGGTTATGGTTATAGAAAACATATTGGCCGAATCATCGACGTCATTAATAAAGATAGACAAGAAATTGAGCTAGTGTCTGATGAAATACTAACATTGTTTCCCTGCAACAAGCCAGCTTATCTTGATTTTAAGTTATTTCCCATCCACAACCGCTTCCATAGAACGATCTTTTATTTAAGAGTAAAAATGTGGCTCAACAGCACTATGGAGGACGAGGGGCTGACTGGTTTATATTTGATGAACGCACAACTTGTTAAAGAAAATCGGCACTTTGTTAAAACTGAAGTTTTGAACAAATTTAGAATACAAATCTAAATTGTTTTCAAAAAAATAAGTGTAATTACTGATTTTGTACTGCTATAATTTTACATAGTTCTTTTACTTTCAAGTTTTTTATTTAATTCACCTTTAGCACTTAATATTTCAGTTGTGTGCATTTCCGCTTGAAAGACAATATGGCAATAAAAACAAAACTTTTCAAACAAAATTCAAAATATCGATGAAACACCAAGTTAAACCACAATAATTTAATATAAAAATTATTATAAAAAGCGCTAAGGGTTTCGGTCTTAGACCATCATCAGGCTAAAAATAAAAAGATACTGTTAAGGGACATAAAGACCGGTATATAACAGTAAAATATGTAGTATAGAGGAAAAAGGGTTACTAAAAACACTAGTAGTGTGAGATCCTAAGAAAGGACATAAATTGAAGATCATTCCTTCGATTAAAATTCAACATTATTCATGAATGTAGTTTCCTTAGCTTATACAACGGTCCTGGCAAGAAGCTTCTATTGTAGCTCAAGAGAGAAAATTATGGAGAGCTACGATCCGAGCAATTGAGACAAGATGTCACCATACTTTTCCGAGAGTAAAAGAAGAAGAGACAGAGAGAGAGGGCGGAATCCATTTGGAAAATAGCTACCTTTTGATAATTTTTAGTATGCAACCTCTTGCAACTTTGCAATTACCCATGATAATTTTTATGTTTTTTTTTTTAAATTCCTAAATTACTGCCTCAGTTGAACGTCCAAAACGTTCAGCACCATTGGTGCTCGTAAGACCGCGTTTGAAGTGAGCATTCCTGTCAATAATTGTTAACTTACCAGAATTATAAAACCTTTGAATTACACTGTATAATATTCACATACCTTTGTCAGCAGCAATTAATAGTCTGGAGCTTCATTTATAAATTTCTTAATTTCGTCTGATGTAAATATTTAAGATTTCTTCGAACGATGGCCACCTAAGTTCTCTTTAGAAATGCTCCTAATTTTGCAAACTTAGCTATATCTACATCATTATTAATGTTAATAGGTGTTGTCAACATAAAATACTGTGCCCATAATGTTTAAGATTAAAATTTCTTGGAGATAATACCAAAATACACCGACAGAATATTTTCAGAAAATGAATTTGTTTTCTGCTCTTTACACCATTGAATAAAGGAATTATATGCGAGTTGGTATTTCTCTTTCGATTTTTCCAGTATTAATTTGGCACACATATTATTTACGGCTCCTAAAATATCAGGCGATGTTAAATCTAACTCACTATCACTATTTTCCATGTTATT
The DNA here is from genome assembly GCA_035357415.1 of Ophraella communa. NCBI lineage: Eukaryota > Metazoa > Arthropoda > Insecta > Coleoptera > Chrysomelidae > Ophraella > Ophraella communa. The sequence continues at coordinate 35,067,095 of CM068983.1, forward strand.
TTAAGTAAAAATTCACTTATATTATAATACTATATTGACTTTTGTAAGCTATACTGACAACCAACTGTCAAAATTGTTGTTTATTTGGAGACATAAGATCATAGCCTTCTTACATTAGTTATGTTCTTGTATTTGTTAGTGCACAATGGACATATTGTGCACTAGTTTCCATAGTAACTAGTGCGAAATACAAAGCACTGTACAATATACTACATTTACTAATCAGTGAGAGATTTACAAGTGAAAATTTCAGTATAGTGGCGGGAAAAATATTTTTCAGTCGTAAACAAAGTACTGACTCATATTATTAAAAGACTTTTGCTAGATATTTAAATAAAATAGGCTGTTTGTCTATTATTAGTATTATTAAAAAAATTAAAAACCTAAACATAAATACCTTCTGCACCTTGTTATCGTTCTTGTTATCGCTGACTATGGTGATTATTTCGAACGTTCTGTCTATGCCTATGCCCATTGTGGTCACTAAATACAACCTCAAAACAGATAAAAAATTGCCATTGAAATTTACTCACGTTTGTGTCGAAACAAAATTTGTCCGAGAAGATGTTAATGTCGGAAGGGCACGTACTTACATGCGGCATCGATGAGCGGATATCACTGGCATTGTCACAATGCGGCATCCAGTTAGTACCTAATTGTTGTATTATACGTATATATACTTTTTTAGTGTAAAAAAAGGATATTTATATTGTTTTATATACCTATGAATAAAATGGTTGAATATTTTTGATTATTATCCTTCTTAAAAGCACATTTACTACAAGATGTTAAATTCACTACAAAGAATGTCAATTAATTAAATATAACAAGAACATTTTATTATTATTTATTTATTGAGTAACTCAGCACCTTAGAAGCAGATAATCAAGAATTTTCCAAGAGATTTCCAATTGAGAGGATTGCTCTACTTGATCAAAGAAAATGTGAATTTAGTCCATGACACGGTAGTGAATTGCAAAAGAATTGATAGCAGAAAATATACGTTTGCTGCCGAAAGTGCTGTTTATATTATATTATTTAAAAGATCTTTTAAATCATCCTCAAACACGGCAAGGCGTAAGAAGATCTGGGGATGTAGTCAGGACACTGGCCAAAGTAAGTAAAACTTTTTCTTAAATTTTCGAGCTTTCAGGGTCGTTGGCGACACTTCCAAGTCATTGGGCTCAAGTTGATGCAGACCAAATTTATTGATCCTTATTCTCTCGAGCTCTCGGCAGTTACACAAGATATGCTCCACCGTTTCATCATCAGCCTGACAGAATCTGCATTCCGCACTCTCTGCCAGTCCAATTGTTTTCATATGCCTATTGAGACGACTGTGTCCAGTCGGTAGTCCTATTATTATTCGTAGGTCCTGTCTGCTCATATTCAGCAGCGCTTGAGACCTCTTTTTAGAGAGATCTCCTACAAATGCCTTTAAATGCCTTAAACCCTCTAGCTAGAACCAGTAAGAACGTCTCCTCCGATCTACCCAGTTCGATATTGTTCCTCTGGCTACGCTATTCGCTATGCCTAGGAATGACTCCGGGCCTATAAATATTCCTTCAGCACCTTTCCTCGCTCTAAAAGGTCCGCTTTTTCGTTACCTTCAATGCCGGTATGCTCAGGTGCCCAAAGTAAGGTTACTTTGTTATTTTCCCCTAGACGTATTAGATCCTGAAGGCACTTCCTAATTAACTTGGAGTCGATCCGATTTGATTCCAGTGACTTTAGTGCCGCCTGACTATCGGAAATGATTTTTATAGTTTTGTTCCTGCAGTCACGCCTCATCATCTCCTGCAGGCACATCTCCATTGCGAAAACCTCCGCTTGGAAAATTGTGGATAGGTTACCCAAGTTCTGGCTCAGGTCCACCTTTGGTTTCCCTCGATGTACCCCAGCTCCAACACCTCTCTCGGTCTTAGAGCCGTCCGTGTACCAACACGGGGAATAGGACGGTGAATGGTTTGTGGTAGTTGTATTTAGGTTGCATTGCATCTGGTACCATCTCCAGTATCGGATGATTTTTTATCTCTCCGGCCCTGGCTATGACACTGCTCTGCCCTGCATCCTGACATTTTGCTAGTCTTCTGTATGCGCCAGCCATCGGCTTCCTTTCCATCCAGATATGGAGTGGAGGAAGATCTATCAGAATTTCTATGACAGCGGTGGGAGTGGTAGACATAGCTCCCGTTATGATTAAGCATGCTTGCCGTTGAAGCTTATTTGGCTTCTCCCTGGTGGTCTTTTGCTGACATTTAGCCCACCAGGCCGGAGCACCATACGTAATCATAGGCCTTATTGTTGAGATTGGTTGTAAATTCAACTTGGGATTTGAATGTGAACACTGGAAGAAAAAAAAAGAAGAAAATTTAACCTGTTGTTTTTGGCTCGTTGACTTGTTGTATAAATTATTAACAAAATAAAGGCAAGACTTCTTGTGCGTTTTTATTATTATAAATGTTATCCACTGTTAAAAGGTGCTTTGCTACCAAAAACGATACCTGTTAATAGGTTATGGGCCCAGATAACGTAGAAAAGTAAGAAAAACACAGACTGAAATCAGTTTTTGTTAGTCCAAAATTGGAAAGTCTAGACATTCAAGGTTAATGTGAACAGTGCACAAGAGAATAATAATAAAAAAAATTATGAATAGTTTACCGGTCCCGATTCTGGAAGCTAATAACTTCAACAACTGGCTGTTCAGAATAAAAACATTATGTAGAAAAGAAGGATGCATAGACGCTATAGATGGAGAACCCCCAGATTCAAGTGCTCCAGCAAATGTTTTAGAAGCTTATATAAAGGCAGATGCAAAAGCCCAGGCCATAATAGTAAGTGGAATAACAGATAAGCATTTAGATATTATCAAAGAAAGCTTAACAGCAAAAACACAAATAGAAGCATTAAAAGCTGTGTTTGTTAGATCAAGCTCATTAACAAAATTGGCATTGTGGCGTAGATTAATAAATCTTAAGAATGAAAATGATGACAACCTAGAGGATCTTTTCTTGAAATTTGATACCACACTTAGAGAATTAAAAGAACATGGAACAGAGTTAGATGAAGGTGACAGAGTTTGTCATTTACTGCTAGCTTTACCTGAAAAATACAAAAATGTAGTGACAGCTCTTGAAACAATAGAAAAAGTCAAGTTAGATTTTGTAAAAGCAAGGCTGTTAGATGAAGAATTAAAACAAAAATCAGAAGTTGAGTCAGAGTCAAGTTTCAAAGCAACTTCTGGATGTTTTAGATGTGGTAGTCAATCACACTGGCTAGCAAACTGTCCTAAGAAAGATAAAAGAAACACTAGAGGTTCTTTCAGAAATAGAGGCTCATCAAGAGGAAGGGGTATGACTAGAGGAAACGCAGACAGAAGTAGAGAACAACAAGCAAACAGTGCTGAACAAAAGAATGAGGAAGAAGAAGAAATTCAACTGTATGCAGCAAATTTAAGCACACAATATGAAAATGGAAAAATACTGTTTGTTTTGGACTCTGGTGCAAGCAACCACTTTGTAAAGCAAGATCTAGAGAAAAACATGGTAAATATTAGAAAACTAGAAAAGCCTGTGGTAATCCACATTGCAAATGGTCAAAAGTTATCAGCTGAAAAGATAGGAGATCTAAAAACTGAATGTCAAGGTTAAAGAATATCAGTTGAAGCCCTGATTGTGCCTAAAATGCAGCATAATTTGCTATCAGCATCTAAACTTACATCAAAAGGTCATAATATCATAGTTGAAAAAGATAAAACTACAATAAATGGTAAAAATTTTTCATTAACATGTCAAAACAAAAATGGACTGTATCTTTTAGAAGTTGAAATGGTAAAAGAAGAAGAAACATGTAATTTAGCTGATGAATTGTGGCACAGAAGACTAGGCCATGCTAATAAAGAAGCAATGAGAAAACTAGGGTTAAAGCCAATAGATAATATATGTACATCTTGCGCTGAAGGCAAGGCAATAAGATCACCTTTCCCAACAAATGAGAATAAAGCCAAGAATGTTGGAGAACTAATACATAGTGATATTTGTGGTCCAATAACCCCAAACACTTTTGATGGAGGGAAGTATTTCCAAGTAATACTAGATGATTTTTCTCATTTTCTCGTGGTGAAGATTTTAAAGTATAAAAATGAAGCAGAAGATAATCTAAAAGAATATATTCAAGAATTTGAAAGATCACATGATGCAAAAGTAAAGAGAATCAGAGTTGACAATGGAGGAGAATTTTCTTCAAATGTTTTTCAAAACTATTGCAAGCAAAGAGGCATTAGATTGGAGTATACTATACCATACAGCCCACAATCAAACGGAAAATCAGAGAGAATGAATAGAACTCTTTTGAACATGATTAGAACTAAAATTATTGACTCAGGCATACCTAAATTTCTTTGGGGTGAAGCTTTAAAATGTTCAGCTTATGAACTCAACAGAACACCAACTACAGCTTTGGAAAATGCTCAAACTCCATCAGAGATCTGGAATGACAGAAACAGATATGGTCGAAAATAAACATGCTATAGATACCAGATGGATATTCAGAATAAAAGAAGAAGGCACAAAGAAAGCCAGACTGGTAGCCAAAGGTTTTCAAGTCCCCTATGAAAACGATGAATTTGATTATGCACCAGTTTGCAGAATATCAACAATCCGCTTGATGCTATCAGTAGCAGTTGATAGAGACTATACTATCAAGCAAATTGATGTGCCCACAGCATTCTTAAATGGACAGCTCAATACTGAAATATATATTAAGAAACCTGAAGGTTTAAAGAGCAAATCACATTATTTGAAGTTGAATCGAGCTTTATATGGACTGAGAAATTCACCAAAACTATGGAATATTAAATTCAATGAAATAATGACCAAGTTAAAGTTCAAAAGATCAAGCTACGATTATTGTCTGTATGCAAAAGAAGATGTATATCTAATTTTATATGTTGATGATGCCTTGGTAATTGGAAAACCACAATTGGTAGAAAAACTAATAGATAGCCTATACTGTGAGTTTAAAGTCAAAAGAATGTGCCAAATAAAAACATTTCTTGGAATGGAAATTAATCACACTGAACAAGGATTAAAAATTTGTCAGACAAAAATGATAAACAGATTATTACAAGAGTTTAACATGGAAAACACAAAATCAATAGCTACACCCATGGAAGTTGGTTTTTGTGTTGACAACAATGAAGAGATTTTACATGATGTACCTTACCGAAGACTAATATGCAGCTTAATGTATATTGCAGTTACATCAAGACCTGATATTTCCCAGAGTGTATCATTACTAGCCAGATATTTAGACAAACCGACATCAAGAACATGGAACGCTGCTAAAAGGATTTTGCGTTATTTGAATACAACAAAAGAATATGGATTGATGTTTAAGAAAGGTAACTCAGGACTTATTGCCATGTGTGATGCAGATTGGGGAGGAGACAGAGAAACCAGAAAGAGCGTAAGCGGTTTCATAGCCTTTTTCAATGGAAACCCAGTATCCTGGTTCTCACGGAAGCAAACATGTGTGGCATTGAGCTCGATGGAAGCTGAGTACGTGTCAGCTGCATTAGCTGCTCAAGAACTTGTTAACTTAAAAGGACTGTTAAATGAATTCAACATCAAAAATAATAATGTATTTCTAAAATGTGACAACTTAAGTGCAATTGCTAGTATTAAAAATTTTGAGAATTCAAAGCGAGGTAAACATATCGAGATAAAGTATCATTTTATCAAAGAATTATGGTTAAACAAAGTGTTTACTATTCAATACATTTGTTCATCAGAAAACATCTCAGATATGTTTACTAAATCTTTAGCCAAAGAAAAATTTACTAAGTTTAGAAATAGTGTGCTGTCAAAATAAGTAAATTTTTTTAAAGTATTATATTTGTTAGCAACCTTTTTTTTATACTTGAGAAGACAATCATTTAGTTTCATTAAGTTGAATTTTTTTAGCAATTTAAATGTTTTTTTTTTTATTTTGTAAAGACATTCAAATTGAGGGGATATGTTGAGATTGGTTGTAAATTCAACTTGGGATTTGAATGTGAACACTGGAAGAAAAAAAAAGAAGAAAATTTAACCTAAGTTGTTTTTGGCTCGTTGACTTGTTGTATAAATTATTAACAAAATAAAGGCAAGACTTCTTGTGCGTTTTTATTATTATAAATGTTATCCACTGTTAAAAGGTGCTTTGCTACCAAAAACGATACCTGTTAATACTTATTACTGTCAGATGTAGCCAATACATTTGTTTGGGTTTCATTCCCCATGACTTACCGCATACTCTACAGCATGTCCAAAGGGATAGCTTTCGGTCTATTTTTTAACCTTTAATCAGGAAGCTATAAAGGAAGAATTTCCAACATTTAAAAATTCTATTACAATTTATAAAAATAAACAGACTTACAACTTAATTAAGATGCGTAAAGGATCTAAATGACAACATAAAATCGAAGAAAAGCTCACGATCTTATAAAAACCAACATATAATAGTAAAACAACGGCACAGTTTAAAAATTATTAAAAGATTATTAAAATTTTCAAATAAACTAAAAAGTAAAAACGTACAATTAAAAATATAAATAACGGAAAAAACCAACCTTCTGTGCAGTGGATGGTTAAAACATTTTAATTAGTAGCTTTTACTGAATAGAAAGAGACCAAAACAACCCCGATTTGTCAACAATTGATAGTAGATTGGTGGTTAACCTAACAAACGACCTCCTTGTTATTGTAGTGTAATTTATTAACCAAAAAATGAAACCAAGGATTCTTCAAATAAGATTAGAGGACAAGACAAAAGATCTACAGAGATCCTGGTCTTCAGGTAGTAGTATTTTGTTTTCGATACTCAAAATGTAGCTTTATATGGAAATTAAGTTTTCTATACCTATCTTTTTGTTTATGTTGTTTAAAGTTTTATTTTTGTGGATCATTTCTTTAAAATTACTTTTAATGTAGTTACGTTCACTTTCTAAAACTTTGGTGTTAACGTAGGTACATGTCTAATTATTGAATTACTGAAAATCTCTGGAACAAGTTCAATACAAATATACATGTCTACTTCTTTCATATTACATAATTCATTTCTAAAACTGTCTAGTAAGTTTAAGTAAAGGTTCTTCCCTTTCCCGGTAGTGCCGGACTCTTGCAGACCCATGGGTCTGGCTCTACCTGCTAAAACCACCACCTCCTTGCCCTTTTTGGTAACCACAAGATCACCACTAAGGTATACTTCGTTGAGAACAGGGCATTCACCGAGTCTCCACTGTACTGCTGTTATTTTCTCAATTATCAAACTCAAATTGTTCAAATGAAGTTACTTTTTAGTCGGAATTAACTTTTTATTTTCGTTTGACAGAAAAAAACTAACTATCAAAAAAAATCCCTATTTATCAATAATACAGTTCCGTCATAGCAACAAATCAAATAAATAAATATAAATATCACATTCTCCCCCCTGCTGGATGGATTACTTTTCCTCCAGCTCCAATCTACATATTTTTGTGACAGGACGCCTGAATTCAGATGTGGAAGTTTTCACGTCGACTACTCGAATTCTGCCATCAACTCTGGATGAATACCAGTTATTTTACCCAGTTTCCATTTATAACGAGGGGCTTGATCGTCAACCAGTATCACCATGTCGTTTAGTTCTATGGGCTTGCTATCACTGGTCCATTTACATCGTTTCGACAAGGTAGGTAGATATTCTCTAGTCCAACGGTTCCAAAACGAGTTTGCCAACATACGAGAAATCTTCCATTCGCGTTTCAAAGTATCTGCCTCAGGATTGATTGGTACCAAATCACCTTCTCCGTTAGAAGAACCGATTAAAAAATGATTTGGAGTGAGGGCCTCCTCGTCAGCTGAAACCGTCGAAACCTTGGTCAATGAACGGGAGTTGATAATCCTTTCTGCTTCTGCGAAAAAGGTTTGTAGAGTTTCTTCTTTTAGGGACGAGTCGTGAAGTACTTTTCCAATGATCCTTTTCACTGAGCCAATCAACCTCTCCCATGCTCCCCCCATGTGAGGAGCAGCTAGTGGAATGAACTGGAACCGAATTCCCTTTGAGGTCATAGAATCAATAATCCTAGTTTGATCCAGATCTTCAATAGCCTGGCGCATTTCGTTTGAGGCACCTCTCAAATTCGTGCCATTGTCGCAGTATATTACGTGAGGTTGTCCTCTTCTTGCAGACATTCTAAGTATGGCTTGAATGGTGGAATCGGTACTAAGACTGTGTGCAATTTCTAGGTGGATTGCTCTAACAGCCAAGCACGTGAATAATACACCCCATCTTTTTTCGCGTTGCCTCCCAATATTTACAATAATAGGACCGAAATAATCCATACCGATGTTGACGAACGCTCTCACTCCTCTCTTTAGTCTCACCTCTGGTAGTTGACCCATTAAAGGTGGAGATGGTTTGCTTTTCTCGATCCTACATTTCAAACACCTTGAAATCACTGATTTGACTGCAGATCTACAGTTTATTATCCAATATTTCTGTCTGATTTCATTTATGACTGTTTCTATTCCTCGGTGATTAAATTTTTCATGGTAATACTGTATCAATAATTTTGTGAAATCATGTTTTGGACTCAGGATGACTGGTTGTCGAGTATTTTCCGCTATATTTTCCGCGAAATTTGTTCGTCCACTTAGTACGATAAGTCCATCTTTCAATTCCGGAGATAAACATACTATCTTGCTCCGACCGCTCAGATATTTTCCACTTGCCAATTTTTGAATTTCTTCAGGGAAACACTTTTCCTGAACATGTATCAGCCATGCCTTTTCGGCTTTCAAGATGTCTTCTACTGTCAAATATGGAGGATAAATTTCTTTGGTTCTTACAATACTGATGAACCTGAACAACCATCCGGTAGTTCTGATCAGTTTCATCCACTTCGAGAATCTTCGTATGTCTGGCAAGTATTCTTCATGTTTCTGAATAGTGACAAAACAAGGTTTAGTTCTCCAATTCTTCAGTTCAACATCATTTTCGTTTGAATAGGCAATGTTTTCACTTTCAGTGGGCCATAATTCTTCTATTTCTTTGAGAAAAGAAGGTCCAGAAAACCATTCTTCTGAAATCACTTTCTCGAATTTCTTCCTACGGGTAGCGATATTGAGTTCAGTTGGAACCCATCGCCATTCTGTAACACGCGTCAATTCTTGAATTTCCCCGATTCGGTGAGAAACAAATGGTTTGTAGTTTTTTCCATCACCTCGTATCCAATTCAAAACACAAGTTGAATCTGACCAAAAAAATGTTCCATCGATGGGTATCTCCAGCTCATTTCGTACTGCGTAAGAGAGTCGACTAGCCATCACAGCTGCTTGAAGTTCGAGTCTGGGAATAGAAAGTGGTTTCAGAGGGGACACTCTGGTTTTTGATGCGATTAGGCAAACATCGATATTGTCTTGTCCGATTACACGAAGATAGCTTGCTGCTGAGAAAGCCTTTTCACTACTATCACAAAACGTGTGAATTTCGATCCGCAAAGCCGAGGGTATCAATGAACTGTAGCATCTTGGAATTCTAATATGTACAATTTTCTTTATGTCGTTTAACCAATCTCTCCAAATCAAAAGTAGTTCTTCAGATAACAAATCGTCCCAATCGATTCCTGCTCGCCAAACATCTTGCATCAATATTTTTCCTCTGACTGTGAAAGTGGAGATCAAACCCAATGGATCATATACAGACATCACCGCTTTCAAAACTTTTCTTTTTGTAGGTTGTTCTGCCATAAAGTTGTTTGTTGTCAATCTGAAGGAAAATTCGTCCTTGTCAGGATCCCACCATAGGCCTAAAATTCGATGCAAGGAAGTATCATCAATGTTTTTTGGAGTTGCCAGTATCATATTGTCAGCTAATTTATTTCGAATCAATTGTGAGTTAGTCATCCAATTGACTACTTCAAATCCCGCTATTTTTTGGACCTTGCAGACTTTTAATATCGTTTCTAATGCTTCTTCTTCAGTGTCCTTCGAATCCAAGTAGTCATCTACATAAAATTTTTTAATGATTGCTGTCCGGATGTCTAGGTTTGGAGAAAATTTCTCAGCATTCGAATTTTTGACAAACTGAGCACATACGGGTGAACATGTTGCTCCAAAGGTCATTACCATCATCTCATAAATATCGGGAGGTCTATTACTTTCTAGGTTTCGCCAAAGAAATCGTTGAGCACATCTATCACTTTCTTGTATCCCCACTCTATGAAACATATCTCGTATATCTCCACAAAAACCGAATCGCCTTTGTCGAAATTTCCATAATATTGCAACCAAAGACTGCAACAAATCTGGACCAGATAGAAGGGTGTCATTTAGGCTCATTCCTCTAGATTTGGCTGCAGCATCAAAAACCAATCTGATTTTGTTCGGTTTGTTGGGATTTTTCACGGCAAAATGGGGAAGATACCAGAGGTGGGGATTGAGGGTTTCATCTTCTTCTGTGGTCAATTTTCGTATATATCCTTTCTCTTCATACTCCATTATTTTTTGGCAATATTCACTTCCAAATTTTTCATTTAGACGACATTTTCTTTCAACACATTTCAATCTTTGAAGTGCCATATATTTACTTTCAGGTAGCTGTATGTTATCATTTTTCCATAACAAACCTATCTCATAATTTTTACCGGTATACTTTAGGGTATTTTCCATCAACTGTAGAGCTCGAGAACTTTCACGAGATGGTTTGTCTGCTGCTATCAACGTACCGAATGTTTCTGTTAAGTACGATCTCTCTACCATCTTCTGTAGTTCTTCATCTGTCGTTTGTTTTTCACAAATATGTAAAGTATGTGCTTTAAAACAATTTCCTCTGTTAACAGGGCTCGGTCCATGTATTGCCCATCCTAATTTGCATCTACTAGCAATAGGTAGATTTTCTGGACCAGTTCTTATTTGTCGCGCTAGTATCAATTGTATGTTATCTTGTCCAATAAGCAGCGAAGGTTTCTCGTGATCAATGTATTTTATAGGAACGCCCTTTAGATGCGAAAACTTTTCCCAGTCGGATGTGTTGACATATTGTTCGGGTAATGACATATGGTTGACAGTTCGGACACTTTTCATAATAAATATTTTGCTGTCATCATCAATTTTGGAAACTTTCACATCTAAACGTAAAGAATCTTCTTCAGTCATCACATGTTCGTTCGTCCACTGTAGACAAAGTGATTCTTTTGTTCCATTTAGTCCAAGTGAAACCGCTACCTCTGCATCCAATAATGTCACAGTTGACGCTTCATCGCAAAGAGCTAGAATAACTCCTCTTGGACCATGTAGTTTTACGCGAATCATTCTCAACAGAATAGTAGAAGAAGGTTTGTTGATTGAACACACTCTTTCCTGGATAGTTTCTTCAGTGTTTCTCATCGCTTCTTGATTACTATCATTCTGATTGGCTAACTCTTTGTGTAATAATGGATGATGATGGAGCTTACAGCCATTTGTTCCACAAACCTTTCTCTTTCTGCATTTGAATTTCTGATGATTTTTCTGAAGACAACTGAAGCATAGTTTTTTGCTGGATGCCGTTTTCCATCTCTTTTCCAGATCATCTGAATTCATCTGTGGGCAAATACTTTCTTGGTGAGTCTTGTCACAATAACCGCACGTCTTCAAAGTGTGAGTATTACATACTCTTTCATTCCTCTTGGCTGGATAGATAGATTTCTGTGGAAATGTTTCATTTAACGAGGTTCGTGGAATACTAATATTACATGCAAAACTTGCTTTCTCGTTCAACCACAAAGAGAAATCTTCCAAATTGATATCACCCTTTTTCATTTCTACTTTTTCACCCCAGGATAATTTCATTGTATCCGGAATTTTTGTCAGGAATTCTCGGACGAGTTGGGAATTCTCAAGATAACGTATTTCCTAGGCTCTTCATGATTGATACCACGTTGCTCACCTCTGAAGAATAATGAATCAGCTTCTCAAAATGATTTTCTCTGATGAATGGAAGGTTCCTTATTCTGCTCAATAGGGTGTCTATGATGTATTCAGGCCTACCAAACCGTTTTTCCAAGGTTTCAATCACAAGGTCCACATTATCTGCCGTCAACATCATTCCGGCAACTGCGGTCTTTGCTTCACCTTTCAGGAATCTTTGTAATTTTAGCATAATTTCCTCGTTGCTGTAATCACAAAACTTTTGGAGATTTTTGAAGGACTTGAAAAATAGAGGCCAATCTTGGGGACTGCCATCAAATGATGGAAAATCTTTTTCCAGTATTTTTCGCATGTGGAATTTGTCTGGATATGATGCATTTGAAGGTGGGTTCTGCACTGTTGGAGTAGGAAGAGTAATGGATCTAAGTACGTTCGCAACAGTTCCACAAAGTATTTGTATATCTTGAGATGTAATGTTGGTTGGTTGTTCTACCAAAGACAGGCAATTTGATGGTTCACCATTCTCTTCAACTTTCTGTATCTGGTTTGCTGTTGCACTATCTTGAAATCCTACAGATGTGTAGTCTACCCACTGAGATACTCTACTTCTACATTCTTGTTCTTCCAAATATTCTTGCCTGGTATTCGTGCTTCTTATTTCTTCCAATTGGTTGTGACTATTACTTTCTCCTAGAGCATCTACTTCGGCATTACGCAGGTCTTCTTCGAGTTGAAGGAGGTGTAAACTATCAGCTATTTCTTTCTTCTTTAACTCTCTGCGGTATTTTTCTTCTAGTTTTTGTTCTTCCAGCTCAAGCTCTCTGGATTTTCTTTCTAGTTCTCGTCTTTGTTTTTCAATTTCGAGAGAAATTTTCTTCCTTTCTAAGTTTAAACTATTTCGATAAGATAATTCGGTCTTCCCAGAGGCTCTCGATTGAACAGACCGTGTCGAGTTTACCTTTATAAGGGAAGCTTTTTCATCCGTTTTATCTTCAACGACTCTTTCAAGTAGATTGTCTACGGTTATTTCGCGACTTCCGAATCCATCTGGCCACACATAGTCAGATGATAGAGCTTGATTCACACCTGCAGTTTCGCGCTTGGACATCCGTTTCTCCATATCGTGATCACGTCGGGGTCACCAAATGTTATTTTCTCAATTATCAAACTCAAATTGTTCAAATAAAGTTACTTTTTAGTCGGAATTAACTTTTTATTTTCGTTTGACAGAAAAAAACTAACTATCAAAAAAATCCCTTTTTATCAATAATACAGTTCCGTCATAGCAACAAATCAAATAAATAAATATAAATATCACAACTGCCTTTAAAGTCTTTCAACGTTACTCTCAAGGATATTAACCCATTAACGCCGACATATCAAAATTTCCCAATTCAATACATTTCATGCATGAAATTCATTGTAATGAGACTGTATAACCCAGTTTCAAAGCTTTTTATTGTTTTTCAATCACAAGCCAAAAAATGTTGTTCCCATATGGAGCGATTAGGCGTTACAGAGTATGGAACGTTCGAAAGCAATCCTTGCTTAGTCCAGAACACATTGTTTGACCTTCTCTTTCCTTTAGGTACTGGAATGATATAATGGTATAAAGCCATCATAACGAATGTCATTGCTGACACTGAAGTCACTTGCTGCAGCTCTAGGTACCCTATCAGGATTCCGTGTGGGTAATTGATATCGTGTAAGATACGTCTGGAAAGAGTTAGTATCACTTTATATTTGCAATGCTTTCAATCCTGAGAAATCACCTGGTATAAATAATTTTCCGGGCACTTTTTTTATAGATGCATGCATTACATAAAGTTCAGGTCCATATTTTCAGACATTATACACAGACGTCTTTTTCAACCCTGATTACAACAGTAAAAAGAAAAGTAAGAACAGTAAAAACAAAAATATAATATTGATAAAATTACACGATAAAAATTATTTTGAGGATAAAATTTACTTACAAACACATAAATCAAACTTATTTTATTATGTGCATGACTAAAGATGACTTAAATTTTTTTATCGAAACAGTATAAGATATATGGTTACTGCATGTTTGTGGAACTAGATATGATTTAAATAATTTTCTATGATCTGTTAACATTAATTTGTTAAAAATATATTAATGAAATCAATTTTAAACTATTTCATCATATATAAATCTTTAAAAATATAAAAAATAGATAGAAAATTATTACCAGTTACATACTTATATCACTAAAATCATATATTTATTTTAATATTATGGTAAAAGTTGCTTTTGTATTAAAATTGATTTCTGTTCATTATCTACAACTGAAATTATTTCACTGTTTTTACAAATTGCTACCAGAATAGTCACTATCTGTATCTGTTAACAGATACAATATGTATTAGACATATTCGTATGTATTAGACTCTTTTTAATTTTATTAACTGTCTCAATATATTTATATTTACATATATATATATATAACAGAAATTTAATTATTATATTATATATTAGGAGAATTGCATGTTGGATCCCTGGCGGCAGAAGCGTATTTACCAAGCTGCAGCGGAGAAATATGTGGAGATAATTAACAACATGATGGAACAACATTTTCATGTTTTTCCATCAGCTAGAAAGATTATAACTACAGTTTTTGCGAAATTCTGAAAATTTTCTTCCCGATAGCCGAAGAAAACAGATAAGAAAAATGTTTTAACAACCCCTATACACCCCACTTTTTACTATTCATTCCCAATACAAGAAATATCTGCCTGGAATTTGTTTTGCTAAACGAATTTATATTGGCCTACCTTTATGATTATTAAAAAAGAATTTTTAAAAGAGACAAGTGTGTATATCAACGGACCAGCAGGCATTTTAGCAAACACTGCTCAAATTGAAGAACTTATACCATTATGTGTTGTTAAATTCAATATACTCATCTGAGCTTTATTTAAGGTTACCATTAATATGATTTATTTCAAGCTTGTTGCAACAAAGCTTTCGAAATATGTTATAAATTTTTTGGGTCAGTTAGGCTGGAATATTTTGGGTCAGTTAGACTTAAGAAAGGACGAAGAGAGCAGGACGAAGAGATCAAAGGGTACCGGCCAATATGTCTGCTAAGTGAAGTTGGAAAACTATATGAAAGATTGATTAAGAGAAGATTAGAAAAGGAAGTGGAAAATAAGATTTCAGAACATCAGTATGGTTTCAGGAGAGGGCGTTCCACGATAATGGCAGCACAGAAGGTCAAAGAGATCGTTAAAGAGTCTAGAGCTAAATGGATGGCAACAATAGCACTAGACGTTAAAAATGCATTTAACACGGCATCGTGGAATGTAATCATGGACAGTATTGAAAAGAGAAAGGTAACACAAACACTTAGGAACATAATTGATTCGTATTTATGTTATAGAGATATAATAATAGGATACGAATATAGAAGGAAAGTTAATGCCGGAGTGCCACAGAGATCAATCCTAGGACCTCTGTTGTGGATTGTGGAACATTCAATATGATGATGTATTGAGGCTACCACACCAACAAGGGGTTTATAGCATAGCTTTCGCAGACGACCTTATCATGATAGAAGCGGAAGATAAGAAAGAGCTAAAGGAAAAATCTGAAGGAGCGGTAGAACTCACATTGGAATGGATGAAAGAAAAAGGCTTAGAAGTAGCGACAGAGAAGACAGAGGTTGTAATAATGAATGGGAAAAGAAACAAAAAAGGCGAAATTAAAGTGGGAGAAACAGAAGTGGAAAGTGGGACCCAAATGAAATATTTATGTATAGGAATAGACAACAAACTTACGTTTGGAAAGCATGTAGAGTATGCAAAAAATAAGGCGGAAGTCAGACTAGCAGCTTTGGCCGGGTTAATGCACAACATCAAAGGGCCTGGGGGACAAAAGAGACAAATGCTGTATGGATTAGTGCAGTCGACGTTGCTATAGGGAGCACCAGTGTGGTATGAAGCGATGAAAATAAAAAAGTACAAAGCTACGCTAAATAGTATCCAAAGAAAAGCCTTGATGAGAGTAATTAGTGCTTACAAGACTATATCCACAACAGTAACACAGGTTGTCGCTGGAGTCTCATCAATACATCTTACAGTGGAAGAAAGAGAATTCATGACAGAGCAGATGGCAAAATAAAAATCGCCAAAAATGAAGAAAGAGAGAAGACATTACTCCAGTGGGAAGAGAACGCAGGGAAAAGCACATGGACAAAGGCATTAATCACATACTTCAAGGCTTGGACGAAATGTAAGCATCGTAACGTGGATTACTACCTGACCCAATTTCTTTCTGGACACGGCAAAAGATCGATAACGAGGAATGCATCATATGTGGGGAAGAGAAAGACGACCCGGAACATACGGTCTTAAAATGTCCAAGGTGGATAAGCATCAGACAACAAACGGAGGGGTACATCGGCATGGGTCTGACGAAGGACAACATTATAGAAATAATGGTAGAATCAGAAGACGGGTGGAAAGCGGTGCATAATAGGCTTTATCATAATATGGTACATAATATGATAAAGCATATTATACAGGGAAAGGCAAAGGAAAGAGAGAAACAAGCGCGCGAGACAAACTGAAAAACAGTCCTTATAGCAGTTGATGTAAGTTCTTGAAAAGAACGATCCCGACTGCTATACTGGGGATACGAGGAGTTTTAGTGAGTATGTCTGCAGTTGATGTAAGTTCTTGAAAAGAACGATCCCGACTGCTATACTGGGGATACGAGGAGTTTTAGTGAGTATGTCTGTTAGGGTGAGTTTCACACTCTTGGCGATCACAACCAAGGTTAGTCCTTAACGGATTTGTCCTGAAAAAAAAGACTTAAAAAATCGGTATCTTCATACACTAAACTCAGCACGCGTCCACAGTTAATTTCTCTTCACGTTTATCCGCAACATTTAGTCCTTGTCCCATAAGAATTCGGTTTTGGTAGATTTGAACATTCGACGTGTAGATGTTTCGCTTATATTCAGCTTACGTGCTGTTCATACAAGACTTCTTTGCAGAGACCATAATGACAAAGACTTTAACCGTGATGTAGTGTCAAGTTGATAACTAATGACAAGATTGCGTGAGCAATTTCACAGCCCACTTAATTTTGATACTGTTAATTTAAAAATAATCCCGAAATACGCCAAGTTTAAATTATAAATTGACATGCGTTAACGTAAGAATTGTGTGAAATGTGCAGCAAACATATTATTATCACACTTCTACAATATAAAGGAAGTGAAATAAGTGCTCTTGAAAATAAAAAAAAGTAAAAAAAAACATTAAAAATACCGATTTCTTTTTTCTATACCTAATAGACGCTTTCATTTTGAACCATAATAAGACGTTTAATTTAAAAAAACATAAATAAAGCAACTGAAGACCCATAATTAGCAATATTTCACCTGTGGATAGTTTTCTAAAAGAACTCCCTCGTAGATACAATACCGCTTGGTTCTATCAATACCAAATGTTTCTAATAAGAATAAACATATTTTTTTAGGACGAAGAGAAATTTTGCAGACGATGATTACCCACCTTTAAAAATGTTAGGTTGGTAGTACCTACTACCCACCTGTTCCGCCGGCTCTGCATATTTCACAATATTAAAAACACAGAAAAGAATATTTTAAATTAGTTTTTAAGTCATTAAAACAAATATTAAAGAACTGAAAGGGCGTAATGGATAAAGTTGCAATTTTTTTCTTATACATTTCTGGCAGATAATAATTTTTTACTAGTCTTTGTACTATGTCTTTGTGTACCTATCTTTTTTTTCCATTTACTGATATTATGAAGCATAAATATGAGAATACTTGTAATTTTTCGTTGTTCAATTATTCTATATTGTCTTTTTGTGTATTTAATTTGGAAATTACATATTTGGGTATTTTAAATATTTTTTAACATTTATTTTTCTCAAATTATCTCGTTGCAAAAACTTAAATTTGTTAATTCAGATAAAATACGTTCTTGTATCAAACTCGTTTATCACCCTACGTGGCAAATTTTTTCCACTTCCAAACTTTTAACGATAATTATAACTAAACATCGACGATTCGTCCTTTTGACAACGTGTGCCGATCGTTTAGAAGGAGGGATTTCGTATCTCCATCTAAGGACAACTTATCCTTATAAGGAGCCGATCGCTTCTAAATATGGCATTGGGCTGTCCTAACGCTACTTGTTTACATCCCACTTTTGTTATTGTTCGGACTACTTACCCATAAAAACGGTCTACTGATTAATAATAATTAACCATTATTGCGTTTCCCCAATGCTCTAGCTTTATTTCTAAATGATTTTAAAACATTTTAATACATTTTTATTATTCCCAAAAAATCTATACTCGGGTTACAACAAATTTATCACAGAAGTAAGCTAATTAAGTTTACTTTGAAACAAAAAGAGATAGGAGAAGTTAAGTATGAGGTGACTTAAGGCATGCGCTCAGAAGTCAACCAAGTATTGGCCGCGTAATTACGATGTTGCCAAATCCAAAAAAATTAAATAAGTAACCCAACAAATATATTTTTAATTAAGTTAAATAATACCATGTTTGCATTTTAAACCACTATTATTGTAAAAATTATAAAATTATTAATAAATAATATGAAACATGTTTAATACTAAAATAATAAGATAAATAATGTAAATATATTTATCTTAGATCACATTAAATGTAAATGTAGCATAATGATAATAGTAATTCTACCTACAGTTTGGTTTTTCTTAAATTTATTATTTATTCAAACTAAAATTTAATAAATAAGTAAATTAATAACAGTCTGTGTTTATTTTTTTATTTATAGGAGCATTTATATCCACTATGTATATAAAATGTATTAGTTATTATTTTCATTAAGTAAATTAATTGATTACATTGTTTTAATTCAATACTCTCTTATTATTCCAACAATTCCGATTTTAATTAAAATAATTATAAAATTTTCATATGCTAAAAGAAATATAGTTAGACGTGGCAACGCTGAAAAAATTCATTATGGGCGGCGCACGTTGTTCCACGGTTCGGCAGATCGTATTGTGCAGTCAGCTGTGATTGTGTGATACAACTAATAAAGTGTTGTGCGCTGCTCCGTTTTCCGTATCACTCGCGAGTTCGTTTTGTTTTGTTTTTTTTTTACTGTCAAACTGTGGTGCGAAATGGAACCCGGCGGGAGGGATTCCCGTTTCAATTTAGGTTACAGCATGAATTTACTAAGCGGGGAGACACCCCCGGAAATATACGGCAACCCTAATTTAGGAAGACCGTCTACAAGTTTACAACAGCTCTCGCCTCGGCATACTATGGTGTCTAGTGCATGTAATCGCGGCATAAAATCGGATATGTACGACGATAGGGCTATGTCGAGTCAAGGAATGGGACTCGATAGTTGTGTTAATGAAATTACCGAAGATTCGTATTCAATGCAGTCGAAAAAATCACCTCCTAGCAATGGAAAGAAGACTAAAGGTCGTGTTAAAATCAAAATGGAATATATCGAGAATAAACTAAGGAGGTACACTACGTTTTCTAAGAGAAAAACTGGAATTATGAAAAAGGTGAGTGTAAAGTTAACCTCTTTACGTGATTCTCTCGTCTGGTCATTCTAGTTGACGCATGCACGTGAGACATTGCGCACGCATTACGATACCGTCTGTTCAAGAGTCTGTTGCCAAATCTACTACATTTAAATTCCTTAAATATATTTAAATAACAATAATCTTGTTTTATATACTTTTTTAAAGCTTAATTCGCTAAAATATGTATTCAATTTATTAAAATTAGTATTTAATTGAAAATTAACAAACGTTATTAAGGTTCTAAAAACTACATAATACCAAAATTCTGTTTCAAATATTAAATTTAAAGTTCTCTTGAAAATCATGAAAATAAAAAGTTAGAATTATTCTGAATATCTTTAGTTTTTTTTTTATTTATTCATAATTTACTATAAAATTTAAAACCATTAAAATATGTCGATAACGTTGTCCGCTTTTTTTAAAAAAGTGTAAATATAGATTTGTTTTACCGGTTGTTTAAACATTTCCGTTTGGCTACTTAGAATTACGCTTATTTGGCAACCCTGCCCCCGACCATCCTTAATATAAAAAATAACTCAGGATATACATCTGCCAACAATAATCGAATTTCTCATTTATCTTTAAGTTTTTTATTCGTTTTGTCGACATATTCCAGTTTTCTACTCCATAACATTTCAAAATATCTCAATAAAATTATTAATCGCTTAGTAGTTTTCCCGTAATATTCAAAGATCGTAACACGTGACCAAGATAATTATTGGTCACAGGCTTTGTGATACTCTGGTACTGTTACATTGTTGTCGGAATGTCGGTAGTGCTGAAATTATGAACATATGTTCATCTTGACAGTTGATGATGCGGGGAGATTTGATATTTTATTATTATACCAGGTGATTATTTTAAGCTGTCTTACGGTTTTTTGCCCCGAATGACCGCTTGACTTGATCTCATAAATGTTTCCGGTTGTCGGCAAATCTTGTTTATTAAATTAGAGAAGTATTAGTAGTTTTTAAAATAATTTCTTAAAGTGTAAATTAAAAATTGAGTTTAATAATTCTTCTTACGATCCAAGCATTTAAATCAACTATTGTTGAGCTTATTTTATTACACTTTAAATGTTTTATGGTTTATTGTCAAATCTATAAAGTCAAGGATAATATTATCCAAGATATAATAGCTTTATTTATAAAATATTGGTTAACACGGATGTGCATGAAAATAAAAAAATATGGCATAATCACCTTATTTCTTAATGTATTATTTGAAATATTAGTAATATTACCAAAATCTTGTTCGTCTGTTTGACTTTATGTTGCTCACTTAAATGATTTTCCCAAATATTTTATGGAATATCAAATTATTATTGTTTTTTTTTTCGATAGTAACAAGAAAATGTCTAAAGATGGATTTAGTAAGCGATTTTAAATTGTTTTTCTTAATTCAGTATGCAAACTCCTCGGCAAACTCCAGGCTAATTCGCAATCGTCGGAAAATGATTAAAATTTCTTAAAAATAAATTTGACCATTGGTCTTAATTAAACTGTTTATACCTCGGTTTATACCTAATGTTGTCAAAATAAATAAAAATTTCCTGTATGGAAAATAAATCTTCTGCAATGAGGTAGATAAACGGTTGGATGCTGGTTTTGGTACGGGATAAGTGGTCTATATGATCCTCTACTTCCTGCAGACATTTTCCGATAAAAATTCCTGAGAATCTTTAATCGTAAATTTGGTGACTTTCTTTTTCCCTTCATTGTCTTTCTTCACAATTCTGTTCGTTGGTACCAGATATCCATGTAAAGAAAGAAATAAAATAGCATCTCGTGAACATAAAAACAAATATCAAATTCTTTAACATACAATAGTATGCAGTAAAAAAATACAAATATAATCTGTAGGGTAGGTACAATAGGAGGATTAAAATTAGATTAGCTTACCTTTATTATCACAAACTGGTAAATCACATTAAATATACAAAATTGTAGGACCAAAACCAACTTTTTAAACGAGAAAAGGGAAAAATTCTCAACCACTTCATATATGAACAACGCAACGTTAAGATGTAGCTAGAGGAGAGAAATGGACGATGGATGCTAATAATTCGTTATATTTTCGCGCGTAATTTAAGAATGCGATTTTTAATACAAAGCACAAGTTTTTAAAACAAAGATTGATATTTTCGGTTCATAAAACATTTCTTTAATATATTAATGCCCGTTAGTAGAATTAAAAATTCCAGTTTTTGAAACCATTAAGTCTAATTAAGCAGGAATTTCTTTTATTCAATGAATATATTTTATTAAAACAATAAACTTGTCTCGAAACTTGTCAATTCTTAAATAATTAACAGATTGAAACAATAAACTTGTCTCGAAACTTGTCAATTCTTAAATAATTAACAGATTATAACTGTATAATTTTTGTCATTAATATAAAGCCGAGTATAAAGCAGAATATTTTAAAGGTTATTCTTTGAAGTTTAAAAAACCATATTAAAATAAATTTATTAAAAATATGTAACAGTTTTTGTCCCAATAATTTTTGGTTATTACTATAGGCAGGAATATTCCTTAATATAATAAACATCAAGTTTTTCAATCCAAAATGTAAGTTATGAGAACATAAACGCATTTCCTTACATTTAGAATAAATTCATTTACATAATGAATAATTTTTCAAAAACTCCAGTTATTAATAATATGTTTTATTATAATAGCTTCCAATATTTTTATTAAAAGAGAGATTAAAAGCAATGCATCAAACTATTTAAACTTTCAATTTATATATGTATACGCGAGGGGCAGGTCACTCATTGAAATTTGTACACCTAATTATAATTACAAATAAGTACCTCTTAATTTTAAGTACTTAAATCTATTTAAAAAAATATTTGCTACTTATTTCTAATTCTTTGCATTTATTTTGATTTTCATGTAATTAAGGGAAATTATTACGAACTTTTGTAATTAAATGTATTTACTCGTAACTGAAATGTAATGAAATCTACTTAAATGTAATTACATCTGTTCAAATGTAATTAAATGTATTGAAATATAATTAAATGTATTTAAAAATAATTATTTACTCTCAAAAATATTTATTTCGTGCACAAGTTCCGCAATATTTTTGGCTCTTTTAATGGACAATACAAGGAAACTTGTAAAAAAATAAGTCTTTTGAGATCTTTTAAGGTCTGTAGCATAAGGAAAATTAGTCAGGGGCGTAGTGGTGTACATTTCATTACTCTTAGAGGAAAAAATAATATAAAAAAGTTTTTTAAATCATAAAAATTTATTGACAAAAAGTATAAACTGATATATTGGAAGGCAATTTAAATAATGACTAATGACCTATACCTTTTCTCAGAAACTGTTTTCGAAAAAAAGATGTAGGCCTCTAATAAAATACCCATAATACAAACACCTATACATATACCTAAATTGCACATATTAGTCAGGTATACATAAACTAAAATTTATACCAAAAAAAACAACAAAAAAGTATTAAAGCTTTTTTAATTTATCTTCCATTTTTTGAAAAGCTTTTCAATTGCCAGTTTGTCAAATCTTTTTATCTGAAAGGGGGAATTTCCGGTTAAGTTGACGGGACCATAGCTTATAAAACGTTTATTTACTATCTGGATGTCAGGCAAAATTCGATCTATATTCATAAAGTTGGTACCTAAAATAATAAAAAAATAATTATTGCCAGCATTTGTTATTAACTCAAAGGTTATTCTTTGTGAAAATCTGCACAGTGACGTTATGCTGTCACAAGATAGTGGGTAGGTGGGATAGTGTTCCTAATTAATGAACATAAAAAAGTTTATTATTGCGTTTGACAACAGATGTGATTTTAATTTATTTGCACCTTCCAAAAAAATGTGCAGCACATGGAAGTTTTTTAATTATCATGGATATTTGAGAGACGATGACATTCGTTTTTGTGTATAAAACTGTGAAAAACAGCATTTTTGTTAGCTTATCCAAAGGAGTCAAAAAAAATTGTTTAGAATCATATTTCAGACATTTCATAATACCATAATTAATACTCGATTAATAGTCAATTTTTCTTATATCATATACGATTTTCAACAAAATTAAGATCCTTAATCACCCTCTCTTAGGGAAGCTCTTTTTTTCTCTTTTTTTAATAAAAATTATTCTTGGATAAGGAAAAATCTGCCGCGGGTAATGTATTTGGCAGTTTATTGTATACACTAAATATTTTCTCAATGTCTAGAACAAAGCATCTTTTAAACATATTTTTAAAAATAGACATAAAGAAAATTTGTTTTAAATTTTATTAATATTTAATTTTACATATTTTGTTATTTTTTTAGGTATCTAATGTTTTAAGGCAGTTTAAATATTTTGAACCTCGATTTTGAACTATGCTAATGAAAATTGCTTTCAAATGTATCACAATTTTTCTTTTTTCCTCAACAGGGCGCTAAATCGGAATTTAATCAAACAATTTAAAAAAAAGTGTCACACTTGATTCATTCTTTATCTTAGTTTTCAGGGTTGTTAACCCCTATTAGGAAGGTCGAAATTATAATGTTGCAATTAGAAAAAAAGTCCAATATAAAAATAAAATCGTGGAGTGTGAGCGTTTTTAATTGCATGGATTAACACCAAAAACCCTGGGATGAAAGTTGTTAAATGAACATCCTGTATATTTTTCTATTGTGGTCAATGTAAAAATTTGCAAAGGGACATGCGACCCGCGGGAAGCAGGTTGCCTAACTCCTGTTTTAATTATAATAATAAAAGTGATGTTAAAATTTTGAAAAATCGGAGGAACCAAAAGTCATAAATATTTTTTTGTGTATCATCAGCATCAACCGCTATTATTATTAGCCTCGTATTATGTGTAGACTTTGTTACTGTCTCCCTGCGCCTCTATATAGAGACAGCCTTGTTAAATTAAAAGCTAACACTAAATGCATATTAAACTCAAATTCGGGTTGCAGTTTAAAATAATTCTGTTAACGATTTTTTAGCATTCCAACGATAAATGAAATTTTTTAAGGTTTAAAAATTTAACAAATTTGACATATAAAGATCCCCTTTTTATCGCTTATGGGTGCTAAGTTAGTTTGAAAACAACAAAGAGGAACCCTGATGTCACCTGTCAAGTATCCATAAAAATTAAAAAAGTTCTCACCAAAATATCCTCGAAAATATCCGTAAGTCTCCCACATTTTTAATCCGGTCGTATTTTACTTTACATAACCTCAACTTTTTTTGTCGTTTTTCTGGTTTTATATAAAAGTGGGTTTCCCAAGTAATAGCAACAAATTAAAATGTAACTTACCTTATGCATAAAGCTTCTAAAACAACACGACGCTAAATTATTAAACGATTAGGTATAAATAATACTACACAGCTTAAAATAACACCTGCGGCAATGTTATGGTCCGGCTACACACAACGTTTTGCCTGAGAGCATGCCTGCAGAGACTTGTTTGCGCAGGTAAGAGCGTGCATATAGACGACCATTACACATAACCATCGAGATGATAAATATTTCGTATTTCGATGCACATAACTGTTCTTTTTTTTTGTAAGAGGTAGCACAGAAGGACCTAGGGCTAGGGACTTTACACATGTTTCACACATTTTATGTTATTTATTTTTACTTATTTCTACTTAGAAATACTTATTTGTACTTAGCAGTACTTATTGGTATTTAAAAGTAATTATTTGTACTTGAGGGTAATTAATTGTATTTAAATGTAATTATTTTACTTTCTTAAGAAATATTTGTAATTAAATATAATTTATAAATATGTATGTTAATAATTATGTACTTATTTGTACTTTATAATTACATTTTGAAAATTTGTACACCTACTTATGAAGTGTCCTCCCCCTCGTGTATACGGCTTCTGACAAATAAAACGGTCAGTAAAGCATTATCTTGTTTTTATTTCAAATTGACTTACTCGATTCTTCGGCAACTTTTTGAAATTTAAAACACTGTCAACTGCCGCAGTTATATATTGATAAATGTAAACGATTTGTTTCTCACAACATGTTCTCTCATCAAATTTATAAGTCGCAGCCAGTGGAGTGTGGTTCGGGAAACCAATCTGGACCCCCTATTGTTTAAAATATTTGATGACGATTTGCGCAAATCATTGAACTGTATTGAGTTACTCTTTGTAAACGTGTGAATCTGTGAAGAAACTGTATGAGATTGCGTAACATGAATTGATTCGTTACGGAATTGGTACTTAAATAAAAATCTGCCTCAATACATTAAAACTTACGAGTTTATAAAATGAAAATTGCAGAACCAAAGTAAATTATTTTTAAATTTTAAGTAAACATGCAAACGTTTTATAAGGTGATCTAAATAACACTGGGCTGATTTTTTTATTAACTAAAAAAATTGATTTAAATTTTTTGTTTGTTTTCTAATAATTTGGTAAAGTTCATTTCAAATGTGTTCATCGAGGTGTTCATAGTTTTTAGTTTCACTTAAGATTACTTTTCAGTGGACGACAAAACCAACTTTGATAAAGAAATTGATCGAGATAGATATTATCTCGGATATTATAAAACAAATAGCTACATCTAATGGCTATTCAATTCATTTGATAAATAAATTAATTACTAAGAAAGGTCAAACACTAAGAAATTTTGAAGTAAGATTTAATGAACACATATAGATTAAACTCGAGATTAAAACAACCAGATAATTCAAATTATGTAAAACGTCTACTTGAACATCCAACCTCACTCATACACACCACTAACATCCAAATACTACACATTTGTAAAAAACAAAATTTAGATTTCCTTGAAAAACTTGAAATAAAAAGACATCTAGCAAATCAACAATTTAAAGTTGTTAATGAACAAATAAAGTTCTCCACTATTAAATTGTTTACTTTGATTGAGTTTTAATTTTTAACTTAGATAAGACATTAATGTAATACAAAATATATTAAGTTATTGTAAATATCAGCATGATATAGTTTTTTTCTCGGTTTTTTTCTGGTTTTTCTATATCGTTGAACCGCGTTGCACATTTATATTCACCAGGATAATCCCTTAGGGCTAATAACATCTAGGTTTTAATATGTCTTATTACTTCCATACTTGGTCTAACCGGTCTAACCTTAATATTACCTAATTAACATTGTAGCGAAACAGCTGTAATAGTAATTTTAAAACCTATTTTTTTTTATTAAAAGTGCAAGTTGTTTATTATTTAGTAATATGGAGTTCCAAAAAAACCTCGAAAAAATCTGAATACTTTCATTGATTTCCATGAAATTTTTGTAAAACGATTAAATTTACAATGTAAAATAATTAGTAATAACGCCCACAGATATTCGTTTGGTGATAAATCTGGAAATTAAGGATACCATAGAAATATGTAAGGTCTAGTTCTTGTTAGAAAAAAGCTTGAATTAATCCTAGTAGTGTAACAAGCTGCACTACATTCTGTATGAAATTAGGAAAATTAGGTATCAAAATTGTAAATTGTAAATTGACGTATGACGGACATTGAGATATCGTCTATGAATAAAAGTAATAAAATAAAAGAAATCAAGTAGGATCATTTTTGCTGTAGTAAGTAATAACAACTTGATAAAACATTTTAAAATAAATATAATTACTTCATCATAATTATCACGTATATTAAGTTGCGGCAGCCATTTCAGAGGGCCGGATCCGGACTAGTACCATAATTTGTTGCTATTTTGTTGCTAATTTGTTGCGTAAAAATTAATTTTGTTGCTCATGCCGTTTCCGAGAAATCGCGTTGCCTGTCCGGGTAGTCCCAAACATGTTCAATTGGTTTTAGGTCTGGACTAACTGCTGGCCAATCTAAACTTGGATACCAACCTCTTAAAGGTATTCCATTGTTATTCTGGCAACGTAACCTCTCTTATATACCGATCAGCTGTCAGTGATCCCTACGAAACACAATTAACTCCGTTTGGCCTTCAAAACAGACGCCCCCCCATACCATAATCGAACCACCTCTATAATTTCTGGCTGCTCTTATGTTACACTGAGCAAATCGCCCACCTGCGCGTCTATAAACTGGAGTACGTCTATCGGATCCAAAAAGTGAAAATCTTGATTCATCCGTAAAAAGAATATTAGCCCAATTGTTAATATCCCAATTAACATGTTCTCTTGCGAACCTTAAACGTGCTACACGTTGTGCTCTGGTTAACAATGGAGCAGTAACAGGCATTCTGGGTCTGATTCCAAAATTCCTTAATCTGTTTCTAACCGTATTGACAGATATTCTAACATTACGGACTCCAGAGAGAACATTTTGCAGTTGCCTGGCTGTAACATGACGAGTTCGCAAAGTCTGAATTCTTAAATAACGGTCATCTGCAGGATTAGTACACCTGGAACGTCCTGGAACTGGTCTTCTATTATAACTTCCAGTTTCTCTAAACCTTCTTAAGACTCTAGAAACGCTGGATTGGTTGATTCCCATGACTTCAGCAACATATTGCTGAGATCGTCCATCTTCAACTAAAGCCACGATTTGAGCTGCTTGTTCTGGGGTTAAATTACTCATTTTTACTCAAAAATGTTCTAGATACATCTAATACAAATGGGATTTTTCAATAATCATTTTTTGTTTTTCAACAAAAAGGCGATTTAAACTGTGAATATTTTGGGCTTTTATACATCTAAAGGATACCATACACTCATATTAAAATATTCTGAAAAATGTGATATTTTATTTTACACCATAATTCAATTTTTAAAATTATACGATACTTTTTGTGATTTGTGTATTTAAGTATAAAATCATAGACCTCATACATTTTTGATTAAATAGACAAGTTCTAACCTAAATTTGTTTTTACAGAATTGTAATTTACTTGTTAAAAAGTATAACGGTGATTCTCAGATAGGTGTGATTTTTTATGTCTAGTACTTTAATTATTATTCAACATGATTTTTTTGATCAGAAAATTATAAATATGATAAATTTGATGGTATTTTACCGTAAATTAAAGCATAATTATTCATGTATCATGAATAACTTACAGAATTATACTCGAAATGTCAGTACCGTGGCATGTCTGATTTTTGTTTTTCAAACTAAATGTATAAATTTCTATAAAGAGTCGTCTTATAATCTAAAGTTTAGCTTTTGTAACTAAAATCTATTGTATATTCGATTAAATTATGCTGCAATTATACCCCAATATTGATCGGTAAAAGGAAATAATAGTCATTGACTTGTGTCCTGGAATTTTATATTCCCGTGAACTTGGCACACCATATTTAAAAATCTTAAAGTTGTTTTAGAGTTCTGTCATCCTTTACAATAGTTCTGTGTAAGTATTTTCAATAGTTCCGGTTAATAAATACAAAAAAATCGAATTTTAAAATATGGTCCGCCAAGTTCACGCAACGCACCGTATCATGAAAATACGAGTTCTAGCCGATCTGATTAGAGTTCTAAATAGCGTTCCTTTAGTTCTACAAAAAACCCTTGTGACAATATTTTGGTCAATTATACTGAATAATTATTTAATTTTACGTATAAAATCGAAATTATTTGACTAATCATTTTAATTACTTATAAGGAATTAAGTTAGGTTAATTATTCATTCAAATGTCAATACCGTGGATGTCAGTACCATGGTAAAAATAACGAATGATATAAAAATTGTATTATATTTATTGTTTTTTATATTTAAATTTGTTAAAAACTTAAATCAATTTAATTATTTAACTAATGTTAAACTTGGTTTTATTCTAAGAATAATCTAAAAATTGTTATTTTAATTCTACTGTTAATAAATTTTAAATATTGTTAAAATCAAGAGAAAAAATACCAAAATTGTCTCTGTATGATTATTAAAGTCCTATAATTTATCATTCTTTTTATTATTTTAAAAGTTTAATGAGATTTAGGCAAGTACTTTGAATATTTAGTTTTGATGTCAATACTGTGGAGGTGAAATTTCTAATTTTTTGTTCTAGTTTCTTGTCTATTGAAGTTGTAGTGGAACTACGTTACAGGCTTAATTTGGAGTATAATAAAGCCCAATAGCACCCAGAACATAAGGTTTAACCCCTTCAGACCTGAATTTTATATTTTCAAGGAAGATATAAAATTTAATTATAACTATAATTATAATTTAATGCACAGATTGCGCTACATGAGTCAAATATCGAAAATTGGATGTACAGTTGTGTGTAAAATGGGACTCAATTATCAGAAATAGTTCAAGTAAATTACAAAACCCTTGATAAATATCATGTACATGGGGATGTACGCCGGGTCTGAAGGGGTTAAAACATTTTTAATTTTAATAAATTTTGAGTTGTAAAAATCACAGTTATATGAGAATCACCCATAACCGCTTATTTCTGACCACCATAATTTAAAATGTATGACCTCGGGGATTATTTAGTTAATTTCTTCCGTTACCACAACTTTTAAATCAGCAATATTCACTGATCTATTAAAATTTAGAATGTGGAAGAGAGCCAAATGGAATAAATTCATTACTTCGGTTACTGTACATACCTATTTATAGAAAATCCCGAAACACGTCAAATTTATATTAAAAATTGACATTCTTTAAAGTAAAAATGTGATGTGGCAGTCACGACCCCAATTTTTTAAATGAGGAGTATAGGCTTGTGATATATCGTTTAAAAGGAATCTTCATTGTTTATACAAAAAATTATTTTTAAATTTATTGCAAAAATTAACAATTAATATGAATTTAAAGGAATTTGTGATGAGGGATTTAATAATAAATACACGTTTTGCAATTTGTAGTTAGCAAAATTTAAAAAAAGTTTCTTGAAACTGGACATGTAATAGAAATATTGAAAAACCAGGTATAAAAGTTCAATTTACTGATAAAAAAAGTCAGATGTAGGTACTTCTGGAGATTGAGGAAAATCCGCATAAGACAACTCGAGAACTTGCCGCAGGCAATTTTGTAAGTAAATCATCTATTTTGAATGTTTTGCACCAAGAAAAAAACACCCTTACAAAGTTCAGATCATCAGGAGTTAAATGAAGATGATCCTGATAGAAGACAAAAATTCTGTGGATTGATAATAAACAGAATGAAAACAGATTTCCAGTTTGTAAACAAAATAGATTTTTCTTGACGTTTCATTGAAACGGAACAGTTAATAAAAAGAATTGTAGATATTGGAGCAGAGAAAATCTCACTGGATATATGAGACTTAAACTTAATATCCCAAAAAAGTTAACTTTTGGGTTGGTATCATTAACAATAAAATGATCAGCCCTTATTTTGTTGTTTTTGTTAATGCCTACATTACAAACACGGAACAAGACGGAGCTCCACAGATAAGATTATGTTTAGTTTTCATTTTTTTCTTTAGTTCTATGGCATTACCCCAGTGTTATGCTTTATCTCATTGAAAAAGCTTGGTTTACATCTCGGTTTACATGTACTTACTTGTTAAAATAAACGTTTTCCACCACTTTTATCCTTCAAAGGTACCCATTTGAATCCTTTTTTGTTTCATAAAAAGCCAAAAATAGATAAAATTATTTGGTTTACAAGAGGTTAATTTGTAAATTGATCACTCTGTATACCATTTAGTAGTATTGGGTGATAAGTTATTCCACATCGACTCTACATCAAAAGAGGCAACGGTGACCGGCGACTGGAAGCATTTAAAGTTGCCATTACCAGTCTCAGCACCAACATTAAGATAAACTGATAAAAATGGTCGAAAAGCACGAAAGGCACAAATCGAACTTACAATTACTGGTTAATTTTTCAAGTCAACAGAAATCACGAAGTCTTTATAATTATAAAAAAATACCTGATTCAAACACTAATGATGTACATATATCATCTTGTAATTAATTTGAATCTTTAACTATATGAATTATATAATTTTTCAGATTTAACCGCAATCAAATCGACAGATTCCAATTAACGTTTTGATTAAACAAAAATATTATTTACAATACGAAACGCAGCTTATTTTACCGTAGTCAATCATGCATAAACATACACTAGGTATAATTCAATGTTTTGCAAGGTGCGCCAACTGTTAATTCAATTTACAACCAATAAACCTTGCGTTTGACGGAAAAACGCTATCAGAAGAGTTAAAAAATAGTATCGAATATCTAATGAATTTATAAACGTTTCATAAATTTTAAGTAATTGCTAGTGTACCTCGCTACGAACTCGTCTCATTCTGCATCTATAGGTTAAAGTTATGTATTACTATTCTATAATAAGCAGTATTTCAAATTTTTTCAATATTTTGCTGTAATAAAAACAACCTTGTTACTAGCGGATTTCTAGTTTGTTATAATAAAACTTTACTTATATATTTTACTGAACAATTTTCAATAAATACGGTCAGGCTTGAAATTAACCACTTCAAGCAAATACACGGAGCGCATAAAGTTAGCACAACACTTTTGTCAAAATATAAAATCTATTTTTGCAGTAATTGTAGATTTTTTGCAGTGCAAAGCAAAAATTTGCAGATCTTTTAGTTTTTTTTTGTTAAAGGTTTTGCTAACTTGACGTAAAGTTAGCACGACACACCTCGTATCTCTACTTCTAGTAGGCCAATCGTCAAAAAAAACATTCAAAAATTGCAGCTTTCATGCAGTGCAAACCAAACAATTGCAGCTCTTTTATTTTTTTAACGGTTTTGCTAACTTTGCAGTGAAGAAATTACTTTTGCAGTTCTTTTAGTTTGTTTTCATTTTCCATGAGTCGTTTTGATAAATTAATATTTAATTAGCATGATGTATGTGTTTTTTTGTAGTTAAAAATCTGAATTTAGAATTTTTTAACTATTATATAACTAATAGGTACTTATACATTACTTACAGCAAACCAGTAGTTAAAAAATAAATGCGCACTAGTTAAAAATTTTAAAATGAAATTATATGCATTAAGTATTATAATTTTTTTCTGGTAAGCCATTAATCCTGATACTCTTTATTGTATTATTGAAAAGAGAATGTTGTTCAGTAGATTCGAAAATTGATGTGGCACCAAATAAATTATATTTAATTTTTTATTTTTTCATAAGTAGGATATTATGGATTTATTTTTTGTGTCACAAAAGTAAGTGGAAAGTTTTATCTTACCTTACCTTTGTTGCCAGGACAAGGCAATAGTGCCTAAATTCTATTAAATTTGGCCGCTTTTTTTACTGTTATTAAATGCAATTGCGGTAATCATTAGAATAGTATTTTTAGTTGGAACTTCGACTTTATGTTTTTTTGCATTACAGTCATTTTGTAAATATATAAAGAACAAACTTTGATATGCAAAAGTTTAAAAATTCGAAGTATGTTAGTTTGTCGGCGGTTTTTGTTGCAAAGTCATACATTTGTGTACCCAGTTGACAGTTTAACAATTTTAACTGGATAATATCCTTAGCATTCAATTTTTTGTTAAAAATATTCAATCTTCACACTTTGGAGATGCAAATTTTTTTTAATAACGGCCTGAAAACAAAAGCGGGGCGAATAAGAGACAGACAGGTCGTCAAATTAAATTATGTTCAAAAAATTTTAGAAATCGGAGTTAGAATGTGGGAAAAAAGTCAACAGATTAAGAACGAGAAGAACGAGCACCTTATTTATTGTGCACTGGGTGATTATGCACATTTTAACGTGCTAACTTTACGTCAAATTAGCAAAACCGTTAATAAAAAATTAATGGGGCTGCAATATTTTGGTTTGCACTGCATAAAAGCTGCAATTTTTGAATGTTTTTGTTTGACTACTAGAAGTAGAGATTCGACACCCCGTATTTCTGGATGTTCACAAGGCTTTTGACCAGGTCTGACACGCCGGAGTTGTTAAAAATCTAATAAGCATCCGCCTTCCTCTTGTACGTCATTTATTCCTACCTTACCAGAGTCAGATCTGGTAGCTCACTTTCCCAACCTTTCACTTCCCTAACCAGAGTCCCCCAAGGATCTATCCTAACTCCACTGCTATACCTAATTTACACCCACGACCGAGCCCACGACAAATATTGGTAAATGTGGAAGCTATTTTGGCATATTTATCAGCAAATTCGTTTCCCTCTATACCAATATGAGATAGGAGAATCACATGATAGGTATCAAGGATACCTTTTTAATCTTAAATTAGTAACTAATTCACAACAAAATTTCCGGCAATTCTTGAAACCTGAAAGTGATTATTAATAGTGCCGAATATAAATAGCGAATAATTCAAAAAACTTCAAAAAACTTAAAATTCAAATTAATAATAATTTGTTTGTCATCTAGATTTAGATAGATTTTTTGTAATTAATTGAAAACACTTTTCGACTTCTATTATTCAATAGTTTCTTGAAACACTCTTGACTTTTTCAAAACATGGCAAACAAATATATAGATAATTATACGTATATTAAGTTGCGGCAGCCATTTCAGAGGGCCGGATCCGGACTAGTACCATAATTTGTTGCTATTTTGTTGCTAATTTGTTGCGTAAAAATTAATTTTGTTGCTCATGCCGTTTCCGAGAAATCGCGTTGCCCCGTAGCTTAATATTAAGCTACGGCAGCCACATGTGCTATCTCGGCAACGGAGCAAGCTATCGACAAGCGGTTGGCGGCGTATTTTGTTGCTATTTTGTTGCCTAAAGGTGGCACCACTCCCCGATCCCGCGACCCACCCCTAAGTGTCGAACTCACCCCCGGCATCTCGCTATTAAGCTACGGCAACCACATGTGCTGTCTCGACAACGGAGAACCCTATCGACAAGCGGCTGGCGGCGTATTTTGTTGCTATTTTGTTGCTAAAGAGTGGCATCACTCCTCGATCTAGCAAACAAACAAAACCTAGATATCATACTACGAAATTCCGAAACCGGTATGATTATATAACAATTGGATAACATGAATTTAGTGACAGAATTTTTTGAGAACTAATTAGAACAGAATTGTAATAAACTCTAAGTCAGAGAACGCTTTTCTTGTATTGCCTCATCAAACTACAGTATTTAACGAAGACATAAGGAATGTGAACTCATTAACGGAAAATATAATAAACAAAAAATTATTTATTGTTCTTTTTTTCACATACATGATTAATCGTGGAACTACTTTGTATGTGCCTCCACGATTTATCGTTTTATGGTTCTTGTTATTATCGTCTGCCTCCATCCAGGCAGTGTTTCCACGGCGATAGGAATAGGAAATATAATGCCCAATCGATTCGTCATTATCTTTGGATTGTCCTTCGTTTGATTTCCTTAAAGTTCTGGAAGAAGCCGACGGACCAATGTATCGAATCACACCAGCAAGATAGAGAGGTTCAGCCTCATTCAGAGGGTTTTTACTTCCTTATGGAATTCATCTAAATGAAGTGTTCTGTCGTTTTGCTCATCTTCATTATATACATTGAATATCACTACTTCACCTGCAATAAGTGCATTGCAATCATTAATTCTATTATTTGATGCAAAACTAGGATTCTTTAGAGATAAAACTATGAATTTATTAATCATCAAGTATTTTTAATTTTTATAATTTTGTAAGCATCGAAGAACTAAAGATTTGTCCATAACTCATGTTACATACATTTAATATATGATTATCTTATCTACATAGATAAAAAAAGAACATTTAATGAATTTGTATGCAAATTTAAAAATCATATATAATAGTGATCGATCAAACCCTCGTAAGAATTTAGTCCTATAATGTTATTTATCGCTTATTGTATACCAATATGCGTATAATATGTACAAATATAAAATAAAATCAACAAGCTTGCTCCGTTGCCGAGATAGCACATGTGGCTGCCGTAGCTTAATAGCGAGATGCCGGGGGTGAGTTTGGCCGTTCGGGGTGGGTAGCTTAATATTAAGCTACGGCAGCCACATGTGCTATCTCGACAACGGAGCAAGCTATCCACAAGCGGTTGGCGGCGTATTTTGTTGCTATTTTGTTGCTTAAAGGTGGCACCACTCCCCGATCCCGCGACCCACCCCTAACGGCCAAACTCACCCCCGGCATCTCGCTATTAAGCTACGGCAGCCACATGTGCTATCTCGGCAACGGAGCAAGCTTGTTGATTTTATTTTATATTTGTACATATTATACGCATATTGGTATACAATAAGCGATAAATAACATTATAGGACTAAATTCTTACGAGGGTTTGATCGATCACTATTATATATGATTTTTAAATTTGCATACAAATTCATTAAATGTTCTTTTTTTATCTATGTAGATAAGATAATCATATATTAAATGTATGTAACATGAGTTATGGACAAATCTTTAGTTCTTCGATGCTTACAAAATTATAAAAATTAAAAATACTTGATGATTAATAAATTCATAGTTTTATCTCTAAAGAATCCTAGTTTTGCATCAAATAATAGAATTAATGATTGCAATGCACTTATTGCAGGTGAAGTAGTGATATTCAATGTATATAATGAAGATGAGCAAAACGACAGAACACTTCATTTAGATGAATTCCATAAGGAAGTAAAAAACCCTCTGAATGAGGCTGAACCTCTCTATCTTGCTGGTGTGATTCGGATACATTGGTCCGTCGGCTTCTTCCAGAACTTTAAGGAAATCAAACGAAGGACAATCCAAAGATAATGACGAATCGATTGGGCATTATATTTCCTATTCCTATCGCCGTGGAAACACTGCCTGGATGGAGGCAGACGATAATAACAAGAACCATAAAACGATAAATCGTGGAGGCACATACAAAGTAGTTCCACGATTAATCATGTATGTGAAAAAAAAGAACAATAAATAATTTTTTGTTTATTATATTTTCCGTTAATGAGTTCACATTCCTTATGTCTTCGTTAAATACTGTAGTTTGATGAGGCAATACAAGAAAAGCGTTCTCTGACTTAGAGTTTATTACAATTCTGTTCTAATTAGTTCTTAAAAAATTCTGTCACTAAATTCATGTTATCCAATTGTTATATAATCATACCGGTTTCGGAATTTCGTAGTATGATATCTAGGTTTTGTTTGTTTGCTAGATCGAGGAGTGATGCCACTCTTTAGCAACAAAATAGCAACAAAATACGCCGCCAGCCGCTTGTCGATAGGGTTCTCCGTTGTCGAGACAGCACATGTGGTTGCCGTAGCTTAATAGCGAGATGCCGGGGGTGAGTTCGACACAGGGGTGGGTCGCGGGATCGGGGAGTGGTGCCACCTTTAGGCAACAAAATAGCAACAAAATACGCCGCCAACCGCTTGTCGATAGCTTGCTCCGTTGCCGAGATAGCACATGTGGCTGCCGTAGCTTAATATTAAGCTACGGGGCAACGCGATTTCTCGGAAACGGCATGAGCAACAAAATTAATTTTTACGCAACAAATTAGCAACAAAATAGCAACAAATTATGGTACTAGTCCGGATCCGGCCCTCTGAAATGGCTGCCGCAACTTAATATACGTATAATTATCTATATATTTGTTTGCCATGTTTTGAAAAAGTCAAGAGTGTTTCAAGAAACTATTGAATAATAGAAGTCGAAAAGTGTTTTCAATTAATTAAAAAAAATCTATCTAAATCTAGATGACAAACAAATTATTATTAATTTGAATTTTAAGTTTTTTGAATTATTCGCTATTTATATTCGGCACTATTAATAATCACCTTCAGGTTTCAAGAATTGCCGGAAATTTTGTTTGTGAAATAGTTACTAATTTAAGATTAAAAAGGTATCCTTGATACCTATCATGTGATTCTCCTATCCCATATTGGTATAGAGGGAAACGAATTTGCTGATAAATATGCCAAAATAGCTTCCACATTTACCAATATTTGTCGTGGGCTCGGTCGTGGGTGTAAATTAGGTATAGCAGTGGAGTTAGGATAGATCCTTGGGGGACTCTGGTTAGGGAAGTGAAAGGTTGGGAAAGTGAGCTACCAGATCTGACTCTGGTAAGGTAGGAATAAATGACGTACAAGAGGAAGGCGGATGCTTATTAGATTTTTAACAACTCCGGCGTGTCAGACCTGATCAAAAGCCTTGTGAACATCCAGAAATACGGGGTGTCGAATCTCTACTTCTAGTAGTCAAACAAAAACATTCAAAAATTGCAGCTTTTATGCAGTGCAAACCAAAATATTGCAGCCCCATTAATTTTTTTTATTAACGGTTTTGCTAATTTGACGTAAAGTTAGCACGTTAAAATGTGCATAATCACCCAGTACACAATAAATAAGGTGCTCGTTCTTCTCGTTCTTAATCTGTTGACTTTTTTCCCACATTCTAACTCCGATTTCTAAAATTTTTTGAACATAATTTAATTTGACGACCTGTCTGTCTCTTATTCGCCCCGCTTTTGTTTTCAGGCCGTTATTAAAAAAAATTTGCATCTCCAAAGTGTGAAGATTGAATATTTTTAACAAAAAATTGAATGCTAAGGATATCATCCAGTTAAAATTGTTAAACTGTCAACTGGGTACACCGAGGGGTACACAAATATGACTTTTGCAACAAAAACCGCCGACAAACTAATATACTTCGAATTTTTAAACTTTTGCATTTCAAAGTTTGTTCTTTATATATTTACAAAATGACTGTAATGCAAAAAAACATAAAGTCGAAGTTCCAACTAAAAATACTATTCTAATGATTACCGCAATTGCATTTAATAACAGTAAAAAAAGCGGCCAAATTTAATAGAATTTAGGCACTATTGCCTTGTCCTGGCAACAAAGGTAAGGTAAGATAAAACTTTCCACTTACTTTTGTGACACAAAAAATAAATCCATAATATCCTACTTATGAAAAAATAAAAAATTAAATATAATTTATTTGGTGCCACATCAATTTTCGAATCTACTGAACAACATTCTATTTTAAATAATACAATAAAGAGTATCAGGATTAATTGCTTACCAGAAAAAAATTATAATACTTAATGCATATAATTTCATTTTAAAATTTTTAACTAGTGCGCATTTATTTTTTAACTACTGGTTTGCTGTAAGTCAAGTAGAAGTACCTATGAGTTCTATAATAGGTAAAAAATTCTAAATTCAGCTTTTTAACTACAAAAAAACACATACATCATGCTAATGAAATATTAATTTATCAAAACGACTCATGGAAAATGAAAACAAACTAAAAGAACTGCAAAAGTAATTTCTTCACTGCAAAGTTAGCAAAACCGTTAAAAAAATAAAAGAGCTGCAATTGTTTGGTTTGCACTGCATGAAAGCTGCAATTTTTGAATGTTTTTTTTGACGATTGGCCTAGTAGAAGAAGAGATACGAGGTGTGTCGTGCTAACTTTACGTCAAGTTAGCAAAACCTGTAATAAAAAAAAAAACTAAAAGATCTGCAAATTTTTGCTTTGCACTGCAAAAAAGCTACAATTACTGCAAAAATAGATTTTATATTTTGACAAAAGTGTTGTGCTAACTTTATGCGCGCCGTGTGTTTGCTTGAAGTTGTTAATTTCAAGCCTGATCGTATTTATTGAAAATTGTTCAGTAAAATATATAAGTAAAGTTTTATTATAACAAACTAGAAATCCGCTAGTAACAAGGTTGTTTTTATTACAGCAAAATATTGAAAAAATTTGAAATACTGCTTATTATAGAATAGTAATACATAACTTTAACCTATAGATGCAGAATGAGACGAGTTCGTAGCGAGGTACACTAGCAATTACTTAAAATTTATGAAACGTTTATAAATTCATTAGATATTCGATACTATTTTTTAACTCTTCTGATAGCGTTTTTCCGTCAAACGCAAGGTTTATTGGTTGTAAATTGAATTAACAGTTGGCGCACCTTGCAAAACATTGAATTATACCTAGTGTATGTTTATGCATGATTGACTACGGTAAAATAAGCTGCGTTTCGTATTGTAAATAATATTTTTGTTTAATCAAAACGTTAATTGGAATCTGTCGATTTGATTGCGGTTAAATCTGAAAAATTATATAATTCATATAGTTAAAGATTCAAATTAATTACAAGATGATATATGTACATCATTAGTGTTTGAATCAGGTATTTTTTTATAATTATAAAGACTTCGTGATTTCTGTTGACTTGAAAAATTAACCAGTAATTGTAAGTTCGATTTGTGCCTTTCGTGCTTTTCGACCATTT
Source organism: Ophraella communa (assembly GCA_035357415.1). Lineage (NCBI taxonomy): Eukaryota > Metazoa > Arthropoda > Insecta > Coleoptera > Chrysomelidae > Ophraella > Ophraella communa. The sequence continues at coordinate 35,106,697 of CM068983.1, forward strand.
TTATCAGTTTATCTTAATGTTGGTGCTGAGACTGGTAATGGCAACTTTAAATGCTTCCAGTCGCCGGTCACCGTTGCCTCTTTTGATGTAGAGTCGATGTGGAATAACTTATCACCCAATATTACTAAATGGTATACAGAGTGATCAATTTACAAATTAACCTCTTGTAAACCAAATAATTTTATCTATTTTTGGCCTTTTACGAAACAAAAAAGGATTCAAATGGGTACCTTTGAATGATAAAAGTGGTGGAAAACGTTTATTTTAACAAGTACATGTAAACCAAGCTTTTTCAATGAGATAAAGCATAACACTGGGATAATGCCATAGAACTAAAGAAAAATATGAAAACTGAACATAATCTTATCTGTAGAGCATCTTTCCGTGTTTGTAATGTAGGCATTAACAAAAACAACAAAATAAGGGCTGATCATTTTATTGTTAATGATACCAACCCAAAAGTTAACTTTTTTGGGATATTAAGTTTAAGTCTCATATATCCAGAGAAGATTTTTTTGCTCCAATATCTACAGTTCTGTTTGCTGACTGTTCCGTTTCAATGATCAGAAAAAAAATACTATTTTATTTACGAACTGGAAATCTGTTTTCATTCTATTTATTATCAATTCCCAGAATTCTTGCCTTCCATCAGAATCATATTCATTTAATTCCTGAATGAACCGAACTTTGTAAGGGTGTTTTTTTCTTTGTGAAAAACATTCAAAATAGATTATTTACTTACAACATTGCCCGCGGCAAGTTCTTGAGTTGTTATGTTGATTTTCCTCAATCTCTAGAAGTACATATGCCCTTTTTATCATTTCTATCTGGTTTTTCAATATTTTTATTACATGTCCAGTTTCAAGAAACTTTTTTCAATTTTGCTAACTACAAACTGCAAAACGTGTATTTATTATTAAATCCCTCATCACAAATTCCTTTAAATTCATATTAATTGTTAATTTTTGCAATAAATTTAAAAATAATTTTTTGTATAAACAATGAAGATTCCTTTTAAACGATATATCACAAGCCTATACTCCTCATTTAAAAAATTGGGGTCGTGACTGCCACATCACATTTTTACTTTAAAGAATGTCAATTTTTAATATAAATTTGACGTGTTTCGGGATTTTCTATAAATAGGTATGTACAGTAACCGAAGTAATGAATTTATTCCATTTGGCTCTCTTCCACATTCTAAATTTTAATAGATCAGTGAATATTGCTGATTTAAAAGTTGTGGTAACGGAAGAAATTAACTAAATAATCCCCGAGGTCATACATTTTAAATTATGGTGGTCAGAAATAAGCGGTTATGGGTGATTCTCATATAACTGTGATTTTTACAACTCAAAATTTATTAAAATTAAAAATGTTTTAAACCTTATGTTCTGGGTGCTATTGGGCTTTTATTATACTCCAAATTAAGCCTGTAACGTAGTTCCACTACAACTTCAATAGACAAGAAACTAGAACAAAAATTAGAAATTTCACCTCCACGGTATTAACATCAAAACTAAATATTCAAAGTACTTGCCTAAATCTCTTTAAACTTTTAAAATAATAAAAAGAATGATAAATTATAGGACTTTAATAATCATACAGAGACAATTTTGGTATTTTTTCTCTTGATTTTAACAATATTTAAAATTTATTAACAGTAGAATTAAAATAACAATTTTTAGATTATTCTTAGAATAAAACCAAGTTTAACATTAGTTAAATAATTAAATTGATTTAAGTTTTTAACAAATTTAAATATAAAAAACAATAAATATAATACAATTTTTATATCATTCGTTATTTTTACCATGGTACTGACATCCACGGTATTGACATTTGAATGAATAATTAACCTAACTTAATTCCTTATAAGTAATTAAAATGATTAGTCAAATAATTTCGATTTTATACGTAAAATTAAATAATTATTCAGTATAATTGACCTAAAAATTGTCACAAGGGTTTTTTGTAGAACTAAAGGAACGCTATTTAGAACTCTAATCAGATCGGCTAGAACTCGTATTTTCATGATACGGTGCGCTGCGTGAACTTGGCGCACCATATTTTAAAATTCGATTTTTTTGTATTTATTAACCGGAACTATTGAAAATACTTACAGAGAACTATTGCAAAGGATGCCAGAACTCTAAAAAAACTTTAAGATTTTTAAATATGGTGTGCCAAGTTCACGGGAATATAAAATTCCAGGACACAAGTCAATGACTATTATTTCCTTTTACCGATCAATATTGGGGTATAATTGCAGCATAATTTAATCGAATATACAATAGATTTTAGTTACAAAAGCTAAACTTTAGATTATAAGACGACTCTTTATAGAAATTTATACATTTAGTTTGAAAAACAAAAATCAGACATGCCACGGTACTGACATTTCGAGTATAATTCTGTAAGTTATTCATGATACATGAATAATTATGCTTTAATTTACGGTAAAATACCATCAAATTTATCATATTTATAATTTTCTGATCAAAAAAATCATGTTGAATAATAATTAAAGTACTAGACATAAAAAATCACACCTATCTGAGAATCACCGTTATACTTTTTAACAAGTAAATTACAATTCTGTAAAAACAAATTTAGGTTAGAACTTGTATATTTAATCAAAAATGTATGAGGTCTATGATTTTATACTTAAATACACAAATCACAAAAAGTATTGCATAATTTTAAAAATTGAATTATGGTGTAAAATAAAATATCACATTTTTCAGAATATTTTAATATGAGTGTATGGTATCCTTTAGATATATAAAAGCCCAAAATATTCACAGTTTAAATCGCCTTTTTGTTGAAAAACAAATAATGATTATTGAAAAATCCCATTTGTATTAGATGTATCTAGAACATTTTTGAGTAAAAATGAGTAATTTAACCCCAGAACAAGCAGCTCAAATCGTGGCTTTAGTTGAAGATGGACGATCTCAGCAATATGTTGCTGAAGTCATGGGAATCAACCAATCCAGCGTTAAGAGAAACTGGAAGTTATAATAGAAGACCAGTTCCAGGACGTTCCAGGTGTACTAATCCTGCAGATGACCGTTATTTAAGAATTCAGACTTTGCGAACTCGTCATGTTACAGCCAGGCAACTGCAAAATGTTCTCTCTGGAGTCCGTAATGTTAGAATATCTGTCAATACGGTTAGAAACAGATTAAGGAATTTTGGAATCAGACCCAGAATGCCTGTTACTACTCCATTGTTAACCAGAGCACACCGTGTAGCACGTTTAAGGTTCGCAAGAGAACATGTTAATTGGGATTTTAACGATTGGGCTAATATTCTTTTTGCGGATGAATCAAGATTTTCCGTTTTTGGATCCGATAGACGTACTCCAGTTTATAGACGCGCAGGTGGGCGATTTGCTCAGTGTAACATAAGAGCAGCCAGAAATTATAGAGGTGGTTCGATTATGGTATGGGGGGGCGTCTGTTTTGAAGGCCAAACGGAGTTAATTGTGTTTCGTAGGGATCACTGACAGCTGATCGGTATATAAGAGAGGTTACGTTGCCAGAATAACAATGGAATACCTTTAAGAGGTTGGTATCCAAGTTTAGATTGGCCAGCAGTTAGTCCAGACCTAAAACCAATTGAACATGTTTGGGACTACCCGGACAGGCACATAAGAACTCGTAATATCGCTCCAGACAACCTTGATGAGGTTTTAATGAAGAATGGGAAACTTTGGATTTGGATTACATAAGTGACCTGATAAGAAGCCTTCCGCGGAGAATGAGAGATGTTATTAGAGCCAGAGGTGGCAGTACCAGATACTAAAATGTTAAATTTATCGTTTAACATAATTCCATATTCATTTCCTATCATTTCTCAAAAAAATGAAAAGAGAATAATTAAAACTTTATTAATAAATCACTTATGCGATACTTTTTGTGACGAGTGTTTCAAGTGCTGCTTTGATGAATTTACTTGTCCAAGATGGTGGGCGGACGGAGTTTAATAGTGGTCTATGAAAGTGCAATTAAATATTAAAATTTAACCAGTATTATTTCGTCAATAACATATTGGTTCTTTTCGGTAAAAAAATAGAAAATTATTTTTTTTATTTTAACTGTATTTTATTATTTTAAGTAAATTTTGTAAGCTTCCGCTGAATATAACACTGAATTAAATAAACTTTTTTAAATTTTTTTATAATGATCTGGTATATTATTTTTTTGTTCCAACCCATGCAGCGTGATAAAATTTATCATACATTTCAAATTTAGGGAAAGTTTCACACTTTGAGATATTTTATACATACATCCTTACGGTTGTTTGATATCTATTTATTCCCCAATGTAAAACTAATACGGGTCCAGAACAAAAACAAGTAATTCAAACTGGTTCAAATTTTGCATATATCTGCTGGAAGATTTTGGAATTAATCCTATCGAAAACTTATGGGATATCCTTGATAGGCTATTAAAGGGGCATTTATTGTACTAACCCTTACTACTTGAAAGTCCATCTTATTAAGAACAGTAAACAACTAAAAGGTTGAATTAAACTTTCACTATTTATTCTCAAAATATGTTCTTGAACATCCACATCACTCATACACACCAATGACATTCAAATATTACATATTTGTGATAAAAAACAAAATTTAGATTTCCTCGAAGAACTTGAAATAAAAGACATCTAGCAGATCAACTATATGAAGTAGTTAATGAACAAATAAATCTTGGAAGTTCACCACCATTAAACTGTTTACTTTGATTGAGTCTTAATTTTATACATAGATAAGACGTAATTGTAACACAAATATATTAAGTTATTGTAAAGATCAGCATGATATAGTTTTTTCCTGGTTTTTCTATATCATTGCACAGTTATACTGATCTTAGAGGGAAGCACATCCAGGATAATCCCTTAGGGCTATTAACATCTAGGCTTTAATATTGTTATGTCTTATTACTTCCATACTTGGTCTAACCTTAATACTACCTAATCAACATCAGGTACCTAGCTACAAACAAACAAAATGTATCTTCAATATGTCAATCTGACGATGCTATTTCTATAGCGAAACGGCCGTCATTGCTTTTCATATTTTGAGAATAAATAGTGAGTTTAATTCAACCTTTTATTTGTTTACCGTTCTTAATATTACAGGGGTTTTTAAAAGCAGAATAAATCCAATTCAATAACCTGGAAGACTGGGGAAAGAGGTCCATTTAAATCTGGGATGAAAATAAAAAGACAGCTTCTTTAAATATGGGTGCGAAATCTGGAAACACTCGATTATTTATTTTTTAGTATGTTTTTAATTAATTATTCCCAAAAAAACTTCGTTTTACCATTATAATAAAAAAATATAGAGTATTACTGAAAAAGTTTAGTTTATTTTTGTTTTTTAATATAAATAAAACTAATTTACTAAGTGATGGGTTATTTTTCTGTAGAAATGTATATAAAATTTAATAACAGTTCTTTCTTCGTTTAATTTTCTTTTTTAACCGAAAGCAAAAATTTGGAAAATTTTAAGCTTCAGGACTGTCTAAAATTGTCTAAAACGTTGCATCCTCTTGTAAATTGTTATAAATAATAAAGTTATTATAAAATAAAAACTACACTTTCATCAGGCTCAACATTATCTAAGCAGCAGTCTGAGTTTGGAAAAATTTGATCATCCAATTTTTTGGTTTTTATTGGTGTTAGTACACATCTCTGATGTTACGTACAACACAGTGAGTTCCACTGGTTTGAAACAGCCACTTGTTGTGTAGGTTTTTATGGTGTTATTTTTTAAAGAAGCTAAAATTATTATATAAATACAAATCCATAAGTTAATTTGTAATGGGTACAACCAATAAGATGGCGTAAATAAAAAAGTTTAAATACCACATCTCACAAAAATGGAAATATAGTTTTCAAATATATTAACGGTTCTCTAATGGAAAAGCAACTACTTCTCGGATTATGTGCCCGTCAAACTTTGAAGTATTTTCCAATTAAAAACATGATGGCCCTCAACCAAAAAGATGAAGACCGTATCCTATTTTTTTTTTTATTTTTTCGACATTAAATGTAGAATTTAAACTCCCCTTCGTATTTTTTAATTTATATCTTTTTAATAAAGACGGTAAGCATTAACTAAAGTAGATTAACGGCTATTACCATCTAACAAATAAGGATCAGAGGGTTGCTCGATATAATATAAAAGAGTAATATTAAATTCACTAATATATTTTTACAAATTTATTTACCTACAAATCATTTTTCTGAATAAATATTAAATCAATAATGTTCATTTGATCCTTTATGACCATCATGTGATCCTTTATGTTGACCATCATATGATTCTTTGTATTGTCCATCATATGCTCCACCAAAATATCCACGACGAAGTCCTCCGGGTCCTCCGAAACGTCCTCCAGGTCCTCCGAAACGTCCTCCGAAATATCCTCCACGTCCTCCGAATTGTCCTCCACGGCCTCCGAAATGTCCTCCTAAATGTCCTCCGAAATTACCCAATCCCTCTACTTGTACAGTCTCCCATTCGACTACTGGTACAGACTCCCATTCAACTACTGGTACATTTTCCCATTCCACTACTGGTACATTCTCCAATTGTACTCCTGAATGACGTCCCCGTCCCCATCCTTGATGAGGATGTGATTCTTTTGAAGGTTCATCACAAGGTTTATTAGGTGCTGCTGAGCTAAAAGAAAGTTTTTAAAAATTATAAGTTATTTATGCAGTTCTATGCACAATTTTTGTTTTTTCATCTTCATTATCTACATGAAATTTTCAAATTAGGCATATCTTACTCCTAACCTCCAAAGGGGTTTTCACCCGACCTCCGCTATTTCTCTATAAACTCTCTGAAAACTCGGAATTTTCCAACGTTTTTCTGCAAATGCACACATCGCAAAAGTCTAGGGATATTTTTAAAAATCAATGTTAGTTTTTCTTGAGTTAATTTAGAAAAAAATAATACTTGTTTAATATAAATGAATGAAAAAACATGAAATGTAATTAAAACAAAAAATATTTTAATATAGCCAATTTTAAGATCTTTGTAAAATCTTTTCAAAAAGTAAAAAATCAAAGTTAATACAAAGTATGACCTCCACATTGGTTTATTACTGCTCTACATGTTTGATTCATAGACAAAATATAACTATAAAGATCACTTTGAGGTATACTCGCCCAATCTGCTCTAGTAATTGAACCGGTGCACAAATGTTACCCATATTTGGAGTGAATCTACGTTGAAGCATATTCCCGAGCATATTCCATACATGCTCAATAGGATTAAGGTCCAGTCCAACCAGTTGGTCACAATACGTGCAGTATGTGGACGGGCATTATCATGCATTAAGCGGAAGTTTTCTCCAACTGCGCCTGCAAATGGGGGCATAATGGGACGAAAAATGGTATTTAAATATAATTGACCTGTTAAGCCAATTGACCATGATTGTGCCCCATCTCTGTATCTGCTCACTTCCTGAACATGTTTTAGTCTTGTTCGACGGGAGTCTGGGTAAAATGCAAACCTAGATACTTCACTGATTAAAACTGTAGCCCTCGCTGTAGCCTAATCTTGAGTAGCCCACTCGGTAGCCCCATTCTGAAATTCTTGACACCATTCCAGTCTTGAAGTGCGTGGGCAAACTTTTTAATGGGAGGGCAAGATAAAATAGCAATTAATCTAGGCGGGCCGGAAAAATTTAACTTATGAAACTGTAACTGAGATTGTAATAGTTGTTCATAGTCTGGTTCAAACGATGATGAGCTGATTCGCAGCTGGGAAGCCAAATGGTCGTCGGTCAATCGGTTTCTCACGCTGTTCGTTGTAGGAAACACCTTTTCACAAATATAGGAAGATGCAAACATTACAAACATCTTCTGAGCGTGAGATTTCAGGTTCGGATTGATTTGGATTGAGAAGGACACTGTTATTTATATTTTGCACTATGTGTAATTATGAGGGGTTTTCAAAACTATGCCGCGGGACGGATTGACAAGCCCAAAGGGCCGGATTTGGACCGCGTGCCGTACTTTGCCCATGTCAGCCCTAGACAGAGGTGGACATCTTAGCTCAGCAACTTTAGTTTGCCGCATGCCATCTTCGAGAAGATCTACAGCTAGATTAATTTCGTATAATGTTAAATGCTTCTTTTCCATGAAAAAACACATTAATTGATTTGTAGTCACTAGACAATATCTTTATTAGAATTTAAAAATTAGAAATTAATTAAAAATTTAAACAGTGTAGCATTTTTACTTTTTCCATATCTCAGGATTGTTTTACTTATTGCAAATTTTTTAAACGAACAGGTGCGTATTTATAATTAGAAATTGAACTAATACATACATTCCACGTGCAATTTAATCGATACAGACTTTTACGATGTGTGTGTAGAGTACGACGGATGCATTTTATCCATTTGAAAAACTTTTTTATAGTGCTTAAATTAATCCTTAAAATGAGCAGTGTTAATAGTCTTTCGCACGTAAATTAAGTGAGTTGCAATAAAAAAATGGGCACAACATCAGGTTTTTTTTCAAAAAAGATGTGTTCATACGTGCCATTTACACCAAAATTATAATGAATCGTTTTCCAGCCAGAATTAACTTTAGTATGAATAATTTATTGGATTCTAGTCATTTGGCTCTTTTGCTCGAGCCCTTTGACCCTTCACCATTTCGAAATAAATGATTTTACAGTACCTATCATAATGAAAAAAGTTGGTTTATGAAACACACGGATTTAAAAAAATTTGATGTACTCTTTTTTTATTGTAATTCACGTAATTCACTTAACACTGCTCAATTTTAAGATTATTTCAAGCACTATAAAAAAGTGTCTACGTTGTCCGCTAGATGGCATTTTAACTTCAATACCTCGCTTGCTTCAATTTTGTTTTTTATAAAATGCATATTTTTGAGATATTTGCATATATTAGACTTTTATCGATACCTCACCAAAAAAATTTCCAGAGGTCGGGTCGGGTCAAAAATATTTTTTAAGTTAAGGGTAAAATAAGCCTAATTCCAAAATTTACTATAAATCCGCTTTATTGTAACATTTTCTACTTGTTATAAAAAAAGATTAAATATATTAAGGCATTTGACCAAAAATTTTGAAAAAGCAATGTTATAAACACCAGTATATGGTTTATTTTAACTTACCAAGCATAGACTGCAATCAACAACACTAAAAATTGAACAGATGAAGTCATGATTGATGTTTTGGAAAGAACTAGTCTCTTACAATACATTTATCGAAAACATACCAGTGCATTTATACAAAAAATTGTTCGTTTAATTACTTGCGTTTTTGCTTTAAATTACACAATTATCACGTACAAGATTACAAAAAGGATATGTTCCTAAAATTTTAAATGCAATTTTTAGTTAAAAACGTGAACATTATTGCTATTAAGATAATAATTAAATTGTATGAATATTAACTATATACAGGATGTTTTTACCGAGGTTTTTACTAAAATTAAAAAAAAGCTTGGCAATAAAAAAATTAACAAAAGTTAATTTGATCCTCCCTACTCCAACCAACCGCAAGATAAAGGGCTGTTACACTAACCGTTTTGCTTTCTTTTGCCTCATATAAAAGTTAACCAAACTTTGCCTACCTGTATTTATTTAAACCAAAAAAAGAAATTATAAATTCTTTATATAAGACATCTCTCATAATTCGTATAATTGTTGTAACGTGTCTATCGCCATGCAACCTTACTTTAGATTACCGTCGTTAATCCCCTTAAAATTAACCCCGTTTACCTTTATATTATACACTTATATTATATATAGACACTTTTCACTACCGTAGCTGAATACGCCCTTAAACGAGTATACGCTCAATTAAACGACTCCGAAATCACCCTCTATCGAACGAATATGTGACAGTTGACTTAAAACAAACCCATATAATAAGAGGGAACGCTAACACCTTTCCTTTCGACGACTGATCTTGAACATAGTAAGACGTAAGACGTTTTCTTTATTTGTCACACCTATATTGGCTGTTGGAAGATACAGCCCGGACGGAAGGACACGATAAGACTACCGCCAAGGTACCCAGACTTATGTGACTTATTTGATGTAATCTATTAGATGCAATTACCGTAGCTGTCCCCTTTGATGTAACCGATTAAATATAACCACCGCAAGCAGTTCTTCCTGATGCAAGCAGCCCTAAAGAACTAACCGAGCCCACCGGACAAACTAAAAACCAAAGATAAGTTCAGTTCAGTTCACGAAGTACAAGTTTCCTTTTAAACCTCCCTCGGCAGATTAATTTAATAACTTCTTTCAATAAACAATTATTCTTTTTCCTAAACCCGCTGGCTTTAAGAGCTGAAAGGTGTATCGCGTTCGGTATTAGCAGTTCAGTTTTTGATTAATTAACTCAATTTAATTTTATACAATGCATTTCTGTCTTTTTCACCTTAGTTTCCTTTTGTTTATATTTATTGTTGTTTAACCGTATACGAATAAAAAGATAATGCCGTCTATCAACTCTTATATTTACCAATCCAATTTATAGACAGCATTAATTCCTTAATTCCTTGGGAAGAGTCTCTTAGCCGGGCTCTGCCAGGAAGGCGTTATTAGGTTTGTTCATACAGCAATCAGAAACCTGTCGGGGACATCATGAGTCTGCGCAGTATTTATTTGTCTGTTCTCAGTGATTTCTGACAGTTTTCAAGCAAAGTGTCGGATGTTCGTACAGAAAATTCTGACAATCCGAGGACAGTCAAAACTGTTTGCGGATAAATCTCAAGTAAATTGTCCAAGATTTGTTCTGTGACTAACAAATGCTTTGTGACGATACCAATCATTGATTGATTTGAATTTTTCTACTTATAACCTTATTCTATGATGGTAGATAGTGTTTAATCTTTAATCAGTCAGTCAGTGTTTAGTTTAGTATGCGTTAAAGTATGCATCCTCTACAGATTCCGATATTGAAGATATTCTTGAGGAGAGAATAAAACCCAAAAATAAAAACTTTATTAATCAAACAGTGCTACAATATAATGATGAAGAATTTATAGAGCATTTTAGAGTCAGTCCGGCAGTTGCCAATGAATCATCAACACTATCAGAATACCAAAAGAATACACACAAAATTTGTGTTCTGTGATACCAATTACCGTCTACTTATAATAGATGTTCATACAGGACATTTACAAATTACCGACAGATCAGGGACAAGTCCATGATTAGTTGTCACCAACCTGTTATATCCACAACATGTTGGAAACTGTTCAGGGATTTTCTGTATGAACAAACTAATCGTTACATTGTAAAGATTTAATACTGTAAGCAAATGGCAACTGTGTGAAATCTTACCAAATTTTTGCAAGGTGTTTAGTTCTTTTTTAAGAAATTAAATGTATTATACTATATTTGTTTGTAGTTGGCAGCACAGTGAATTCATTATAAATGCAAATCCTTCAAAGCCCAAGCAAGGGTGGTTCATGAAAAATAACTAAAAGTAGTATACATTTCTATTGAAACATAGTCATAGTTGTTATTTTTCAGAGTCCACCCTGTAATTAGGGATTAACTAACCCAAACACAATAGAAACCCTAGATAATATTGTCACAACAGGTAGCTGAATAGATCCCATGACCGTAGAACCTAAGTTTTTTTAAAGCATAATTCAAATTAAAATAAAAAGTAAAATAGAAATGTGCTACATATTAAAAAGTAAGAATTAAATATAAATTAATGCAAAAAGCACTTACCCTTTATTTAGTATACATTTCTATTGAAACATAGTCATAGTTGTTATTTTTCAGAGTCCACCCTGTAATTAGGGATTAACTAACCCAAACACAATAGAAACCCTAGATAATATTGTCACAACAGGTAGCTGAATAGATCCCATGACCGTAGAACCGAAGTTTTTTAAAGCATAATTCAAATTAAAATAAAAAGTAAAATAAAAATATGCTACATATTAAAAAGTAAGAATAAAATATATAATAAAGGAAAAAGCACTTACTCCTTTAATTGTCGGCTTTCATTTCGTCGTATTCATTCGACGATGAGTCATATTGATATCAATACTCCACAATGGTTCTTCCTTCTTCACATGGTTTATGGTATTGGTCCAATTTTCCCGCGTTATGTTTCCAAAAAAATTTATCAAAACTTGTCTAACGTCATTCAATTTAAAAGTTGTATTGTTTCTTGCTACCTCACCTTTTACCTGTGCCCATATTAATTCTATAGGATTTAATTGACAGTGATAAGGTGGCAAACGTAATACAGTTATTCCTTCTTCCTTCGCCATGTCGTCAATTATATTTCTTTTATATCGTAATTTGTGGCGCTTTGCAATTTGCATAAATTTCGTTTGCAGCATGTTGTCGTCAAAAGAAATATTCTTGCTCTGGAGCCACTCTTTAACATCTTCTTTTTTCCATTACGTCATTGGTAACATTTCTTCCAGTTTTGAATAATAACTGACGTTATCTAAGACAACCACTGCAGCACTTGGCAACAAGTTCAGTAGTAAGGAAAAATCAGCTTCAAAAACATCAGAGGTCATTTCCTCGTGGTAATCTTTGGTTGACTTTGATACAAAGTCTAATAACCCATTTTCTACAAAACCATGTTCACTGCCAATGTGTGCGATTATTACTCCTTTTCCTCGGGGAGCATTTAATCCTGTTGAATATTCCTCCAAAAATGCCTGAAGGGAGTTTGAAATATTGCTGTCCATCCATGCTTTTGAAACAGTGTGTACTTCATTCAACCATGTTTCATCTAAATAAAAGATAGTTCTTCCCTCACTCCGAATCTTTTTAATACGTCATAAGTATTGTGTTCTCCAGCAAATAATTTCTTCTGTTTCATTCAAAAATTTTCGTGTTTTATGCGACTCATACTTAAAACCAATTTTTATTAGGAGTTTCAATAACGTATTTCGTTCAAATTCGGGAATCGTATCTACTTCTGCTATAACAGTCATTACTTTGTTCAAAGTCGGAATCTCTTTATTTAAGTACAAAGTCCAAATAGTGAACCTCATCACTGTTAATCACAGTGAAAGGTCGTCGAATATTCGTTTTTGTCTGTGTTACGTTAAAAAAAGAAAACAAACAAGCAAATGTGTGTATATTTATGTATATTGTTATAGTTACCTATTTACTTAAATGCCAAATTGTAGCGTTAAAAACAAACATTTAGTGTTGCTTATTTATTGAATACTAATTGGGTATGCTACTAAGCCTGCCAACTATTTACTCAAAATGAATCCTCTCAAAGAGCTGGGGAAAATCAATAGTTTGCCTACCTTGGGAGCTGAGCGAACGTAACAAAGACCCTAGCTATGCCCAGTCAGCTGTGGGAGAATTTATATCGCGCCAGTGATTTGATAACAGCTGGTTCAAAGCACAAAACCCTTCGTTGACCTGAATCCCTGATAGGTAGAGCTGCACTCCCCCCATTAACTGCTCTGAGAACCTTATATAACCCTAGTATCCTGGTATACACTCTTACAATAGTGTAGATAGCAATAAAAATAGTACTCACCTTGTAAGGTCCAGCTGGTTAACTGGACGAGGGGTAAAGTCAAAAGAAACAAATAAGTTTACTGCTGTAAGAGAATGTTCACTATATTCTTCGAAATGATATACAGATCTGATCAATTGGCCAATTATATTCGAATATAAGGGCGTACAACTTGTTACCTAAAACATTAGTTACACATATTAAAGAAAAGCAATATAGTACATTCCCAAATACAAGGTGACCATTACCTCCCCATACATACAGTATAACCCCAGTCACTGAAGGTGAACATAAATCATAAAGATAGATTATGGCAATACAATACAAGTTACAAGCATAGGACACTGAAGGTGAAACTATGCCAAGATAATAAGTCTAATCTTGACTATGCAAGTTTTCTATTATACCCACTAGATATTATACATAAGTAAAATGACCCAACCATTTATCAAAGTTAAAATAACACCAACACTGAAAGTGAATTGGGTTATGTGAACGTCCAACTACATTAACAATGACTTAATCGGTAAAACGAAACTACTTAACTACATTAACTTAACTTGGCAATCCCTTACAGCAGCCAGCACTACACTAGCCTATACTAGTCCCATCCCCGACATCTTCAATACTCGCCAAGAACACCTCACAGGTAAGGCGGGGAGCCGAATCTTGGTTCTGGAATTCCTCCACCGGAACACTCCAACACCTTCGTCGAGCGAACTCTCCGAACAAATGATTCCATTCCACCAACCCTTGGCACGATGATGGACCCAGCAAAACTAGTACTACTAGCAAAACTAGTGGTACGAATATAACCCTTGATAAAACCCTACAAAATATACATATCTCCTTATTTCAGATTTAGATTAAATAAATTGTACATACCCTATGATGTTAGGCGGGGTTAAATAAGTAAGCCGCATGGACGGACGAATAAATCCCCTAATGGGTGGCCTGCTAATAAAATAACTTAATACACCAAACCAACAACACAGCAGGCTTAATTTCGGCAGGTTGGGCGCTCCAAATCCCACTTCCAAAAGCGGATGGTTTAAGATTTTCCACAGACTTAACCTTCACAACGGCACTCACAACCAGCACGTCCTTCCCGTGGCAAGTACAAAACGGAAATCGCCAACTAGGCGGAAATCACATTTATTCCAAACCTTCACCGCTAGGTGAGCGAAATCCATCGATATCGCTTCCCTTCGTCGAACTACAACGTGAATCGATGGTCAACAAACAAGCATGCGATAGGCAATACCTAATACACCCAAATAATTATTAAGCCTACCGGCTAATGTATTCTCAATACACCAAAATAATTATTATACATATCTACAAATATTTTCTATTTGAACCCGTAACATCTGGTTAATCTTAACTACTAGCTGAGTACCCGTATCCTCCACATCATTAACTTCTAAATTATAGATCTCTTCCCTTCGGCAACCTCCAGCAACTCCAATCACTTTGAGTACTTTGAGTAATAGATATTCTTGATCTGGAGCGTTCCTCATGAAGCTTTCAATTTGTTCCTTTGTCAGCACCTTCAACTGATTTGGCTGATGGTCTATATTTTTTTTTTTCAAAAAAGGTATCAACTTTCTTACCACATCCAAAAAGTAAGCCAACATCACATTTTCATCAGCACTACTTTTTAAATTGTTTTGTTCACGCCAGTTGCTATTTTTATATATTTATCATTCAGTTTTCAATAACAAGACCTGGACCGTGTACAGCTTCGGTCTTGTCTTGCTCTCTCGAACCTCTCATACTTAAATATCTACCTACATTTTAAATATTTTCCAAATATAATATTTTTGCACAGACGGTTATTGTATTTAAAACATAGCACTAATAGGGGAGTTCGGTCAAAGTTGGCAACAAACAAAAATTTCATTTTCTTTCTATTAACTATATACAGAGTGTTTTTAGTAAGTTTACGGAGCCTCGGCTCTTCAAATTGGGTAATTTGATGCAAATAAAATAACTATATTTGTAAAAGTCATGTCTGATTGGCTGAACGTTTTGATTGGAGTACCTAATTTCACGTCAGTAACCAATGATACAACACAAATTTTAAAATACAAACAAAACATCAAAAATCAATGATGGACGGAGCTCCAGATAGAGTATTCGTATTGATGACATAGGTTATTGACATAATACAACAAATTTACATGTTGTATCATGAGTAATTGACGCCAAAATCAGGTGCTCCAACAAAACAATCAGCCAATCAGACATGACTTTTATCGATATTTGCATCAAATTACCCATTTTAAAGAGCCGAGGCTCCGTTTACGAATATTCATAAATAATACGAACCTTCACACTACAAAATTGTTCTGAAATGTCTCTCCAGTGGTAGAAAACAATGAAATGTTTGTGGTTTGGCAACTTTGACCGGTCCCCTCTTGGATGTTCGCCGGTGTTATCCTTTAGGTTTTTGTATTTTAAACATAACAGTATTAAATTTTTACCAGTATTATTCTTACTTATATAGGTTAACATAATTATTAAAAACATTAAACAGATCCAACAATATGGTTATTTTGACAAACGGCGCTCTAAAAATAGTACCATTAGCATTCCTACCGGTCTCTGCAACTTTTACAATGTTGCCGGTTTGCAAAACAAATATCCATACTTTTATAATCTAAATATTTGTTGTTTAGTTATTATTTATTTTATCTTTATTTATCCTAAAATTTGTCCCCGATGCCAGAAATTAATTATTTCTATATTTACGAAATCAAAATCATTTCTCAGTTTATCAAGTTGAAGTTTTACCAATGTTAGAATTCTGTAATTACCTTTTAGATGAGGAGATGAACACACTAGACTCGACTTTGGAGTCTAGGGTACCCTCATTGTTAACCTCATTGTTTGCTTATGTTCCTGATCAGGATCTCTAAAGAATCCTGTTATAATGGAGTGCTTCTTGCCCTTTTCCGTAGTACTTCAGCTCTAGTAACACAATTTATCAAATACATTTTTTTGCATCAGCCTAATCGGTCCAAAAATATTGACGCAATGTTTTTTTAATACTCCTTGTTTTATTAAGTTCATCAGGTTTTTATGCAGTCATTATATATTGTAGTTCCCACAGGATCTCCAAGGCTATGGATCTTAAGAAACCATAAAGTCCTTCTGTAAAGTTTACCTATTTCAATTCTTTAAAATAATTTTTTATTTTTGATTGTTTTAAAGTTTTGATCATCTTATTTTCTCTATTTCTATTTCATATTAGGATTTTTTATTTAAAGAACAAATCAGACAAATTTTAGTTCTTTTAAAAATAGTTGCGGAAAGTTAACAATTACCTAAAATACACTTTCCAACAAGTTACTTACAATATTTTTCTTACGATACTAGCAGCTTGAATATTTATAATGTTTTAACTGTATATAGTATGAAACCTTGGACATGTCAAAATTTTGAATGCTATTTTGAAGCAACAAAATCTGTCCTAGATTAATATTAATTTAGGAAATATCGTGGTTTTGACGTTCTAGCATAAGCCACAAAATTTATGGCTATATAACTATTGAGCATCTACTCATCTAGTCCAAAATATTCTCCAGCCAATACTATTACTTAAGGTATCAGTAGCAAACAAAAAGCAGTGTTGATTATCGCTTGCTGAATGATTATTTATATTCATATTTATTAAATTGGATCCAAGACCGATCCTTGAGGAGTACCTTTAATCATTGGCAATAAATAATTTAATTTTTTTTTTCATCAAGGTACATATTAATTCCTGTTCGATAGATAAGATTAAACAATTTTAGATGGTCCATTATATATTCAAGAGTTCACACAAAGTTAATATTTTGTAGTATTCAATTATATAAAGAGAAATAAGTTCGCTGTTTTGCAACTGTAGCTAAGGAAATACTTTGTAAGTTGAATTTTAAATTTATTGTATAATTATTTATGAGATTCTCATTTATTTTTGGATATTTAAGCGAAATGAATGTAAACTACATAAAACCGAAAACTAGTACATTGGCAACTGTGCATAGTATCTGTGAGTTTACCATTTAACACTAAAATAAAATGACCTCATTTTAGCTAAAGTATATTTTAGTTCGGTCCAAAAATACCACCAAAAGCGATTCGAAATTCAGGAAGTTTACACTTGAATTGTTTGTGTCTGTTTGGTTTAAGAAATAGATTACTAGAAATTTACTTCAAATTTCGCATTCGAATTAGTTATTCGCAGTTAGTTTAAAAAAGAAAATAAAACAGCATTTAATGGAAAGGGTTTAATATTAGTTTTTTTATTGTTTTATGCTAAATTAAAAACGGTTGCTAGAAAATTGCTGTCATCTTCACAAGAGTGACGCGATAAAAATGCAAAACTGTAACTAAATATGCCACCAAAATTAATTATTATTATAACTAAAGTCAGTAAGATTTGTGTTTAATATGTTCAGACAAAACCATTTTATTCTACTACCGTAAAATATAAACTTTTTGCAAGCTGCGGCGTGTAAAAATTTTTACTTTTTTGTACTAGTGCATTTATTTAGGTTATTATAGTTACATTTATTATTTTTTTACGCCCATGTCTGTAAACGTAAAAAACCCCACTGTCAACATTGCTTGTAACATTTAATTATAAGATGCGCGTAATAAGATCTCATAACATACATGTGCGTTTAGATTTAGATAAGAAAACTTAAATATCTTTGTTTAATCAATTTACAATAAAATTTTTATCTACATAATGCTTTATTTGGTCGATTTACATACTTTTAGTAAATAGAAAAAGTTAAAAAATTATTAATATTAGAGACATTATATTTAAATTAAAATAGTAATGCCACTAAATGTCGGCAACACATTATACAATTTCTCAAAAATAAGTCTCATTTTCTCATAGTATGTTGTGGGACTTCCTATTCTGCAGGACATCTTAGAGACTGTTCATCATCAAGCAGCCAGAGGCATTTCTATGACAATAGTTTGGGTTCCCGGCCATATTGGAATTCTTGGAAATGAGATGGCTGAAATAGCGGCAAAAAAGGCATCAACAGCCGATTTGCCACTAGAAAACCCACAAACTCAAGATGATGTAAAAACAATTCTAAAGAAAAACATAAGTAACAAGTAGCAGTCACTCTGGTCTACAAAAGCAATAGGATTGAAAAATCCACAGCCCGATGTAAATAGTTTCAGTTGCTTTCCTTCCCTATCCCAAAAAGAGCGTATAATCATAAGGATACTGGGAATTGTCCATTCTAGGCTTACCTATGGATATCTTATGTCCAACGAAAATCCACCTATATGCAGACATTGTTCTGATGTTCGACTCACTATCGATCACGTCGAAGCACTTTTGCCACTTTGATTGAGGTATCTCCAAAACATGCATTCTGAATGCAGCAACCGCTTCTTCAGGTGACGAAAAGCATTATCCTCTCAGTTTTTTTTACGTACGGGAATAAAAAGAAGTCATTCAGTGGCAAGTCAGGACTATACGGTGGATGACTCATCAAATCGATGTTTTGGGTGATCAAAAATGCAGTTGTTTGAGCCGATGTGTGGGAGCTCGCATTGTCGTGGTGAAGATTGATCCGTCTTCGGCGGTTGGTTTTCCTGATTTTTTGGAAAATAACTGGCAAACAAATGATTGTGTACTTGTATCAACTTCGTTGTGCTAGTGGTACGGTTGCGACATGTCCAGTTTTTTTGAAAAAATAGGCGACCATTTGCTTGGAAGTGCTTCGTGCGCGAACAACTTTTGTTGGATTGGGCTCATCTTGAAACACCCATACAGTGGACTGCTGTTAACTTTCGGGCTCATACGCGTAAATCCACGATTCATCACCTGTGACGATTACATACACGTGTTCCGAAACACCGCGATCGTATTTTTCAGTATATCCTTCGACCAATCGACACGAGCCTTTTTTTGAGTGATTGACAAATTGTGTGGGATCCAATGCGAACAAATCTTTTTGACCGTCAAATATTTATGCAATATTGAATGTATGCTGGTCCCACTAATGCCTAAGGTTGTCTCAATCTCACGATAGGTCACATGAGGATCTTGCAATATCAGTTCGCGCACAGCATCAATGGTTTTCGGAACGACCTGCACGAAATTCGTCTTGGAGTGAACTACGGCCACGATTGAATTCATCATACCATCGATAAACACTGGTCCTTGATGGAGCTTCATCGACAAAAATTGAATTAAGTTCATCCATGCACTGTTGCTGAGTTAATCCACGTCGAAAGTTGTAAAAAATAATCACAAGAAAATGTTCACGATTTAATTCAATTTTTGGGCCGAGATGAATCTTTTAAGTTACTGTAAACAAACAAATAGCTCTCGTATGTTAAAATGTTCTGAGTACGTATAACCTCAAAAATCTCCAACTTTACGATAGAGCTGTGAGTTGCCAGATTGCAACATCAGGGTTGCCAAATTCCGAAATATAAAAGGCAACCCTTGTAAGCACAAGTCAATTTAGAAATATAATAAACTTTTTAAAGACTGCACGCGTATTTAATTTAGTTTAGATAAATCTCTTTGTTTATGTATCACTAATATTGTACTATATTGGATATTCTTATAGAGTTAGTACCCGTGTCAATAACCAATGCTGTTGAGATACATTAATATTAATAAAATCTTCATTATAAAACGCATTTGCGTATCGTAATGTAACTTTTACGCACGCAAATTTTTGTTTTAAATGGTTGGCGACATGAGTGAAGTATCTAATGACAAGACTATTGACAATGACATTTGTGGCTAATAGCAATTTATTAATTTTATATTGTTCTTTAAGAAAGTATTTGTAAATATGAATATCATCTTTTACTTATATAATATATTATTATTGGTGTATTACTCATTTTAAAATATTTTAAAACATTAACATTTCATAATTTAAATGTCAAAACTGTCAAATGTTATAAATTACACAGTGCTGCCGACATACTTTTTAAATTCAAAATTTTCGTAATTTACATAAAAATAATAAATTAATTTAAAAAATGATAATATGGCAAAATATAAAAATTATTATAAACAACTTATTTCATATGGCTGTTGTGACACTCGTTCTTTAAAAAACACATCGCTTCGCGATTCGTTTTTTAAACTTGAACTCGTGTCATAACAGAATTCCATATGAAATGCGTTGTTTAATATACTATTATAATCCAGAAAATCCAGTTATTTACATTTTGTGTTACCGAAATATTTAATCAGGTGCGTTTCAACGAAATAAAAAACACTTCCTCTCCGCACTTATTTTTCTAACAGAGATTTTATCGGGGACTTTTATGATATATTTTAGATGGTGTTCGATCTAGATTGCGCTTAAATTTTTATGCCCGAGATTCTTGATTAAATTAAATGATTACGGTGCATTGACAAGTCTCCTTAAAAATAACTTGAATTTAACGATTATAAATGTTTAAATTCCAATTATTTACAGTCGACTATAATTTCAACATTCGGAGAATGTCCGATTTGAAAGCTGATAAGGTTTATTTATATAAATTGACACAGGAAGTCTTTTTAGATATAGATATCAGAAAATCTCAGGATTCACGGGTGCCGTAGATAAATTATGTTGGAGCAATAGAAAATAATGTAATACTTCATATTTAGATATATTAATTTATAAATTCATCATGTTACTATTTTTGATTTGGTTCTTTGATACAGAATATAATAAAAATTTGTTTTTTGGGTAGTTTTAAAGAGTTTAAAAACTAAAAAAGTTCATTCTTATTGAGACAAAGGTCTGTAGAAAAATCGTGTTTCAGGCAGTTTTTGGATAAAGAAACAAAAATGGTAATACCGAGGGTAATACTAATGGAAACAGTAGTACTCAGAAAATGTGTAAGAAAATGGGTAGTATCTTTTTAAAAAACAAAAAGCGGAACAGTAGCCATATGAACCATTTGGCCGAATGAACAGGTGGTCCTTACGTCTTAATGCTTTTTGGCATATCTTCAATTAACGCAATCCTTTTTTTTGAGAGATTGATAAACTATGGGGCATCAAACGGGACTAATGTTTTCATAAAACTAAGTGTTCATGCAAAATTTAATGTATTTACGTGGAACTAATGTGTAATTTCTCACAATACGTCACATGTTTATCTTGTATTGGCGAAAACGAGCAAAGGTAGAATGGGGAAAACAAACACATTCTCCATTTGTTTGCGTGTTATTTAGGGATGCACCGGAATTCCGGCGGTACCACTAAATCCGGCTGATCCGGCCAGTAGGCCGGAACTAGCGTTCCGGCCGGATCACTTTTGTGATCCGGCCGGAATTTTTGGAACTTTTTGAAAATGTTTAAGTTTTAAATTTTTTATATAATTTAAATTCAAATATATGCA
Source organism: Ophraella communa (assembly GCA_035357415.1). Taxonomy (NCBI): domain Eukaryota; kingdom Metazoa; phylum Arthropoda; class Insecta; order Coleoptera; family Chrysomelidae; genus Ophraella; species Ophraella communa. The sequence goes on from CM068983.1 coordinate 35,128,612, forward strand.
AAAATGAAGAAAATAGAAAAAAAAAGTAGGCCGAAACTAGTTGCTGTTTTTTAATAAAAATAAAATTTTGTGACATTGATTTTGATATTTTTATTGGTTTAAAATATTTTAAGTTTTTTAATTGGTACCTACTTACCTATTGTCGAGCTTATTGTTTAAGTCGTTTATTAATCACAAAAAATTTTTTTTTGGATCAAATATTTTATTTTCAAAAATTAAAAAACATAAATATGAACTAAAAACATTATTAACAGCCAAATTCAGCTAAATTCTCTGTCACGGATAAGTCTTATAAGTAGGTATAGACTAAGTGGGTATACATGAAAAATTACAGTGAGAAACTTAGTATTCATAATTTATTTTTTTGAGATTATGGTGAATAAACAAGATACTGTAGCTAATTTAAAAAATAGATAAATCAGCCTCAATATTTTTAATGATTTAAATATAAAAGTAGGCATGCACATACATTTTAAATTTAGGTTCCGATCCGGCCGGAATTCCGGCGATCCGGTCCGGCCAGCAGCCGGACTTCCGGTTCCGGCCGGATCGGCAAAATATTCGATCCGGTGCATCCCTAGTGTTATTTTTGAGCAGTGTTTTAGAATAAATTAATCACCACACGCACCATCTTTCACTAACGATCTTTACCACACATATTTCAAAATAGAAATGGTTTAATTAATATTGAATCAAATGGCTAATATGATTGTTTTCCCCATTCCACTGACAGTTACTGTAGCGCCAACTATCGGAAAAATTTCCGCGAATTGTCAGTTCACGCATTGCATCGATGTTTAGAGGCACACCAATCCACATAAGCAGTTTAAAGTTTAAATTTTACTTAGCACGTTACAATTTCTTTTAATTGTGTATCTAAAATTAAATAGTGGATGTGGTTTTAGTTCCCTATTGAATTGGGACATCCTGTTTAATTAAAAAAAAAGGTCTTAGTCAAACATATTAAATAAATTTAAAGAAAATTACCAACAGTTTATATATAATTTTAATATAGAGTAGTAAAACTTACTGTGTTTTCTACGTAACACATGTTACTAACATGATTATAGCCCTATTTATAATGGTTTCATAGCAACATTCAAATCACAAAACTGTATATTCAACTCAAATCACTATAATGCTTCAATTAATGTTCTTTGAGACGAACTGAATCATCTAATTCAAACAAACACTTTTAGTGCAGTCATATTGCTCCGAATTTTTTTACTGTGAACCGAATTGCATACAATTTTGGAATTTGATTCATCTTACCCTCAACTTCTAAAGTGAAAATGATTTGAACTCCGCAACCACCCTGGGGATGGTTGCCACCCCTTCTCGGGGGTTAATTTTTTTTTCAAAATAACCTCGGATATCGATAGAAGGCCTAATTTTAAGCAAAAAATCATCTATAAAGTTTTTCGAAATATCCAATACTTTTCAAGTTATTGGCAATTGAAAATTCGCAATTTTTTCACGTTTTTCATCGGTTTTTTGCAAATATCTCCAAAAATATAGGTTTTATCGAAAATTTTATAAAGAACAAAATTGTAGCAGGTAAAAAAATGAACAATTTGGTTTTTTATAAAGTATTCTAAGTGCAATATTAATATTTTATTCAATATTCTAAATTAAATTAGTTTTAAATATGTAATCATATATATTTACTGTTTTAATTTAGGGATAGTTTTAAGGGTAGGAAAGCTTAAGAATATGATAATCATTTTCGAGAGTGTAGAATAATATTTAAATCCTTTTTATTTTATCAAAAAAACAATTTTATCAAGGGGTAGTTTTCAAGGGTTGAAAGGGGGTTAAAAATTTGATAATTATTATAGAGAATATAAAATATTACTTACTCTATACTTACATCTTTTTATGTCATGCCAAAGTATTTTTTTGTGATTTTTTCAATTTAGGGGTTGTTTGCAAGGGTTGTAAGATATTCAAGGGGTTGAAAATCATTTTAATATATGACAATCAAGCTAGCACCCCCACACTGACTAAATTAAAAAAAAAGTAGCCCACAATTAAGTGCTAATTAAAGGCTAATTTGTACCACAAAAATTAAAATTTGTACCACCGCGATAATCGAGAAAAATCGCTTTGAAAATGGGGGGTGCTAGGTTGAGATCAAGGCAGCACCCCCACTTTGTTAGAATTCCAATTTAATTACATCAAAATAAAGGGCATATTAAAGGCTAATTTGTACCACAAAAATTAAAATTTGTACCACCGCGATAATCGAGAAAAATCGCCTTGAAAATGGGGGGTGCTGGGTTGAGGTCAAGGCAGCCACTTTGATCGAATTCCAATTTAATTACATCAAAATAAAGGGCATATTAAAGGCTAATTTGTACCACAAAAATTAAAATTTGTACCACCGCGATAATCGAGAAAAATCGCCTTGAAAATGGGGGGTGCTGGGTTGAGGTCAAGGCAGCCCGCCACTTTGATCGAATTCCAATTTAATTACATCAAAATAAAGGGCATATTAAAGGCTAATTTGTACCACAAAAATTAAAATTTGTACCACCGCGATAATCGAGAAAAATCGCCTTAAAAATGGGGGGTGCTGGGTTGAGGTCAAGGCAGCCCGCCACTTTCATCGAATTCCAATTTAATTACATCAAAATAAAGGGCATATTAAAGGCTAATTTTTACCACAAAAATTAAAATTTGTACCACCACGATAATCGAGAAAAATCGCCTTGAAAATGGGGGGTGCTGGGTTGAGGTCAAGGCAGGCCCGCCACTTTGATCGAATTCCAATTTAATTACATCAAAATAAAGGGCATATTAAAGGCTAATTTTTACCACAAAAATTAAAATTTGTACCACCACGATAATCGAGAAAAATCGCCTTGAAAATGGGGGGTGCTAGGTTGAGGTTAAAGCAGGCCCGCCACTTTGATCGAATTCCAATTTAATGACATCAAAATAAAGGGCATATTAAAGGATAATTTGTACCACAAAAAGTTAATCTATATTATTATTTATAATGTCAAAAAATAAAATCGAATACTCTAAATATCGTTGCTCTATAATTTTAGCACCCCCACTTTCGTCTATTCAAAAAGTGAACACACAATATTATAAAACTAATTAAATGCAAATTTGTACCACACAAGAAATTTTTATACTTTTCAATATAAAGCCGCCAATTGAATTTAACTCTTTGCGGTCGTATTAAATGGTGGCGGATGCGCTGAAATCTTTTATTTTGTCATAATTCTAAAACATGTGGCACTTTGATTTGTTGGCAGCTTAAAAAAAATTATGTATAAATTTATAAATATTATTTATTATATTATATTATTAGAAATATTTATAAATATTTATATGATTAGGTAAACCAAAATGAAAAACTCAAATATTATAAATAAAGAAACATGCATAAAAACATTAAAACATTAAACATAAAATAAAATTTTAAATTCTTTTAAAATGTTACTTCTCCAGTTTTATATAACACAATATGCGGTAAAAGTAACGTTTTAAGACCAGCACGTCGTATTTTCTTTCCATTGTCATCCAACTGGTACCAAATATTGCTTGGCATTCTACTGTATGCTCGGTAATGACCAACGTCGTCTTCTGACAATGATTTACCATATCGGGGTATTACATACTCGATAACGCCGATTAATTCATAATTCAACGACATCATTTTTATATTTGGTAGAAATTCTTCAAGTCGTTGTTGCACGACGGTTTGATCTAAAGAATTTGTACAGACATCGATTATAATTAATGGGCCTAAAATAAAGTAAAAACCATTTAATATGTTATATGTATATTACTTGATACTATATAGTACTCACCGAAAAATTTTATTGTATTCGTAAGTATGCCGTTGCATGTGGTCGTTTGGCATTGTTTGGGATCAATGTAATGGAGAATTATATTTTCCAATTCCGCCTGAAATTTTTTCTTTAGAATGTTGCCAGGAAAAATTAGAGCAACCAAATCACTATTAATTTCATACATCCGCTGGAACAAGTACTCTGTATTGTCATGGACGGAATGGTTCGAAGTAATTCTATCGCCAAATCTCCAACATTACATGTACAACATAATATTTACAGAATCGTCCGTTATATTGTTGACTTTGCTCAATTTTTCAGTTTTTAGAATTAATGCCCTATTTTTGTATGTTGCGGCAGTAATTTCAGTTTTGCTTGTATTTATTATTAATTCTAGAAATTCACTTCTGTTGGTTGGAAGAAAAGGGCAAGATTTTTCTGCCATAAATAATAAATGAAATAGGGCAATCAAACGCACAAGTATTGCACAAGAGTTAAATTCAATTGGCGGCTTTATATTGAAAAGTATAAAAATTTCTTGTGTGGTACAAATTTGCCTTTAATTAGTTTTATAATATTGTGTGTTCACTTTTTGAATAGACGAAAGTGGCGGTGCTAAAATTATAGAGCAGCGATATTTACAGCGTTCGATTTTATTTTTTGACATTATAAATAATAATATGGATTAACTTTTTGTGGTACAAATTAGCCTTTAATATGCCCTTTATTTTGATGTAATTAAATTGGAATTCGATCAAAGTGGCGGGCTGCCTTGATCTCAACCCAGCACCCCCCATTTTCAAGGCGATTTTTCTCGATTATCGCGGTGGTACAAATTTTAATTTTTGTGGTACAAATTAGCCTTTAATATGCCCTTTATTTTGATGTAATTAAATTGGAATTCGATCAATGTGGCGGGCTGCCTTGACCTCAACCTAGCACCCCCCATTTTCAAGGCGATTTTTCTCGATTATCGCGGTGGTACAAATTTTAATTTTTGTGGTACAAATTAGCCTTTAATTAGCTCTTAATTATGGGCTACTTTTTTTTTAATTCGATTTTATTTTTTGACATTATAAATAATAATATAGATTAACTTTTTGTGGTACAAATTATCCTTTAATATGCCCTTTATTTTGATGTAATTAAATTGTAATTCGATCAAAGTGGCGGGCCTGCCTTAACCTCAACCTAGCACCCCCCATTTTCAAGGCGATTTTTCTCGATTATCGTGGTGGTGCAAATTTTAATTTTTGTGGTAAAAATTAGCCTTTAATATGCCCTTTATTTTGATGTAATTAAATTGGAATTCGATCAAAGTGGCGGGCTGCCTTGACCTCAACCAAGCACCCCCCATTTTCAAGGCGATTTTTCTCGATTATCGTGGTGGTACAAATTTTAATTTTTGTGGTAAAAATTAGCCTTTAATATGCCCTTTATTTTGATGTAATTAAATTGGAATTCGATCAAAGTGGCGGGCCTGCCTTAACCTCAACCTAGCACCCCCCATTTTCAAGGCGATTTTTCTCGATTATCGTGGTGGTACAAATTTTAATTTTTGTGGTAAAAATTAGCCTTTAATATGCCCTTTATTTTGATGTAATTAAATTGGAATTCGATCAAAGTGGCGGGCTGCCTTGACCTCAACCAAGCACCCCCCATTTTCAAGGCGATTTTTCTCGATTATCGCGGTGGTACAAATTTTAATTTTTGTGGTACAAATTAGCCTTTAATATGCCCTTTATTTTGATGTAATTAAATTGGAATTCGATCAAAGTGGCGGGCTGCCTTGACCTCAACCCAGCACCCCCCATTTTCAAGGCGATTTTTCTCGATTATCGCGGTGGTACAAATTTTAATTTTTGTGGTACAAATTAGCCTTTAATATGCCCTTTATTTTGATGTAATTAAATTGGAATTCGATCAAAGTGGCGGGCTGCCTTGACCTCAACCCAGCACCCCCCATTTTCAAGGCGATTTTTCTCGATTATCGCGGTGGTACAAATTTTAATTTTTGTGGTACAAATTAGCCTTTAATATGCCCTTTATTTTGATGTAATTAAATTGGAATTCTAACAAAGTGGGGGTGCTGCCTTGATCTCAACCTAGCACCCCCCATTTTCAAAGCGATTTTTCTCGATTATCGCGGTGGTACAAATTTTAATTTTTGTGGTACAAATTAGCCTTTAATTAGCACTTAATTATGGGCTACTTTTTTTTTAATTTAGTCAGTGTGGGGGTGCTAGCTTGATTGTCATTTTTAATATGAGGTAATTGTGTTAGAAAACACTTTACAATTTCATCCCTTACTTTTAGACATGTTTTCTAGCGACAAAATGGCTCAATGTTAATTTTTTCCATAAAGGAGTTGTATACACCCCTTAAAAATAATAGGCGGAGTTCAAATCATATTCACTTTTGAAGGTAAGGGTAAGATGAGCCTAATTCCAAAATTTCATGCAAATCGGTTTATACTAAAAAAATTCATAGGTAAATACGTATTTTTCGCTTCAATGACTGCACTATTTATTTATAAAATATAATGGCAAGAAGTATTCAAAATGCTGATTGTAAATATACTTCATTTTTGTGACACACTGATCTAACAAAACTGAAGTAGGTTGGTGAGCCGACATACTCGGAAGGTACTGAGGTCCTGTACAGGAGGCTACCCAGCTATAAATGTAGATTTGGAAAAAATATTCTTATTTTCTTTTAATTCTTTTTTTTCTAAATAAAGTTATTAGCAGATTTCTTTTCTCAAGGTTGGAAAATGTACATACATCAAGGCCCTTTTAAACTTATGAAAATGAAATAAAGCACGCACGGCACTCTTATAAAATATATAAATTTTACTTAAAACGTATTATGATAACAAAATACCCAAGATTAGTTAGAATTATTAGGACAAAAAAATTTATAACAGAAAAGTTTAGGATTAACTTGAATAATTTATAATCAATTTTCAGATAAGAAGTCTCAAACAACAAAATATACATGAGTTCATAAAAGAAAATTACGAACATGAATATTGTTAATGAACAAGTAGATATAAGAATTATTAGACAATAACAATAAAAATACCTATTTAATTAGCCTGAAATACAAGAACTACATACTGATTTTGTTTTATTAACAAACCTTTATGCATTATATTAATCGACCGATCTTCTATCTCCCTAATAATCGCTTCATCCTCATCTTTTATTTTTTTAAGACCCAACCCTACCTATGCTACCCCACCTCGTTACCAAGTATAAAACTTATTTTGTACTAGATGCCCACTTTAATTATAATGGTTTTAAAACTAAATAGTGGAAACAGAGCTGTCAAAGATACTTTGGAAAAATATCTAGATACGAGATAAGTTACTTTTTAAAAACGTATCTGAAGTTACTTTGGATACCTATCTAGTGACTCTTGGAAAAAAAATACTTATCTTAATATATTTTTTATATTTCGCACTTATAAAAATCTTCATTATAAAACGCATTTGCGTATCGTAATGTAACTTTTACGCACGCAAATTTTTGTTTTAAATGGTTGGCGACATGAGTGAAGTATCTAATGACAAGCCTATTGACAATGACATGAGTGGCTAATAGCAATTTATGAATTTTATATTGCTCTTTAAGAAAGTATTTGTGAATATGAATGATCATCTTTTACTTATATAATATATTATTATTGGGGTATTTTCATTTTAAAATATTTTAAAACATTAACATTTTTTAATTTAAATGTCAAAATTGTCAAATGTTATAAATTACACAGTGCTACCGGAATTTTCGGAATTTACATACAAATAATAAATTAATTTAAAAAATGAGAAAATGGCGAAATATAAAAAATATTATAAACAACTTATTTCATATGGCTGTTGTGACACTCGTCCTTTAAAAAACTCATCGCTTTGCGATTCGTTTTTTAAACTTGAATTCGTGTCAGAACAGAAATCCATATGAAATGCGTTGTTTAATATACTATTTTTAGATACTAAATAATATACTTTTTGTACATTGTCGAGCATAAAATTAGGGTCAACCAGTAATTTAATAATTCTGTAGACATTCTTTTTCAAAATTTTCTGGTTTGTAACACATCAGTTTGCTAAGGAATTGTTTGAGTAGAAACAGGTTTTGCAGTTCAAAGTTCGTTGAAAGTAATAAAATTAGCAAAAAGGTTCAATGGAAACTCAAGGTCTATCCCACAATTGTTTTATTAGTTGTTGCAACTAGTTTAGATTAATTCATTAATCAATTTGTGAGGAAGTGTATTGAAATTTTGTTAACTTGATATTGTACTCTTATGATCCTTTTTCTATTCTATTATAATTCTTTCAACCCACAGATGGATAGCTTACAAGATTTATAATAAAATTAAGAATTTTACTTTGATGTTCTTTTCGTTAAATCAAAAGAATTTTAAGGAATTCAGTAGCTAGGAATCCCTCCTCTGGCATTGATAACAGCCTGCAAACGACAAGGTATGCTTTGGATCACAGGGCCGACAAGATAAACCAGCAGCGTGAAGTGGTCTCCTAACTGTCCACTCACTTATGTTTACTTTTATCACCTCTTGCCGTAATCATTCGGTTTCTCAAAGCACTAGAAACCAGAAAGCAATCTTCTCTAGCTGTTGTAATCCTGTTTCGTTTTGAACCAGTGAGCACCGTCACCATAGTCGTTGCACACTCTAGAGACTTACACCAACCTTAATTAATCGCGATCACCCTTTCAAACAAGTCAAATTATCCTGACTAAAGAAACTTTTCTCACAGTAACATGATTTTTGGTATCTAAGATACTTTTTTTAAGTTCCAAGGTACAGTTCCTTTTAAAAAGTATCTAAGATACTAGTTACTTTTGCCCGAAAAGTAAAGGAACTAAGTTACTGTAGAGTAACTAAGATACTTTTTTTTGACCGGTATATTTAAATTTGGTACCCAGAGATGGGGTGTTATAAAAATAAAAATAAATTATAAACTACTACAGTTTACTATAAACAGAAACTATTTCGCGTTGTATAATATCACATACAGTTAAAAAATTGTAAGTATACTTTTAACATGTATTATTCATATAATGTTTGACAGTTTAAATGTTAAATAACGCCGATATCTTTGGAGTTAAAGAAGAAGAATGACTATACAAAAAATAACCCATTAATTCCGAGTGAAAAGAACCTCTGAAAATATATATTTAGCAAACAAGATACAAGATGTCAATTTGGATAATCGCCATGGAAATTTGCTTATAAATTGTCTACGGCCCAGTTGATTATACTACCTTTTGTTACTTTTTGATCAGATATCTCACAGTACCGGATCAAGATATAATGTTGACAAATTAATGTTTATTTTAATAATCTTATAAACTTAAAAGAAAGCTTATCATGTTTTTTACTGAATCAAGCATTTCTCCAATTAATATCGCTAAATAAGAATACAGAGGTTAAATACTTTTTATGAAGCGACATTTTCTTTGTTATTATTGTTGTAACTGTTTTATTAAATTATTATTTTTACTTTTTTTATTATAAAAGGCTATTTGACAGGTTTCTGAAATCTATTTTATATTATGTAGTAGAGTTCAAAGAACCCATTATAGATATATTTCTTCAATACTGGTGAATATTTGCTGAAAATTATCAAATTTAAATTTCAATATTCAAATAACGTATCTAAGCACTATTTTGACAATATGTCACTGAAATAGGTTGTGACGTCACTAGCTTGCATTCTGATCTGTAATATCACCCACATACAATTTTTGCAAATAAAAAACTAATGTGCGATTAGCTTTACGTTTTATCAGTGATTTATATAACAAAATGGTTTACCAATGATGTGCAGTTTCAAAATGTACAAATACGTCGATATAAAAACTCCGGAAAATCGATTTGTAAGTGTTCCAAGAATGATAAAGTGCATCGAAAGTAGTTGCAACTTTTTCGGAGGGCTCCTACTGGTGTATCGAATAGTACAAATATTACACCCTCTAAAAATTCTTGCTTTCTGTGCAAGTCCCTCTTTATCTCACTTTCTTATAATATATTTATTTAAGTTAGTACTAAAGTATTATTATACTTACTATGCTGTTTGTACATTTTTTAATTCCGACTCATACAAAATTTTCCCACTACGATTGCGTCGACTTGGGGCAGGCACATATCAGAATCCTGCGTACAAGAAAATCCGAACACAGAATTTTTTAGTGCGCAAGCTTTTGACGGTTTGAAAACTGTAACTGGCGAAATATGAACAAAGCTTTTTAAGTGCTACAAGCAGGTGACGTCATCAAAAACTCCAATCAGGAGCATTGTATGTAACGTTACAAACAATTTTAATAATGCATTTATTGTGAATTTTTAAATAAATTAATTATTATTTTCAACTTACCTTAACAAATAATCAATTCTAATTCTTAATTTATGCTAATGATAATAATCGACCATTTATTTTTTACATAGTCAAATAGGCTATTTAGACAAATACTTTTCTTACACGAGTAAACTTTCAAGTTTTCTTTCCACTTATTCAACGTTTTATGAAGGATCTTTTAACCTAACTTCAAAACGGATGGTATTTGGATTTTTTAATCTCTTTTTTAAACAACCTGTTAATTTTTTTTTTTGCATCATCAATTCAATATGTACTTATTCCAATATTTCCATATTCCAACTCTGAGGCGTACTTTTTAATTTAAATGTCCAACATTACATATATTTCTAACTTAACTTACCAATTAGCATTACAGTATGAAGTAAGCCTGGTATAAGCCTTGGCCTTCTTATCAATGATTCGCCGTTCCATTCTATTGTTATAAATATTGAAACGAAAACTTCGAGCTTTTATGGATGAACCTGATGATTTAAACGTCAATCTTGCAAGGTTACTCATACAGTATAGTAAGACACCAAATAGCAGCACAGGATTTAGTCCAGGCGAACTTATTTTTCATAGAACATTTAGAACCAGAATAGATTTATCAATTACGTTCAACGGGTTATTCGGACCCAATTTGTTCAAAAATGGTCATGCCCTATTGGGTTACAGCAAGCACAATGTGATACAGGTTGTAAAGAACTTATTATAGGAAGTGACCCTGGGGTAGATCAAGACTTAAGGAAAGAACAGAACAATTTTTTGATAGTTTATGCGCTGTCTCAAATTCAATTCCAAATCAAGATTCCGATAGCCGTAACTTGATTAACATTGAATACCCAGATGGGACGGAAGAAATTTCTCAACAAATGCCTTCAAATTTTCGTCTATCCACTGAAAAAAGGAAACCTGTGAAATTTTGAAAGGATGTTAGGAAATTTCCAATATTACTAGTTACTAACTAAATTCTTATGGTTGATATTTGACAGGAAGTATCATGATTTAATTTATGTATCTTACAATTACATTACAGATTTGTGTCACCGTTTTCCTAATTATTTAATACATAAATATGTATGTATACATAATATATTGCATTGTACATTGCAGTTTTTCCAGTATAGCTCCTAAATATTTTATTGTGTCGTTTGCCTAAGTGCTAAACCATTACGTTAATTTCTATATTTTTATTGTTCATGTTACTACCAGTATTTCCGATTTGTTGATGTGGTAATTTTATTTTGAGAATATACGAACGTTAAAGTCTTAATACAATCCTGATTAAAAGATTGATCGTCCAGTTTTTACAAGGCGATTATAACATGCATTATAGTATAGATTGAGTGTAAAATTGTAACAAGAACAAAAAAAAGGAAGTGTGAGAAACACCTGCTACCGATTAATAAATTTTAAAAATTGAAGATACTTTAATTAGCATAAAAAATCGAGAACCATATAGATGGTTTTGCAGAACAACCGTTCCGGAATCGATATACATAGTTATATAGGAGGTTACTTTAATTTATATATTTTTTGCAACATTACTTTGAAAAAGTATTAAGTGGGACAGGAAAACAGTTATAAAAGTTACAGAAAAACTTTAATGAAATTTATAAATAATTTGGTAAATACGTGGATAACTTGTTAACTGTTGTTGAAATAAACGTACGTTTTTAGCCCGTTTGATCATTTTTGACTGTTACCCGTGACAGATTTTACGTCAAAAGGTGACATTTACTAGCAACTTACCGTCGAGTTAAAAAATCTCATAATTTTAATTTTTTTTTTAAAGAATATTGAAAACTAACGAATTATTTATTATTATTGAAACTTATGGTACTATTTGTTAAATTATTTAATGAAATCCCACTTGTTTGGACTAGCATCGTCAGATTGACATATCGACGGTGTCAATTCAATACCTTGTATCTACGGATTCTAAAAATATTTAGTGTGAAATACCACCTATCTTACCTATTATAGTCAATTGACTGCTTTAATAATTTTGGTCTAATTAATTTATATCTACTGTTTTTTATGTACTCCCATCAATTAAAATTAAAAATACATATAAATAAAAATATTTATTTAACCTCCTCGATATTGAAGTTACATTTTGTTTGTTTGTAGCTAGGTACCTACCTGATGTTGATTAAGTAGTTAAGGCTAGACCAAGTATAGAAGTAATAAGCCCTAAGGGATTATCCTGGTTGTATTTCCCTCTAAGATCAGTATAACTGTGCAATGATAAAGAAAAACCAGGAAAAACTATATCATGCTGATCTTTACAATAACTTAAGAGGGGCGTTTCTAATTTGGTAAGCCTGCCTGAATTTAGTGAAAAATCTGGTTATTTTTAAATTACAAGAATGAACAGTAGATGGCGATAGTGGTTTCAAATTAGTATTTTTGTTATAAATTTGAATATTTTTAGAGGTTGTTGACTTTCTTTGTCTAAGACAGAGATGAAAATATGAATTTTGCTTCGTAAATCTTTGAATATTTTCAAGACATACACATACATTTGACCTTGAGACCATAAACAGATGAAAAATACCTGTATAATTTTTATTAAATATCCTATTTGAATATGTTTTCGAAGTTTTGTTGTGATATTGTTGTGTCATAGGCGTAACAAATTAATTGATTTTAGGATTTAAAATATGGATATATACAAAAAAAATAAAATAAGATTTCGGCATTCCTAACAAATAATTAATTAATGAAATTTATTGTACTAACCAGAGTTGGGTCGGATATTGAAAAAAAGTATCCGGGTACCGGATACGGATACTCAAAATGTATCCGGATACTTTTTTAAAAAGTTCGAATACTTTCATTTAAAAATGTATTCGGATACAAGTACCTATCCGGATACTTCCTAGGATACTTTGAAGGATACTTTTTTAAAAAGGACAAATTATTAGTATTAAAACTATGTGATGTGCAGGTATTTTTAATGTAATATATAATAATAAAAATACATTTAACTAACGAAAAATTTTTCGTGTCACTGCCTGAACTTTTGATATTGAATTTGGCCAGCGTCGGACCAGCCGAGTTTTCAAACTTTTTAGGGGTGTACTTATTTGTACTTGTAGGTACACTAAAATAAAAATATAAATATTAGGATGTCCTTTTTTATAATATCCGAAAAATAATTTCTTCTAATAATTATAAATACAGGGTACAAAGGGGTTCTTGAAAAGAGAGATATAGAAAATATAAAAAATAAATAACGTATTGCTGATTTATAGGTAAAAACAAAGCTCCATTAGAATATAATAATATATTATAACGGTGACCAGTACGAAAAATGAGATTTAACATGTTAGACACATCTGAATTAAAGGAATAAGGGCAGCATTGTGCCTACGTTAGGTGCATTATAGGAGGGCGATAAATAATGTTTAAAAGTATCCCAATATTAAAAACAGTATCCGGATATCGGATACTTTAAAATTTGGTAACGGATACGGATACCGGGTACAAAATTTAAAAGAGCTTTCGGATACATAAAAAGTATCCAGATATTGTATCCGTATACAGAAGTATCCGGATACTACCCAGCTCTGGTACCAACCCTTACTAATTAAGGTATTTATTAGAATAAATATGTTAATTATAATAAAAACATATTACGGTTTCTGAATATACACACATCAACATGGTCTAAAGAAAAATTGAAATAAAGTGGAAAATATGTAATTATACCTTTTTTAAAATTGAGATTGAAATGTATTGGCAACAATGCAAAATTAAACGAGGTTAGTTGTTAGTTTGATCCTTAGACTAGGAAAGAGAGAGGACAGCGCATGGCAATGAAAACCTTATACGTGTGTGAGAAGCCAAGTTTCAAACGTTTGACATATGTTTGGTGGTAAACAAATTTGGAACATCGAATTGTATTTTTTAGTTTTTTTATTAATTTTCACCTTTTTTAATTACCTGAATAGACATTTTAAAATGGTTAATTGTGCAGTTTATAAGTGCAACAGTCAGAGTGCTAAAAAAGAGGTAGGAATTTCATTTCATAGGTAAAAAGTATTTTAAAACTATTTCCTTGAAATTTATTTTTATTAATATTACAGCTTTCAGGTAATAGATGTTTAACTAAATCACATATGTTATGTATGATAACTTAAATTAATAGTACATACTTTTTGAAAATTGTTTTCATTCAGTTTAAAATATTATTTTTCAATTAATTGTTATTATTTTCTTATAGATGTAATAGTTTTGCAGTGGCGTGAAACAAAAACATATATTTAAAATAGATTAAAATTGTAATATTTATTAAATAAATATGTTTTAAAATGATTGTTTTTTTTGGAGCCGTACATATATAAAGACTTTTTAAATTAGATTTGTAATACGAAATAATGAAAATGATTATTTAATAATCGTATAAGAAAAATCGTATGATACGCCTATGTCAATATTGTCCGCCATTAGTTTGGTGGTAAATGGGTTACATAAATTGATTCCAATGCAATGCGCAGTCCTCTCTCTTTCCTTGTCTAAGGTTTGATCAGAGATTAATTTATTTACTTTCTGATGGATGTATTATTTGAAGGTGTTGAAGTAGATGTAAATTTTTAGAATATATTTTGTGGGGAAAAATTTAAATACTTTTTCAAAACGTTTGATGATTATTGCAAAAGTGTTACTATAATGTTTGTAAACATTAACAGGTTAGTCTGTCTTCAATATGACTTCAAGTAAGTAGGTACCTTGCTAATTATTTACTGCCTAAATAAATAAATATCACTTATTTTTTAGAGTCTTGGACATTCCTAAATTACCACCCAGATCCATGATTTAATGAAAAATGGAGTACAAAGTAAAGCACACACTACAATAAAGCTTACCTATAGTTTATTTTTATTTTGAGAATGTGGCACAAGAAAAAAATGTTTTCAATAACCTACGATAATTACTAACCAATCTAGTATCTATAGAAATACACTTTGTGCACCTGTTTTCAAGATACCTAAAGAAGTGGGATAAGCTGACTATCAGCAATTGGCTAACAATACACTTGCAAGTACTAAACATAATTGTTAATATGGGTATATCTTAATAAAACTAATTGTATCATTAAATTATGGCTATTAATTATATTCCAAAAATGTCAACCCCATACTTTGTGGAATCAATTGAAATTAAAATGTATCCAATAGGATTGTAACTGAATTTTTTAACTGGTATCTTTCACACAAATGAAAAAAATCTATTTATTTTATAAAGATCCATTACATTTGAAAGCACTCTCCATCTAGTAATCAGAAGTGATAAGAGGTAAGTTTTAATTTGTTTATTTACTGGTTTAAATTTTTACAATAATAGGTAGGTATTATATTTATTTTATTATTTATGATTCAGATCTAAATATCAAATTTAGTTTTAAAAGATGTATTGATATAGGTATTTTGCATATTAGATACATGAATTTTCTTCTTTTTGAGTACCTACCAATAATATTTGCCCATGTTGAAGTATTTTCTTTGGAAAATTGAAATCAGTGGTATTTTGTGTACTACTGCTACTGTGTGCTTTTTCCCCTGTGAATTTGCCTCTTGATACTAAATAATTAGCATTACCAGAGAAGTGTTAATGCTACTCGTTCTTTGAGCCATCCTTTGTCTACTTTAAATACTAGGATAGACCAGGAAGAATATTAGTATCATTTTCTAAGTCAAAACTATTTGATTAATTTTTGGTTTTATTAGGTGGAATATGGAAAACAAAATATTTCTACAAGATTCAATAGGTTACTACTTTTCTAAAGTATTTCAAAAATGTCCTGAAAATACTATTTTTAGCAATATACTTTTTCTGGCAACCATATATGTTATTTCATCTATGTTTAGATAATTAAATTTTATAAATCAATGGTTTTCAAAATATATGCTACTGTTTCCTCAAAATCTTTGGACCTCAAGTAACTGCCTACACAGGGTTTATTTTATTTATAGTAAATAATTAATAATTTTTACTGTTAATTCTAATCTTTTATATTTTAGAACTCTTTCTTCAAAAACATTGAATCTGGACCCTTATAGAACCCATGGCTACATCAATATGAAACCTATTGTGGGCTACTATGTGTTTTAAAATACAAATGTTTATTTTAGCGTTCAATTACATTTTAAACATTAGCAAATCACATCTGCATATTAATAGTAAATAACAAGTAAATGTTTTATGTTTTTCTTTTCATTTTCTCAATTATATGTACCCAGTTCATTCTGACATGAATATGGAACCCTTTGGTCTGTTTTATCATTTACCAACAAACTTTTAATGGTGAGGGGGATATATATATATAAAGATAACAGACGTATTCAGTATCCAACCCAAATTTGTAAAACTGTTTTAATAAAAATATTACATATTTGACTGTAAATTTTCATTCTTCACATTATCTAAAGAGAAAGCTATTATATTTATGCATATTGAACATGTAAATAAATATTGTAGAAACCCTTACTTTGTGGACATTATCCTGCCTATTTAGAAAAATAGTTTAACACTTAGCTGTTAATATTTACATATGTAGTTTTAATTTATAAATGTAAATCCCTTAGGTTGGGTTTATGTTATTTAACAAATAAAGATATAAGGTAACTTAAAGAGTATAAAGAAAAAGCAAGTCTCTCAAAACTCACATTTTTACCAATTAGACTAAAATAAGACAACTGTGTTTAAATAAAAAGTAATTTAGGAAATAACAACGGTTCACAACACTAAACTCCTTGCACATATCACAGTTGGATAATGCTATAAACTATGTAAAAACCAACGCAAATTGTGAAAATATACTTTAAATTTATTTTTTTTAACTTTTGGTAAATTATAAACGAATATTAATATAGACAATTATATATTTAAAAGCAAAACACTAAAATTATATTTTGACGTTATAAACGAGAAATAAGGTTAGGTTGGTTATGTTAAGTTAAGTGAAGTTTGGATTTGGAGAATTAGAATCGACATACGTCTTTGAAAAAAGCGCCACCAAAACTGTTGAACTAAATTGACAGATTAGTGCAATGTTCAAATTTTGCGTGCAACAAATCTCAAAAAATATACCTTTCTTTAACTTCATATTTTGCTAGTCACATTCTCTATGCTTTCTTTAGGAGTTAAGCTTCTGGCGTTAAAATTCGTGATCACAAATTGTCAAACTTTTTTAAAACATACCATCACTTAAACACCAATATCTCTTTTATTACAATATAAAACTTAACTAAAAAACCTTATCTCCTAGAGAAAGGTCTAAGCTATATCCTGTTAAAATTTGAATACGTAATTTAAAGGCGTTCTTTAGATTTGTTGTTTACAAAATGATTGAAATTTTGGGTACAATTCAGGCTTGCCACCCGTTTTCAGCTGTCACATTTTTGACGCCCCTCTTAATATACATATTTGTAAATGAAGTAAATCATCCATAGCTCAAATGTGACTAAGAAAGAAAATTAAATGTCCAAGTCAATGTCACAAAGTCTTATTAAGTGTAAGTAATATGTAAAGTTGTTAACAGCTACTAGTTTCGGCTTTTTGAGAAGCCATCATCAGGTTAAAATACAAACAATTTTACAATATAAGAAAAGAGATTATAATAATAAGCCTCATACCTGAAATGTATATATGATACAATTTTTATATCCAGGCAGCTTACATTTTTAAGGGTTAAACTTGTGGGTAAGAGAAATGTTATAATAATATGACAATGAAAAGAAACAAAAATTAAAAAACATTTAACTAATTAAGATAATGTGTAATAAGGTCTAATGTAAGTAAATGAATTGAAATTAAATGGACTAATATAGATTAATGATTAAAAAGTAGGTAATAAGTTAAGAGGTGAAAATTCATCCGTCAGAGAGACGTCGTGGTAGAAGGAGTTATAAGCTAAGTTACTTGTAAACTCATAGACCCAAAGGACTGAGCCTAGAGAGTTGGAGACCGGAAGAAAAGGAGGCTGAAAATCTTCTGGTGAAGTGACATCAAATGAAAAGAAATCACCATAGTGATGATGTTTGGCCGTGAGTAATAGTATAAACACAATAGACGTAATTGTTATATACATTTTGAATTAAAAAAAAGTTTTTTGAGCATTTAATTTAATTGTAAAAATTAATTTTCTCATTTATAATTGCACCAAACTAAAAAAAACTTTATATTGCTAAACAGGTGACTAAAATCCACTTCCAACAAGGTGCCACACGACCCCCTTAGTTGTTTAAAATTTTCGAGGGAGTGCTTATAATTCAGAGGGGTGCTGAGGGGATGATATTTTCAGACTGTAAATTCTCAATTTAAGAATAATCGTTGCTTCAGTTTTTAAAAGAGAAAATTTCATATAACCACCAAATTAATTAAAACAATTTATTAATGAATACTGTTGAGCTTTTGTAAAACTACTTATATTCTCACACATCTTGACAAAATTTAGTGAGAACTGTTATATAAACAAAGAAAAACGTAAAATGTCACTGTGAGACCGTGGTCCACGGAAGCTAAAAAGTTCCCAGGAATATTTGTATCTATAATAATTCACACTTAATTGAATACGTTACATCAATATTTGTCTTCTTTTTCCAACTCACGTCGTTCGTTTACACATAAAATATGTTAGATATTGTTACCAACGACTGCCGATGTCAATTATGTTTACTCGGAAAACACTTGAATTGTTTGAGTTGTTTATATTCTATCATAAGAATAACTATTTTTCAGCTTGTAAAACCAAGTGAAGCTTAATAGGTTTAACATATAATTCTATAAATTTTAACATTCCACTATTTAAAATTTGTTAAAACATATTTTCTAATTTCTAAATATTTCTGGAAATAAATAAAAAAATACTTGTAGTGGATGAAAAATATGGGATGTGTTCTCAGCTGATAAATGGTTTTGGTACAGGAAAAACAAGGACTTCCAAGGTTTATTCATACAATATAAGTTACTAAAAACACAAAATACAAACTTTTTTAAAATATGCCACGGCAATGGGTCATATAAATTATGATTATTTATCAAATTAGCTTGACATAATATTTTTACTTATTTATCATTAATTTAAAAGTTTCTAAGTACATGATCATTTAGAAAAATTTTAAATCGACAGTGAATCCCGCAACTATTTTATAGTAAAATTATGGATTATCAAAATTACACACATATATATACCGATAGTTCCAAAACAGAGGAGGGTGTGGGTGCAGCAATGGTTCTCAAGAATTTGCAGCGGTCGTTAACATTAGCATCGACAAATTTAGTCTTCTCCGGGGAATTGTTTTCTATTTGGAAAGCACTGGAATACACAAACAAGGCAAAAAAATAAAGTATTAATATTGACCGATTCTTTAAGCTCCATCAGAGCCATACAAGAATACCAACAATCACACCCTATCATCACATACATGATGAACTTGCTACAGCCAAAAACACCAAACTAACTATCAAATTTATGTGGATTCCATCACATGTGGGCATCACACAAAACGAAAAAGCCGACGAATTAGCGAAAACTGCTGCATCTGACTCATCTTCAGAGATTGAAAATAGGACCCCGCTCACAGATCTCAAACAACATTATAAAAATATTATTACCTCTAACTGGCAACTGAAATGGAATACTTCAATATCAAAACTCGCCGAAGTAAAAACTTCCGTGGATAGCTGGAAGAATACCCCAACGAATCGTCGACATCAAGTAAGTTTATCTAGGTTAAGAAATGGGACATACGTTCGTTACCCACTGACACCTCACAACCAATACCAACCAACCTATGTGCGAACAGTGTCGAACTCAAATGTCGGTTAAACATTTTCTTGTGGAGTGTCCTTTATTCTAGCATGAGAGATCGCAGTGGTCAATCAAAAACAATTTAAAATCGATTTTAGGAGAGCAATGTAATGTTGGAAACTTGTGCGCGTACCTTAAGGTAATTAACATGTATACAAAAATCTAGGTAAATCTTAGTAATAATACTTCTGAACAATAAAGTAGCCATCGCTAATAACCCATTGGGTTGATGCGAATTGTCTAAAAAAACACTTTGTTACTTTTTTTGAACATTAACTGGCAAAAATAATAAGGAAAATTGAGTTGCCTACCTTTAGGAAGTCCAGATCATATAATAATTTAAACGAATAAGTATGATGTGTTACATACTCAAGTTTGAATTTAACAAACCCTACATTATATCACTAAAGAACTCGTGGAAAACAAAGGTAATGTTTTTTTTTTATATATTCATACTGTTTTGGTAGGTGCGATAAATTATATACGCTATAGCTAACTACTATCTATTTATTTACTAAAAAACACACTTAAATTAATTAATTTATATACACACACTAATTTCTATTTAATTTATATACACTTGGTATATCAATCCTAATTTATTTATATTATATATTATAACACTAATTTATATACACTTTTACTTTATTCCTGGCTTTCCGCTCTTCCTAACATTGTTAGATTATAACTGACTGTTCGCGTGGAGATCGCTTTTTTATACTCGTATTCCAAGCCGCCGAGATGACGCCGCGAACTTCCAGATGATGTTCGACGTGTTCCAGAACAATCGATTACAATGTCGATAAAACCGACGCACATGCCATTATTTAGAGCTTAGAATGATCAGTGTCGGCGCTTGAGTTTGGCGAGTTTGTAACACTATCCCCTCCTTAATAGTGAGTTTCTCCTGAAAATTTTGTGTAGGGGGCCTTGATGTTTGAATCGGCAACTGGGCCCATTTCTACACTTACCGGTAATATAGAAATAACAGGGCACTATCTTTATCGGATGTTGATAACGGGGAGTATAGCTGCAGGTTATTATATTATAGACACCGGTACCTTCGAAGATCACTTACACCATATTCCTGATGATTCGCCAATTTAACTGGTTACTTTCTATCTTGGGCATAGGTAGTTTCTTCATGTTAGATTCCAGTACATAGTCGCGAAGACTTTGTAGCTTTTGCCACACATTTCGGTAGGTAAAAAGATCTTGAAATTTGTTCTGTTACCAGGTAGAAGACGAACTGCAAATTGTGTTTAAATTTCAGTATCTGGCCAGGGATTGGAGTCTCCTTTGTAAGTTTTTCTAACTGCCCAAGTTTTTTTCGGAAGACGGTTACAAAACCTCGTGCGTCTTTAATATTAGATGAGGTGTTGTGTTAGTGAATAGTCTTCCGGGAGGGTGAACAAATCTTGGCATTGGTCCTGTAGTGACTGCAAACCTACAGCTGTCGTGATAATTTTCACTTATAACATCACAAGAGCTTAAATTATTTCCAGGAATAGTTTAGAAAATAATTATTAATCCAATCTGACGTCTGTTCCTACGTGGTGAACATACCGGATACTAAAACGAAAACTGAAAGATCATTCGTACGAAATATGTAAAATATAGATAAAAGATAGAAGCTCTGCAACGCTGCTTGTAGATGCGGAAGGAGATTTACTGCAACTTAAGAGACATAGGGGCTGGAAATCGTCCACAGTAGCAGAAGCCTACGAGGACAAAGCTCTAGAAAATCCGGATCCCAGTTGGTCAAAATGCAATGCGCACCTCCAGCAACCAAAAATACAGAAAAATTGGTGATGACTCAAGAATCGATTTCGACTAAAGTAGTAGAATTGGGCAGTGTATTCGAAAAGTCTGGGTCGTTTGTATTCAAAGCAGAATATAACTATAAACATAAATGTAAATAAATAAAAATTGTAATGTCAGACTTTCAGTAGTAGAAAAAGTATAGTAGGTACAAAACTCGTGTTGTAATGATGCTTTTTACGGCCTCGTACCAATTATGGCATCATTACAACACTTGTTATGTAATGTACTATTTTATAATATTTAATATAAATTTAAAAAAATACAGTCTTATCTCTAGACACTTGAAGGAATAGAACCCCGATATACAAAAAATTAAGTTGATTTTTGTTAAAGTCGTTCAATTGTTAACTAACTAATTGTTTACTTACTTCAGCTAAAATAAAATCTGTTATTATAATTTAAATAATTTAAATTATTTTATTTAATTTTAAATAAAATTAAAATTGTAAATAATGGAGCTACTACTCCGGTGATAAAGACTTTTTTTTGTGAAAAATTTTCCCATTTTGGTATCTTTTTTAATTTTGGCGCTATTTTTAATAGCTTCATAGTTATTGCCTAAAAACGGAGACCATCAGCGATTGATGTTCACGAGAGTTAAACAATCAAGTTTTTTGAATATTCATATTTTGTTCCAGTGAACATTTTTTTCATAAACTGTTTCAAAATAATTAGGTACAAACTTAAAACTATTTCACTATTTCACTTTTGACTATCCACCCGAAGCATCACAAATACCGTAATTAAGTGCCGAAGTTTTTTAAATTGCCATGGTAACGAGTTAAAATGAAGACATCTTATTGGTTAAAAAGTAGAAGTGTGAAATTTTTTTACCAAATACCACGCAATGTGATATATTTATAATTTTGAGACTATCAGGTAATTTTGGTGGATATGACAATGGTTTTTGGCAAAGATATTTTATCATTCTTGGCACAAAATATTGATTCCTGATTTTATATTTATATGAAGGTATATAAGTTCGATTTTTTCTTTATAATGTGGTATTTTATAGAAGCAAAAAAAGTAGAATTGCTGAAAATATTTTTCCTTTTCCTTCATAATTGATCTAAAGAGTATTTATAAGGTTTAGATAAGATAATCTTTAAAATTATTTTTTGAATAATATCTAATGGATGGATATGAGTTTTAAATGAACTACCTCAAAATCAATATACCATATTAACTAATTTTACCTAGAATTTAATATTTATAACTAAATAAAAACAAAATCAAAACTTGACTTGTTGCGCATTGACTTTTTTTTAAAGTTTTCGTGAATGCATTAAAGCAACGCGTCACCATAAAGGTAATAGCATAAATTCTAGGAACAGTAAAGTCGATTTCGTGGAATCCATAGAACAACCTGTCCGAGATGAACACTTTTGAATTTTTATCAGACCGTACGTGATGATGATAAGCTGAAGATTGACACCTTTCGACTTCCTCGTTTATTTTTTTGTAACTGTCCTACGGCGCCGATAAGAACTAAAGTTATTTTAATTGAAGGTTTGATAACCTTTAGATTGTTAAGCTGAATAGGAATTTATTGTTGGATCAATGTAATTAAAAGGACAGTTAAAAGTATTATTATTTTTCTAAAAAGATATAACTTGTATCTTTTCTAAAATATAGGACATAATTTATATACAAAATTTATTATTTCGAACGTTCTGGGACCAGGAGGTCCCAGGTTCAAATCGCGGTCACTTTAAAATTTATTTATTTTCAATTTGACATAAGAGTGTGGGAATGGCAGTGTGGAATAATATTTCGCACAGTTTGGTGAATGTGTACGAAATTATGAAATATGAAATTTTCTGTATTGTTCGTAGAAAAAATTATTTATAAGCTTAATTAATAATAGTCAAAGTTATTTTAATTTTAGGTAATAATCAAATTATTCCTATAAGATAATGTCAATATCTTCGACTCTTAATTCAAACACATCTAATGTGTGACTTTTTACCTTTAATGCTCATTTAATGCTCATTGGTCCAGTCGTGTTTCCCGAATTGAAAAAAATAAATGTTTTCTTACAGCAAACTAATGGCAAAACATTCCTAGCCAAAATCGTCTATTAGGGGGTGTAGGAGGGGTGACTTTTACGGGTGAAAATAGTTTTTTGCGATTTGTGACTAAAGAATGCATCCTATTGAAAAAAGTCGAAAGAAAAAGTTGTTGGAAATAAAAAAATCTAGTCAAAAATCGCAAAAAACCATTTCCACCTCTACAAACCACCCCCCCTATATCCAATAATAGACGATTTTGGTTCGGAATATTTTTTTTTATTTAGTTATGATGAATTTGACAAAATTGTGCCATTAGTTTGCTGTAAGAAAACATTTATTTATTTGGTCATTTTGAACTGCTATTTCTCCTAGACTACATTTTTGGGTAAAAAAATTATTCTGCTAATTATTACTTCGTCAAGTTGATACATATTTCAATTATGAATTTTGTATATTTTTTCTATTCCGCTGTGTACTCTGGTATTATTCTTTAAATCTATTTGTAATAATTAAAAAAATATATCAAAATTAATCATTCCTTTTTGCTGCTAAAAGATATTAATTTATTTTACCAAAGTTAACCCTATATTTTGATCAGGTATGTAGATTAAACGCAGGTGTCAATAATTTCGGTTAAAATTTTGATTGTATAGTTGGTATCCACATTTTTTAAGTAGCTTGTTAAAAGTGTATCGATATTATCACTTCGACACCGACTACCAGTTTACTTAATCGGTGCTTAAATATATTTTTTGTCTGTGCTACTTATCTACGTGGGTACTCCAATTTATGTTAAGAACAGTTTATCGCAATAATGATGAATATTTTCTACTTGTTAATGAGCACAACTTGCTAGTAATATATTGATTTAATTATTATTTTTGCTTTAAAAAAACTACTTATTTTTATTGAAGTAGAACAAAATGAATCAGGTTACATTTTTGGCAGCACAACTCTTACTTGTTAATTTGGGCGAAAACATAAATATACTGATATGAAAATTATCTCAATAAGATATAACTACCTCGTCATTTATTAATCAATGTACCAAATGTCATATAACTCTTCGTTTATTATTGTTATTTCTTTCACCTACGACCACCCCTGTAAGCGGTTAATAACACACAATCCTCAGTCAATGTAAAATACCTTCTAACGCATAGTAAAGAAACCGCACATTTGTAAAGTAAATCGCAGGGCTTCCCTAGCAACCACTGAGTAGCTGTCAATAGGCATCGGCATTTTATACAAAATCTCTTATTTACATATTCAAAAGTTGAATTTCATATTATATATAAATGGCAAATAACATTTATTAGATATAAGACTGCATTTAATATTTTAAGTTATTTGGAATTATATATTTATTCCCTTTCATCAGCTCACGTCTTTTATCTGTCTAAATAGATCATAATATAATAATAAATATATTTAATTACGTTATTCAGATTAATTTACGTCACTTTTATGTAATAAAGTAAATTATTTACACATTTAGAATATTTTTATTACCGAGATACATTTAAAAAATACTTACAAGGTGTTTCAACTTGTTCTGTAACTTTAATTTCACTTCAGTCAATTTACAAAACCCTTTTGAATATTTGGAATGCCCTATATTTTAATATTACGCTAGAAACCGATCACTAACACTAAATTAATTGCTAAAAAACAACGAAAATGTGTCTCACTATACTACAGCGTCCTTTCCAAACCGACATGTTTGAAATATCTTTTTTAGATTAGAGTATGCGTATGACAGTATGCGCATATGTTTCTTATGTTTCAACAAAAAAATAACCGAGGTACCATTAATATTTAATAGCTAAACTGTTACTAAAAACAATAATTATCATAACTAATATACTGTATATAACATTACTAGCAAGGTAAAACCCGTTACCTTGCGTGTATTGTTTTATATTTTATTTGTTGCTCATTTGTAAAAAGGTTAGGTAAATTCCAAAAAAATCTCAATAATTACCTTTTGAAATCTGCAAATGACAACTAAACGTCATATTTTTCAATAAATTTTTTAAGGAAAACAAACCTGCGAACAGGGGCATTTTCTTTCATTTCCAAGCAGCTTTTCAGCATAGACCATTTTGCCCATAAAGTATTAGGGCTGAATCTATCTAGCTAATAGTTGATTCAAGTGAACCAACAAAACATCTTCAGTTACCCCAATCACACTAATGTAAATAATACTACTCACTTGTAAAAATTTTGGTTAACTGTCAGTTTTACAAGTTAGTGACTTGATAAAATAAACTTTCTTGATTAATATTGTGTTTTTGGAACGTTTAGAAATAAGAAACAAATAAAAGTAATTAAATGTTCTACAATAAAATAATCAAAAATATCTATTGTTGCTGTTGTTCAATTAATAATAACATTATTAATACCAGTACAAGTATCTCGTATGGCAGAAATAATTTTCCACTACAAAATGTGTAGTGTTTAGTTTAATAAACATCAATTCTTTTGATTAATTGACTTTAAAATGTCTAACAAACTTTCAGCAAACGAGAATATTTATCACTTAGCTGGACAGTTACAGTTCTTTATATAATTTGGGCTTGGAATAATGATATGCAATAAAGACATCAAAATATTATCGATCACATGGTCGTATTTATTTATTTAGATTGAAAATGAAATATTTAAATTATTTAAATGGAATTTAGTACTTATACCTACTAATATGGATTGTTCTCAGTAAAAATATACTATAGTCTGGTTCACAGTTATTATGCAGCATTACGTTTATGGATGACGGCGTTGCCATATCGGCATGTTCTTCGAATTTGGTTCCAACTGGCGCGGGAATATAACTTGCCATTGTGTTACTATTATGATTTAAATGTTTTAAATTATTCATTTGAAAATCGTTTAGTGAGTAATTAAGAATATTTATAATTATGCTTTTAGATAAATTTTACCAATAAATTTAACCAAAGCGGCAACAGTGTTGAATATTCGCCCATAAGATTTACATTGGCCTATGCCGGCCACACTGCATAATAACTGTGACCCGGAGTATAGGTAAGTATAACATTTATTGTGTAAACTTAACAATATTTTGATAGATCTCTAGGTTCTTTTTATAATGGACTGGTATAATCTGTGAACTTTTGTAACTACAAGACCGCCTTCTTGGCAGAGCCCGGCTATGAGACTCTCTCAAGGAGTGGTTCGTCTCCAAGTTAATGCTCACTGTAGAAAGGATTGGTGGAATGTAAGGGTTAAGGGCGCCACTATCTTTTTATACGTTTACGATTAAACAACTGAAACTACATAAAGAAATTAAGGTGAAAAAGATAGAAAAACCTTGTAATTAATCTGAATTTGAAAACAAAGAAAACTATTTTTAATGAAAACCGAACACCCTACACCCTTAAGACTTATATTTAGTGGGTATATAAATAAAACTGATGTAAAAAGATTATTTGTTTATTTAGAAAAAAATTGTAATTTGCCACAGGTGGTGTAAACGGAAACTTAATAAGTGGACTAGACTTATCTTTAAACTTTTGTGGTCCGGTGGGCTCGGTTTGTTCACTGCTACTTGTACTTGGGGTGTTGGCTAGTGGTGGTTGCTTTTACTTCATACAATAGCTAATCAACGGACTGCTGTAATAAATGGGTGACACTTCTCGTCAAAAGAACTGCTACCATAAATGTGTGATACGAACAATACGAAGGACGAGGCAGAGCGTGTGCCTTAATTTATAAAAGGGGTTGGCAATGGTTTCCCGTTGGATGGTTGCGTTCGTTTTTGTAAGGGTTTTGTTTCAGGTGCGTTCTATTGTAAGGGTAGGTTTGGTAGCTGTGGTAAGGTTTTGTCTAATATACGGTGGGTCGGGGTTGATTTTAGGGTTCGGAAGGACGGTAAACTAAAGAAGAGTAGCATGGCGATAGACATATTACACTTTTTTCACCAGGATCTACTTGCAAGCGGTTGAGGGTTGAATATAACTGGAATGAATTCCATAAACTAAATTTCATCAAAGACAGAACTGTTGAGAGCATCTTAAAAAGTTACAACAGGGTTTTTTAATAAACAAATATTAGGTCAGCAAATGGGTATCGAACAAATGAAAGGAATACATTTATTACAATGGAATTGGTTGGTTTTTCGAAAAGACGCACGGACAGGTCAATTTCGTTTACTAATAGCACAATTTTTCAAAAAGAATTTTAGTTTTCTCCACTTACCATTCTTGCGCATCGACGACATTGGCCATTTTTTAAAAATAGTTGCGTCTTGCAATTTCCAACTTGGAAACATATTATTTGCAATATCTTCCATAACCATTTTTTTTAAATAAAATTCATTTAAAAATTAGACGTATATTTGGGTGCACAATAAATAAATAAAAATAACTATTTATAACAAAGAATTTAATATCAATTTTACAGCAAGATAATTCAAAAATACCACCAATTCTATATCAAGTGCTCAAATTGTTGACCATCAGCATTGACAATGGCATTGATATTTTGTGGTCTATTGGTACACTTTACTTTTTAATTATTCCCATAGAAAGAAGAAGGAGTTAAATCGGGTGATCTAGGAGTCTATTCTATTGATCCTCTTCGACCTATCCACCGATTTGGGAAGATGTCCGGGTAGTTTCGCACCAGGGTAGCCTAATGTGGAGACGCACCATCTGGCTGTAGCCACAAATAATTTCTGTTTGGAATTCGAGGATCAAGAAGTTTTGCAGAAATTCTAAATATCTCGGACCTGTTGAGGTTTCATCGAAAAATATGGCCCAATAATCGTGTTACCTATCATTCCAGCCAAAACATTCTCTTTCTCTGGATAATGAGTACGGTACCTACTTTAGCATCCAGTGTGGATTTTCGGTAGTCCAATACCAAGAAATCTGACGATTGACATGACCGTTCCATAAGTTCTGGTACTACAGTGATTGTTATTAAATTCTTTTTTATTAATAGTTACCTATTAATAGTTATTAATAATTATTTTTAATTTATTTATTATGTTCCTAAATAAAATAAAATTTATGTATCTGATTTTTAAATGACTTTTATTAAAAAAAATGTTATGCAAGATATTGCAAATATTTTGTTACTTAGTAGGAAATTGCAAGATGTAACAAAATAAAAAAAATTGGGGTTACCATTTAAAAAAAATGTCGTCGCTGCGCAAGAATGGTAAGTGGAGGCAAGTTAAGTTCTTTTTGAAAAATTGCGTTTTGCATTTTTTCGAAAAACCAACCAATTCCATTACAATGAATTTATTCCTTTAATTTGTTCCATACTGTATCGGATGAAAACAACATAAACAATATTAACATTTAATAACTGCCGGTAAGAATTCTTTAACGTAATTGTTTTGATATTTGATTAAATGAATATGTGTAACTTGGTTACCAATTTAGTAATTTGTTCCAGTGCTTTAATAAGTTATTAAATGATATTTTAAAATATGTATATCATATTTTAATGTAGATAGAGCTAACTATATAGCACTTAAATTTGAATTGATAATACAGAGTTCTATGCTCTTGTAAAATATCATAAATGAAAGTACTATTACAATTAAAAAAAATATAAAAATACAAAAATAATTTCAATAACAAATAACTGCTAAAAATAATATTATAAAAGGTTAGACAGCTGTGAGTTCCAGTGCACACAGGGGTTGCTGACAATGAGGGGAGCCCAAGTGGGCCAAAAAAGGAGTTAAAAGTTCTGTTATAGGTCCAGAACCAATATGTGGCCTATTGTCTGCACGAAGAGATGTTCGCCAGAGGGTGGAAAAAAGAGACTGCAAACGCTAGGAACTAACAAGTTTATGTCCAAACGTATAATGCAGGCGCCTTGTGTTATGGATCTGAGTAGAGGAGAATTGAGAAGGTAGTTAAGTGTATCACTAGTCATCCCATTAAAATGGGAATACCAGTCCAGAATCTCTCATACAGGAAATGTGAGCATGAAGAAACTGCACAACATCTAACATTTAGATACCCAGCACTTGATATCGGAAGAGGGAAGAGCGGGAAAGCGGAAAAGAAGATCCCATGGTGACGTGAAAATCCCGGATGTAAATACGAAAGCCTGTCCTTGTTTATTTAAAAAGAATTATGAAGAAAACATTTATTGGCCAATGCCGAAATCAGGTAACCAGATAATCAATTTTAAGTTTCGACCAAGTCTCTGTAAAAAATAAAATATTAATGATCTCTATCATTATTACTCTTTGAAAGTGCATTCTAGTAATAATAATCAATAACTATATAATTCAAATCATCCTATAATACATAAATTAGCAGCTTATAAATTTATGACACAGGGCATTTTCAATTCCAATGGATAAAGAAATTGATATCATAAAACAAATAGCTACATCTAATGGCTATCCAATTCATTTGATAAATAAATTAATTAAGAAAGAACAGAAATTGTCACTACAACTAATATTTCCTAAACAAACTAAAGAAATTAAAAGTTATAAAAATATTACATATTGTGGAAATATTTCCAATACAATATCAAAAATAATATTTTCTGCAACATCATCATTAATATCATTTAAAACGCAAAATAATGTTGGTACAAAATTGTTAAACGTAAAAACAAAATTACCCAAATTAAAAAAAAATCTGGTGTTTACAAAATTAATTGTCCAAAAGGTAATGCTGTATATATAGGTCAAACACAAATAAATTTTGAAATAAGATTCAATGAACACTTAAGAGCATATAGATTACAACAACCAGTAAAACTATGCAAAACACGTTCTTGAACATCCACACTCACCCATACACACCAATGACATCCAAATACTACACATTTGTGATAAAAAACAAAATTTAGATTTCCTTTAAAAACTTGAAATAAAAAGACATCTAGTAGATCCACAATTTAAAGTTGTTAATGAACAAATAAATCCTGGAAGTTCTCCACTATTAAACTGTTTACTTTGATTGAGTATTCATTTTATACATAGATAAGATATTAATGTAATAGAAATATATTAAGTTATTGTAAAGATCAGCATGACATAGTTTTTTTCCTGGTTTTTATATATCATTGCACAATTATACTGATCTTAGAGGGAAATACATCCAGGATAATCACTTAGGGCTAATAACATCTAGGCTTTAATATTGTTTTGTCTTATTACTTCCATACTTGGTCTAGCCTTACCTACTTAATCAACATCAGGTACCTAGCTACAAAAAAACAAAATGTAACTTCAATATGTCAATCTGATTCTAGCGAATTAGCTGTAATTGTGATTTAAAGCTAATTTTTATAGTTATTTATTATTCTTAGTAAGATAGATAGGCATTTCTATCTTGTGTCGTCTTTCAGTTACAGCTTTTATTATATTTATTATTTTTTAGTGATTCGGATCTATTATTCATATTCGATTTCAAATAAAGCTCAAAAATATATATTAGGCTATCAGGTATTTTGTTTTATTATTTATTTTACTATTCAAACTGTTGGATATTTTAGAGAAATTAAACATTTATTGCAAGATATCTTTAAATACAAACCGTGTTATTTTGAAAAAATAAACATCGTCCCTATATTATTAAACAATAATGGTAAACGCGCCTCATGCAACACTTAAAATCGGTAATAATTATGCTTTCCTATGTACCTGGTGTTTATCACAAGCTGGTATATCATTTTATCGAATAAGACGTCTCATTTGATAATGTGTAATTATACTGTAGTGAATTGATTATATACATACCGTATTATTTCTTTCTTTACATAAATGATAACCAATTCATAGATGTCCGATCTTTACCAACTCTTATTAGTTGATTAATGATTCTACACAATACAAGACGCCAATGACGCAGTGATTAAGTTGCAAAACCCGTTAAGGTGTACATAATTATGATAATAATAAATTTTATACGAAAATTATAGTACTTACTGCAATACTTTAGGGTAATATGTTAACAATTTTAATAATTATTTAAATAATTACATTAGTACCACTAACGCCATCTGTAATAGAGAGTTCTTAATGTATTAAATATACTAAGTGACATAAAAATCCGAACACCCAGTTTAACTGACTTTATTTTTATAAAATTTTGTATAAGTACTTACTGAAGCATAATAAGTAAATGATAAAAATTTTAAAATGATTACATTGCTTTAAAGCCCTTTTACCTTTTACCTTCAATAATGTGTGAATGCACCCCAATGTGTTACGCATTCTCCAAAGCGCCTAGGTATACTTTTGATCAGGTGTTCAATGTCTTCCTGTGGTATCTCATTACAGGCAAACACCAACTCCTCTCGAAGTTCTTCTAGAGTCTGAGGAGAACGTTGCAAATTGAGCAATCTCCTACCCATCATATCCCACATGTGCTCAATTGGAACTTGGTGGCCAAGGTAACAATGTGACATAATTATGTTGAAAGAAGTCTATTGTGACTCTTGCGACATGTGGTCGGGCATTATCTTGTTGGAAAGTTGGATTTGCCAGAGTGTCAAGATAGGGCAAAATATGGGGTTCTAAAACTTCTTGGATATAACGCTGCGCGTTCATGTTACCTCTGATGAAGAGAAGGTGATCTCGAACCTTAAGCTATGGCACCCCAAACCATAACTCCACGTCGTCTTCTAACCCTCGCTCGACCATCGTGCATGCCTAAACAAAATCGAGACTCGTCACTAAAGACAATACTGTTCCATTCCTGATCCCAGAGTGACCGCTCTCTGCATCACTCAAGGTGATTACGTGTTCTGGAGTTTAAGGGAGGACCCAGTGTGGTCGGTATGAAAACAGGCCAAAACGTCTTATTCGTCGGTAAACACTTCGCATGCCAATAGGTCTTCCGTGTTCTGCAAACCATTCATTTGCAATGGACCTGGTAGTGGAGAAACGGTCCCCTAAGGCCAATCATCCTACGCCAATCATCTTCACGGCCTGTTGTTCTACGGGGGCGTCTAGAGCCCATTGCCCTTTGCGTACGGCCTTCTCCTGACATCACCTAACCACGGTGTCTACACTTCTTTGCACTCTAACTGGAATTTCCCGAAAAGAAAATCCGGCTTCCCGAATTCCCACTATACGACCCCTATCAAACCCACTAAGTTGAAGAAATCGTACAGGTCTCCGTACCCTAGGCATAGTAACCAATCGTAAAGAATGTCAAGAACCAAAATCCGCAAAATTTGGATCTTTACTACGGCTACAATATTCATTTTAGGATTGTTGGTTGATTTCGAAAAAAGCAGTATAAAAACCGAAATCTTCAACTGATAAGGCTGAAAATTTTATCTATTGTTTATTTTAGTAAAATAAATAAATTCCCCAAATTTTATTAAAATAAAATCATTTAAACTGGGTGTTCGGATTTTTATGTCACTTAGTATACAATTAATAATTTTTACCGCCACCGTGAGTCCAATATTTTGAATATAGTATTGAGCTGTTAAAAGAATGTGGTAATTTTCCTCCTGGCGAAGTTGTGATAAAAAGATGGAATAAGCCACAGCAAAACAATTTGGGAACGAAATAATTGGGTACTAAAGAATTTAAAAATTAAAAATTCCGAACAAAACCATTTTAAGCAATTATAGAATGTAACGCTGAATCAGCTCCTTACAACTCTTCAGGAAACTATAAAGACTTCGAGAGAGGAATAGAGGTCCCCAAGGATCCACCCTAAGAAAGGCAGTTGGTGATCACCACTTATAGTTCGCAGATAAGTCAATAATCCAAGTAGTTTTATGCTTATTCTCAAACTTCAAAGGACCTACAAAACTTTTACGTTTACCTCATTAGTACTAAGATTATTTATTTATATATCTCATTATTGATTTTTTGTGGTCAGTTTCATATTTGGGTTTTAAACTGTTAATATGCATTATATTTACTATGTTTTCAATTCAAGGTTTTCATTCCTAACAAGGAAATCTTTATTTTCTGTTTATTATTTTGTTCTTATTCAGACAGTTTTTTCATCTTTCTGTCTGCAATTGATAATTGTCTTAACAGAATATTTAGAGCTAACAAAATTAACTTGTATCAATTAGTATAAAATGATTTCAGTGGCTCCCATTCTAATTTCCTAAGGGGATTAAAAAAGTACATACGTCAGAGCTAATGAACTTACTGCCCCTAGCTGAGGTATTGGTGTAAAATTACTGTAATCTACCTAAACATACCCAATTTTATTGGTTGAATATCTTTTCTATAAATCACGCCTTAATAATTACAGTGAACAAGCATTTGGTAATATAATTTTAATACCTAAGTCATTATTTATTAATTTTTTATTATAGTGATTAGGGAAAAAGTCTTTTAGCCACCTAAAACTTGATGATTACTATACTCCATTTGAAAAATAGGGAGAGAGTAATGAATAATTAATAATTTTTAACAGGAGCTTTCAAAGAAAAATATTTTCATTTTTTAGACTCTCTAAATTTGAGATATTTAAATATTCCAATGGTTAATATTTGAATATTTCTAACATTTTATGTTTGTAGAAATAAACTTAAAGGGAAAAGCAAAAGAAAATCTCTGTTGATTGAAGGGACTGAAATATTCTGTTAGTACAAGAAATAATTAAGATCTATTCAACCGAACTCCGGTTGAATTTTTAACGAATTGTCAGTTATTTATACTTATAATAATTTATTTAGATGCATAATAATTTTTTTGGGTGTTTTTGTTACTTTTTTTGTACATTATCTATTAATTAATTCAACCGCACTCTTGTAATAAGGAATTTTTATAATTATTTTTAAACAATAAAGAAATAATAAAATAATAATAATACTTAAGACCTATAAGAAGATTGCAAAGTAAAAATATATCATATGGTTAAATCAAGGCCACAGAGTTGATAAAATGTAGAAAGATGGAAATATAACTTGGTTTCGTCAAGATTTATTGAATGTTTATCTTCTGGCCTAAAAACCCCTTCAGGAAAAGGAAGAAGGGTCATTATTAAACATATTGTTATTAATAACGGTTTCGTAAAAGGTGCGTTATTAATAATATTCCAGTCAAAATTATAATGAAGACATGAACGCAGACGTATTTGGATCTAGTTCATGTGAAAGAGCTTAGTGAAAACAAAAAAATTTTAAAGATATTTTGGCAAAAAGACAACATAAATTAGTTAATTTTGTATAGCTTCTGTATATTAAAATAGGTTAGGTTATTAAATTAGGATTGAATACTCTTTTTCTTGATCAAATGGACTGTATGCAAGCAAAAACTTGTGTAATGTTCTTGTGACTTTGTATTTTTTGAAATGTATCTACCCGGCTGTAATATAACAAAAACTGTATTCAAAGCTTAAATTAAATACCATCATAAGAGAAAATTACTTATTAAATTACCAATTAATAAAACACTTAAAAGTGTCACTGTCTTGATCATAAATCACAAGCATAATTAAATTAGTGACAAACATCTATTTGATGGATTAGGTGATATCGTGAGATGTACCTGTCTATATAACACACATTTTTTGTTGGTGTACTTTTAATTTAATTAATCAACATTGGAACATTTTAACTCATTTAAATATATTAAAAAATACATATTTCGTTAAATGTTAATAGTACAGTTATTATTAAAAAGTATACATTGTGGAAACCACTTATGGAATAAAATTATTTGTGGGGTTAGTTTAGAAGATTATAAAAAACGCTGGGATCCGTCAACTTTGAAATTCAAATGGGAGCTTTTTAAACATACATTTAAATGTACAGGGTGATACATGCAAGTCTGGCATCGTCCATGTTTTTAATAAAACACCCTGTATATTTTTATGATTTTTGAAGCTCCTTAACAATACCATCAGAACGAACTTGTTGTTGGCAATAATACAGTCTCCTAAAAAAGTCGTCCCGAACTTTGTTTAAAATTTGGGGTGAAATAGCCCGTATTTCTGTAGTTATCCTTTCTTTGGGGTCTGCAATGCTAGTTGGCTGTATTGCATTTACTTTGTTCTTGAGATAACCCAACAGAAAAAAATCCAAGGACGTAAGGTCCTGCGATCTAGCTGGCCACTCGATAGTACCTCTTCCTCCGAACATTAACAAAGTTTGGCTGTTTACTTCCCCGTTCAATGTGAATGTTGATTCATCGGAAAAAATAATTGTACCAACAGCTATTTCATTTCTGTTCAATTTATTCATAATTCTTTCGCAGAAATCCATTCTACGATCTGGATCGTCTTCTATTAGTTCTTACACAAAAGTCAATTTATATGGATGAAGTTTTTCTTTATGGAAACACCTTAGGACAGTTGTGTGACACATTATTTTGACGAAAAATTTGACGTGAACTTGACGTTGGATTCTCCACGACACTTAACAGAATATCCACTTTCAGGTCATCTTCAACGAAGTGCGGTTTTCTCTTTAATGGTTTGACATGTCCAAGTTCTCTAAATTGTGCATGAATTTTAGACACAGTACCTTGTGAAATATTAGGCAACTGAGGATACCTCTGATTAAATAAGTTTGCCACTTGCCTTCTGCAATTATCGCCGTAACTAATAATTATTAAAACTTCAATCCGGTGTCTCAGTTAAATATTTCATTATTACTTCTCAAGATATTAGTTTTTGATTAAGAATTGATCATTACGATATTTAAATGTCAACACATCAACAACTGACAGACATTATTTACAGATTTAGTTTAATTATATTAGCATAGTTATCTATACAGTTTTTACCTATTCGTGACAAAAAATGTTAACAAAACCCATAATATTAATACTTAGTGAAGAAATTTGAGGTCTGCATTTAGCTAATTAAAAATAAAACCATTATTTAAAGTGTGAAACAATATTATTTTTACAATTTCATATATTTACTATCTTGAACAAAATTATAAATAATTTCAAAATTTCACCATGTACAGTTTATATTAAACCCTACATGGTATAGTTCGTTGAGATCGTATTGTTAAGGAGCTTTTAAAATTATGAAAACATACAGGGTTTTTCAATATAGATCACGGACGATGCCAAACTTGCGTGTATCACCCTGTACATTTAAATTTATGTCTAAAAAGCTCACATTCAGATTTCAAAGTTAGCGGGTCCCAGCGTATTTTATAATCTTCTTAACTTACCCCACAAATAATTTTATTCCATAAGTGGTTTCCACACTGTATATTATATAATCAAGACCTACCACTATTATGTTAGTTACACAGTTAGTGCCAAGTATTTTTGATTATAAATTTCATTTCATTCGATTTTACACCAAAAAGTTACTCTTAAAACAAACCCAAATAAAATAATTTGCAGGAAATAATTTTATCATTTTTTATATAATTTTATTAATGAATGATTGACTTCTTTGTTTTAATTTTATTAAGTTCTGACTGGCTGACTGACTTTTACGGTTAGTCGTAGAAAAAGTGTAGTGCGCAATTCGAGGATAAGACCAATTATATACACTCGCATATTATCCCATTTAACTAATACCTCGTATTTACAGTTTTTCGCTCTACAGGGTACGTAAGATACTATAACATACATGTATATATCTACATAATTTGGAATAAAATAAGAATAAGGAGCTGCAATGAAATTTGACATATACGTAAATAAATGGCAATGGTAAATTTGCACAATGCTAGCTAAATGTTACAGCAAACATTCAAATTATGCAAATCTGTCGTTTAACACATTAAATATTTCAAGAGTTTCGACCAAACACTGATTTATAAACAATACTAAAATCTATTGATGAAGTGGCCCACACAGACACCTAATGAATACATTTTAAAAGCATCTGGATTTCAATATTTATTTCTAATTAACACTGCACAACAAAAAAATTATCTCGATGGATTATACAACAACAAAATTAATTAAGCGCAGTTATAAATTTCATTATTAGGTATCTTCGGGTCTACAATATTTATTGGTCAATTCTAATTCCTCTTCCAGCCACTTGCATCACAATGTAATTAATAAATAGTGATTTTTAACGTGTGGGCTCAAACATAGATTGTAATCGACCTACAGCTTGTCAGTTTATTCTACTATTCATCATTAATATTATTATTTTTGTTTATCGTCACCTAATGTCAAAAATACATTCATTGGTTATAACAGAATTATTAGAACAACTGTATTTTTTGAATAATCCGCTGGGTTTACTTGTTAAACTGTCACATGCCTAGAGCTTGATAGCATTAAACATACATTTTAAATATCTTTTCATTAATTAAATCAAGAGTCACACGAAACTGTTCAATAACCTTATAAAGTATCTGTAATAATATTTTTTAACGTTATTAAATATTTTTTTTTACATTTATATATTCAGAAAATAAAATTCGCCGACCAACTTCCATTTTAATAATTATTTTATAAATCTAAATGTGTAGGAAGTAAGATTTTTGATTGCCCATGAGATTTTAAAAAATGAGACTCATCAAATCTTAAATGATAAAAAAAAAATCAAAACTGAAAATGTAAACTTTTTCATTTGGGTTTTCTCATCAGTCACATTTGAGATATGGAGTTACATTTGAGATATGGATGGTTTACCTCGTAAACTTTGTTAAGGGCCTCAAATGTAATCTTATGAATTTTCATTCTTTGCTCACTTTTTGTTGGTTGGAATTCTGAGGTGGACATTACTAATGTTACTATGTGTTAGCTGCCACCAACTCCAAAAAATGATGGTGGGAAGGGAAGATGGGAAGTAAAGGTGGGTTAGGTTAGGGTAGGTCTATCAACGTCCCTTCTACTGCCACCTGAAAGACTTACTTCTAGGTTATAGTCGTTCTATCAGCTTATGCCTCTGATGAGGTTCATTAGAATCGTTGGCGACACTTGAAGTTCATGAGCTCGATGAGTTTATTAATCCTTAGTCTCTCGAGCTCTCAGCAGTTGCACAATAGTTATTTGTAAAACGATTGACGAAATGACTCATTTTGTAATACGAGTGCAGTTTGCAAAACAAACCGCGAAACGGTGAGTTCATTTCAAACCGACATAATATTTGAAATATTTTTTGTAGATTAGAGCATGCGCTGATAGTATGCGCATATGTTATTATTCAAACAGTTAGCGATTAATAACATTCAGTTTTTGTTTTGGATACTCTCGAAAATTCGAGAATCTCAAAAAATTATCTTTGAAAAAAATATCGAGACGATAGATTGTTTATTTCTCGTCTCGATAATCGATACGAGACGAGATTTATCGTCTCCATGGAACCCTAGACCTAGCGCTTTATCTATAGGCTGATGCTTATACTTAAAATAGCAAGCAAGGACCAGGTGGAAAATGTTGTTGAGGTTTGAACTTTAAGGGAAAAAAATATGTAAACACGAAAACATTCAAAATGGTGAAATGGGAAGGAAATTTTGGGGTTGAAAACAGTTTTCTGCGATTTAAGACAAAACGTGACCGTTTGGCGCAAATTATTTCACACAAAAGTCATAGATGGTAATACACTTTTCGACATAACCTCAAATTAACCGCCAAAATGGCGAAAAACCATTTTTTCAGTATTTGCATAAAAAATTTGTAAAAGTATATGTCTTGTTTCATCTTGAATCTTGAATGAAAAAAAACACCCTTATCCTCCACGAACAATTGACTTCATGATTTTTTGTATTTCGAATGTCTATAAATGGTCAATTTAATCTTTGAAATTTCTGCTTTATAATGGTCTATGTAAGTTGGTGGTTTATTTATCGTTAAACTACTTAAAATTTCGAAAAACCAAATAAACCCCGAATGCGGTTTTTAAAAATGGATGTAAAATTCAAATTTTTTTGGAAAAAGTGGTTTTCTCCGAGATGGGTGGGAGTTTTACAAAAAAAATTTGGGAGTACCATTTCGGTTTTAAAAATGTGAATAAAAGTATGGCATTCCATTTGAAAAAAATTAAGTCATTTGCCTATTTTACTAATGGACCACCCTGTATACATGAATATAATTTTGAAATGTTTGATTTTAATTAACCTTTACATATACCTTATAAATAAATATGTAAGTAATATACAATAAGAGTTATAGAACTACGACAGAGGTTTGCTGGACCCTGTATACTTAATTATTTACATTTAAATATTTGAATTACATAATTACACTAAAAACTTAATTTATTTTTATCATTTTTATTATTTTTTACTTCTTGTTCTGTTTTCAAACGTATATATAGCCATTTCATAAAAATTTATGAAAAATAAAATTAAGTTTAAATTATTTTCGTTGATGTTGTTCTTCGTGGAAGATAAGGGTGTTTTTTTTTAAATGTTCATAACTCAGAAAATAGTCGTCTTCTGAACTGCAAAAAAATCATGCTTATTCAAGATGAAAAAAGAGATACTTTTAAAAATTTTCATGCAAATTATTTTCACGTGAGAAAAAAATACTGATAAATTGGTTTTTCGCCATTTTGATCGTTATTTTGAAGTTATATCTAAAAGTGTTTGGTACAAAAGTTTTAGATATTTTTACCATCTACAACTTTTGTGTGGAACAATTTCCGCTAAGAGGTCACGTTTTGTTTTAAATGGCAGAAAACCGTTTTCTTGTTTCCCTTAAAGTTGGAACCTCAACAACATTTTTTACCTGATCATTGTCTGCTATTTTGTTTCTTTTCTAAAGTTACAGGTTTCATATTATATTTATCAATTTTCTTCATATTCTTCATATTGTCGAAGAACATAGAAATAAAGTGGTTAGTAAAGTGATTTTGGACTTCTTTTATAAGAAAAACTCACCGTTATAGTTTGGGTTAATTTTGTCTTCTGTCTGTTAGTACCTTCATATCACAATTATTCTTATATAGTATACAGGGTGTGGCGCGACAAGCTTTGATTAAAAGTAATGGCGGATACAGTAATGTTAAAAATCTGAAATTACGAAGCTGTAGGTTTTGGATGACGCTGAGTTCAAATATAATGTTGTTCTGAATGTGGCACTTCCGGTTATACCTGAAATATTGTGCACAATGTGCACAATGTCCTATAGCAAACATTTTCGAGATATTTTTTTCTTCAAAAGTTTGAAAAAATCCTAGTCACATTAAATAACGTTATCTCCATTAATATCGAAATTAGTGACGTGAAATTGTAACCAATAAACTACAAGGGCTTGTCCGTTAACTCCATATGTAAAACTCATTGATATTTCATACAGGCTGTTCTAAACTTAGCCGCCAATATGCACAATATAAATAATTTAATAGTTGCTTACTTTAAACAGAATACTCTGTATTTTATTACATTTTCCGATGTATTTATTTAAGCCAATTCGTTTGATATCGGTATATTCCCTATACCTAAATCCAACCACTATTGAGATATTTCATTATCTTAGTTGAAACATAACAACACCTAATGATTTCAACATTAATAAATGGTAGGCCATGATTTCCATGATTTAAGGTGATCCTTTATTATTTTTTCATGTTATTACTTCTGAAAAGTAACCAATAGCATGAAAGGATTATTAATTGTGGATATCATTAAAAACGTTGGCTAGGTATTTTGTATTAAAATTAGCACCATATTCTCCTAAACATTTATGAATCCTTTTCATTAAGTATAGACTTTTCCAGTCTATTGCTTTTTTTCTTACTTCGGAATATTTTAACCTGATTCTTATCATGCTTATGATGATCCATTTTTCATTTTGATTTCATTAACAAAAACATTAAATAGCACAAGATACGTGCTATTGTTTTGATTAGAAGTGATTAAAAATCTATTTTTGGAATTCACCGTTAGTGTTTTAACCTAACTTATTTTAATCACATAATAAATAATTGAAAAACTAAATGAGGAAGAGGCGGAGAAATATTAAAGGCAATGAAAAATAGTGTTGCAAGTGTGAGGAATGCCAGAAAGTCTAAAATATCGTATTTGTAGCTTGTGTTTCACCGTTCCTTAGTACCTAACACTTCATTTAATATTATTTTAACCGTGAAGTGACGGCAATTAATATACAATTACAAATAAAATCACGATTTAGACCCCGTAATTAATGTTTTAAAGTGCCGCATTTAACATACCAGACATAAATTCACTTTCCATCTAACTGCTTCTACTTAGAGTAAAAGTGAATAAATCTATTTTGTAAAGACCTCCTCTGAATATATACTCGGCAGGAATGTCGGAGGTATGTTTACAAATTTAGACTAACGCGTCGTTTAAGTCTAAATTTGGTATAAATACTTTGTAAGACGATCATAAACGGGAGTAAAATACTCTTGGCTATTTTAAAATCGGATAAATTAAGAATCGCTCTTCCTTTTGTAATTCAGATGCAAACGATAACCAGTTTTAACTTAGTAGCAATTTGGCTCATCGGCTTTTAAGTAACGTCATTTTTTTAAATAATGACAGTGGTGTAATTT
Organism: Ophraella communa; assembly: GCA_035357415.1. NCBI lineage: Eukaryota > Metazoa > Arthropoda > Insecta > Coleoptera > Chrysomelidae > Ophraella > Ophraella communa. The sequence goes on from CM068983.1 coordinate 35,170,830, forward strand.
GTAAATGATTTGATATATTAAAGTTTGTTAACACTATAGTATAGGTACTTCCTTTTTTTGATAATAGAGAATTATTGTAAAAAAGAAATAAGCGTCTCTTTTATTAAAGGATCCGGTAATAAAAGTTAAAACTAAAGTTATCTAAAATATAATTTTTTTTATATTGTACGGTAAAGTGCCATTTCCCGGACTCGTTGTAATTATTAAAGTATCCTTAATTTATTTTTGACAAATGTTTAGTCTTTGAAAAATAAAGTATATAATTTTCATACATTTTGCGAAGCGAGGCTGTTAACGAATACTTCAATTCATTTATAAATATAACTAATTGAGGTATGGTCCAACAAAGTGAAAAAGAAAATAGTTTTCTGTAAAATGCTGCATCAAAGTATTATTGATGTACTAGGTGCTAAAGCTAAAGGAGAAATATAAAAAAATACTTAATAATATAATCGTTATTTTTCTTACTGCACAAAATGATGCGATATCTTTAATTGGCAATGTTTCAGAAGTGCCTGATTATAATAAATTAAATTATATTTTACCTCGTATATTTAAGACTCTTTCGATCTAATTTTTATCTATCTTAATCTGCTTAAACTTTAGAACTCCCATAGTTAAACCGAACAGCTCTTAGAGCCAAGTGGGTTTTGTAAATAAAGCTGAAAAATTAAATGATTTATTTGTTTAATTTATAGCAAAAAGTACTTATCTTTGGCACATCAAATTTCTTTAGGTTCTAAAGGGCTTAGTGTGATTTGTGGTCTATTTAGGGCTATTGAATTTCTATTCTTGAGGTTCCAAAAGGCCCCGATTGATTTGCTGTGTCCTTAGGGCTATTGAATTTCTCTGTCTATATCATATGTATATTAACTGTAGCTCAGCTTTGCTTGACTTTATCCTAGCTTTGCTGGCTTTTTCCTATCTGGCTGTATCTTTTACCAGCCAAAGGGATACGGTAAATTGCGGTAGGGAGACGACTGTCTTCGTCGAGTTTTCAGCTAGAAAAAGGGTGGTGTATTAGGAGTTTTGTAATTTATAGATGAGGGCTGTCAATGTTCTCGTTTGGTATCTGGTTAGGGGTTGCGTTCAGTTAAGGGTTTTATTACAGGTGCGTTCCATTGAACGTGCCTCGTATGAGAGCGCATTCGGCTACGATAAGTAAAGTAATATAGTGGTGAGTCGGGGTTCATTTTAAGCGATATACATGTTAGAAGGTCTGGCTATTAAATAACGAGACCGCGCGCGCAGAAGGCATCCTAGAGGGGTAGGGTGGCAAACGAATGCAGCGTTAGATAGCTGGAAGTGTCTACTATTCCAGTTCGAAAAGACGTTTTTGTCGCTGTAGTAGTATTTTTTCTGTAGAGGTTAGAAACGAACGTGTTTTTTTCTCGTGCCGATAACAATGTGTGACGAAAATCACGAGCAACGGATCAATGTGAACTCCGACTGAGTGCTACAAGTTGTTGAAAGAGGCCCATGGTGAGAATTCTCTATCTCGTGCGCGTGTTTTCGAATGGTATAAAAGGTTTTCTGAAGGCCAAGAGAGCACCGAAGATGACCAACGTCCAGGTCGACCTGTCTCTGTTTCAACTCTGCAAACAGTGACCAAAATAAATGAAATTAAGCTCGGATATCGTCGTATGCGCATTCGCATGATTGCTGAGATTGTAAACGTCGATGAAGAAACTGTCAGAAAAATTTTACATGACGAATTGAACATGAAGAAAGTCTCTGCGAAGTTGGTCCCAAAACATTTGACCCCTGACCAAAGTCGTCCGTCAACAGATCAGCTCAGATTTTCTTCAGAGGTTAGATGAAGAGCCTGAATTGATGGAAAACATCATCACTTGCGATGAAACCTGGATATTCCAATACGATGTTGAAACTAAGCGGCAATCCATGCACTGGAAAACTCCTGCATCGCCGAGAATGAAAAAAGCAAGGATGTCGAAATCAAAATTTAAAGCCATGCTTATCATTTTTTCGACATCAACGGCATCGTGATGACTGAATGGGTTCCAGAGGGTCAAATTATAAACCAAACTTACTATTTGAAAGTTTTGGCAACGCTGCGAGAGCGAGTTCGTAAGAAACGGCCGGAGTTGTGGAAAAACAAATCGTAGATCTTGCACCAGGACAACACACCTGCCCATAACGCGCTGTCTGTGAAGCGTTATTTAGCTGCTAGAGGCATTCCAGTGCTCGAACACGCGTCGTACTCGCCTGATTTAGCACCCTATGACTTTTTCCTGTTTCCGAAGATCAAATCTGCCTTAAAAGGAACCCGGTTCGAGTCGATGGAAGAGGTGAAGCGAAAATCGACGAAGCTCCTAAATGCTCTTACAAAAGAAGACTTCCAGCATTGCCTTGACCAATGGAAAAAACGAATGGAACGGTGTGTGGCGAGGGAAGGGGAGTATATTGAAGGGGAGCATTCAATTGTAAAATAATTTTTAAAATAAAACTCTTTCATAAGCAGTCTCGTTATTTAATAGCCAGACCTCGTACTATACTTCTGCGGGAATACATGGAGACTCAACCAAAGATGTACCTTATCTTAATTCCAATGTTGACCTATGGTTCTATGTTGTACCCGTAGACCGATTGCTCCCTGGGTATAACTTTTCAGCTAACTATACCTAAATAACATAAGTTTTTTTCGCTTATTATTTTGAGAAGGTGATATATTTTCAAAACTTTTAGCTAGCCTCAATCCTGTCTCATTCATCCAGTAAAATCGTAGTGGATTCTGTTTCTTTTTGTTCCTTTTCCATTTTGATATGGTTGTTTGTAAAGCCAAAAGTGCTTGACTAATTAAAACATGTTCTTTAATAGTAGTTAACACAAATTCGATGAGCGTAGCACAGAACTAACAATTCAGAAATTCAGATCATGCATTCTCAAAAATTATATTAAATTTCAATTAAACTTTTATGATTACACAATTTTATTATTTTGATTACTGAAATCATACGTGTAGGTACTATATTTTGTAATCGTGTGTATAATTTTTGAACGGTTATTAAGTGTTTCATTTAAAATTGATCGCTTGAACTGCCGTTTATTCATTTACTTTTTATTACCTCCAAAAAGTTGGTGTTCCCGAATTAACAGACATTTTGTCAAATGGCTCCTCCTCACTATTAAGTTGCCAACCAGACGATGAGAGATGACTCTCCCTGTACATTTCTTTCATTATTCATGGTAATTTATTTTATAAGTTACCGTGAATAATAAAAACGCCATTAACAGTGGTATTGTATGACATAAAATCGGATCTGTAAGTAGCACGTGATTCTAATTTAATGAAAAATATGCTAATGACTTTTTCAAGTTAACTGGATTTTTAAAAACGAGACCCAAAACGAGAAAATAAATAAATACATAATTAATTTCACGCTTTATCTCTAAAAAATGTCACTTTTAGTATCGGTAGTTTTTAGTCGGTGTCAAAATTTAAATCTTTTAGATAAGATAATTAGATAGCTTGTTAAAGGAGTCCTCATATACTCATTATTACTTGGTACTGTACCTACTATTCGGTGTACAAGAAACCAGTGTGGGGAGAACTGCTTGTACATAAGTAACTAACTTTACAGTAAAATAATTGTCTTAAATTCAACGCTAACTATCTTTAAAAGTAGAATGTGCTACAATTATTAAGTAAAGTAGCTTATTCGCTACAAACCGTATAACATAAAAAATGTCCCGGCTAGGGGTGAGCTCTGACGTATTGTACATAGTAAGCGGCGCAACTGAAATATTTTTATTTTTAATAATATTGTTTTTAATAAGTTAAGTCTGTTATTTCTTAAGCTATAAAATATCAAGCCCAGACAGAAGTTGTCAAAAAAACTCTCTGAATAAGAAAAAATTAACAACGGAGAAAGAGATTTCCTTGGTGCTGAGACTCTGACTAAATTAAAATTTTAAATTTTTTTTATTACTTATTATTTATCATTCTCATTGTATAATGTATACATAAAGTATACATTTATTTTTGTTTTTTAACTGACCTTTCGCAATGTTTATATTGTGAAGTTTTATTTGTTTGTATGTTTTATGTTTTATTTACTTGTAGATACTCTTGTATTACTGTTTTAATATGTTTTGTTCTATGTAATTTGCTTTTTTTTAAACATCTTTGTCCACAAATTTAAAAAAAAAATTTCGACAATAAAGCTTATTATTATTATTGTTGAAAATGAAACTTTTGAATTTAAAACAGAATAATTATAATGTGTATCAAAAAAATGGTTAAAAGGTTATTAAAAGGTATATATCGAGTTAAAATTAATACAATAATAATATGAATGAGCGTATGACATCTGTCTATATAAAAAATTGTGCAATCACGAAAATATAATCACCCGATAAAACGAACAAGATACAAAATACACTCGTCACAAAAAGTATAGCATAATTTTAAAAATTGAATTATGGTGTAAAATAAAATATCACATTTTTCAGAATATTCTAATATGAGTGTATGGTATCCTTTATATGTACAAAAGCCTAAAATGTTAACAGTTTAAATCGCCTTTTTGTTGAAACACAAAAAATGAATAAATTTTGATAACTCCTATGTGTATTATTTACATTTTAAAATTTCTTGTGTGTTACATATGTTACACTGAGCAAATCGCTCACCTGCGCGTCTATAAACTGGAAGACGTCTATCGGATCCAAAAAGTGAAAATCTTGATTCGTCCGTAAAAAGAATAGTAGCCCAATCGTTAATATCCCAATTAACATGTTTTCTTGCGAAACTTAAACGTGCTACACGAAGTGCTCTGGTTAACAATGGAGCAGTAACAGGCATTCTGGGTCTGAGTCCAAAATTCCTTAATCTGTTTCTAACCGTACTGACAGATATTATAACATTACGGACTACAGAGAGAACATTTTGCAGTTGCCTGGCTGTAAAAAGACGAGTTCGCAAAGTCTAAATTCTTCAATAACGGTCATCTGCAGGATTAGTACACTTGGGACGTCCTGAAACTGGTCTTTTGTTATAAATTTTAGTTTCTCTAAACTTTCTTAAGACTCTAGAAACGCTGGATTGGTTGATTCCCATGACTTCAGCAACATATTGCTGAGATCATCCATATTCTAGTAAAGCCAGGATTTGAGCTGCTTGTTCTGGGGTTAAACTTCTCATTTTTATTTAAAATGTTTCTAGACACTTCCAAATTAAAAATTAAACATATGAGCAGCCAGAAATTATAGAGGTGGTTCGATTATGGTATGGGGAGGCATCTGTTTTTAAGTCCACACGGAGTTAATTGTGTTTCGTAGGGGATCACTGACAGCTGATCGGTATATAAGGGAGGTTTTTGAGGAAAATGTAGTGCCATTTATTCCAATTATTGGAGAGAATTTTATTTTAATGCACGATAACACTCTCCCGCACGTTGCCAGAATAACAATGGAATACCTTCAAGAGGTTAGTATCCAAGTTTTAGATTATCCAAGACTACCTGGACAGGCGCATAAGAACTCATAATATCGCTCCAGATAACCTTGATAAGCTGGAAATGTTTTAATAAAAGAATGGGAAAATTTGGATTTGGATTACATACAGCCAATCCATGCTAAATTGAGTAAAAAAATTTTTTAAATATATATTTTAATTACACAAAAGTAAAGTAAAAGGTCTACAATTTTATATACTCTGAAAGAATTGTTTTAATATTTTAATTATTTATATGGTCTTTGTAGTCTTAAACTTATCCTTTAGTGCAGGTGGTGAGTGGAGGGTTATATGACACTGATAAGTTTTTAATTCAATAACCTGTAAGGTATATGGTAGGTATTAAAAAAAACTGCTTTTGTCTGTGTGAGTATCATATATTGTCAGTAAAAGGCACTAAATCTTTTTAAAATCTTTATACATGTATTTTTGTGGAATACAGAAGTGTTACTATATCATGTTGTTTCATTATTTATCCTCTCAACTCAATAACAGACAGAATCTAATGTTTTTTAAGACATGTAACACCCATTACTATTCTCTGTAACACCCGTTACCATAGATTTATGCTCATAAACCAAATATTTTTCTCTAAATTAATTACTTTCTCATACCAATTTAAAGCCTATAATCTACACTTTCAGCTCAATGTTTTTCAGATTTTTCTCTTTTTTCAATTCACAGAGTTTTGAGATGAACCCCTATTATCTCAAATGGCAGGCTCATTTACAGTAACACCAGTTACCATCTTCTTTCCACTTTATTTAATTGGTAATTGGTATTGGTATTGGTAATAAATATCTTAAACTACTATACTTTCTAAGAGTTTGCAATGTATTATCATTAGGTAGGTATATTAAATAAATTATAAATTTTTAAAATTAATTTAAAATCAAATTTTTAGTTGTCCCAGTGTAACACCCGTTACCTGTGGACTGGCTGCATAAGTGACCTGATAAGAAGCCTTCCACGGAGAATGAGAGATGTTATTAGAGCCAGAGGTGGCAATACCAGATACTGAAATGTTTAATTTAGCGTTTAAATTTATTATTTTGTTACTTTGTACCTATTATTTGATTTTTCTAGAATAATTGTTATTTTCATTATTTATGCCCATTATTATTTGATTTTTAATTTTAATTAAATAAACTACTTTGAAACATAATTCCAAATTAATTGCCTGTCATATCCCAAAAAAATGAAAAGAGAATAATAAATCACTTACACTTGAATCGCTGAAAGATTACCCGTGCGTCACGATTCAACGATCATATCACCGACACCTTTTCTATGTGCTGTCCTTTTCTAAAAATATCAAACGATAATATTAAATTATAAACTGTTGTCTCCTCTATCCTATTCGTATGCTTACATACAATGACGCACGGGTAATCTTTCAGCGTTTCAAGTGTATGCTATACTTATGCGATACTTTTTGTGACTAGTGGATAAACAAAAATAACAGTAAAAGTTGTATTTAATTTACAATTTGTCAATAGGAATAGAAACTAGTTTTTTATTGACTTATCTTAGGAACTTCTAGGAGGTGATCATCCACTGTCTTTCCAGGGTTGGGTCCCAAGGAAACTCAGTTCATCTCATGAAGACCAGATAGTTTTTCAGAAGCGTTGTAGGAACTGATCCGGGGGCAAATGCGTGCCAATATCCAATACAAGGTGTATAACAGCAAATTGTTTTGTAATTTGGCTGTGGCTTATTCCGTCTCCGTATTACAGCAGCTTGGAAACTAAAATGGCTCACATCTTATGAACAGGCTTAATTCGATAAAAAATTCTATCTTAGGTTGAGTTTAAACGTTGGACTAACCTTAGAAATTATTAATTACTATTAATACTTTGAAATAGATGGTGTTAGCGGTACTAATATAATTTAAATATAATTATAAAATTATAAAATATAATTTAAATAATTGTTTTACCAGTTAACATAAAATGTTAAAACTTGTTGGTTAAAAGATATATTTATTTAATAATTAAAAAATAATAAATACGTCTAAACCATTATTAGTTGAAATTATTATATTAATTGAAATGTATCTTTAACTGAGTATTTTAAATTATTGGCGATCACCATTGGCACCAGGTGGCGCTCCAAAACTCCTGGAAAACAATGTAAACGTCATTTATGTACATCAACATAACCTTAATTTATCTTACTTTAATTATAACTGTCCTTTATACGTATAAAGTTCTTCAAGTACGCTGGTATAGTTTTTCTGTTTAGGCGAGTTGAAATGTACCTACTCTATGCTATTCATCTTAATATACATAGCTTTACTGCTTAGATTGAAAAGACTAACAGGAACCTTTACCTACAGTTTAGGATCGACCTGTCTTCTTGATTACAATAAGGAGATCGAACCTCCGTCATGGCTCTCTCCTTTATCTGATTGTTTTTTACAATCCATCCAATTTTCTTTCTCACTTGTCTCATTTTTCTTGTTTCTTTTAGTAATGTAAACATTTTTAAATTTTTAATTTTCCTCTGGGATACAGTATTCTTAGTATGAATTTGCTCCCACTTTTCTATCCACTTTAATTTAACCCGCACACACATCAGACTCTATTTTCGTTTAATTTACAATTTCTACGATCTGCACATATAGGTGAATTTGTAATGATTTTTTGACATATTTAGCTTGCTTTTTTGTCGTAGTTTTACTTATTGTAATATCATGTATCTTTAACTTTTTGCTTTAATTTTTAATTTTACTTCTATTTGTATTTGGTTGTCATTCTTGAAATGTTTTAACTTTAATATTTAATGTAATCAGACAACCGACAATAATCGTTATTTGTATAACTATTTTTGATTCTTCTGACACCATTGTTTCTTTATAGCCTGATGGTCTAAAGACCGACACATGTCACATTAAATTTTTGAACCTTACAATTAAAAATTGTTGATAGACTTTGAGTTTTACCACTACGATTATCTGTATCATCCACATTTGCGAGGTGAATTACCTTTTCAATCTACTTAATTTATCTAGTGTCGAGTGTCGAGTGTCGAGTGTCGAGTGTCGAGTGTCGACAAAAATTATTTTACTAAGCTTGAAATCCTCCGAAGTAAATTCATTGCAAATCCACATATATTTAGTGATAGGTTTCCCGATTTTCAGTCTAATACCCCAGGTTTTAGCTACTTTTTGGGTAAATAATGTATGGATATATTTGTAGATGAATAATTCTTGCACTGTGGCACTGAACAAAAATTTTTTGACTTACTACTTAATTCAAAGCTATGCTTTTAGCATTAAATCAAAAAAATCGAACCAAATATACAACAACAAAGAAATAATCAATACTGACTGGACTATGATGGTCCCCTTTTATTAGTGTCAAAGAAAAAGCCGACAGCTTTAATTTTGCAATATGTTTTACGTCAACTACAACGGCTAGGCACTGCGATTATAAGAGGAGTTCAAAACATTAAAATAATATTCATTTTTAAATGAATGAAGAATACAAGTATTTTTAACATTCTTAAACTAATAGAAATTTTTTTCAAATAATATTAAAAAAAACCTTTTTATTAGTTCCCGTAATAGTCCAGTAGTTACTTTAAATCAAGTATTGTATTTTAACAGCCGCTGCGATTGTGAGTTATTATAATTTGTGCGCACTGCTACACGGAATTGTGCGGGATTGTGTTAATAGTTGCATTACTTTATATATATAAAGTCAGGTGTGGCTGATTGCCATTCAGTATCAGTACATATGATATCAATAAGCGGAGAGTCATTTGCAGCAGATATATAATATAAAGAAATACAACTGCATCAGTGAATAACAAGGTGTAATTATGTCTCTAGAGAAGGGAGCTTCAACCTTTTTTATTCTAGAGCCACATTGTAAATTTTTGGAAGGCTGGCCAGTCGAGCCCCCCTCCCTCCGGTACACCCAGACATTTTTTTATAATTGAGAGTGGTTTTTGAGAGCTTCTTGTATTAATTTTTTTAAGTTTCTATGTTTTCTTATATCATTTTGTTGTTTTCTGCTATAAAAAATCTGTTACTATATACAAACAGTTATATTTGCTTTAAATAATATTTGTTCTGTAAACGGAAGGTTATTTCAAGTGGGCCTAATAAAAATGCAGGATGATAAAAAACAAATCATTTCAATTTACTACAAAATGACAGGGTTTATCATTATATTTTGACCCCCACTTATTTAACTACTACTTTTTAGTAAGAGGATTGCATTTGTTTGTGACTTAATATTTTAGCTTAAAAGGAAATATATATTATCTGAAAATATGCTAATATTCCGTGCCCGTAGGTTAGAGACCTTGGTCCTAGAAAACCTAGAAAAAATATATTGATAACAATTTTTGGAAAGAGTATAAGGTTCATCAATGTAATGAAATGTTTGCAGCTATGTTGCAAAAAATTGCTTTAGAATAAAATAATTAAATATCTTTCTTTTGTGGTTTTCCTCAGAATTTAAAGGTGTAATCAGATTTTAAATTTTTAGATTTAACAATAATTACAAATTTTTTTGAAATTTTCTTTAGTTTTTTTTATTGGTGAATATGTATTTTTATAATTTTATACAAAAGCTCATCAAAAAAACAAAAGAAAGTCGATTTTTTGAAAGACAATTTTTAATTGATTTTTTCGAGAAAAATATCCTCGGAAAAATTTTAGTATTTCGATTCGAAAAAAATTAACGTTATTAAAGATAGAACAAAGTGAAATTTATTGTACTAACCCTTACTATGTGAAAATCCATCTTATTAAGAACAGCAAACAATTAAACGGTTGAATGAAACTTCCACTATATATTCAAAAATACTTTTTAAATATATACCTAGCTACAAACAAACAAAATATAACTTCAATATATCAATCTGACGATGCTAATTCTAGCGAAACGGCTGTGATGGAATTTAAAACGTATTTTTGAATAAATAGTGGAAGTTTCATTCAACCGTTTTTAATAGAACAAAGTATCTTTTCAATAAGTTTTATCAAAATCTGTGTTCATTCCGAAATAAACAATTAAGAAAGTGATCAACATAAAAGTTTTTTCATTACCTACAACTTTTCTATTGTACCGGGTGGTCGAATAAGCCGATTTCTCGGCAATATCTCAGGAACTATTTAGGAGAAAAAATTCCTTCGTAAAAGTGTCAAAAAAATCGCTGGAAATAACTCAAGTTTCTAGGTTAATCGTTAGGGGACGTAACTTGTGAAGAAATTTTCAAAGAAAATAGGCCTAAACTTTGCACAAGCTTGTTCAAGTACTTTTTTTATTTTTTCAAATAAAGGGTCGGGGAGATTGGGAAAGTATTTGTTAATAAATACCTAGAACTTTGGTATGGATCAACCGATTTAAACGAAATTAGTGTCATTAGAAAGAGTGCCTGGTTGAATTAACTACATCTACTGTAAAACAATTGCATTTAGTTTTAATTGTAATCAGTAGAAGGTTCTTTCGAATAGAAAAAAATTTTGTTTTTCTTCAAAATGTTTAATGGAAACACCTAATTATTCTAAATTATAATGGAACTGGATTAAATTAGTAACAAAACAATAAACAATGATTTACGCCCCCTAGCAGTTAACGTGAAACTTTAAAGCTATTTCCAGCGATTTCTCTTGACCATTTTTACAAAGGATTTTTTTTTCCTAAAGTTAACATAAAAGTTTTTAAGATATAGCTGAAAGATCGGCTTATTGGACCATCCGGTACACATTCTGTTTTGATGTCAATTTTCGCCGCAAAACGATAATTTACATTTTTCTCCTAATTTTACTGGCTGCGACACGAATTGTTTCCTCGTTTCTTACACCCTTTTTAACACTGTTCTTTTCCTGCAATCAGCATGCACCATAACAGTTTTTAAGATTTTTTTTTATTGTGTATTTTAGCCATTCGCAAGAGGGCATACACCCTTTTATATTGCACTCAAAGGTACAGTACTGCCAGTGGGCGAGTGCGTATCAGACTTATTTGCTCTGGTTTTAAAGCACTAGATGTTGTATCTATTTGGGAATACTAATGTTGGTAGTTTGTCCCATTCCATGGCTGTTCTATAAAAGAAAGATTTCTGGTTCAGAGATGTTCTTGATGCTTCCAGTTGCACAGTCCAAGTATGCGAATTTTGTACCATTCTAGTATTACGTCTGAATGTAGCTTGTGGTGGTATTAAGGAAGCAATATCTTCGGAACACTAACCGTGGAAGTATTTGTAAAAAACTGTTAGATCCCCAACAATTCTTCGGTGTTCTAGTGTTTGCGATGAATCGGTGAGCGCCGGATTGTTGATTAATTTTATAGCTCGCTTTTGAATTGAGTCTAGTAGTCTAGTAGTTTAGGAACTAAATTCCAGACTGTATTCCATTTGCGGTTTTATCTGTGCTTTGTAGATCGGCTGTAGTTGTTGCGCAGTAAAATATTTTTTATATTTTGCACTTATAAAAATCTTCATTATAAAACGCATTTGCGTATCGTAATGTAACTTTTACGCACGCAAATTTTTGTTTTAAATGGTTGGCGACATGAGTGAAGTATCTAATGACAAGACTATTGACAATGACATTTGTGGCTAATGGCAATTTATTAATTTTTTATTGTTCTTTAAGAAAGTATTTGTGAATATGAATATCATCTTTTACTTATATAATATATTATTATTGGTATATTATTATTTTTAAAATATTTTAAAAAATTAACATTTGATAATTTAAATGTCACAACTATCAAATGTTATAAATTACACAGTGCTGCCAACATACTTTATAAAATCAAAAATTTTCGCAAGTTGCATAAAAATAATACATTAATTTAAAAAATGATAAAATGGCAAAATATAAAAAATATTATAAACAACTTATTTCATATGGCTGTTGTGACACTCGTTCTTTAAAAAACTCATCGCTTCGCGATTCGTTTTTTTACTTGAACTCGTGTCATAACAGAATTCCATATGAAATGCGTTGTTTAATATACTATTTTGGCTCTATATAGGCATACTAGTTTCTGGGCAGCCTGCATATGAAATATTGTTGGAGACTGTCACACCTAGAATTGATAAAGATGTATTTGATGTTACATTATTGCCATTCATTGTTAAGGTTGCATCTGGGCAACTCGTTTTGAGAGAAAATGTGGTGTATTGTGTTTTGGCCTCAGTAAAGTTAACCACGTTCCTACTGCCCCACTCTGTTATTATTTTTAAGTTTCTGTTGATGGATTTAATTTGTAGAGTTCTTCTTCTATTAGACTCTTACATTGAGAGCGGGCAATTTGATGAAAATGATGAAATCAAGGTACTGTCATCTGCAAAACTGTAAATCGTATTATGAGTAGCACAGAGAAAGTCGTTGATATGTAGAAGGAATAAAGTCCATGATATGACGCACTGTTATGGCACTCCAGCATTGACTGGGTATGTTTTGGAAGAAACTCCTTCTACCACAACCTGAACTGTGTTGCCTTCCAGGAAATTTGCTATCCACCGACACAGCTTTGTAGGAAATCCATAAGCGGAAGCTTGTTCAGAAGTCCCTCATGCCAGACTCAATCGAATGCCTTGGAAATGTCCAGAGTTACAGTTCTGGATTCACCATACTTTTCGATTGGATTGGTCCAGACTTGAGATACGTAAAATAACAGGTCACCCGTAGATCTTCTTGGCCTAAAACCGTATTGCCTGTCATTAATGATTCTAGAGGTTTATCCGAATTTCATCAAAAAGGATCTTGTAGACTAAACTTTGGACAAGGAAAATATACATATTTTAGTGTCTTGACTGTAATTGTGGAATAATGAAAGCTATAAAGGAAGGGTATTGTGGTATAAAAACCCCAGTACAATTGTTATGGATTTTCTAATTGACATTAAAATTCAAATTCTTTATAGCCATTTCATTAACAACGTAAGCGAGTTGAAAAAAATAATAACTGTAAATAATGAATTCAACACTTCAAATAACTGAAGAATATAAATCAAAGAAGTAGTTTAATTATAAGTACACGTGATGAATCCTTAAGGGCATTTATTTGATTATTAAAATATGTAAGAATAAAAAAACATTCTGACAGGTATTTATATTAGAAGTATGAATAAAAAACACTTGATAATAAGCATTGTAAAACCAATTTCTATTTCAACTAGAACATAATGGATCATGTATTTTTTCTTTCAATATTTTTGACATACCTTTTCCATTATAGAAATGTATTCATGTCGGCACTAACGCCTATAATTATAATTTTATTACTCTTAACAATTCTGGACGCAGTGGTGTGCTTACTAATTTTTTACTTCAGTTCCTTTCTAAAACGGAGACAACCTGTTATATTTTTAATTTTATAACTATAAACTATAAATATCTATAACTATTTAATTATAAGCAATAATATTTTTTTGGGCATTTTTTTGATTTATAGTGATTTTATGTCTACCTCATTTGTAAAGAAGATTTCGCTAAAAATGTTTCTCTTGTACTTTGTAATAACTATTAAATTTTTCCCACCATTTCGCAATATTTTGGACGATTTTTTATGTTTAAAAAAATTAAAGAGTAATTGTAACAAACAATTATAAATGTATAACTCAGATTCTTATTTTTCCACAAGTTTTAAGTTGAAAAATCCATCGTTTTACTGTATTTTTGTCCCTATCTACCTTTGACATTTAAATCATTTACAAGCATTGTTCGAAGATAAACGGGAATTTAATACTTTTTCGAATAATAAAATATTTACTGGGCAATAAAAGTGGTATTTTTCTAAATTTTTATAAAAATTTAATTCATTATGTGACCAAGCTTCTCCATTAAAATTTTAATTAAATTAATAATAATAATAATAATAAAGATACCAAATCTATTCTAAAATGTTTTTGTAAGGAATACTAATAAAATATAAATCCTTTTAAACAGTATGTTGCAAGATCTACAACGAAAACAGGAATCTACTTTCTAAATTATGTAAAAATATTTTTTTTTTCATACTGTACGGTAAAGTGGCATTACCCGAACTCGTTTGAGTCCGGGAAATGGCACTTTACGGTACACTTGTACTTTACAGTAGATACTCTTCAATTCTCCCAATGTTGTTTGAAATAATAGGTGAATCAACATAAACTAAGCTTTTATCGAGGCTTTTATTCTAGTTTTTGAAGATTGACATTAATTGTACAACTGCTGTTGCCAGCAATATGTATTAATGGAGTTGTTGATGGATTTACAGTGTTTTCAGTAATCGCAGAAGACGTGTAGCAAAAGTTTCACCCTTTTGAATTATTCTTGCAATCTTGTTTTTGCCTTCAGCCGATTCTTCTGTATACTTTTCTGCAACTGAAGAACTCTTCCATCTACCGTGCTGTTTTAGAACTTTAAGGTCAGCTCCAGCATTGGCCAACAACGTTGAGGATGTCCTCCTGAAACAATGACCTGTATACTTTTCTGGTTGGTCTAGTTTTATGAACTCAGCTATTTTCTCAGGTGCTCCGCCAACAGTATGTATACCAGCTCTCTGAGACAGACATTTTCCTTGTCTATAACCCACCAAAAGAGTTTTCGGAGACGTGTTGCCATAAATTCATGTATTTTCTAAACACATCCAAATAGTGAACCTTATCACCACTGTTAATCACAGTGAAAGCTCGTCGAATATGCGTTTTTGTCTGTTTAATCTTAACTACTAACTGAGCACCTGTATTCTCTACATCACTAACTTCTAAATTATAGATCTCTCTTTCGGCAACCTCCAGCAACTTCAAGTAATGCTATCACTTTGAGTAATAGATATTCTTGATCTGGAGCGTCCCTCATGAAGCTTTCAATTTGTTCCTTTGTCAGCACCTTCGACTGGTTTGGCTGATGGTCTACATTTTGGTTTTTAAAAAAAGCTATCAACTTTGGGTAATTTAATATGTTGACATGCTCATTAACCATAACCGTTGATTTTACCATCGAGTATTTGGACCATAATGAAGGAGGGTTGAATGTTTTTGACTGAAAATGTAATCTGTTGAAAAGAGTATTCTTTAAAAAAACTGTTCTTATCACATCCAAAAATTAAGCCAACATCACATTTTCATCAGTACTACTTTTCAAATTGTGTTGTTCACTCCAGTTGCAAAACAGCGCATATTTTTTTCATATCTTTTCGTAGACTTAACTGGAATGATTTGCCCTATCGCTTACGCAATTTTCTCATCAATTTCATCTAATTTCAGACCCATTTTCTCCGCAGATATTTCGTGTATGCAGAAAAATTCACCTTTATTTACATTGTTACTTGGTAACCGCTGTTCATTTTTTATTTATAAAGCATAATAACCATGTTAAGAATAAATCAAGTAACAATTTTTTCACAGCAGTCTACATGATTTCCTAATAAAATAATCAAATATGTCATTTCAGTTTCATATTTTATTGCGTTTAAAACCAAAGGCAGTATGAAAAAAATATAGTACGATACACGTCCGTGAAGTGATTAGATATTATTGACTCGGCTCCTTCCTCGCCTCGTCCATAAACATCTATCTCGTACCGTAATAAGTCACTTCCCTGACTTCTAACGTAAATAACTATTTACTGATTGTCGGACTCCTTATAGCTCTTTCTATTGGGAAAATAAGTGACACTGTGAGCAAAAGTGACACTAATTGCGTTAAAAACCGCACTGGTGCAGTGGCAATCAGCAATATGAAATAATATTCTTGAACACTATCACAGCTTGAAAAAAGCAAAGGTAAAACAAGCAATAGTTCCTGCTCTTAAATAAAATCATAAAAACACAACACAGATAAGGGAAAAATACAATTCTGCTCTATCCGCCAAATTTTCTCTACAAACTGGTGCCGCACGACCACGAGACCTCGTGCGGAACTTTTTGCACGCAGAGCAGAAGGTGTTTCATTTTCCAATGGTTAGTAAAATTCGCCCTGGTTCCGCATTTTTTCCCCGTCGTTTACTTATTTCAGAAGAATTAATTAATTGGACATTCATTTCTATTACACATGATCATCTTTGTTGAATGGAAAGAATTGTGTCCTGTTTAATACTTTAATTAAAGAACTTAAAGGACACTGAAATTAGGAAGCCTGTGAAATGTAATCGCGTAAAATAAAACAATTGACAATCGTTGTCATGGTTGTCATTATTTAGGGTGCGTTCGGGGAGCACGCTATTTGCGCCATTTGGCGCTATCTAGTACTATTCCTCGTTTGCATTATATGGCTCTTGGCGCTACATAGCTCGAAAGCGTGCTCCCCGAACACACCCTTAGTCTAACAAACTGTCAAAAAGATTCGAAATGGTGCATACAACGCAAGAAAAAATATTTATTATTGGGTATTATTTCCGATCATACGGGAATGGACGATCAAATGGTCCAAGTTTGTTAATGGTTGCCAATCAATTTCCGGAAGAGTTTCAAAAGCCTATACATCAACTAATAAGGACTTGTCAAGAGTTGTTGCAGGAAGCATTCTAATTCAACGCAAAAGCTGTACTGGTCGTACAGTTACCGTGACAACAAATGCGAATCAAGGAAGGCTTTTTCAACAGGTGTTCGAATCCCTAAAAAGAACTCTCCGCAGGACATCTCTAAAAATGAATTTGAGTGAAACGTCTACCCGAAGAATGTTTAAGAAGATTGGTGGTTTTTCTTATAAAATACAGATTGGGCAACACTTGACAAGACAAGACAAGAAATCAAGAGTTTTTTATCGAGCTTCAGCCTTGGCAATGGTTTAAGAACAACCCCTATTTTTTTAATCTGTGGTTTACAGACGAATGTCACATCCATCTGAATGGATTTATCAATAGACAGATAAATAGTTTCCTTGGTTGAGACATAATTTGACATTCATAATCTGATTTAATCTTTGATTATTAATGTCAAATTATATCGAAACAAATTGTAAAATATTCGAGAAATTTAGCAACAACAAAAATAGCAGACTATTAATCAAGGAAGATTATTTCCTAAATTTTTTTTTATTTAAAAACAAATAATATTACAATATAATTCTTGCAAACTTTTTACCGTAGAATTCCACATACATTTAAGTGTGTATTCTTTATATTTCTCCATTCGTTTTCTTCATATTCCATGCCTAGTCTTTCATTACATTGTTTAAATCAATGTTTTATTTTTGTGCATCTAATGTATGGTTGCGTACTTTACAAAGTTGCATGAATTGATTCCATATGCAATTTTTACTTCTCACGGTATTCTCGGGTACCAAAGACTTTACAGCTTTGTCAATGGCATTAGAATCTAATGCACCAAATCTTTACATTTTAGAAAAATTATAACAATAATTAATAATGCCGTTGTTAAACTGACAAATCTTTGACATTTATATTTGACGTGACTATTTCTCTAGTGCAATAGCCGCTGATGTTCTAATGCAATAGTCGCTGATATTTGATTCTGATTAGTCCGATTTCAAAAAATTATGACATTCTATTGGTTAATTTAAATCGAAGGAAATAATCATGTTTAATAAAGCGCATACTGTACCTAATTTTGGTTTTGGTTCTGTGTTGCGGAACTAGCTTTTAATTATACTTGTTCTTTATTTTTTCTGCTTATATGCAATAAAGTTTTCTTGCTTTAATTTTTACAAACATCACTTAGTAATGATTTTCAAAATTAACATTGTTTATTTTACCCTTTTGTGCATATCCTGGGTATAATTATTAAACAATTCCAAAAAATTGTAGGTACTGTGGACAAGTCCCTTTGTCCGTATACCTACATTTTTATCTCTACGTCCGTGTATTTTAACAATATTCGGATCATTAGTACGGAATGACCGTGCACTTTTTAAGTCTTTTGTATTTTGTAAAACCGTATTATAATTCCATAGGTCGAAGGATTGAATAATATATGCATATGGTCACTAATTATGTCTTGCGAAAGAATTCGAATAGTTGCTTTCTCCTTTCATCTCTTTATCCTAACTGTAGGTTTTAAAAAATTATCAACAAATCCTTTAATGTCGACCGATTTTGTTAAAAAAAAAACTAAGAACCCGAAACAAATAAGTTTGTAAGAAAACTTCAGCTACATTATTCAAATAAGTATATTATTTGAAATATAGTGCAAGTTTTTTTACCAAGTTGTTTATTTCGTGTTCCTAACTTAAGCAGATAATTATTTGTCCTGTTACATATACAGCAGCTAGAATTTAAGTTCCTACCAACCTTCAAAAGATACGTTCAAACATTTGACAGCTCTCGGACCATTATTTTGTTAGATTTAGGGCCGTTTGCATAAACGCTAGTAAAACTTCTGTTAGCTAACATTCTGTTATCTTTTGATAAATGTATGTGCAATGATAGCGCGTGCGCGGGCATTTCGAATTTATTGGTTTTTAGATGAAGTTGACTGTGTGGTGCGGCTTAAATAATTTTTTTCTGAAACCGAATAGCTAGATTTAATAGTTTATTTAATTTGATTAAAAAAAATGAGCTCTAATATTTATAAATTAATGGACTTTTACTTCCAAAATCTATAAATTATTAATGATTATCTTGTTTTGATGGCAATTTGTGATTTTAATTTTTTTAAATAGTTTCAAATGGATAAAAAATAGTAACTACTAGAATAAATACACAGGGAATTAAAAACCAGTATTAAAAATAGAAATGAAATAGGCTTGTTTTCACTATTCTAAATTATATATTTACCAATTTTACATAGAGTTAGCACGTTGTTAAGTAACAGAGGTTTTACAAGCGTTTATGTAACCGAAGATGCACAGATGATGGACGTTCCCTGATCTCACTTCCCTGATACTGATTCCACAAAATAGATCAAGTTTTATAGAAAATATGTTTGCTTACTTTCTTGTCAATCCACCAATGTCCCAATTGTGTTTATCTCTTATAAAGTTAAAATGTTAGAGATATATTAGTTTGTTATCCTTAATATGAGTTAAATTTAATTATATATTTTATAGTATTTTAATATTACATTAAGTTGTTAAAGTATTTTTTATTAATATATATCTTTTAATATAATTTTTTTTATATTTTATTTTCAAAATATTCCTTAAAACATAGTAAATATCTAATAAATAAATAAATAAATAAATAAATAAATTAAATAAATAAATAAATAAATAAATAAATTAATAAATTTCAACAGATGACATGGAAATTTTTGTTTTAGGCCTACGAATTATCAACCCTTACCGGTACTCAGGTTATGCTGCTGGTGGCTTCAGAAACGGGCCATGTGTATACCTTTGCCACCAGGAAATTACAGCCCATGATAACCAGTGAAGCAGGCAAGTATTATTAAATTATAATAAAAGTAAATTATGATTTTTATGACCTTTATCCTTAAAAGTTTTACTTAAATTGTGAATGGTTAAAACCAATTTTGGCGTCTTCTAAAAAAATTATTGACTAAGCCGCTCAATAAATGAAGCTTGTTTCTCATCCGTTAGTACCTATACCTATCTATTTTGTACTATAATATAATGCAATACCCCAAAACTAACCTTCCTTAATAACGGAAATAAATTGATAATGCGGGTTTTTGTTTTAAATGGAATTTATCGCCCACTAGGTTGAAAGTTCATCCTTAAAGTAAGCTGATTATAATTCATTTAATCACTTCTATTTGTAATTGAAATCATGTTCAATAATGGATAGCGAATTGGCACTAAATATGGAGATGTTCATTCATGTTATTCAAATAAATTAAATTGGATTCGAACGTTGGGATCAGGATTTAAATAAATATTTAATTTCATATTAAATCGTTCTTTATTGTTTTCTGTCAAGAAATACGTAAATTATATATAAGTTAATCTATATTTGATTAATATGATTAATTTTATTTTGCAATACATTATTCCTGTTTAATATTATTGCCTGAAACTCTGTAGCAGTAAAAGTGGATAAAAAATACAAAATAAAACAAGGTAAAGGAAATGGAACTAGAATGGATAAACAAAAGAACGAAGACGAAAGAGAAACATTAAACATGTATTCAATCAACGAGATAATACCAGATTATAAAACAATATTGAAAGTAGATGTAAATAGGAAACCTTTCAAGAGAAAAAAGAAATATAGGACGCCGAATTATTCGAGGCATGTTTTAAAAGTAAGACCGTTTGATATAAAAAATTAACAAGTACATTTTTTAAACACAATGTTATATACCTGAAAGAGAATTCTTCTACTTCTCTATATAATTACTATTATTGTTAAGGCACTTTTGTATGCCGTCTTCAAAGAAACTTGCCACCATAGTGGACAACCACTGCTGCACAGCCGTTTGTACTTCTTCATCATTAGAATGCCCCTTCCCCGCCAAATGTGTCATCAAGTACATAAACAAATGGAAGTCGCTAGGCGCTAGATCGGGACTGTATGGAGGATGGTACAATTGTTGATATTTTTTTTAAGTTTTACCGTACGCGGCTGCATTGATCGTTTCACCGCGAGGCAGAAAATCGACCAACAACACACCCTGTCTCTCCCAAAAGACAGTGCACATGATTTTCTCGGCAGAAATTGTTAATTTAACTTTCCTAGGGGTATTGAATGCCCCCGTTTCATTGACTGTCGATTCTGGTGTAACGTAGGCTACCCACGTTGCACCGCCTGTTACGATATGGCTTAAAAAATTATCTTCCTTGTTACTGTTACGCTCTAGAAAGCTCAATGCACTGCCCAATCCTTTGGTTAGGTTAGGTTAGGTTAGGTTAGGTTACGCTCTAGAAAGCTCAATGCACTGCCCAATCCTTTGGTTAGGTTAGGTTAGGTTACGCTCTAGAAAGCTCAATGCACTGCCCAATCCTTTGGTTAGGTTAGGTTAGGTTACGCTCTAGAAAGCTCAATGCACTGCCCAATCCTTTGGTTTTGTGCTCATTATTCAAAATTTTTAGTACCCACCGTGAACACAGTTTCTGATAAGCTAAACGTTCGGACACAAATTCTGTATGGTGTCTTCATCACATTCAGATTTATTACTCAACTTTGTGATGAATTTTCTCACAAAGTTAAATTTCTTTGGCATATCATTTTGGGGCATTTCCCAAGTTTGATCAAATTGAAGTGATCGAGGTTTTTCCCTGATAATTCCTTCTTTGATCATTCTATATATTGTTTTTTCACTTACACTTTCTAGCAGAATGTGGAGTGGGGTCAAGTTTAAAATCACCTCCATTGGAGCAGTGGGGCAAGTTCCCATTGCTCCAGTGATACATGCACAGGCTAGTCTCTGAATCTTCGAGAGATTTTTCCTCGTTGTACTCAGATTAGCCCTTGCGCCCCAAGCCACTGCTCCATATGTGATTACTGGTCTGACTATTGCTGTGTACATCCCCAGTTCTTCCCTGCAATGTTCCTGCACACCATGAGGGCCTTGGTTGCTTTGTGTATTGGTTCGTCTTCGTGTGTATTCCAGAGTAACCTGCTAAGGATTAGCCCTAGATATTTTACCTCTGTTTTCCACTCGACGATGTTCTCCCCTATTTTTAGATTAGGTTCCTTTTTCCTTGTAAAGGCTACTAGTGTGGTTTTGGTGGGGTTGATGCTGAGTCACACCATTGATTCGTAATGTTCAGTCCTCTATGAACAATATCACAGAGGACATTTTCATACTTCCCTTTTGCCAGGATAACCTTGTCGTCGTAATACCCTTGACATGGTATGCCTTCCCTAGTCAATTGACAGAGCTGACTGTTCACAGTGAGACTGGACATAAGTGGGGATGGAACTCCCCCCTATGGACAGCCTCTAGTCACATTAATGAAGATAGTGTCTTGTCCTGCCTCCATTTCTGCGATTCTTGTAGATAGCAGTTGCGACATCCAGATGGAAGTCGTTCTATCTACTCCTTTCTTAATCAGTGCTCTTTTGAGTGCCTCATGTGGCGTATTGTCAAAGGCTCCTTCTATGTCTAGAAAGGCACATACCACGGTCTCTTTTTTATTCAGAGCGTCTTGGATTTCGTCAGTCAATTGGGTTAAAGCGGTTTCCGTGGACTTTCCCGCTTGGTACGCAAGTTGACGGGGATGCAATGGCACCTGTTCCAAGATTTCTGTTCTAATGTAGTTTTGATTTTCGATAGTCGGCGGCATTTCAAAATCTCATAAATTAACGAAGACTGGATCAAACTGCGCCGCAATGGCGTCTATAGCTTCCCAACTGATGTAGTTACTCTGCGCTCACTTTAAAACCATGCCTCGTAAGATGCAAATAAGTTTGATGTCGGAACAGGCAAGGATGCCTAAACTATGAAGCAAAGAAGAAGAAGGAAAATGACAATTTGTTCCACAATTTTATGAAGCAAAGAAGAAAAACGAAAAGGACAATTTGTTCCACAATTTTATTAAAATATTAACTTTTTTGATTAATGATGGAAACAGCTTTAGCTATAGTTTGAGTTTCTTGGAATTCGAATGCATTGTCAATAACTTTCCCACTGAGGACCACTTTCCATAGAACATTTTAACATTTTTAATGAATATCAAAAAACTATAAACAAAAAAACACATTTAATGAAAAAAATATGAATTTAAAACGAAAAACACTGAATAGGTATAAAAACTTTGATTTTCGTCGACACTATTTTGGATTTTAGTATATTATCTATATTTAATATTTGACTAAAGCATTAATTTCAATGCTTGGGTCAAGAATATATGCAAAAGCACAATCAGCCCAATCAAGATATAATCGAGACTATAACTGAGACTATCTGGAAAAAAGCGGTACATATGAAATAAGTTGTAATGCTTGTGATAAAAAGTATGTTGGGGAAACAAAAAGATCGGTTAAAACTATTTTAAGAACATTTAGCTCATCTAAAATATGGACGCATATAAAAATCTAGTATTGCCAAAAACCATTCGGTAAATGTAGATAGTTTAAAATTGTTAAAATATGTATCGAACAATAGATTGTTGGATGCATTTGGAAGTATAGAAATTATTTAGTGTAAAAATAGATTAAATAAGGACAAAGGACCTATCCCAGATAGTCCACTTTATAGTTTATTAAAAGAAAAGAATTACCGCGAAAACATTTTGTTGGACAAGCAATATAAAAGAATGAATCCTTCTAACACCCTCAAGGAACTCACACTGACGACCCAAGAAGAATGGAACAACATCCAGATGGATGCCATTAACGCTCTTATTGTTTCCATGCATATAGGCAAGTTAACACCTTACTACAGAACAGGGCAGGACTCACCGCATATTAATGCATTTTTAATTTCGTTTTAAAATATTTTCTTTCTATATTTCAGATTATGATAATCATTTCATTGTATAATTTTTTATGTGTATTTTTTCTTGTTCAGTGATTTATATTAATATTGTCTCATTTTGACGAACATAAGGGGGTCCAATAATTTTGGCTATTCACTTCTTTAGATCTCTAAAAATGTGTCCTTCTTGTGAGTAAAATAGTTACTTTTCGCCTCATATTCAGTTTGAGAAAGTAAGTGTGGTATGCAAACTCGTCTTCCAGTTCAATTAATCAATTAATCACTAGTACATTAAATTATTCATAGTATATGGTTACTTTACGAGTGATTTAAAATCTATTTTGATAATGAGACGTATGCAGTCGCAAAGTAAAACCATTTACACAGTTTCGTAGTAGAATTACAATAAGCTGTTTATAACCGTAGTATTTACTTCTAAAGGAAAAACGATAAAAATCTATCGGTAGTCGACTCCGCCTTATTAAGAACATTTTTAATTTAGAACGCTACCGGAGCTGTGGATATGATGGATCTAGTTTGACGGGCGGGAAATTATAAAAGAATTGATTGTAATCCTTTGATAAAAAATATTATTCGTCTAATCAATTACATCCGTAGAAAAAGTTGATTCACACTGTACCTGATTCGTATGTAGTTTCTAATTGGTGTTTGGGTAATTACTTTAAATCTGACAGATATCTTCAAGCCTAATGATATTTATTAGAAGGAATTTTTTAATATCTAACAAGAGGATGAAACCAAGTCGTGCTGTGTATTTTTCAACTTTTATTATTTCAATCTAAATAATGGAATTAGATGAATTATAACTAGTGTGGTATAAAGAGAGATCCAAAGATTCATGACAAAGATGTATTGGGTTTGATAGGCCGAATTTTCGATACTCCAAATGCGTTGGTAACGCCTCAGCCATCATTCAGGCAGAGATACATTCTACATACAATGGTTTACAGGGTAGTCTCCGTAGAAGCACTTCAAGAATAAACTGTTGGATGTTATGGAACATCCTGTATAGATATTGTTTTTATGTATGAGTTATAGAAGTTGTTATATACAGTTGACAGAAGCAAACTTATGCAGCCACTAAAATTGATATTATCGTTAACATTGGCTCGTGATTGGCTGATTGTGATAACCTTGAAATTAGTCGGCATATTTTCCGCGGACCATGTTTGCTTCTGTCGACTGTATATTGTGACATTTAAAATGTCAAATAAAAGTCTAATAAATATAATATCAACAAAAGTTGTTTTATACTATCTCAATTTAATAACTGTTATTATATATTTTCAACAGATGGTCACTATATTATAAGTATCGGTTTATATAAAAGTTTCTATTCTGTAGCAATTTGTAAAAACAGTAAAATAATTTCAATTGTAGATAATGAACAGAAATAAATTTTAATATAAAAGCAACTTTTATCATAATATTAAAGATAATATATGATTTTAGTGATATAAGTATGTAACTGGTAATCATTTTCCATTGTGTTATGTTTTTAAAGATGTATATAAATGTAAAATAGTTTAAAAGTGATTTAATCAATATATTTTTAACCAATTAATGTTAACTAATTTAAAAAAATTATTTAAATCATATCTATTTCCATAAACATGTAGTCATTATATATCTTATACTGTTTCGATTAAAAATTTAAGTTATTCTTAGACATACACTTAATAAAATAAGCTGGATTTATGTATTTATAAGTAAATTTTAAACTAGGAATAATTTTTATTGTATAATTTTAACAATATTATTAATTTTGTATTTAAACAATATATATAAACTTACTAGAAAGTTCTGGAGATTATGATAAAAGAAGACAGACATATGTGTACTGAATTTGTTCTAGAAAGTTCCACAGTGGTTGTGTGTAGTGAAAATAGAGCATATTATTAGCTACCCAGAATCTCCAGGAAGCTTCTGGAAATTTAAAATGTATAAAAAGACTTAAGAATAGGTTGTTGGGATCAGTCAATCATCGGAGATCAGTCTAGCAAGAGAATCAATCATAGTCAGCTAACCATAAGCAGTCAGTTATAGTCCATCAGTAAGTTGAAGTCAAGAAATAAGTGAATAAATTCAAATCAGCATTTAGTGATATAAACAGCAGTCTTTAAAAATAATTCCTAGTGAATTAAGAAAAACAAGTGACTTTACAAGACTATTAGTGATCTAAGTGCATTTGACATTTTCGGATTGTATATAAAATATTAAGTGCTATAACTCACCAGCAATATTTAAATTTAAACAATAATAACCACCAAACACTATATCCCTAATTGGTTGAAAAGAACAATTTTATCACTTTATGGTAACGAACATTTTTATTAACAACGACATTGTTTAACAAGAATCAGACTACGCCAAAAGTATAGATCAAGTACATTGTGGCCCGGTACGAAAAACATCCACAAGTTAAGGTCAGATAACTTTTGTAAAACATTTTAAATTTCTCCTAGTAGTTAAAAACAAAGAATTAATTTGATTTTCCATAATTAAAAAAATTTGATAACAATTTGTATAATTAACAATAATTTAAAATTGTAGAGGTTATCCATAACTCAAATGTGGATAGTACGAATAGTAGTAATAAAACTCAAAGTCAACCCACAGTATGTAATTTAATGAAATGTTATAGTAGCGACATGTTTCGGTCACAAGACCATCTTCAGGCTTTAAGAAAAGAACACAATATGTCAGAGAAATGAAATACAAAGTCAAATATATAAAAAAGACAAATATAACATGTATGAAAGTCAGATCATATAAGATAAATCTAACAAAAAATAGAAAATGATAGTTTTATAACAGTCAATCTAGTTTATAAAATATATAGAACAAACAAAATCAATGTGAAAAACATAAAAACATAAAATATCTTATAATGCATAATACAATTTGGAAACTCACCTCTATGTGCAGACTGCAGTGTTTAAACAAAATATAACAGATATTGTGAATAAGAAAAGGGAGTATTTTAAGTTAGAGTAATAGAATAGGTTGAAAAAGGTAGTTTAAAAATAGTTTAAATTATTGGAACAAACTGTATGGAAGTTTGATGTGTGAAAATAAGAAAAACTGGCGTAAAGAAGTAAAAATTTCAGAATGAAACCAGGTATCAACATTCTATAGAATGGCCTGTAAAGAGTTCTCCAAAATAAGGAGATCGATCTCCAAGACCAAATCAGGAACTGGCCTGGTTTAAAAGCGGGGTTAGAAGAAGAAAAAATTCATTCTGAAATTTTTACTTCTTTACGCCAGTTTTTCTTATTTTCACACATCAAACTTCCATACAGTTTGTTCCAATAATTTAAACTATTTTTAAACTACCTTTTTCAACCTATTCTATTACTCTAACTTAAAATACTCCCTTTTCTTATTCATAATATCTGTTATATTTTGTTTAAACACTGCAGTCTGCACATAGAGGTGAGTTTCCAAATTGTATTATGCATTATAAGATATTTTATGTTTTTATGTTTTTCACATTGATTTTGTTTGTTCTATATATTTTATAAACTAGATTGACTGTTATAAAACTATCATTTTCTATTTTTTGTTAGATTTATCTTATATGATCTGACTTTCATACATGTTATATTTGTCTTTTTTATATATTTGACTTTGTATTTCATTTCTCTGACATATTGTGTTCTTTTCTTAAAGCCTGAAGATGGTCTTGTGACCGAAACATGTCGCTACTATAACATTTCATTAAATTACATACTGTGGGTTGACTTTGAGTTTTATTACTACTAACAATAATTTAGTTGACACAGTTTCTGGATCAAATAAGTTCTTTTCTTTTTCATAAAAGGCCTTTTCTTATTTTTCCTATTATTTTCGTAATTAGTCATTTAATATATCCGATAAACAAATTGCTGTTTTAAGTTTGTGTTTCGTAATAAATTTCTAGTTATAATTAATAAATTTTTTATTTAATTACTTAACAATCCAATCAGACACTTTTTTTTCGGGCTGAGATGGGAAACTCATGTTCGATGGGTTCTATTCCAGAACCCAACAGTGTAGCGCTCACCCTCGAGAGGATGCCTACCAACCAAACCCACCTCAAAAACTCGCCGTTACCCCCGCCTCGGAATCACTACCCTAGCATACTTCAAGACGGGCGGCGGTCCCTCACACACTATTCACCCATTCATACTATTCGCCATCAGAACATTATCTTCTCCTAACCATTTTCTTCACAACTTCGCTAACCTCCATCCATTCTTTCTCCCCTCTCAACATTATCTTCACCATTTTCTACCAATACACTGCTCCCCCGAGTCTCCTCTCTAACTTCTCTAAATCCTCCTTGTTCTTCCAACATCTAAACACATGACCCTCATCATCCTCCACCTCACACCTCACGCATATTCTAGTCTCTCTCTTCCCAATTCTTGTTTCATCAGCTGCCCTCCCTAGCCTTTTCCGCCAAATCCACCACCCTACCTAGCGCAGAGATACACGATTTTTCCTTCGTGAACCCATGCTGGTTTTCTCTAAAACCCCCATTTCTCCTTACGTCTTTTTCAATCCTTACCTTTATTATTCCTTCCATAATCTTACCCTTACCACAGCAGACTAATGGGACTGTAGTCTCCTGTCCGCTTTCCTTACAAGTATAACTTTACCACCTTCCATACCTCCGGGAATTCTTCCTTCCTCAGTACCTTGTTAAAGCAGACACTTGCAGAACATAAGTTCCCCCAAACGTAGAATTTCATGTGATATTAGAAACATATAAAATCATATCATATATCTATAAATACAAATTAATTAAACTATAAATAATTATTAAAATCATAATATTCATAACAATATATGTATATGTTTATGAAAATAAATATGTGCTTTATTGTGATCTACTTTTAATTGCTACATTAAATATTCTCAGCTGGTAACAAAGGTTATGGGCCCTGAAGATATTTAGCAGAAACTGCGGAAGTATATTTACTGATTTTTTCTTCAAATGATTCAATAAAGCAGTTTCAAAAAAAAAATCTGACAATAACTGTCAGATGGTCAAAAAAATGAAGATATTCAAACACAGTTGCAGTTGCTGAAAAGCCAGCTAGTGGTAAAAGTATCTCATTCAGCGACAAAATCCACTGTAACTGCAACATCAGTTGGTGGATTATTTAAATCAACGGTACAAACTATACCCACTGGAAATTTTGGATGGTATATTTCTTAATACATGTCTGTCTGTGGTACTATGTAGAGCCAAAACACAACGAAGTAATTGATTCTGAACTTGATCAAAGAGCACTAGCTCAAATTAATCTATAATATTTTAAGCCAAATATAACTTTAAAAATTAAGAAAGCTAAAACTGAAAAGGAAGCGTGGGATAATTTAAAAAAAAAATAGGAATATAATGGAATTGTAAGATTAGTAGGTCTGTATTCTAGTTTATTTAGAACTAAGTTTAAAAATTGTTCATCCATACAAGAATATGTTAAACAGATTCTAAAAACATCGGAGAACTAATTAAAGACCATGTGGTG
The DNA here is from genome assembly GCA_035357415.1 of Ophraella communa. Lineage (NCBI taxonomy): Eukaryota > Metazoa > Arthropoda > Insecta > Coleoptera > Chrysomelidae > Ophraella > Ophraella communa. Next base: position 35,200,078 of record CM068983.1, read on the forward strand.
GGTGGAATCATACGAGGAGGTCTTCCAGATGCATACAAATCCCTTATTTTGGGCAGTAAAGCATCTAGACCAACAACGTTTGCTGAATTTGTTGAAAATCTTTTGCTACAAAAAATATGCCAAGTGCCAATTACCCTACAACTTCAGAAACGTGATTTATGGAAAACTTTCGAACCGCAGTAGCAATAAGAAAAAAACCAGACATGCTATAACTGTAATGATTATAATAATTTATCCAACATATGTCCAAAACCGAAAAAATAAATGAATACTGAAGGGATCTGTAGTGCTTTTATGCAAAAATTCTTCTAGTAGTAGATAAGAGGTTCATCTCAAAAAATTATACGATGATTCTGGTAACAGCTCATGTAGAGTGTCTTTAGTTAGAATTTAAACAAGTTGATATCGTTATAGTGTGTTTCCAGCAAATTGTGTTTTGATATATTTCGGTAGAGGCCATAATTACTATCACCACATTACTCTTAACGTTTTTTTTTCAATTGGAAATGCTAATTCTGATAATCACAGATCTTTTTATATTTGTTTTTATGAAGAGCTATAGCCAAAATTTATTAAACTTTAGTCACGTATGGAAGTGAAATTGGATGCTAAGAGACAAAGAGACGAAAAATGTAAAATATTTCCAGTTATATGTGATCCTTGACAGACACAACAAGCAAGAGAAATAAAATGTAAATACAGTGGAATACGCCAATTCAAATAGGTTAAGATAAGCTGGAAAAATGGTAAAAAGTATTCATTATACTAATAAACGATGTGACTTTTTGGAAATGCTTGATAAACATATAGGACTGCATTTCAGCTAGAAGAGAATAAAATCAGAGATATCCTGAAAAAAAAAAACAGTGTGAAATAAACAGTGTAAAATCTTATGTTGTTTTCCCAAGATTCTGTTATTGCATTTCAAGGTTGGTTTGGTTGCAAAACTTTTCAATTGTCGTACAATAATAATTATTTTTTATTGATGCACAACATGTCTTCATTTTGTCTTATCTTGGCATTCAAATCTAGTGCTGTAGGTGTTTACTATGAACATAATCTTCTTTCAACTGCATACTTATTGGGCACCACTATCTGTTTGATCTGCTACAACGAATAAATAAAAAACTTATTTTTTACTTAAAGAAAATTAAATATTTTAGTGCTACTATAATAAAAATTATGCAACTATGTTATGATTTACCCTTTTAGCTGCTTGATTTTATTTAAAACATTACAATTCTATATACTATATGAATTTAATAATCTCTTTTATTAAACTGTTAATTAATAGCAAAATATGACTACGCCTAGAATAAGAGATATAAATGGATTACATGTCATTAATGAAATTTATTCTGCTAGTTAATAGCTGTCTTAATTATTTTCATTTTAATGTTAGTTTCACACTTACTTTACGACATCCAGTTATTAATCTTATTTTTGATTTTTATTCATTTATGATTAAATGAATTTATTATTCGATTTGTTCAATGTTATCATCACTGTTGTAAATGTCACGCACTAAATTATTATTATTATTATTATTTCGAACTTCATAAAGTAAAATGAAGCCTCCGTGTACCATGGCAATCTCGGAACGCAAAACGAAGTAAAATATTATGTTCTGTGGAAAGGCTGTAAATAATTAAAATCTATGCTTAAAACGTAGTAATTCGACGATGGACATGTAATGTAATGTAGGGGTTGTCCACTGCGACCTGTGAAATCTATTGTGCCCCCTTACTTCCTTACTTTTTCCGTATTTAAAGCGCCGCCTTTATGAAGGTTAGGATGTCGATCGGCATCAATTTAGGTAAGTCATCCTCTTCTATTTCGTGTACTCCAAGTTGTAGAGCTCTTGGATTTTCTAGGGCAGGACATGCTGCATTCTGCCTTTTCTTTAATCCCCAGTCTATGTAGGTGTTCTCTTAGTTTACAGTTTCCCTTTAAGGTACTTGTAAGAATTCTTACATTGTATGGACTTTTTGGCATTGTAACTACCTAGCAAGGCTTCTGCCTGCCTTATTCCTGCTTAGGTTAGGTTCGATCTTTGCCATATTCTCAATGCCTCTGAGTTCATTGAGGATGGAACTGTAGGCTATGTCAAAGAATGGTTCAGGTCCCATTAGTGACATTCTTACTGTCCTTCTGGCAAGCGTATGTGCCATTTCATTTCCTTCTATTCCCGAGTGTTCCGGGAGCCATAGAAGTGTAACTGTGTTATTCATGCCCAGTTCCTTCAGTCTTTCTAGACACTCCAAGACTAATTATAACGCTGGAGTTGAGTGCTTTAATTGCTGCTTGATTGCCAGACATAATAGTTATGTTCTGTTTGCAGTATTTCTATGAATTGCGCACATTTTCCAATGGCGTATATATTTGCCTGGAAAATGGTAGGATGTGAGCCTAAACTCTGGAGGTGCTTTGTTCTAGGTCCGTAAATCCCTATCCCTGTGCCTGTTTCAGTTTTGGACCCATCAGTATACCATAAGATTGTGTTCTTGCCTATCTGTGATATTACTGTAGGATCCCATTGACTTTTTTTGCTTAGCTTTACCGTGAAATTCCTTGTAAAGTTATTTTTTTGACATTCTGTCCTAGTTTGGGTTATTTTAAAGTGATTCAAGCATATGCCTTACATTTCCTTCACTGACCATATTTTGGAATGTCCTTCTTCTTACATTTGTAAGGTTTACTATTGCTTCCAGTTCCGTCGTTGGGCATGTTCTCATTGCTCCTGTGAAAGACATAAATATTGTTTGGGATAAATCTACATTATGTACAAGGTTTAACGTTATTTTTTCACTGATCGAGTTTAAAAGTTATTCTATTCATTTTATAATTTTTATGTATAGAGTAATTTGATATTATTATTAATATGGATTAACGAAACTAACGTCATCGATACATTCATAGTATGGGATTATCTGAGAAGTCTATAACATCGGCAAGCCATTGTTTTCCCCACTTTTATATTTGCATGTTGGCTTCAACCCAAACGTAAACAATTGCCTCTAACGACAAGTATAACAAATATGATAAATGGTAAATGCAACTTTCACAGGCTTCTTAATTCTGGTACTGCTTATTTTGGCGATACCGTTTTGACATGTCATAAAATGTGCTATACACGAAAACTTAATTAAACTGTCAGTAATCTAATACGAATCAAATTGTTCGCTAAAATTAAAAATAAAAAAATTTGTCCACTTTGACACTCTTTAGAGCTATGGTCTTGAAAATAGCTGCGCGGTAATGCAAGGCAACAGCGCACTAAATTCATAAAGTGAAAACTAAAACCATCGGTTTGGTTTTAGGACAAAGCCATAGTATATTTATAGTCCAGTCAAATTATGTTGAAAATAACATAATTTTATTGCAAAATATAATATACAATTTGTACCAATAATATTTAGTTAAATAAATAAATAAATAAAATAAATACATTGCCTTACACTTGAGATTAATAATTCTAAATATTTATTTCTTGTAAAGTATAATTATATTTACAGTTTACAATGAACAAGTTTAATTATGAATAAAGGAGTATTGTCATAACACCTAACGGACGTGTATTGTATGATATTTTATTTCTTCCTGTTTTGATAAATTAATTTTAAAATCCTTAAATTTGTTCTTAAAGGTCAAATTACCTAAAATACGTTACTGTTATACTAATACTGACACTGAAGAAAAAATGATGTTATTAGACAATTTCTCAAAATCAGAATAATAAAGTACACTTTACCTGGAAGGATGTAATCTAGTAATAAGCTAAGAGGTCTGCATGTGTCCTGCCCACAATAATTACATACAAATTAATAATCAATTTTACCTACTTTTAACAATACATTCATTAAAAACACAATTTAAGAAAATTAGGAAATTTATTAAAGCAATATAAACTAAAAACAAAATTTTAATAAAATACATACAGTTGACAGAAGCAAACATGAACCCTGGGTGGGCGTGTCCTTGTCGCTGTAGTTGTATTTTCATCTCACTTATGCAGCCACTAAAATTGATATTATCGTTAACATTGGCTCGTGATTGGCTGATTGTGATAACCTTGAAATTAGTTGGCATATTTTCCGCGGACCATGTTTGCTTCTGTCGACTGTACCTTACTATCAAGGAAATTAACTCACTAAACAAAATATTTCCATAAATTATTGTCTTTACTACACTAACTAAACGATTAAAATAATATAATTAATAACTATAATTAACTAAAAAAGAAAATAAATTTACTGCACCAAATTTACTACTAAAATAATGGTAGCCGATCTGATCTGAACGAGAGACAGTCAAAGAATAAAATTTTAGGGCTGACTTTATTAGAATAGTTAGTATATCCCTTTTCGAACGTAAACTAGTGTTCTGCTAAGAAAGAAAATTAAAATTGTATAAAGCATAAAAATCGCCAAAAACATTACACTTAAATGCATATTAAAATCAAACATAAAAACAATAACCTTAAAAATACGAGGGTCGCCTTTTATATTTCGGAATTTGGCAGCTCTATCGTAAAGTTGGACATTTTTGAGGTTATACGTACTTAAACGTTTTGACATACGAGCACTATTTGTGTTGTTTACAGTAACTTAAAAGATTCATCTCGGCCCAAAAATGGAATTAAATCGTGAACATTTTCGTGCGATTATTTTTTACAACTTTCGACGTGGATTAACTCAGCAACAGTGCATAGATGAACTTAATTCAATTTTTGCCGATGAAGCTCCATCAAGGTGTTTATCGATGGTATGGTGAATTTTCGTGGCTGTAGTTCACTCCAAGACGTGTTTCAAGATGGATGAGCCCAATCCAACAAAAATTTGTTCGCGCATGAAGCACTTTCAAGCAAATGGTCGCCTGTTTTTTCGGAAAAACTGGACATGTCGCAACCGTACCACTAGAACAACGCAGAACAGTCAATTCTGAGTGGTACAGAACCATTTGTTTGCCAGTTGTCTTCCAAGAAATCAGGAAACCCAACCGCCGAAGATCATTCTTCACCACGACAATGCGAGCTCCCACGCATCGGCTCAAACAACTGCATTTTTGAGCACCTCAAAACATCGATGAATCATCTGCCGTATAGTCCTGACTTGGTACCGAATGACTTCTTTTTATTCCCGTACGTAAAAAACAAACTGAGAGGTCAACGTTTTTCGACACCTGAAGAAGCGGGTGCTGCATTCAGAATGCATGTTTTGGAGGTACCTCAATCCGAGTGGCAAAAGTGCTTCGACAATTGATTCAAACGCATGTAAAAGTGTATAGATCTTCATGGGGAATATTTTGAAAAACAATAAAGTGATTTTTGATGATTAATATTTGTTTTTGTTCTATAATCCCGAAATATAAAAGGCGACCCTCCTAATGCCATTAAAAAATTCTTGATATAGATAAAATTAACCACCTTCAAAGAGGATGTTGACAAATGTATTGTTATTAACATTATTATTTATTTATATATTGTGTATCAGAACTTTAATGTCACTGCCTAGCGTTAAAATTTTAATGTATTAAAAATTAGTATTTCTTGAAGGACGTTTTTTCTTATTTCCAGGAAAAGCTCTCATTCAAACCTGCCTGAACTCTCCGGATCCGCCAGCTGGGTCAGCAGGAGGCGACCAAAGAATGTCCGCTACTGGTTTCGAAGAAACGGAACTCACCTACAACATATCAGACGACGATTCTAAAGTAAGACAGATGGTGTACGGTTCGCCTCACACGCACGCGCATCCCCATTCTCTTGCAAGTCAAGGTCACTATTCCCATTTAGAACAATCACACCTAGGGTTAGGAGGGTCGCCGCAACATGGAGGGTACTCGCAAGCATGTCCGAGCCCGCTACCTCCTCCTCATCAAGGTTACGGCCACCCTCAACACCCTCACTCCCATATGCATTCACACCCTCAGCGGTAAAGGCTTTTTTGTTTTTTAGGGATATTTTTTTACTTATGTACGTTGTTTTTGGTTGAATTGAGAACAGAGATAGAGGTGTTTGTAAAACCCTTGATGCGTGTCAAGTCAAATAAAGTAAATTTTTGTTAAATGTTAGTAAAGAGTAAGCGGAAATTTGATCTGAAGTACAAACTAATTAGGATTTTACTTGTTTCATTAATTTTCTACGTTTTTATTAGTTATTTATAATAGTTTTTATTTAAAGGTTTTTTTTTCTCTTGATGGGTATTTTGAAAAAATGTACAGTTTTATTATTAATTATTGACATTCCATGGCAAATGGTTAAACTCGACCCCTTTTGATTTGGATGAAAGTTGGTAATTTTTTGTCAGTTTTTATTCATCGTATAAGGAAGTTCTGCCAAAGGAAAAAATTTAAATTTTATAACTTTCAAACTTCCACTATTTTTCCGGTTTTTTAAACTTGTGCTTTGAATATTTCAAAAGATATAGTAATTATACTAAGAGGAGAATTGAAACTACCAAAAAAAATTTTTTTTTGGAAAATTTCGTAAAAAAATTGTTTATTTTCCTATAGGTATTTTACAAATTAAAAAAAAAATTTCTGGAGTACCTCTATCAAATCTCTATAGATCCTGAAATTTTTGAGATCTTTCTTGCAATAGATATAAATTTTTGAATTTAAAAAAATATATATTTTTGTTTGGCACTGGCTGAATAAAAAACAATAAAAGATTCACAAACATATTGGGGCAAGAAAGTATATGAAGAAATTTTTTTTGTTGCATTTTAATTATAAATTCGATATAATTAAATTAGAATGATCGTTTTTGCTTAGCTCCTTAATGCAGTATTGATTTTCCACTTCTTTTTCTCAATCTGAAAGTAAACAGAATTATAATGAAGAAAGGAGGATGTCGTTTTAAATGGCTGTTTTGAGCTAATCTGGAAAAATGTTTTTTTCTCCGATTGGCAGCAAATATTAATTTTGCTGACAATTACTTTTCCTGTCTAGGCAGAAAAGTGGTTACTTTGCTACCTAGGCAATAATCCTTAGCCTTAGCTGAATTCTTAGCCTTGCTACTCTCAGCTATGGATTCAGCCTCGGCAGTCAATCTACTACTTTGCTGCCTAGTTAAACAAATAACTATTTTTTATTTAAAAAAATAAAATGTGACTACGTTTTTCAATCGAAAATTTCTTTTGGTAGTTTTAAGTTTCCTTTTAGCTTTAATAATATAATTAAAGCTTTTGAGATATTCAAAACTTAAGTAAAAAAACTAGCAGCACTTCTTTAAATAATTATTGAAAATTGGCAAAATTTCATCCAAAACAAAAGGAGTCAAATCCAATCATTGGTCGATATTATATGGAATGACCTACTTAACATTATTTTTAAGAACGTGTATTATTATAGTCTGCACGACTAACAAAAATGAAAAGATGCACCTCTATAAAACGCATTCCACGTAGTTTTGCTTTTAATCAAAACTTGATGGTCATCTTGTAATATATATATGAGAATCCTCCGTCCCTGGTGTCTCCCATACTAAAACAATAGTTTACGGTTGACCGAACCTATGAAACTCTATTTGATTAGTATTTATCCACCATTTAACACCGTCGAAGAACTTACGGACATACTAAATTTCTCACGCGATAAGGAATAACGTTATACCATTATATCAACAACTAGGATAATACTACCATAGAAACATGTGATTTAAACAATTTTGCAATTAATTTGAACAAGTAAACGCTTGTACTGGAGAGTTTACTCGATAATTTTGACTTTATTTTAATCCAGTAAAATTGCACGATTTCTACATTTTTTAATTAATTTATTAAACTTTTTCTAATGACTCCAACATACAAAAGTGTTAAAATTAATGCAAATAAATATTTTTAAACTGGGATAAATACAATAATATTCTTTTTATCACACACTATGAGAAAGCTGAATTTTACCAGTTTTACGGAGGCGAGAAAGTTACGTTTTCTGCGGCTAGCCAAGAAAATAAATTTTACGTTTCCACGCTAGCTGGCACTCCGATTGACAAATAAACAAAGCTATTAAATGTCAGTATAAAAAATTGTTAGTAATTGTAAATATCTACAACAAATTCAATCATAAGTTGACATATTTTAATGTTTGTTTGAAGTTAACTTATTATGTATGGAGCCTGAATAATATGAAATAATGTATTTCACTCCGCCTGTAATAACACATAAAGTTAACCAGGTCACACTTGACATTATTATTAATAAATTTTATATTATCTATCTTCAATTACATCTTCAACTATCACAAGTTAGAGGTAATAATCCGTACTCCCACAGTTAGAACTTTTAGAGTAAAGGCTAACTCATTTTTTAACATTGTACTTGTGATTATTCCGTTTTTAAAAATATATAGCCTAAAAAAAGGCCATCTCTTGCATTTGTAGACCGTTTGCTCCATTGTGGAATCTTTTCTTTCCAAAAAATTCCCAATAGAATGCATACAATATGCAACTTCCACTAAAGTTGATGTAATACAAAAGCGTCCAGTAAATGTCACAAAAAAAAACAGAGAAAGCCCGTCCCACTAGCCATATTCTTCCGGATCATCACATTAAAAACGAGAAGTCTGATAGTCTATGTGAAGTAGAACATTCCACCACCACCTGTCATTCCGACAGGGGGATTTTCGCAGTCATCATGCAAAACTGATCCTACCGCCCATAGCAAGAATAACTACATAAGGTGGTCCTTCGCTTTCTTTAGAACTGTCCATGATAGAATTCCGGCTAATCCAAAATTTGGATCTGCGGAAACTTTGGAGTGTTCGTCTTCGCAGTCTTTTTTCTTGCTAGACCCCTTTATTTTTATTGGCATACTTTTTTGATGCTCCCGTAGGCACAAGTTCTATTGATTTTTTTATTAATTTCTTTTGTGGGGCTTGTTGTTTGCTTCCTTATCTTTCTTGTATTTGTTGTCTTGGTCTTCTACATATTTTGTAGTCTTCGGCGGTGTAATCCGTCATGTTTTTGAGCTCTGTGTTCGGATGAGTCCTTTGCTCTCCAAATAGCTTTTTGGCTCTTGCGTCGATTGTCTCTATTACCTTCACTGTGATTATCTTCGTTTCTTATATACCAAGGAGTGTTGAGAGCTTGCCTGATCATAATTTTTTGTTGAGCTTCAACTTTCTTCCTGTTTGTACACATTTATGTCCCCAAGCCACCGAGGCTTGGGGACATAATGATAGGAATTATTATACTTCTTATAAATCTCATCTTCGTGTTATAGGGTTCAGTTTACTGCTTCGTCCGAGTAGTCCGATGAGACTTGATCTCGCCTGTTTGACCTTTGCCACTACGGTGTTGACGTGGTTAGTGATGAGTTTTTATCTAGGGTTGTGTCTAAGTATTTGGCTTTGTCTGCCCAAGGTAGCTTTTCTCCGTAAATTTAGTTGTCTGTATCTGATGTTTGTCTTCTCTTTTGGAATGGCAAATAAAATTTTTTGTTAAATGATATTCGTAACAAGACCATGTAAAATTATAAGGGGATAAATATAATGACCGCCAAACAATGCTTTAAAACCCTAAGCTCTCTTACCAAAAAATTACACTAGACACTAAAACAAAACAGTCTAAAATTGTCATGGATCTAGCAGCTTTAGTCACGACTGCTCTTCAAATTGTATAATTGGAACGTAGGCATATTACCAAAAAAGTATAACTTCTCCAAATTAAATTAAATCTCGATGCTTATAAAGCTCTAATCTCACATTTCACACATTTCCTTTGGCGCGGTTCTTAGTAATTGCTTCTGATATTGAGAAAAATTAGTCAAATGAGTACGTGATTAATATTTAGAGATGTTTTGCTCATCTGCCAACAGTGTCTTTAAAGACGTGGACAGAAAGTTAACAATGGGCAAAATTGTCGAAGCAGGTGCCATTAAAAAAGATAACTGACCAGGTTTGTTGTTATCAAAAAATACCCCAACAAATTTATGACCTAGAATAACTAAAATTTACAGATATCTTGGTAAGTGCACTGAGAGGAATTTGAAATTATGGTTAGGTATATAAAGAAAATAAGTAAATAGTATGAGTGGATATTTTAGTGTTTTAAATTAAATTATAAACAAGGCGGTTTCTGACATGCGCATACAGAAATGCTTCTTTTTAGTGGGGTGTATTCTTTGCTCTTATATAATTCCAGCTGGTTCCTATTTAGAATATAAAAGTTATGAACGACCATGTGAGAACTTTGAAGAGTACAAAGAGCAACATTTTATTGAGTTAGAAGTAATAATTCGCTGAGAAAAAGAAAGTTTGATTTTTTATTATTAATTTATTTTTTTATTCGGTCAAACTTTGGGAGTTCATATTTGGATAAACAATGATTTATCTACAGTAATTTACTTTTACATGATAACGAGATGTTAAATATTTGGATGTAAATTTAAATTAAAATGTGGTTAAAATTTTGCATTTAACATTTTTGGTTAGGTTAGGTTAGGTTAGGTTGTAAATTGAAATTAAAATGTGGTTAAAATTTTGCATTTAAAATTTTTGGGTTAACAATGATTACTAGTTTGGGGTCGATTGCTTTAATAGGATAGCGATGTTTGGTTATAATTTTACATTAAAATGTTGTATACATTTTTTTGATAGTATAAAGTGTTTTTCTGGTGGTATATTTTACTATATCTGGTGGTAAGTTAAGCATAAGCTAATTTATAACATTAACTTTCTGTATAGATTATTGACATATTCCCACCAAAAACTTAGTCACCTTTATTGTGGACGTTATTTTAAAATTTAAAAAATGCGCATGGCTTTTGATTACAGCTTTTTTTGGATTATCTTGTTTATAACTTTATCGGATTTTATTCAATTTGTAACTTATTCTTGTTATTGGAAATTCATTATTGTTTAAATGCAAAACACAGGAACAACTTACGCGCGTGATTACTTATTTAATTTAAACATTTAGGTCTATTTAATATTCCCGAATGATGTTTTGTTTTTAATTATCTGGTAGAAACACAAAACAAATTAGGTAACTCTCGTGCGACGCGGAAAACGGTCTCTTCTCACCGATTGCGTCGGAAGAAACCAGAAATTTAATTTAAAAAGCGAACAGGACAGCAAACTGAATAATTCATTCTCGAAGAACGGACCTCACGCATATTTTTCGAATGTGTGAGATTTATTCGGTTTCCCACCGCGAATCCTAATAGGGAAACAGATGTTAAGTACACATCGAAAACCAGATTTTCGACGAAATTTTGGCCAACTCAAACAATTCTTGACAGCAACCGGAGGAATTTGACAATAAAATAATGTAGGAATTCGTCTTTTAAAAATACGATTACGAATTTCCAATCGATATAAATCGTATAATACGGTTGTTTATTTACTTGCATCATCAATTTTTTGAACGAAAAACTGCTTTAATTTTTAAAGGCCCTTATTATAAATCAAAATAAAACTTTTAATGTGTAAACATGAATGTGCTGAGCTTTTATCAATTATTATATTTTATCTGGTATAAGTAGACAGAGAGATACTGCTCAATTATTACACGAATAAATCATGTCTTAAGTCTAAGCCAACTCACCAGATCAGAAAAAGAAAAATCTCAGTGAATCTATCTCATCTAATGAGGTGCAATTAAGTTTTAAAGTTATACCAGTCGAAGAAATATGTAGCATAATATTATCATAATTAATATGAGTCTGTGTGCGTTTGTTGTTGTTGTTTTTTTTGTAAGATTAAAAATACGGATTCCGGTTTAGTAGCAAAATCTTTCTGGTTACAGAGTTGGCTTAGATTTACTAAAATTTATACACTATTTTTTGGTGGCTTCAGATTAAGTAACTCTTCTTCTAACTCTTTATCATCCATTTGGCAATGTTAGGTATAATCCATCCATTACTTATTGCATCTGTAAATAAACTGAAGTTGAAAGATGTAAAAATGACGAAATTCCTGGAAATCTTTTAAAATAATACGCTGATGTTCTTACTGCAAGCGAAACTTTAAATCCTGTGATGTCAAGCCTTTTGCAATTACATGCCCAAGAAGAAAACCATTTACATGTATTAGATCACAGATTGTGGATAGGTGTATGGAAATTTCATCTTCCATTTTACAAAATCCACACACTTCATCCAATGTTCTTAGGTACTTCTTTGACCGGAAGTGTGTGGTCTATTTTTATTCAGACCAATGCAGTCGTTATACCTTTTGCTAGTTTCATGCCTTGCTGATTTTCCAATTTTTGCTCTTTGCTAATTTATTGTATAAGATTTTCTGCTCACTCTGCAGAAGGGTTCCAGTTCAAGATAGGGTGTTTCTTCCTTGTCTTGGTCAGTCTATTATTTACCTTCGTTTTTAAATTGATTATCTTGTGGTTCAATACCGCATCCGGCATAATAAAGATTTTCTATACCTTGTTTTTTATAAGCTCATCTGAGCACATTTTCCTGGTGTGTGTCCTATCGATTGTTTACTTTTTGACATTTTAGCTTTAGCTTCATACATTTCTATTTGAGTTCCTTTTGTTGTACATTTCCAGATCAATCATACGTTTCTTTTGAGTTAGATTATTCTGTCGCAGAGCATGGAATTACTTCATCAAATCAGATAAAGGTATCCTAAGTACAATGTTTCCAAAAAGAAACCTTAGTAAATAATTGACGAATTATTGTTAGGTGCTGATTTCAGTACATTTTAAGTAAAAACTGTTGAAATTGTTTCTGAAACTGTATATTTTATTTGATTATCAGAAGGAACCAAACTGCAAAAACTAACGTATATTTTTTTTTATATCATACAAAATCAATAGATTTAATCAAATATATATCTATAGCAACATAAAAAATCAACAAATAATGAAATCTTGATTTTCCAATACTCCCCCTATTTCATTAGGATGTAGTATTTTCATAAGGCACCTCAGAAAACAAATTCTTTGCTTGGGTAATGGCTTTGTTAGTATATCAGCTACTTGTAGTTTGCTTTCTACATATTCTACAGCTACTTCATTTCTCTCCACTGCATCTCTAATAAAATGATATTTGATATCAATATGCTTACTTCTTTTGTGAAATTCCGGATTCTTTACTAACTTTATAGCACTTTGATTATCAATCATAATAGGAGTAGCAAATTCTTGTTTAAATCCAATTTCTTCTAAAAAGAATCTCAACCAAATAAGTTCTTTAGCTCCCACTGCTAAAGCAACATATTCTGCTTCTGTTGTTGACAAAGCAACAGTCTGCTGCCTTTGTGATCCCCAGGTAATTGGCGATCCATTCAACAAGAACATATAACCACTACGAGATTTTCTTGTGTCCAAATCCCCTCCATAATCCGAATCAGTATAGCCCATTAAATTTAAACTTTTACCGGTATGATAGTAAACTAATTGATGTGCAGCAGTACCTTTTAAGTACCTAAATATCCGTTTTATAGCTTCCCAGTGTTCACGTCGAAACTTATTACAAAATTGACTTAGAAAATTAACTGCATAAGCCAAATCTGGACGAGAATTCATAGCTATATAAAGTAAACTACCGATAGCTTCTCTGTAGGGTATATTATCATCAGGAGTAGTATCTTCATCTGGAACAGTTCTTAGACGTGTACCTGGATCAAATGGTACGGCTGCAGGCACACATTCCGACATGTTGAATCGTTCTAAAATTCTTGTGATATACTTTTCTTGTGAAATAGATATCGTTTTATTCTTTCTATCTCTGAATACTTCAATTCCAACAAAGCACTTTGAGTCACCAATTGTAATTTCAAAATTTTCTTTCAAGTTTGACAAAATGTTATTAATGACATTTTGTGACTTTGTCAAAATTAAACCGTCATCAACATACAGAGCGAAGTAAACTGGAAAACCATCAATTTGACAAAAAAATATGCATGGATCTGCTTCAATTGGTCGCAAGCCAAAATGACATATAAATGTTTTGAATTTGCTATTCCAACATCGTGGAGATTGCTTAAGTCCATATAAGCTTTTATTTAGTCTACAGACTAAATCCATATTTTCTTGAAAACCTTCTGGCTGTTGCATATAGATTGTCTCATGTAAATCTCCATATAAAAATGCTGTTTTTACGTCAAATTGGACAATTTCAAGATCTTCTTGAGCAGCTAAACAAAAAAGTATACGAACTGATTCATATCGCACAACAGGAGCAAATGTTTCTTGGTAATCAATCCCGTATTTTTGGGAATATCCTCTTGCTACCAAACGTGCTTTAAAAATTTGGTTACCTGTGATATCTGTCTTAATCCTATAAACCCATTTACAGGATACAACATTTACTTTTGGAGGTATTTTTTCTAGTGTCCATGTATTATTTCTTTTAAGAGATTGCATTTCTTCCTTCATAGCAGATATCCAGTTTTCAGAATCTTCAGACTTAATAGCATCACTATATGTTAAAGGGATTTCAGTTTCTGCTATCATAGCATGATCTAGAGAAGGCCTAATCTTACTTCTATCTCTTAGATTATACTGATGCGTTTCAGGCTCCAACTCATTTGCTTGTGTTGTACTTATAATTTCTTCTTCAATATGTTGATCTAAAGCTTGGCCAGATTTTACTTCCTCTGCATCAGTCCTCGAATCTTCTTCATTTTCTTTTATCCACTTCAATTCCATAATATTATCGGAAATTTTAATATTTTCATCTCTAAAGTTGGTATTTTCATTAAAAGTAACGTCTGAGCTGACAAAAATTTTTCTTTTATTAACATCCCATAGCCGGTAGTTTTTGGAATTATTATGATATCCGACGAATAATAATTTCCTGCTTTTGGGGTCCCATTTTCTTGACTTTTCTTTGGGATTATGCATATATGCATAAGAACCAAATATCTTCAAATGCTTAATATTAGGCTTCTTTCCTAACCATCTCTCATATGGTGTTAGTTCAGAACTGTTTTTAGACAATGTCCTATTAAGTATGTAGACTGCTGTACTTACTGCTTCTGGCCAAAGTTCTAATGGAACATTTTTGGAGTATATCATAGACCGTGCACTTTCTAAAACAGTTCTAATTTCCCTCTCCGATTTTCCGTTTTGTTCTTTTGCGTAAGGTGCCGAAACTTCATGACAAATTCCCAAATTTTTCAAGTATTCTTTCATAACTTTATTTACAAATTCTGTGCCATTATCAGTACGTAACGTCTTGATAACATTTCCTGTTTGTCTGTGAACTAACGTTTCAAATTCCTTAAAATGTTCATAAAATTCATTTTTATTCTTTAAAAAGTATACTACTCTATAGCCTGTATAATCGTCCTTCAACAACATAAAATACTTCGAGCCACTTGGAGAAATTACGTTCATAGGACCACAAATATCGGAATGAATAAATTCACCTGGTCTAGCAGATCTTTGTATTTCGATTTCAGGATAATGTCTTCGAACATGTTTTCCATATTGGCAACCTTCACAAAAATAATTATCTTTCTTATCGATTAGAGTTACACCTTCAACAGCATTGTTATTTATAGTTTTTAGAATTGAATTTGCATTAATATGTCCTAATCGATAATGCCAGAGTTCTAAGCTATCAGATGTCGCTAAATTACAATGCTCAAATGTATCTATTTTTATTAACATTTTGAACATGTTGCCTTCTTTTACACCAATACAAGATACCTCACCTTCAGGATTTAAAAATTCACATTTTTCTTTGGTAGCAACCGTAGTGTAGCCTTTTTCGGTTATTTTTCCCACAGACAGTAAGTTCCTTTTTAAATCCGGTATGTATAAGACATCAGTCAATAGCTTATTACACCAGTTTCCATTTACAAAAGCTTTTATGTGAATGTTACCAATTCCAACCGGTTTTACTACTTGATTGTTGGCTATTCTTACCACTGTATCGTTATCAACAGGCCTTAAATTTGCAAACCATTCTTTAATATAAGACATGTGGGTACTTGCTCCAGAATCAGCTAACCAAATTTTATCATCCTGTAAATCTTCAATTGCTTTATGAAGATTGCATATTAAAGCCTCTATTGTTCCATTAGAATTTGAAGCACCATGATTTTGGAAATGTCTACCATTTTTATTTCTTTTAGGACATTCCTTCCACCAGTGACCAATTTCTTTACAATAACCGCATTTAGTTTTCTTTTTCATTTCTTGTATGTTCTGCTGTTTCTGTATTTGTCTTTTGTTATGAATTTTCATTGACTGAACTTGTAAAGCAAGGGTATTTTCTTCATTTTTGGAATTTAACTTTTGTTCTTCTTTCATTAATCTGACAGTTAGTTCATTAAATGTTTGTTTGGAAGGGTCGACTGAATCCCATGCAGTTACTAGCATATCGTAATTGGATGGTAAACTATTTATCAGCTTAGAGATTTTAGCTGCTTCTGATATTTTCTCACCCATATCTTCTAACTGCTTCGTTAACGTTTCAATTTCTGCAATGTATGCTGCCATTTTCATTTCATTGCTCATACGTAGATCATAAAATCTTTGATAAATGATATTCTTTGTTACCTCAGTTTTCTGTTCGTGGATAAATATTAGCTTTTTCCACATATCAGCAGCAGTAACGCAATTTACTAAATATGATAACTGCTGTTCACAAATGCTACTGAGAAAAAATACCATTGCCTGACTATTCTTTTGGTCCCATTCTTTAATTTTACTGCTATCAGTGGGTCTGACTTCTTGTCCATTTGCAATTTCCATTAAACCATTTGCCTTCAGAGCTATGGTGGCACTAAATTTCCATAACTGATAATTGCTACCATCAAATTTAATAATCTTAGTTATTTCTACCTTATCAGCTATCAGTGGATATTATTTCTAGAATTGACAATGTCAAATAGACTTTTTCTTTAATCAAATAAAAATTTCAGAAAATAGGTATTTTTATGAAATTCTCTGAGTCAGCAATATTTTAAAAAAAATCTGGGCCCATAACCTGTTGAAATTGTTTCCGAAACTGTATATTTTATTTGATTATCAGAAGGAACCAAACTGCAAAAACTAACGTATATTTTTTTTTATATCATACAAAATCAATAGATTTAATCAAATATATATCTATAGCAACATAAAAAATCAACAAATAATGAAATCTTGATTTTCCAATAAAAACTACCCTTAACAGCTTTTTTAATACCGTTTTTCTTCGACATGTCGTTGTGATGCATTTTCCAGTCCGTTTTTTTCCGAAGGTAGTCTAATAAGTTAGCTTTATATATTTTTCTTTTTATTCCTTGTTTTTACCTCTACGGTTTCTACTCTATAGTATTCACATATTTTGTCACCCTCAACATCTTTTGTAAAACATTTTATCTTCAAACTCTCTATCAACGACCCAGATTCAAATTTTCAAAGTTTCCACCCTCTTCAGTAATTTTCACCAAACAATTATAACAAAAACTATTTCTTAACGTATTAACCCTTTTCCAGAAACCACCGCAACCCTTCCCGAGTAATGTTTACACCTCTATTTGCAATAATACGTCTAAACTCATCTGTACCATTATTTTTACAAACTTTCATCCGTTGCTGGCATCCAAGCATCGATTCCAACCCTTCCCGATAATTCTCCCATCTCTAAACACCTCACCTGTGATACAGATCGAGCAGCTCTTGCTTATGTGCCATCTTCATTACCAGTTTGTTGATTCCGCTACTTAAAAATTTTCAACACCAAAAGTCTCTTTGAACGAGTACGATTTGAACTATTTAGGATTACTAGGGGCTGAGGAATTGGCCAAGGGTAAATTGTAAATCCACTACTTCAAACGTTACCAAAACATCTTTGTATTTGTAATATTTATTCCCAATTAAACAGTTTGAAAACATTGCCAATAGTAGTAGCAACACTATTAGAGATTTGGCTCCGAAATTCTCAATATAATTCTTATTACAATGAAAATTGTAGAAGTAATATTAAATTAATAATTTATTAAAAATATTAAGAATAATAAAAAAAAACTCTTCGTTTGAACGTAACTTCCAAGTTTATTTGAAAAATTATGTCTTAAATAAACTTGAACTCCGTTCAAACGGAGAGTTTTTTTTATTATTCTTTATAAGATGGACTTCGAAAAAGTAAGGGTTAGTATAATAAATTTTATTAAAAATATATTCTAAAGTTATACTGAAGTAATTCCGAATGATTAATATCAAAATGGAAATAAAGAGAAATAAAAAGAACTTGTGACAATACGTTTACAACTTTCGATGTGGAAGCTGTCAACCACATCCAAAAGTGTTAGCGTTCATTATTCACGTTTAAAAGTATCCAAAATATTACAAGAAGTGTTATTTCTTATTTTATATAATAACTTTGATTCTTTAGATGTTACAAATTATCTTATTGTTATTATAATTATTATTTAAAAAAAAATAATCATTTTCATTACTATAGAATTTCCTTTTTTGTAAAATTTATTACAAACGCAGTTCATTTAAATTATTTATTTGAATTGAATATCTTTTAGTTTTTCTTAATATTACGTTCCTACCTTGTAACTTAAGTAAAAGGTACGTTTTCAACCGAATACTGTTTATAATTCTTCTGCTTCTTTATGTGATTGTCCTCGAAGAACATTGGCGATGATCTTCACTTTAACTGCATTAGATCTACGAGTAAACATTGTTTTAGTGTTGACTCACTAGCCAGGTTTTTCCAGGACAACGCTTTTAGGCTAGTTTCCCGTGGATTACAATATGCAACAGTATTTTTGTATTATTCATTACATAGGTGAAGTATTCAGAACCTCTTTTTGATTATTTGTCGCTCTCTCCTTAACATCCTGCGTCATTATATCCATTTTATAAAATAAAATTATTAAAATTATAAAATAAAAAGGATATTATATAATGATTTATTGTTAAATACTTTTATTCTGTTCTTCATTTCCTGAGATAAGTGCAATTTTTCGTTTACCTAGCAGCCCAAATATTTGCATGTTCTCCATTTACCCTAAAATTATACAAACTAAATGATTTTGCTAATAATCATCTATTGTTTCTTAATATAAAGGCTGTCCAATATCGACCTTCACCTATAATAGAAGTTTATTGGGAACAAATAATACTAGATTAATGAAATTTGGTATAGTATTTTTCACAGTAAATGGTATTGGCTTATTAACTGCAATAAACTACCCGATTTAATCTTATTGTGTAGAAAATCATCAGGTAAAAGATGCAAATGTGCTACAGGGACGAACTTAAGAAATTTGAAATTTGCATAATATAGGAGATACACCAGTAATTTATTTAAATGTTACAATTCTATTCTATATAAAGTTCAGTGTTGCTATCGCTATCCTCATCTAAATTAATTATATTTGGCGCAATTGATTTTCAAGAAAGATACGAGTTTTCAACATTTATAACATGACTAACAGAACTTTTCCAACTCTCGGTAGGAATGTCATTCATACAGCTCCTAATTAATTCTACCACACTACCACTTAAAGTCGGAGAAGTATTTTTTCCGCGCACACTCGATTTAAGTTGGTGCCACATAAGCTCTATGGGATTGAACACGCAGTAGTAGGGAGGTAGTCGTAACACTGTATGTCCCAATTCTTCTGCAATTGTATCACAAACATACGTTTTTTTAAATAAATTTACTGCAGCACCTGTAAAAGTTCTTTTTTTGTATAATTTTTCTTAAAATATATGTCATTTGCAGCCATGAAGTTTTGAATCTCCAATTTCGTATTCTTTGAGCCAGGAATTTTTTGCAATTGTTGACTATGATAGCTTGCGTTGTCCATTACTATAACGCTATTTGGCGGAATATTGGGTAACAGACAATTTTTAAACCAATTTTCAAAAAGCTCTGCTGTCGTTTCTTCGTGATAACACAAGAGTCCTTACTATTTTTGGCAGAAAGCCACACATCGTTTGGGATCCAACCATTTTCTGATCCTGCTGGTAATATTGTGATTCTCTTACCTTTATTTGATGATGCTTTTGTTTTACACATATCAGAGGAGGAATCAGATCATCCTTTGGAACGGGTGTCATGCGTGTCAAACCACGTCTCGTCGAGGTAGAGTATTGGCCGATTTTCAGACCGGTATTTTCTTATTGACGTTATATATTCAGAACGCCAGTTTATTAAACGTGTGGATTCAATTATTACTTGTTTCTTGTCAATTTTGCGATATTTAAAGCCCATTGCAGACAGAGCTCGCTAAAGAGTAGTGAGGCCACAGTTGATGAGAGTTTCCTCATTGATGAGCCGTTCTTGATTGTAGGGACACGCTGCTCATCGTACATAGTGTAGACTTTTCGCCTTATCAAATCTTTTTCCCAGTCGTCTAGAATTTTTGTGACACCGGAATCTGTACGCTTTTTTCTTGATTCCATGGAATTTTTAACAATTCGTCTAACTGAAGTAAGAAGCACTTTCGTCAAATTACTGGTTACTCTTGCTGCAGCTCCCGCGTTATGTCCTTGCTGACGTAAGGAAGTATACACATTTTTTATAATGATTTTCGCGTCACAAGATAAGTGATTCTTCTTTAACGAACCACTGGAAGAAGCACTATTACTTTTTATCCACGATCGCCATATACTGCCTATTCCGTACGTTTGGGTATAAAATCTTTGCTATTAATGTCTGTAATAACAAATAAATGTTATAAAATTATGGCACGCCGTAACACAAGTGAAGACTTCCAATGAAATACAAAGACTAAAATGAACAAGAAGTGTAAGCTGTAATCCTCTACAGTTCCTCTCTGAGAAACAAAATTACCTGAATCAGGTCCTTTTACATTTATGATGTGCATCTCGGATTTTACAACTTAAAGGTCTAATTGGTTTTATTTTAATCCTTCAGTCAATACCATTTATTGTGAAAACTACTATATACAGCGGTTTTCGGTACTTCTGAATTTAACTAAAATATTTTTAAATTTATAGCACTTCCGATTATACCGGAAATTGATACCAACTTCACTATTTTAAATGGTTCACTACTTTGTTTTTTTTTTTTTTTGGTTAGACGATTAAATTTAATGGCTAGTATATATATTAAAGGTACCAGGTACCTAAAATTTACAGGCTTTCTTGATTAACCCATTTTATTTTTGAAAAATTTGTTGAATAGACGATGGAAGAACAAATCCAAAGTTATAAAAAAAATGTACAGGGTACTATTAAGAAATTTAAAGTAAGGGGTTGTAACTAAGGGATGAATATTTTGGGGATGGTTTTTTGTACGCCATAGATCAGTTTTTGTCCCATTCGAGAATCTTTATTCGTTTAAGAGATACAGCCTGGATAAAAAAAATCATTTAATCAATGTTTGACGATTTTAAAGTCACTTAAAGGTGATCATTGATCCGATGGACAGTGAACATTCATCACAATAACCCTTTTGTTAATAACTAATTATTTAGAAATAAAAACAGGTTTATAAAAAAAATAAGCATCAATTTTTCATATTAAATATTAACAAAGAAAACTTAAACAAAGCAAAATTCAAAATTAAACTACCAATTTTATTAACTCAATCATATTTTAAATTAAACTACGTTGGCAGTAATTTTACATCATCGTTAGTATTAAAATGACGAATGCGGTATGACATTTTAAATCAACTATATTTTTCTACGTTCTCTTTTTAATCCCGACATGTAGGTAGGTACGTACGTTCTTCGGCGGATCATTGCCTCGTATCAGGATCGCATTAAGCGAGCTAAAACTCGTGATTCTGTTAAATTGGTAGTAATGTAATTGTGTATAATTATTGGTATTATTGTTTCTTACTCGTACTGGGTGGGCCCGTGGCAATGTCAAGGCTAAGGAAACTGCTACAGTAGTGATGGATGGTTCGTTAATAGGTAGAATTTTAGGTATCTCATATTTGTAATCGTTAAATAATGTGTTAACGTTATGATTATACGTAGACATCGATTTTCGTATAAATTGGCGTTATGGTATTCCATTTAAATTCTTGCGGTTACCGTTTAGGTTCTTTTTTCTAACTGAAAATTCTACGCTACTAAAACAATTACGGGTTGTTTAAAATCAATCTGATAAATGGATATAATGAATGTAGGCGACTGTCGAATGAACAAAATTTAATTATACAAGAAATATCTACTGTCTCTTATATCTACAACCATATTCTTCTAAATCTCTTCTACAGGCTTTCTGCGGTTTTCCTATAACACTTACAATACAGCCGCAGATCTGTACCCGCACCCCCGACAAAATTTAATTCCGCTGTCTGCGAAATCTTCTACGCTACGCCTAACAGACCTCGCTATCCCTCCAAAGACACTAATATGTCGCCTCGAACCATTATTTTCCCAAAAACCCAACACTTCACTCATCTCAAGACGGACAATACGACTCCCTCTAAACAACACGATACTCCAGCCCTATAGAGGATCTTTAATCCTAAATCTGGGCTCATTTATCTTTTGTCAATTCCTTTATTAGTAAAAATTCAAATCTCCACCAAAATTCTATTACATTTATCTATTTATCTATCTTCTACAGGCTGTCATTCATTTGGTATTCGGATTTCTTAAATTCCTTGCATATGCACATACCATTTCAGTTTTTTCGTATATAATATCATAAGAGAAAATTTTGAAGGCAAAATTTTCGACTGGTATGAAAGTTTGTTGCTTGGCAATTTACGCGAACAAAATTTTAACAAAATCACGAGACATCAGTCGAGCGAAAATTGCCAAAAAGCAACAAATTTGAATAAAACCAGAAAAAATTTGGCCGGGAAAAATTTTTCTCTCGAATGGTATTTGACAAGACTATTTCACGAGAAAAACAAGACAATATCAACGACACATTCTTTGAAATTCTATTTTTCGCCTGAACTTGAAGTCTTGCAATAGAAAAAAAATGTATTGCACACGACGATAAAATCGCATTATCTTCGCAATTAGCGTCTGGACTGACGTCTCTACGCTAAAAAACGATCTCGAAGATAAAGTACAATTTTATCGTTTTGTACAATAAATATCTATTGTCTACTTATTAAGTTTTTTAATGTCTTTGATTTCATGGATGTTCTCATGAGGATTTTTGCCTGATGATGGTCTGGCGAGACCGAAACTAGTTGCAACTTTTCAATCTTAAATTAAGAATTGTGGGATCGACTTTGAGTTTTTCTCTGAACCTTTGGGATTCTCCCCACCTTAGAGAATGGATGACTTCTTACAAGAATTAACGTTTGTTTTGATAATAATAATGTCGCACAATTACTGTTGTACAGGTGAAAACGTATGAGGTAGTTATTCGAATAAAATTTCCTCTCTCGTTATAACATTAGAACGTATACTCGACCCGAGATGGTTACGTACCTACGGAAAAAGTAATCTTATTTATTGGCGTAAGTCAAAAATAATTTATCGGAAGAGAAAAATGCCTACGCAGAGCTGTACGAAAATTTCCTAATCGGCTACGCGTTGCTCCGATCTCTTCGAGATTTATAGGCGAGAAAGTATTTGCAATATAGTAAATTGCGTACCTTGCAGGTAGCTTATAATGGAAACCTTAACCAACAATATGTTCAAATTTACCGACAGTGAATGAAATAACAATTTTGAACAGGTTCGGACTGCTTCGTAAAATGTAAATGGGTGCGCATCTACTAAGTATACAGCGTTATCCGTAATATTTTTAAAAAAATGCACTTTAAAATTAAAAAAAAGAAAAATATAAAAGTTGTTAGGTTAAACAGTAAAATCTGTCAATAAAAAATGAAAGAACTATTGGCCGCTATTGTCAGGTTTTGCAGTCGACAAATAAAAAATATTTGGGTTTTTGTGTATTGTATCAATTAAAGCAAATAATTCTATACACAAAAGGAAAACTACTAAAACTACATTAACATATTATGTACTACATAATACAAAACATAAAACTACATAAACATACTATACTAGGAAAAAACAGATGTTAAGCTTTTTTAAAGTAGGTGTCAATTTTTGTTTGTTTTACATTTTTTAGCTTTGATTTAAGAACCCCAGCTTCACATTTAAGTAAAATTCGAGACACATCCATAAATATTTCACCAATTGTTTTTTATAGAAAAATATGAGTATTAAAACATTTTTTATCATAATGACTGAAATACGTTCTTGCAACTTCAACCTTAAATAATTTTTAAATGAATCCGTAAAATATAAAAAACAAATGCTGTGTATTGACGTGTTTTAGCGTTTCTTACAGAAAAAATTTCCCTGGTCGCAAATCGGTCTCAATTGGGCACCCCATTATTTACTTTAAATGTATCTTCATTTATGTAGGTAATTATAATTAATCTCTATTTAGTGCGTTAAACATCGCTATGGTAATTATTTCTTCATTGTAGAGATTTATTTACAATTTATGTTTCCCTTTCTCTTCAAAATCTCGAAGACATGTTTACAGTTGATTTGTCTCATTTTTTTATGGTCATAATTTCATATTTTTCGCTAATAAAGTGTTTAATAGATTATTTTGATAAACGATCGTATTATAAAAACTCAATTGTTGCTGTTGTTGTTTCGTCGCACACTTTTTCAACTGTAGCCGTATATAGCGATCGACTTAAACTCGTAATTTATCTTTTTATCCAAACGTTTAAAGTTTACATGAATCCATAAATGTCGAAGCGTTCTATAAACAAACACGCGCTTGTTTCAATCTGCTAGCCGGGTCTCTATATCTTTGACCTTTACAAGGTAAAATTATGTTTAATTCACTTATTAAGAAATATATGCTCGTAATATTTATGCAATTTTAACGGTACACAATTAGTAAATGCTTTTGTTTTGGTTACTTATTATTTAATAATATTTTTAAATGTTTGTGTTATTCCAAGATAATTACCTAGTGTAAAATTCGTCTAAAAATATGCATATTTAAAATTAATTAAACTAAACTGAATTTATTGTTCCTATCTAAGCAGCTATCGTGCTTAAAGCAAGCTATACTCAATATTCTTTCAATTAATTTTTCATTTTCATTAATCTTTAAAAAAGGGTACCTATTGACTTTATAATCTACAACACATCTTACCTTTTCCCAACTGGGTTGAGGATTAAGGTTTAGTTTGATGTATTTCTTGGTTGCCTTAAGAAATTTTTTGGTTAATATGTTGAAACCGGTGAAATCTCCGATTAAAAAAAAATATTATAAAGGGTCTAGGACATTATAATGAATACGAAAATAAATTTAGTTTTCGCAGAAACATTAAATAGTATAATAGGGTTATTCGTAACAGCTGTAAATTTAACATCGATGTTGCTAAAATCGCAATGTTAAATCAAATTTAACAACGCGGTTAAAAATCGTATTCTGAACAATTCCATGTAAAAAAGCTAACTTCAATTATATTGTGTTGGTTAATATAAATTGCCGACTTTTTAGGTTATCGTTATATTTATTGAATGATATTTATTATTATTAGTTCTATTTTTATCATTATTATTTTAAAAATGGCTGAATTTGTAAACACATCATGCAAACAGTAAGTACTTATTTAATATAATATACAAGATGAATATATTAAACAAGTAAAAATTGTAGACAGACCAAAAAACGAAAAAGAAAAACATCTGATGAACAATATGAATTATATTTAAACGAAATGGAAAACGACTATGTATTTAGAAGTGGTGCATTTAACCCAACTTTCAGTAAAAATTACATAGAATGCCAAGAATGGGATGATATTGTTCATTTTGATTTATTTCTTGAAAATTTATAATTCTAATATCACAAACACTGATCAATACTCCTAACATCGAATGTTTTGGTAGGCGTTATTTTAACAGCGAAAATGTTACATCGATGTAAAATACAGTAAAAGCGTACAGAATAGCATTTTCATAACATCTCTCGACTTTGAAAATTTACAGCGCTGTTACCGCTAACATTTTTGTACAGAATAAGCTCATAAATTGCTAAAAATGTAGGTTCAAAGTAAACACAATCTATCACTTACTTGCTGTAAATTCAATAATATTATAAGTTATATAATTTAAAACACAAAATCACAGAATCTTCAACTTTATTGTTTAATTTATCAAACTGTCAATTTTGTCAAAACTTCTTATCGGCCAATCTGGTTAAAATTTCAAATAATTTTGCAATGTTGCCAAGATTTACTCTGTATATAATGGGGTATTTAAAAAGAAAACAGGTACACTGGATTTTATTTTTTTCAAGTTTTAAGCTTTGTTTTTTGTACTTTTGCAAGGCTAGTTTTTCAACAAACTTTATAGATCCTAAAACTGGCTGCAATAGTAATGGTATTAAGAGTTCATGGAGGCATGTAAAAACCGTAATTACACATAAATGCCAAAAAAGCTCATATCTGGAAGTTTAGCTTTGCCAAGAATCTTCTTTGAATCATACAGAAGCGGCTTTTTTAAATTAGCAGATAAACTGTACGATCCAAATAAGATTTAATCTCTGGAAATTTGTCCTTTTGATAATGGTCTTTTTTTTATTTATTTTCCGACTTATTTTTTGTTGTTGCTTGTTACGATAAAACTGAGTACCTATTGTGAGTTTTTCATTTGGTTTTTTCACTTTATTATTTTAGATCTTCAGGCTAATTCTCTATGCATATTGCTACCAGTAAGCAAGATTCAATCTCGCTAGCCCAAGGATTTGGTGCTAGTAGCAAGAATTGCTGTGATTTCTATTCTGCAAGTACATTGTTATATGTTAACAAGGTGGAATCTTTTTAAGGAATTCTTGCTTGTTAAGTAGAAAAAATTCTCTATTTGGGTATACTTTAGGACCATTATATAACAATATGCATTGTCATTTTAGCAAATCTTGCTAGCAATTGTAACAAGAAGCCGTGAAGGTTGTGTTAACGTCTAAAATTTCAACCAACTTTCGTTGGTTGTATGGCAATTTAAAAAATTTCCGAACATTTTTTCGTGGCGCCATGATATTTAAGTGGAAATTTTTGACAGCTAAAACGACATAGAGCGCTGAAACCTCAACGTACAGACCACAGCCAAATAAAAATATGTTATATTTCTCTGTTGCCAAATGGCAACAAGTTTGAACAAAATCTGTCAAATTATTTTCTAATTTATGGAACTCTCAAGTTATATTTGACAAGATTATTTTTTGATTCACAAATTTTTACAATAAAAAAGATCCATAAAACTATCATAAAATTATTGAAAAATTTAATTTAATTAATTATTACTTACAATATATTAAAATATCGTTGACACATAGTGAATATATTAACAGAATTAGCAATTTAAATTAGTACAAGGAAAAACGCAATTATTAAAAATATTTTGAGACTCATTATTTATTGAGGATTTGGAATTGCTTGTAATATTGTGTTTCCTCCTGCGTATTTTCTCTAAGATTATTTATTATATTTGAATGATGTTCTTGGTTCAATTGTAAGTATGGTTTAATCGAACTTGCAGAATTATAACCAGTGACCTTGATTAGTTCTTACTTCTGCACTTGATCTGGTAGAATGGTTAGTTATTTTTTTATTAACTGTTTCTGGACCTACTTTTTCTGCGGATTCTTTCATCCATTTTGAAATGGAATTTATTCCCACAGGAAAATTTTTATACCAAAAATCATGAGTTTGCCAAGCTGGATTTGCAGTTAGAAACAAGCGTTCGCTTTTAATATTTTCTTCACGTTTACTCATTAGTTTTTCAAAAATACGAATAGGGCAAATACGAGTATTTATGTTTAGAGTCAACCATTTACTATTAGCGCACCTTTGTGCTCCACCCTGTGCAGTTTTTGTAAAGATGGGATTGTATTAAATGCGGCCCAGTATTTAATATTTTTATGTCGGTTTCATTTTTAAATTATTGAACTAAACATTTTGCAGCTTCTCCTTCCCTCCAAGCTAGTTAGTAAGATGCAACGTGAAAAAACTTTCTTTGCAATCCACAAGGTGTATCTTCGTCCCAATAGTTAAAAATTTGCAACAATTCTGTATTAGAAAGTGCCACAGAACTTTGTTTGTGTTTTTCAGGATGTTTTTGTAAAATTTTTCTTTTTGCATCTCTGCATTCCGAGCATTTCTGAATTCTGTATTATGGAAAGGATCAAAGGACCTGTTATACTTAATTAAGTACTAATTTTGCCGTTTTATTCCACATTGTCTTTATTACTGCTTCTTGATAATCATTTCCGTCTTTTCTTTTCATGTTATAAGCCCAATCTTTTAAAATCAATGCCAGAGTAGCTGTTGTAGTAGATTGATCCAGAATATAATTTATTTCTTTGGTGAAGGTCTTAAATTGTGCGTGTGTGTGATTACTTATTAGAGTATTTTTAAAAGTAGTTTCTAAAATATTTTTTGTAATTTCTGCATCAGAAAAGGTACTATTGACTTTCACGTTGACACAATTAAGTAATTATTTTGACAAGTATCTGACAGTTGCTTGGCAAATGAAACCTACAGTAATTATTCCCGACAATAATCACAAGAGATTTATTCCCACTATAATAATGACATAATTGGTTGAAACTTACCCTTGTGACAAATAAAGAAGCATTTCATTGGTTTTAAGAAACGTCAAAAGATACTCTTACCAAATACCACGCAAGCTTAAATTATTCCTGAAAATTTATTTTAAGAAAATTATCCGTGCCCTCTAACAAATTTCCGGAAATAATAAAAGTTCAACTTTAACCATGAATAACTCTTGAAGGACAAAATTTATAAAAAAATTGTAAAAGTCTTTTTTTGTGGAGAGTTTAATTTTCTACCAAAAAGTGCAACTGTCATAACTGCGAGAAACCAAGGTAAAGAGAAAAAATTATCGGCAAAAATTACTAATTCTTATTTATTTTAAATGGGAAATGAATCGTCTTTAGGCCAAGATTTATTGCTAAAGTTAAGTATTTAATATGGTCTAATACATTTTTTTGAACAATAAACTAAAAATGTAAAGGGCGTCTTCAGAGAGTTGGAAAATTCTTTTATCTTTTTTTAGATTATCTTATTTGTAATTTCATTATTAGTTTGTTTGTAGTACATTGAAGTAATTAGAAATTCATTTGTGGTTAAATTTGAAACACAGCAATAAGTTACGTGCGTTATTGCACGTTTTATATTTTTCTCTTAAGTATTGATTTGTTCTCTCTATTCTTGTTGATTATTATAAATTTCAAAATGATTGCTTTACTTCCTAATGTTTTACATTTGATGTTTGCAGACAAACATACAGATCAAGAACACAATAAAAAAGTGTAGTTAGACAAAAATATCCTTAAAATTTATTATTTTGTTAAAGTATATAAATTTAAAATGTAGAATAAACAATACCAGTCAGATTAGTCGTTAAAAAAACCTAATTGCGTTTAAAGTTTAACTGTTTTCCTTTCTCTAACATGCTTCGATTTTGGAAACCGATGATGCCGCATTCGAAACTTTCCTAAATATTTATAATGTTATAGCATTAAACAATGCAAGCGAGCGCCTCTGGCTTGTACCTCGAAAATTTCTGGTTTGGTTCTTTTTACTGTACGTTTGTTATTTTTATTCTTGTCGGCTTTCGATCAGACTCTGTAACGAGACTGACTAAAAAGTTAAATTAAAATAAAAAAAAAATCAACGAACGAAATATCTGATGTTGTAAGGAATTTGTAGCTCCTGTTTGGTAATTATTGATTTATCGGTATCGACCTAGTTCGATTTTTAATTGTAAAGATAAAATTGATCCGATCATTATGGAAATATATGGAAGGGATCGAAAAATGGATATTTTTAGATATTGTGGGCAGTTATACTGATTTTTCAGGTAAAGTGTTCACTTTTAATACCTAACTGGTGAAAGATAAATATTCTTAAATAAAAATAAATATTTATCTCCAACCTAGTTAAGGAAAAATTACATCTATATATAAAATGTATAATTAGTCAAGTCTGTTCATATTTTGTGTTTGGAATAATTTTTCAAACAACGAGAATACTAATAGGCAAAATTCAACAATTCAACTTTCTCAATTTCTGTAATTAGCATTAATAAAAATATATTTTGATATTTTTCTGTTCCCTACACTTTTCTCTTATGTTCCTTGTCCACCTTTTTTGTATATTTTTTTCTTTTCAGTTATTGATCTGACAAAATCTGTTTCAACATCAGTTAAGTTATTAAATTTTCAGCTCTAGTTTATATTGTGTATATAATGCTCGTGCTCATGCCTCTTTGCATTATGCATCTGTATAACATAACTTGTCCTAGGATATTTTTATATACCTACTACGAGTTTACATCTTGCTTAGTTATACTTTGTAAGAAATTTTGTTTCTTTCTACCGATATCTCTTCTTCGAGTGCTGTCTTCCAGACGCTAGGATATCATCATGGTAATTCTTATTTTATTCATGGCTGTTATAAAAAGTGCTAATGAGCATTGAAACCACTACCTCTTCTTTCCATATTTCTCTTTCCCTTTATCTTTCCTCTTATTGCAAGACCCAAGTATTTTTTTATAGTTGTAATTAGTTTACACTCCTTTCCCATACCTTACCTCTATATTTGTTTTCCTCTCAGTCCACGATATTCGCCAGCCTTTTATAACGCCACATTTCAAACGATTGTATGTTCAAATGTTCTTATTCTAATCTCCAGCTTTCCATTCCATTGATTAAAATAACATAATTTCCTAGGGTTTTTATCCTCAGAGCAAAGATATTTTCTTATTATCTTGTAACGATGTTCAGCTTTCTCGATGATTGTTCTTATTTCTTTTTTTTTTAATCGTTGTTATGCGTTATTCAAGTACCCAAACATTTGTAATTCTCTACTTTTTCTAAGGGAACTCGTCCAAGTGTTGAGTATGTTATAATTTTTGTTCTGGTTTTAGTTATTCTTATATTTTTGGTT
The DNA here is from genome assembly GCA_035357415.1 of Ophraella communa. Taxonomy (NCBI): domain Eukaryota; kingdom Metazoa; phylum Arthropoda; class Insecta; order Coleoptera; family Chrysomelidae; genus Ophraella; species Ophraella communa. The sequence continues at coordinate 35,230,896 of CM068983.1, forward strand.
TTTCTAACGTTTCTTCTTCTCAATGTGCTTATCCGTTCCGGAAGTTGGCGACAAGGCAATTTGAACTTTACTGGCTTCTGCTGTAAACAGTCCTAGAGTAGATAGAACAAACCAAGCTCTAAGGTTTCTCAACCAGGAGATTCTACACCTTCAAGGTCACCTTCTACCAAAAATCTTTTCCTGAAGGATTAAATTGATTGTAGTAACCTTTATAAAGCTCTATTTTTAATGTTCTTAGTTTCCTCAGTATTTGTTCGAAATATTCCAATTTGCGTATAAGTCCACTATTTCGGTCTCTTTTTGAAGCATGTCGAGAAGTGTGCTATTGAAAACGTAATCACCCAGAAGATTCTAAGGATTTGTCTGCATAGTCACATCTCAAAGGCCTCACGTTTTTTGTGCGAGCTTCCGTCAAGGTCTAGGACTCAGCACCATACAGGAGCACTAACCAGACATAGCATGTAGACAATCTCATTTTCGTACGCATATTAAAGTCTCTGCTTCGAAAAATATTAGTGGGGGACAAAACACATCACCGCGTCATATGCTTGTGTTGTCTGAATAATAACCCTCGACTCTGATATTAATTTACTGTTTGGTGCCAGTACAAATTTATTATAAGATGTAAATCCTTCTCGTCTCTGCCGGTTGTTGTTAGGGCCTCTGTCATTTTATTACGCTGGACATTATCGCAAGCCTTTTGATAGTCTATCAGATTATCAGAACTAACATCCGTACAGCTCTGGAATTGCGAATAGAGCTTCCCTGGTGTCCAGATCTTCTCTGAATCCGAATTGTGTGTTCGATATATTTTCAAAAGTTTATATTGATTATTCTATTCTCATCCTGCATTCCAGTAATTAACATTGCATTAGAAGCTTTACCAATTAGATCTTATACAATACATTTATTTAAATATTTTTCGACGATCGTTAAAAAAAGTCCACTTTTTTTCACAGTTATTAGTTCATAAAGTACCACTTTTTTTCACGTGTTAAAAAAAGTTACTTTTTTTAACATGTTAAAAAAAGTAAAATGACAGCTTACAGTCTAGTTATAAGAAGTTTTGTCATCAATTTAGTGGTCTGTCACGATAGCGTATGAGCAAGCACAAGGTCCTACTAAGCAAGAGGTCGTCGGTTCGAATCCCGCGTCGGAACTATTTTTTTTATTTATTAAATACTTATACCTATCCAGGGATAGGTTATCAAAACTGGGAAGTATTTAAAATTATTCCTGTTAACCAAATTATAGAAAATTTCATTATAAAACACATAGAATCGGCCAATCACGTCACCTATGGAAAACCAAATAAGAGTTGACATTTTAGAAACGCTAAGTAATTTGTTTGTGATTTGACAGTTAGTATTTCGTGTACTGAGTAAAATGGAAGAAAATAATTCGAATTTCGAGGAAGAAACATATATTTGTTATATTTGTTCTCTCTGTTTATTTATCTACAAATTAATAGGCTACATTCTGTTACTAATTCTGCAACAAAACGGAAAATAAAGTAAGTATGGGACAAAATTTCTTACGATCGTCGAAAAAATATTGTATGCAACACATGCATAAAGTGCCTTTTTTTCACTCTTGGGATTGCGGCACTCACCTTCGGTTCGTGCGCGCAAATTTCCCAATCGTGAAAAAAAGTACCACTTTATGCACTTGTTGCATAAATTACTATTTTGATACAAGTTTAGAAAAGTATTACATTTCTAACCTTGCTACCCTTTAGTTTTTAAATATCAGGGCCCTAATATTTGTACCTGAAAAAGATAAGTTTAAGCAGAATTCAAAATTATACATTTGAATCGTTATTAGTACTAAAAGATTCACTTATAAAATTCCAATTGTTTTTAAACTGTGCTTGTGTCTGTAGCTGTAGATAGAATAGCGTCGGGAACTGCATCTACACTTAGAGCACAGTAAATTATAATCTTTTTCTAGTGTTTCTGATTAGGACTTCACGGATCAGGTTTCATCAGCCAAACATCAAAGTTGGAAGAACAAAGAGATATCTTGGTAAATATTCCTATTGTATAAAATGCCATATTACAGACTTTCTTAAATTTCCACGATAATTTTAAATAAACAATATAGCAAACTGCAAACTGATTGTGTACTCATGAATTTACTTTTATAAATTGTTTCACACTACGAAAATTATTTGGCTCTGACTTCTGCATTCTTCTATAGTAGTTCTTAACCTGCCTTATTGAAATTCTTCTCAGGAACAAAGACCCTACTCGCACACTTGTTGTAAGACCTATTAAGGGTTTGAAACCAAAGAATTTGGCTTAAGCATTTTTTAGGACCAGTTAGTTAGGTGTTTTTTGTATTCTATCATATTTTTTTATTACATACTTATTAGTTCTTTATTAAAATAATAAAAATAAAGTAAGTAGATTTACTTATCAAGTAAATTCGTTTTCATGGATACAGTACCTAATTTAGCAGTACACTATTTAAAAATGGAGAATCTTTAAATAGTTTTTAAAAGAAATGAGTAAAAATTATGCCATTAAGCGATTTTGACTGTAGAAAGTTTCATCTTATCTTTTAAAATAACACTCTTGATTGGAAAAAATGATGTATTTTACATTATCTTTTGATTCAGCAAGTAGATTACGTTGTTTTTTTGCATAATATTCTTAGCAGGAATTTCTTATTTTGTTTTTATCGAGAAAAAAGTAGACAATCGCCCATGTTGAAGATACAAGACACTTTTGACTTTCAAGTGATCGGTTCGGCAAAGGGTATATAAAGAAGTGACTACCAAACATTTTATAGGTAGGTAGCTGAATTTAAAAATAAGGTTAAAAAATATTAGATATCATAATAAACCTTTTATAACTAACTAAAAGAAGTAATTTTAGTTTTAGCTTAAAGTATATTTTATCTAATTTTATTGCATTATAGTCAATGTTTATTATTAAATAAAAGCATGGTTATCTACACTCATACGTAATATGTAATATGTGTTGCCTATAGTTTGGGGCAGGAAGCTGTTACAATTGTAAATTAAATTTTGTTATAAAATATGTGTTTGTTACATGAAACTATACTGCGTAAAAAGTATAGAGAATATTCTCTTAGTTTAAACATACGTGCTGTTGTGACGTCATACAGTGAATAATGGTGCATTATTCACTAGTGATTCATAGGTAACATTATACTTGAGAAAGAACACGTATAATTAACGTTATAATGGAGAGTCGTGGACAAAAAAGTATTGTAAATACTAACAATGAATAACTGAATAAGTACATGATTTTCCAAATAATGATTAAAAACATTGTTTCTTACTATTAATAAAAAGATTAAAAAAAAATAATTCATAAATATGTTTTATTGCAATACAAATTTTTTAAGGATTTTTTTAAACCATGACTTTCATCGTAGCTTTAAATTCCAATAAAAATTAATTATGTTATATGCAATGCATTCGTTTATAAAGAATTTTTAAACAATAAGAGATAAAAAAATGTTTTTACGTAGAACACATATTATTAATAATATTTAAAAAAAACTTAACCTTTTTCATTTTGAAATTCGTTAAATTTTTCGTTAACAACAAATATATTTTTCTACGACGGCTATGGAATGTGGTGCTTTTGACACATTTGACAGAACTACAAAGTAACGTATTGCTATCAACTGTTGGAAAAAATGTGCCTCACGGGTCTTTTCCCGCACCACGTACATTTAAATGGGAATTCAGCCGTGAGGTAGATTTTTTCCCACAGTTGATAGCTGCTGTTAGGAAAAAAAACACACCATTAATCTCAATACAAAATTGCAGTAATGTAACAATTAATTACAATATTAATTAAATTAGTTTTTTTTGTATTAAGTATGTGCCGTTTATTTTATAACCAATTATAATAAAATGTTATGAATTTACTTCTTTATTTTTATTATTAATATGCAGCCGTAGAAAAAGTATGGTGTGCAACACGGTGGAAAAGAGACACTTTTTCACCTCGTGTGTTTTCCACCTTGTTTCACAATATACCTACTATTTTTGTATTTTTCCAACGGCTATCGACTCTTCCACATTGACAGCAAATATCTTATTATCAATATATTTAAAATATGGCCCTTGGCCATCAAAAAACCCGTAATTTTTACTAATTTGTAATATTCTTTTCCTAAAAAGGTCCACTTTCCAAATGCTATTCAGAATCTAATAATCTCCATATTTTCCCAGACTATTGAGGAATGTTTCAAAAAAGGCACTTCATGATTAGAGTAAAATCCTTACTATTCTGTGAAAATTTTACATACTGAAATGAACTTTATTGATTATTAACGATAACTTATAATTATACCTCAGCTATGAAATGTATTGTCTAACCCTTACTATGTGAAAGTTCATCTTATTCAGAACAATAAACAACTAAAAGATTGAATTAACTTTCACAATTGACATATTATGTCAATCTGACGATGCTATTTCTATAGCGAAACGGCCGTCATTACATTTAAAGTATTTAACGAATAAATAGTGAAAGTTATTCAACCTTTTAGTTGTTTATTGTTCTGTATACCTCAACTATATATACACGTATGATATTCCGTGTCAATTTGATTCTAGGTTCCTAATTTATATTGCATTTTTTTTCAGAACAATAAACAACTAAAAGGTTGAATTAACTTTCACTATTTATTCTTTAAATGCAATGACAGCCGTTTCGCTATCGAAATAGCATTGTCAGATCGTCAATAGCATTGTCAGATCGTCAATCTGACGATGCTATTTCGATAGCGAAACGGCTGTCATTGCATTTAAAGAATAAATAGTGAAAGTTAATTCAACCTTTTAGTTGTTTATTGTTCTGAATAAGATGAACTTTCACATAGTAAGGGTTAGTACCATAAATTGCATTTTTTTTAATTCAATTTTTTGATAATTTAATTTTTACAGATAATTTTTAATTTCTTTGGTCTATTTTTATCCTTAGGTTTTTTAGGTTTTTATCCTTAGGTTTATAAACTCCAGTCCTATTAATGTTTTCTTATTCCCACTTTTCCCTTCTTCAGCTGTTACATCTCATATAATTCCTATAATTTATGAATGATTAAAAATGCTACTTTCATTACGGGTTCATCAATAATTTATATTGATTATTGTTTTCCACTTATTCAATTATCAAATTCAACTACATGAAATACCAGACCAATGACGTTTTGAATTTATTAATTAAGCCAGTAATATAAAACAGGGTGCGGTTCTATATTAAGTGATTTACTTTTAGTAATTTCTATATTATTATCGATAAAATAGACATGGTTGATATCTACTCCGAGTTCAAAATGTATCAGGAATATTAAAAAAATAGTTTTTTTGTAAGAATCTATGTCAATATAAATAAAATAATGTTTTATCGAGATTGGCCTTCGCACTAAAAGAACTTGACGTTCTGATATCTAACGTAATATCGCGACGTGTTGAAAAATCCGGCTATAATAAATCTACTACCTGTAATCGACCTGATGGATCGAAAGGATCGAACTTCAACTTCTGTTTCATCTTGCACGTTAAAACTCCAGGCTGAATTGGCGAGCATGGTCTGGACACATTCTTCACCTTATCGGCCTGATAAAAATTTATTTACGGTCAATTTTTCTTTGAGTAAAATGGTTATCTAATTAGTAACTGTAAAGAAATATATAATTAATATATAAATATAATAATATATAAATATAAATATAAATATTTATAATACTCAATAATAAATATCTTTTCTTGTGTTGTAAGCACCATTTAAAATAAACAATATTTAAAAATACCATTACAATTATTGTCAATTGTTTCTTATATTTCACAGGCTTCCTAATTTCAGTGTCCTTTGTTTTGGCGCATACCGTATTAAAAAAAGTTAATAATATGCGTTTTCCATCTATTTTCAAACTAAAGGTTAAATAAACTTCTGAGCTACAATTTAAAGTTATGCTTCCTCATATTCTGTTTCAGACGAATTGTCATCCACGGATCCGGGAGAAATTATGATGGGTTCTATACTGCTATCCATTGTACGATCATGCTCCCACATATTTTTCTCAATATCTATAACGTGATTAATACCTTTTTGCCAATGTTCAGTAGGATATTGATTTATGAAAAAGATTTTTAACAACTGACAATTTAAAAGTTGTATTATTTCGAGCAACGTTACCTTTGTCTTCGGCCCATACTAATTTAATTCTATCGGATTTAGCTCGCAATGATACGGTGGTAGGCGAAGTATTTCAATTCCTCGTTTTTTGGCTATCTCCTCAATGACATATTTTTTATAATTTTGTTTATTAATGTTAGCAAGGCCAATAATTCTGCTTTTGTCATTGTATCGTCAAAGATTAAATTCTTAGAAGTTAACCACATTGCAATTTCATCTTTCCTCCATTGAGTAGTTGGTAAACGTTTAACTAATCTAGAGTGGTAACTTGAATTGTCCATCAAAATTACTGAATTTTTTAGGTATGAATTCAATAATCTGTTCGAAATAATCTTCAAACACGTCTCCGTTCATCTCTTCGTGATAATCACAGGTCTTTTTTGATTCAAACAGAAGTAAACCCTCCTTAAGAAATCCATTTATACTACCTATATGAGTAACAATTAGTCGTCGACCCTTACCTGTTGGTTTCCTGAAACCAGTTGAATATTCTTCCAGAAATGTTTGTCGAGATGTTTTTATAGTTTTGTCGTTCCAAACTCTCCCTACAGTATACCCTTTATTAACCCACATTTCGTCTAAATAATAAATGTTCTTATTTTCTGTCCTCATTTTTTTATTTTTCTGAAGTAGTCTCATCTCCAACATACAATTTCTTCGGAATCGATAAGCATTGACTGCCAACTTTTTCATACTTAAAGTTTAACTCATGCAAAACTTTCCAGTTTGTCTCTACTTATTATGGGTAAATCGGAATCATCGGTAATGGCTTGTAAAACTTTATCCAAAGTTGGTATTTGTTTGTTAAGAAAAAAAGAATGGACCATTCTACGAATTACATTTTTTTAAAATTCATCTACATTCACTTTAGACAATTTTGGTCTTCCTGTTCTCGGTTTTGGTGATATCTCCTCTTTTAAAATTTTATGTACAGTTGATTTTGCATATCCTATTACTTTAGACGAAATTTCAACTATACTGTCAACAGTAGTGGAGGGATTCTGTTGCTTAAAATAATTGTAGACATTCAGTATAACACTCTTTTCGTTAAGTGATACATGATCCACCTTTAATTTTTTAACTGGTGTATATTCACATGTTATTTTTTTAATTCCATATTCTATTCATTCTTTCAAGAAACAACTGTGTCAGATCTCTTCACTCGCTTATAATCGACTGAACTAAAAGATTCTGATATTAATGAATGACTATTTAAAGACAATTAACCATTTTATTAATTATTGGTTTTCATGCTATACTCGTATAAAATAGCTTTCACATTTATCGGAAACCATCTTTCGCTAATCGACTATTTCTTACTAAACTATCAAAACACCATTAACTAAATACCTATTCGTTTTGACAGTTTCTTGTTATTTAAAAGGTCATTATTGTAACGACAAAAATAACCATAAATAAGGTTACTATTCATAAAAAGATTTATATAAACATAAAATGTTTTGAAAATGGTTTATTTATAAATATCTAATAAACCGAAACAAATAATGTAATTCCCTTAAAGTACGTCCGTCTATGACCAGCTGAATAATCTATTGTTATAACAATAGCAGATAAGTAAATTTTACGATAGTCCGTATGATGTGGTAAATTTTCTATCTAAATAGTAGAACCCAATGTATAAGCTAAAATATTGACGTTGTACGAAAAGCACACGTACTAAAATATGCGTAACAAATAAGTTTTTTTTTTCTGAGAATTTATTCTGCTTTATTTTTCAAACGTACTATAATAACATTTTTTGGCTGCATTGATCACCAAAAGTTCTTTCCTCTTAGGTGTAAATTTAGGCCCAATGTTGGAGTCATTAAAAATGGTAAATATCAAAATTTTAAGTGGGTACTTCATAATTAGTTTAAATAAAGTTGAAATTGTTTGCATTTAACATTCCGAGCTTTAAGTTTCGCTGCATTCCGGCCTAATTAAAGAAGTCTTCTTCGCACAAGCCGTTGAAATCTGGGGCACGATTCACGGAAAATGTACGACAAAAACAAGATATTCCCAAACAACCATTATGATTTAATATAAAAATATTTATGAAGTTAATTGAACGTAGATCCTGTTTCGTAAGTAACTTCGCAACAAATTCAAGAAACTAGTTGTGTGTATATTAACCTGCTTTAACAAAAAAAAGTACCGACTCAGAATTAGTTTGTATTCATACTGATTTCTGTTTCTCATGATTGAAAATTCATAAAAGTAAATGATTACATTGAATGTTTAGTGCGACGAAAAAGTGGTGCACATTTAAAATCACACATTTAATTAGTCAGTGATTTATAGTAGATAGTAGATGTTGACTTGTATTCCCAATAAAATTAATTGCGTTGTGAGGTGACCTTTTTTTTAAAAAATTGTTTTGGCTTTGATGTGTTGTTGCTTTATGCTGAAATTTTTGTTTTTATATGTTAAATTTATTAGCAAGTCACTGTTGCGGTTTAGAAAAAGTAAAAAAAAACAACGAGGAAATCTGCGTCTATTTAAGAACAAAAAATTGGTTTGTGAACAATGTAAATAACAATAAAAACAAACCTAGAAACATAATCCTCGGCTTTTTTGTACTTTTTCTTAAAACCATTCTACCAACCCACGTAGCTGTCACAGACAACCTCATATATGGTATTTGGTTTTTTACTCAAATTACCTACATATATGAAGTAATATGACTTTTATATAGCCATTGAGAGTAACCTACATCATCCCACGTAGTGTGTGTGTTAGTGTGGGTGATTTTTTATGTAATAAAATTATTAGTATTTGATTGAGGGTGGCACTACCGCAGCTGATGCATTTTGGCAGCACTGCATGTTTAGTTAAAAAGGTAGCGCATGGTTTACAGTTTTCAATTTATTTATTTATTTATAAGGATATCGTACCTTTTATCGCATAATTTATACTTACAAACGAAATTATCATTATTTTGTACGATTTTCTTTCTACAGGTTAATATTTTAAAAATTGAATTCAAGTCACAGACAGACATTTAAAAAAAAAAGTATTTGGTTTGATAATATAATACTCACATTAAATATAAACATTTTGTTCTCTTATTTTTTAAATTTCTCGGAGAACTCCTTAAATTTTCGTCTGTTTGTGAGATGATGGATATTTTTAAAATTAAAGCGATGATCTTCAATCCCAATGGAGGTAACGTTAACAAATAAGTACCTCATTTTTTATGAAGTAAGCTGCTTTAAAACATTTTTAAACATTCTAATTATATTTTTAATATATTTTGCTAGCAATAAACGTAATTAAAGTTGGCTTTAAGTAAATACATAAGAAATAACATTTTTTGTGAAAATTAATAATACTACAAAAAAAATTAGAACAAATACTTTTTACACTGTATTGTGTCAATGAGGGACGGTTTATCAATTACAATTAATCTGACAGATAGTGCCTATCTACTAGTTAACTTAAAAAGGTAGGTTTAAGGACATCATGCTTAATTTTATCCAGCAGTTAAACTGTCTAATAGCTATCTATTAGTTTCATCTGGCGAATAAGTCATAATACTGGCGAATAAGTCCATAATACCACAAAATTCGTGTCTCCTAACCTATATTCTGTACTTAGAGTAGTCTTTGTATTTGTTTATCTATGGTATTTGTATTACAACCAAAAAGGGAGAAAGATATGGATAAGAATATTAATTAGATGAAAACTCGCGAATCAACAGAAAAACATTATTGAAAAAAAAAAGATTGTACAACTTGGAAATCCAAAGATTCTTGGAAGCAAATCGAAAGAAGTATTAACAGTTGAAGTAGTGGCCCTTTAAGAAATTTGTTCAATAACCTATCATTTCAAAATTCGAAATAATTTATTTCTGTATCCTAAATAATGCATTGAAATTCCATGATTCCATTCTTATTGTTCATTTTTTCCCTTTCACCATATCTATATCCTTATCGCTATCCAATATGTAGTTCTCCAAAAAAAAATCATATTATTTGAATACTCACAGGTTAAAAATTTTGGATTGATCCTGTTTGTGTACAGAATTCCCATTTTTCGCTGAAAAACATGTAAAAAAGACAACCAATCAAATATATTCACCACTATTGCCAACATTCCTTACCTGTCAGTTAATTAACTACAGGATAAAATTTGGAAGAAAAACCAAACTTGATTTTTATCTGAAGGTTACTATTATCTGACGGATACTTAACTAGCGAATAAAATCTACAATAAACCGGCCCTCAGCCATAATTATAACAAATTATCAGAAACCAATAAAAAAATTACCCAATTATTATACAACTTAATTAAAAAAACTACATATTTATTTTGCTTAAAGGGCTTATTTTACATTTTTATTATCACAATCAAGGTCATAAAATGTAAGAAATGGTACTATTAATATTAAGAGTAATAAAATTTATTTCATCTTTATAGTATTAAACTAATATTCTCTAATAACTCTAATTACTAATTGCTATGTTTTATTATTTTTCAAGCTCTTTTACAATATTAAAGACAATCTAAAGCAGGTGATTTGTTTTAAACTCTTTGGTACCCAAGCCTGCAGTTTACGTTTAGACGTACTTTTATCTGATTTTTTCATACCGTTAATAAAAGTTCGCCACTTCTTATCCCGTTGGACTAAAAAATACGTCTTTTTTGTTTTTTTTACGAGAAGAATTGCAGCAAATTCTGTAGCCCGTACGACATGAATATGTGGAACTCCCTTTTATGGTATACCCACTAAAACTCCCCTTGGCCACGTTATAGGCACCTGGAACTACTAAAATTGATTTTACATCAGATTCCTTGGGCTGTCTTTAAATATCCTTTTCTATTTAAAACACGTCTCTTTCCTGCATCTCTCGTCTATCTTTCTCCTTATTTTTTAACAGTTCTTCAATAAAAACCCTATTTATCTAGATTATGACGCTCTTCTCGGAAGTTGCAACATTTTTTTACTACAATGTAAAATTCTCTAGTTCAACTTATTTATGATCCTTACTAACTTTCCTTGATACTGATAACATCTCATATTGAAATAACTGGAAAAGAACACGCCGATTGCCTTTCCAAATTAGCTGTCTTGCTTGAAATGAATCCATTAGATAATGGACGGTATTAAATATTTTCTCGATGGATATTAAGTCAGGAGAAACAGCTGGCCTCGCGATAGTTTGAATTCCGATCTCTTGCAACCAATTTCTTGTATACTGCGTAGTAGTATAGCAACAAGTGGTGTCTTTTTGTTATCGCCAACCATACGGATACAAAGTATTCACTTTTAAGAGGAGAAAACAATGTATAATGGTACAGTAAAGTGCAATATCTACTGGTTCCTTGATAATACCCAACTGAGTAGCACCACGCCTAAAATTCCCAAGCCAAACCATAAAAATATGATTTTTTTGATTTTCCAAAACTGTCGTTTTTAACTGGTTCACAAAATAAAACTCTTCTTTGAATGTATTATTAATTTGCCCAAATCGAATTCCTAAGGTACTTAAACAAAAAAAAAATCATTATATGTTTACAAAAACATTTATTTATATAAAATTTAAATTTTAAAGTAGGTAGCCTATGTGGAGTTGAAATACCTTCAAGCATCTCGATGCTGACGTATATTGCAAGAAAAAAATCATTTCTGCAATCTTGAGGCCATCTAGGTCTTTGCATGTAGGTCTTTACACTTTTTACATTCAATTAATTTTGCTAAGATCTTTTCATTTGCTTATTGGTTCCTTATGGATTGTTTTCAAGGTTTAAATTACTTTTTAGCATTATGGTCTAAAGATGAATACAGCCAAAAACGCCAAAATCTCAGTCGTCAAAGACATTACGTTTTTTCTTATGACGAAAAGTTTGTAACAAATGCAAAAATTACATATTCTACTCCATATTACCTCAAAATTTAATGGAAAGTGCCAAATTGATAAATCAGTATGAACTGTTTATTCTATAAGGGTAGAAGGAAGGAGCACATTATAACTCAAAAAATCACCGAAATAGCGCTCGTGTAGCTCATGGAAGTGATATGAATTAAGCGGTTTTAAACAGAGTGGAGTAAGCTTAAAAATTATACTGTAACAAACCGGAAGAATTTCTTTTTTTTTTTAATTTCGTTTCACACTATAACAATTCATGGCTCTGTTTTTAAAATCCTTACTTTTGCTACTATAGCGCCCCTTAATTTATTCAGGTGTTCAGATGGTTTTTCTACCTGCCATACTTTTTAATTCATAGTTTTTAAGAGTACCTACCTCTTTAAATAATTTTATTTCAAAGGGATATTTTCTGTTTTAAAGAACTTCTTAAAATGGCGGTTAATTTATTTGATATATTCTTATTATTTTTTCTCTGTCGTGAGGTTTTTGAAAGCTTTTAGGTACAGTAGTATCCATCAAAGATTTGAGAGAAAGTCTCTAAGAAAATACTCTTCAACTAAAAGTATTACTTTTCTTAGCCGAAACAATTTATTGCAACATTTAATTCCACGTTTAATCTTGATTTTTATTGTCGGTGAAAAAAGTCGATGAAAATTTATCGGTACCCGGTATCGCTAAATCCAGTAGCGAGCTTTCTAAAATTCCAATCGGATTTCTTCGATTCACAATTGTTATTAACAAACAATCCATCTTATCGTCGGCGTCGGTCAGATTGCGGTCTCTTAAATGTGTACGCACAAGAAAAGAAAAGGAAATAAATGAGGCCCCGCACGGGTCCCCCTATTACTTTAAATTTAATCATTTTTCAATGCTAGATCTCGTTAGCCGCGCAATTACAGCCTACTAGAACCGAGACCTTCACGAAATCTCATTGGTCAGGTAAGAGTCGGATGTGGGAGGCTCGAAATTTCATCTGCGTTGGAGTTCGCTCATATAGTAGGTCAATGTCCCTTCTTGTCCGGCGACTGTCTAATTTTCGTATTTATCTTTGGGGATAGACATAGATTTTGTTAAGGATAAGTTTTTGGTTGTAATTTTGTCTTACTTAAACATTTGCATAACGAAATTAAAGTCTTATATTCGAATGTACTTCCGATTTAAATTTCTTTTTTGTAATAAATCATGCATTATCATCGAAACCTCTCAATAGTTGCTTATGCAAGAAAAAACATCGTGCCTGTTTCAATCCTTAGCGCTCGTAATCAATAAGAAAAATTGAATGCATTTAACATAAAACGTACAATGATTTTGTAGAATTGACAAGCGATTAATAATGACTGACGATAGAAACTTGTTTTTATATACATTAACATTTAATCAATAATTTATATACTATTTTTTACCTAAATGCAGGTAATAGTATTTTTGTCCGATTCTAGTGCCACTACCATTTCCTTGGTATGAAACTTTATGGTTAGTTAAAATTTGTAATACAGAAGACTATTTTATTTTATTTTATTTTATTGTAAAAATTATAAATAGGCCATATTTTTAGTCAGGCCATTTCAATTTGTCTTTGTTTAATTTGAGCAATCTCGTTCGCATAAATATCTGGAGCAGTTTATCATCAAGCATACTAAAGTTGTTGTTTCGTCGCAAATTATGAAACATACTATAGAAATTTAAAAATTTCATATGCTTGTTAAATATTCTAGAAAACTAGATTTACCTGAAAAACTTATAAGCCTCAATAAAATGACAATGGAGGTATCGAAAGCAACAGTACTTACAAATGAAGGACAAGATTACATTAGATTAGACTGTTTTAGGTCGTACACGCTAGTTAGACTTCTCTGTATTTCTACCTACAAAGATCTTTTGTCTTATTCTGCCAAAAAAACTCTTGAACGCCAATACTTCTAGAGAAGTTGAGCAGCTTTCTAGAGGGCATATTTCTAATTTAATAGGGAGTCCGAGCAACTACTATGGGAATTTAAGCCGTTAACAGAGCAATGTTACGTATTGCGCAGAAAAGTTTTTACTTTCCGATTTGCCCCTTGTTTTGAGGCAGTACCTCAAAGGGCAGTGCCGACAAGGTACAAACCTCTCAGCTTTTCGCAGTCCTGATTCATCCAATGAGATTTTTGTCGATCCTCATCCGGCTTTTTGTGAGACAAAGGGACTCCTGATCAAGGAAAGGTTTATTAACCCCTTCTTCTGCAAGCCTGTCAGCTTCCTCATTACCTACTATTCCTCTGTGACCTGGCACCCACATCGAGGTGACCTTTTTTTTCTTGGTGGTTTACAGCTGCGTGGCTGTATAGATGTTTGTTCTTCGAGTGTCTCTACGGAGACACTCCTGGACAATAACATCTATAGCGTGTATCTGCTTGTGAAAGATAGGAGGGGCTAACTAAGGAAATAGATGTAAAGAACGTAGGAAGACAAAGGGAATGGTTTATCAGCGACTTTATTTAACTTATCAATTGAAGAAATAATCAGATCATGCGAAATAAAAGGTATTATAATGGAAAAGATCGTTCAAGTAATTGCATATGCAGATGACATCACTGCAATAGCGCGAAACAGAAGAATATTAGAAGAAACGATACAGAAGCAGCTCAGAAAAAAGGGTTGATGATAAACCAAAGTAAATCAAACTATATGAAAATAAGCAGAGACGCAGAAAGAAATATAGACGAAATTATCAAAATGGGGAACTGTATAAAAGGGGAAAAGGAAAAAAAATTAAATATTTCGTAACCGCGATGCCGATGGTGCAGTACTAATTGCTGATATCGAGGATGACCTACAAAGGCAGCTCCACACTTTCAATATCACAGCAAATAAACTTAATATGAGAATAGCAGTAGAAAAAACTAAATGTTTAGTGATAAGTAAAGTAAAGAGCCGCGTAGATGCAAGTTAGAAAAAGACGGCAAAATTGTAGATCAAGTAATGAAATTCAATTACTTAGAAGTGAAGATCACTAGTGACAGGAACATAAGAACAACATAAGAAGTCCGCCGAAAAGGTAAAACAGTCAACAACAACTGAATCAGAATAAGAGGTGGACAAACAGTAGTAATCCTAGTCGCTTGAAGAAGAAGAAAATAAATAATAAAAATGATAGAAACCAGGAAGTAAAGATTACGATACGAGCTGGATATATGGCATATTACAAGCATCAAGCAATAATGAAAATTACAAGATAAGTAAGACTATATAAAACGACTACTAAAAAGATGAGGAAAGATTAAAAAAATTTTGAAAGAAAAATAATAAGGAAGATTTTTGGAGGAAAAAAACTTAGTGAGAACGAGTACAGGAGATTAAACAGTAAAGAAATTGAAAAAAGAATTAGATGGTACTACCTCATAAACAGAATTAAATAGAATTTTAAAAACATAGCGGAATCCGGGAATAAAAGCAAAAGAAACACCCAAGTTGAGATAAGAAGAACAAGTAATTGAAGACCTAAAGAAAATGAATGTAACGAAATGAAGAACAAAAAAGAAGGAAGAGAAATAGCAGAAACAGAAAATTGACACAATAATCTGTAAATAACGAAAGAAGCATGAAGTGACGTGGAATGACGAATCACTGCCCCTTAATTAGTCATGAGAGCCCGATTGGGTGGCTACAGTTTCGATAAGAACGTACAAATTTTGAAAGGAATCCAAACTATATGTCTCGGGTAAAGATTTTGGTAAAATTATCTACATTTACTCCAGAAATTTCCTCGACTTTAACAATTTTTTTCCATTTAACTATTACTTTTCTTAACCACATCCTGTGTGACTTTGGCTCTCTCTACTAAAAGCACATCCTGTGTGACTCCACTCAAGGATCTGCTATAAATTAATAGTGTAGCTTAGAAGGAAGCATAATGGATATGGAGCTTGACTTTGTCGTCCTTAATTTAAAGATGCCTTATCTGTTAGAAATTTGTTTTTACTTGTTTGGTTTATGGTTAAAAATAATAAAATCCAAAATTCTGTATTATGTAGATATTATTAAAAAACGTAACAGAAAAACTTCAGTAGTTGTAATGATATATATCGGTACAACTCCACTTTTCACGATTCTTGGCATCTTCTTTAATAATTCCTTCCATAATTTTTTTCTGCAAACAGTATTTTCTCAAGATATGACCCAATTTTCTTTTGCCTTAATTAGAACTCTCTTCTTGTCACCCTCCGAAATGACTAGCAACATGCAGCACACTTTTAATGGAAATTTTTTTGCTATAATGTTTACTCGTAATTCTACCCCCTGTTTCCTTGTAAAGTTCCCAGTCTATGAATAATTATTCTTTCTGCGAACATTCCCATACATCCCATTGCTTTCTTTTACCTTTTCTAAAACAAAACTACCCTGTTTGCTCCAATTCTTTTGGTCAGTATCATGGTTATAATTTTTATTATACGATTTATAAAAGGAATAGTTTTAAAATCTTTACATTGTATCACATCGGATCGAAGTTTCTTTTCAGCTAATCCACTTTATGAGTTCTGCCAAGATGAGTCGCTGAGGCCCAAATATGAAGAATACCTAATTCATGCATTTTAGCCATCGTTTTACGGTGCATTGTTTTTTCTTTTTTAAATGAGTCCTTTTCTAGACAATTTAGAAATTCAAACGATCTAACAAACCGATGTAATAGTCGATTTTGATTGTTTTCGATGTCCCAAATAGTCAATGAATATCGAGAGGTTCGGGCGAAAACCCGATAACTGACAAAATCAATGTTTCGAGATAATCGCAATTAAAGATTTTCGTAACTTTGAGGAAGATTTAAGACCATCATAGTATGTTTTATCAAACCTTTTTTATATCCAAACGGTAGAGAATTTAATACTTAGTTACAATATTTTATTCTCAATTTTATTTATAAAAACGTTTTTACAAAAAAAAATAAAACGTGATATTAATAAGTACAAAAATTTGATTTTATTGGTTTTTATTTTTCATTTCAAAAATAAAAATAATTGCATATTATTCAAGCAAACAAAAAACTATTTTGATTTTTTTTTTCTATAAATTTAGGAGGTAATGTCATCTTCTTCCGATTCTTCTCCCATCATTACGTCTGGAATTCGGTCTACGATATTAGCGGTTTTTAAATTTGATATCCGAGCATGCAACTCTTCTGGAAAAATATTTTCTTTGCACATCTTTATCAAGTCCTTTTTCTTCGCTTCACTTATTGGAAGTGTACTTTTATACAACTTTGGTAAATTACTTGGAGTCGCGAAGACTTGGTTTGCAATTAGTTTTTGCCTTTTAGAGCGTAAGCCAATATCTTCTGATATTTTTCAACACTTAAATTCTTCTGAGAGGTCATAGTTGAAAAAAATTTGTCTTTTCTCACCTTTAATATATTTTAGTCTCTTGATTTTTAACCACTGCACTGTATTACCTGTTCTGTTTTGAATTATGTTTGCTGCAAGTGACTTTAGATCCAAAAATTCGTTGTATTTTATTTCTTTTACCTTGTATGGGCCTATAGAATGTTTTACATTGTCTAGTGTCTTCACTTTCTGTTTTCTTGCCGTTTGAAATATATTTTTCCAGTCATTCATACAAGTTACATCCACGTGTTTACTTGCAGATTCTATTGTCGAGTGCATAGAATCCGCTTCCATATAAGTATGTCCTGTTTCTAAGAACTTTTGTTCTATAATTTCTAAGTGGTCGATATTTTGTACAATCCACAACAGCAAAGCAGCAATAAATTGATTACGGTTTTGACCGCCACAAGTATCCGAAAAAATAGTTACATGCTTAACGTCAGGTCTTAAGCATTCACTTAAATAGTAATACATACAGGTCCCGATTTCAGAACTACCTTTTTTGCCATTGATTTCATTCCAGCACAAGCAATACGCGTTATTTGGTAGGGGTGATTCCCAAATGGTAAGATTGTATACTACTAATTTTCTACGATAGTATAATTGCCCAACAGGACCTTTGGGTATTTGTAAAATTGCTTGTAAATGTTGTTGTAAATGTTGCTTGTTAATATGGTTTTAAAACAATACTTTAGGAATTTCTTTTAGAAGGAAATCAGTTAAGTTGTTTTAGTTTATTATTTCTCAATTTATTATGAATTTCAATTTCCGATAAAATTAATTATCTGTTTTTAACTCAGAAATATTTCAAATAAAATGAGTAACTTGGTCGAGGAAAAAGAAAATAAATGATTCTACCGGAATTTAATTTTATAAATATGTTTACACCAATGTATTTTTAATGTTATAGTTATATACTGGTTCGGTGTTATTTGGAAAAGGTAGTTAACGGATTTTACCATGTTTAATTTTCGTCAATTATCGTGCTTAAAAATGTTAATACCAAATAACAATATTTACCATTTGTAGGAGATGTGCTTTTAATACAGTAGAAATAAAAAAACCGTTTTTCATAATTTTGGCATTTATCGGGTTTTCGCTCGAACCCCTCGATATAATCTCATGCGCATCCCATAATACAGAGGTCATTACTTTTCCAGTCGATGTTTGAACGCTAGGGGTTTCACCCTTTGCAGTCCATTCACATTGTCGATATGACTCCGAATGGAATCCACGTTTCATCTATATTGATGTACGTGTAAACAAGTCCAAACAAAGCGTTGAACTGAAAATAGCTTTTTCATACCCAAACGTTTGCGTAACAAGGTGCAAACACTACATTTTGATAACTTCAAAGTCTCTGGCAACTCTTCCAATTTCACTTTGCGATTGTCCATGGTGATTTTCAGGGGTTTTCCAATGTTTTCCGGAATTACTGTCTCATTTGGACGTTCAGAGCGTTCAGTATTATCGTTGCTCGAATGGCCTCATTTGAAATCAGTATACCAGTCAATAATGGTTTGATTTGTTATTTATTTACCGGGAAAAAATGTGCCATAATGCATTTTTTGCAAATATCAACAGTAGCGTCTCTCAAACTTCATGAAATTTTGATAGCTTTCCCAAAAAGTCTGTCTTTTTAATCTGTCTTGAAGATTTTTTATTGAAGGTGGCATCTATATATAAGATCGATGTGATACAACAACCTAAATATTATTTTTGGTTCCTTAAATGCTTAATTAATATTTATAGTTATTTTATAACGGATCAATCCCCAATATTGGAATGTAGGTCATCAAAATCGACGTCTTTTTACCCATCATTTATAACACTTCTCCCACATAATACCTTAATGATTCTAGTTGTATGCAAGATAAATGAGAATAAATTTGAAAATTACTATATCTAAGTGAAGCTAATTGATACTAATTCAATCTGAATCTGGCTTATGTTAAATTTTAGATTCAATCTACTGATAAATTTTTTAGTAGTAACGTCAGTTATGGTTAGACGCGTGGCTAAACTTTCGTTTGCTTTATCAAAACACTGGTTTAGTTCAGACGCCAAGTTATCGATATCGGAACTTGTTCTATTTAATCTACATCAATTTTAAATCGATAACAGCCATCAGTTTAATGTTCGTGATTGGTAAGATGATCAGATTGCTTAGATATTTTATCACTTATGTATGCCGACATTTTGATTGAAAATGCAGGATTTTCACCGATAATTTCAAGTTTAAATTTTTCAGAAATCTGCTTTAGTAATAGAAGGAAGTAAATATACTGGGTGTCTCAGATTAACTATTACTAATTTTCGGAAAGGGTATTTTAATAATTACACGTGGTCACATTTCTTAGCATGAATAAGTAGACTTAACTTTGAAAATACGAAAATTATATGTTTTGAAATTTAAACGTTACTTACGTTTTGTTGCTGAATTAATTTGATCATTGACATAATGATATTTAAAGAGATATTTTTAATTATTGTAACGGTATATTGGTTTTATCTTATGAGTAAATGAGAGTTAGTTCAAAATTACAGATAACCATTAAAACAAGATATTTTAATAGTTACTAAATATATAATTTGAATAGCGAAAACAAATCCCTTTCATTTCTATTTTTGAGATTGTTTTTTAATTCCCTATGTATTTATTTTAGTAGTTTTTATTCATTTTGCAACCATATTAAACAAATTAAAAACTCAAATTACCATCAAAACAAGAGAATAATTTAATATTTATATATTTTGGCAGTAAAAGTCGATTAATTTATAAATATTAAGGTTCTTTTTTTTTAAATTAAATATGCTAAAATCTAACTATCAATAAAATTAACAAAACTTAACAGATTGTTAGCTAACATAGGTTTAACAAGCCTTTATGCAACCGGCCCCTAAAATGTTCTAGATTATTGATAATTTTTTTATAAAAATCAGAGGGTTCACCGGATTGTGCATATTTACCCGTTACTTTTATTAATCAGGTTTCAAGTGCTAGTTAAGACTTATTTTTGATATAAAGAATTATGACAAGTGAAATAATTTTTTATGTCCCGTCTTCTTTCTTAAGAAGAGATTAGTATGAGTCGTAATAAACAGTACCGACTTCCAAAACTTTTAATAAAGTATTTGCATCTTTAATGATCGCCGTTTCATAAATGTAATCCTATCGACACATAAATTAAAATATTGACAGCACGGTGTTTCGAATCTTAGTGAAGTGTGGTAATTTGCGGTATATCGTATTATGAATTACTGAAAAAAAAGAACGAAGAAAGTTGGTATTAACGTTAATAAGACAGCCAGAAAATTTATGACACTTGCTAAAGACTATTATTTTTAGTATAGGTACTGTATTCTTTCTGTAAAAATTTCGCGGTCTCATTCATCTGCTATCGCCAACAGTAAATTAGTATAATCAAACCACAAACGCCGCCTCATCCATCCTATTCACAAAACCCCTAATGACTTTTTGTTCTCGCAAAAAATCTCAATAACGATCAAATCAATTGAAGATGACAACCTAAAAGCGGCATTTTTTTAACCACCTGCCGAAATATAATTTCTTTAGAAAAAAAATTAAAAACTCGCTGAACTAATTACCACTAGTTATACTGTGACCTATTAGATCTATTCTGTCCCCCTTATTTGCTATAGGTCTGTTGTTTTCTTAGACTTATAGCAGCTCTTCTAGTCCCATTTTCTGGAGAAGGTTTAGGGCGTCGTCGGGCTTCAAATCAGGTATATCCTCTTCTTCTATTTAGTGTGCTCTTAGGTATCTGGCCCTAGAATTATTCAAGGCTGGGCATTCCGAGAATATTTGTATTGAGGTTTCGTCTTTCTTATAGAATCTGCACGTTGCTTCATTTTCTATCTCTAGTTTTTTCATGTGACTTCTTAACAGGTATTATTCCCGTTAAGATTCGGAGACTTTTTTACTTAGGTTAAGGCAGTCATAGTTTTACAGAAGTAGTTTAGCTTATCTCAGTTCTTCCAGCTGATTTTAGTACTTTGAGTTATCCTTCTCCACTTCTTTTCTTAATTTTCTTAGGATTGTTCTACTCCTATATGTCCTAGGACCCATTGGAGGGTGACAGTGTCCTGTCCTAGTTCATTTAGCTTGCCTAGGTATTCCCAATTCATCTTTGAGCTGATTATATGTGAGTTCAGCGCTTTAATGGCTGCTGGACTATCCGACATGATCACAATCTCTTGTCTGCAGTAGTTTCTTTCAATATTGAATTCCTCACATCTTTCTATGGCGTGGATTTCTGCTTGAAAGATGCTTGGGTATGTGCACAAGCTTTCTGAGTATTTGGTTCTCAGTCCAAATACTCCTATTCCATTTCCTTTTTCTAGCTTTATGGCATTTTGGTTTAAATTCAGTATGGTGTCTTCATCCCATTCAGATTTATTACTTGACTTTGTGATAAATTTTCTCAGTTGAATTTCTTCGGCATATCATCTTGGGGCATTTCGCAGGTTTGATTAAGTTGAAGTGCTCGAGGTCTTGAAATCACTTCCATTGCAGCAGTGGGGCATGCTCCAGTGATACATGCCCAGGCTAGTCTCTGAATCTTTGAGTGGTTCTTCCTCGTGGTATTCAGATTAGCTGACACAGCCCCATTAATTAAGAGTCTCACTATTGCTGTGCACATCCATTGGAGAATACTTGTGTTACATCCCCAGTTTTTCCCCGCAATGTTTCTACACACCATCAGGGACTTGGTGGCTTTGTGTATTACTTCGTTTTCGTGTTTCTTCCAGAGTAACCTGCTATCTAGGATAAGCTCTAAATATTTAACCTCTGTTTTCCACTCGACGATATTCTGCCTTATTTTTGTGGTTTTTAAATAAGGTTCCTTTTTTCTTGTGAAGGTTACCTTTATATAACAACAAAAAGGTGCGATGAAAATAGACTTTTATTAAATCATCTTCAATAAATAATCCATAACGATATATCTAGGACAAGAATTACATATATACACTGGTGTATGTACATGTATAAACTGGTTTAAGGTCCACTCTAAGAGCAAGCTCGTCAATTCTATCCGCAAACTTCTCTGAAAAATATGAGCTACATCCAAACAACTCAATTATGACTGCAGGAATATTGGCCATTCGAGGGCATTAAATATATTTTGAAAAACAGCCTTTATTTCTTAGCAATTATCACAGATTCCTTCCTAAACTCTATCCAAGGTCTCTTTACGAACTATTCGATTTTTATTCAACTGCAAAACCTATTATATATTTCCAAAATAAGAAATCGTAATATCAAATTTATGAGGGTCATAGAAATAATGAGAAAATTAAATGGCCGATCAACTGACCAAATAGGCAAGTATGAATGGCATTTCTTTCTTCCAGAATGTATAGTTATATTCAAAGCTAATGGTCAAAGCATAATGGTAAAAATAAATTAAAACAATTTATTTGATTCCTTCCACTTCATTGACCTAACATCAATGAAAAACATTATTCAATAATGACTAGCCATAGGTCACTAGTACATTTCTTACTCTTACCTCTTTGGAAATGAACCTCTTTCTAATTACCCCTTCTGCAAATCCCCCATCTTAACCAAACATATAATAGCACACTGCAGTGATCTTCAACAAATAAAAAATAAGATCTTTAAAACTAATTCCTCTATCGACATCATGTCCTTTACCACTGAATTAGAGAAATAGGACTATACCATAAAATATAAACTGATTAAAAATTTAAAATACAAATAATTTTGAGTGTTGAATTTCCCCGATGTCGATGCATCCCAACCTCCATAAAATTTTCTTCCTAAATATAATATATACTCCAGAAAAATTAACGCATCACTCACTATTTTATAAATATTTAAAATTTTTGTCTTTTTTAAAAAAAATATTGTTATAAATAAGTGAAACTCCATTATACCTCACATTTTCAACATTTATTGTAAACCATTTTAATAAACAAACTCATAGAAATATCAAATAATTGTGGGTAAAACAGTTGTGCAAATAATGAATTTTATTTGAACTATAACCAGCCAATGAAATTCTAATAAAGTATGTTGGAGCCTTCAACTAAAGCTTTCATTCGTCTTCTAAACTAGTTCTGTATGTATTGTTGTAGCATGCATCCATAAGTCAACAATAACATTTTAAAGGTCAGCTGAGGTTCTTATTGTTGTCAAGTTTTTTTTTAACTCAGAGTTAGAGCATTCGTATAAAGTTATCACCCAACCTAAACACCAAATGTTTCAGTTTAACAAAGATTACCGTGATACCGTTTACCGCTGGTGCTCTCACAGCTGTGGCGAATACTTTTTCGAGGTGGCAAATCTATCTCTATCCCTTCAAAAATAGAACAATTAGGGGTTATTGTGTTAAAAACTCTCTACGCAGTAGCGTCAACCGCGAGATCATCACCTTGTTGTGTCCTAGACTCCCGTAGATTTCCCTGACTTGGCACCTTTGGATTTCCTGAAAGCGTACATGGGTCGACGCTAGGTGGCGCTTTTGTCACGGGAATTAAAATAAAATAACAAAGTAACCTTACTTTAGACACTTGGAAATAAAGGCATTGAAGGAGACGAAAAAGCGAATCTTCTAGCCAGGAAAAGTGCTGAACAATATCGAAATGAATAGATCGGATGAGACGTTCTTGCTGGTTCGACCTAGAGGGAGTAAGACATTTAAAGGCATTCAAAAGGTAGCTTTTTAAAAAGAGACTTTCAGAGTTGCTGAATATGAGCAGGCAGGACCTTCAAATTATCATAGGACTACTGGCAGAGAGTGCGGACTGCAGATTCTGTCAGGCTGAGGATGAAATGGCGGAGTATATCTTGTGTAACTGACGAGATCTTGAGAGACTAAGGATCAATAGATTTGATCTGCATTAGTTCGAGCCCAAGGATTTTATGGAAGTCTCGCCCAACCTAACCTAACCTTACATAACCTAACCTAACCTAACCTAACCTAACCTAACCTAACCTAACCTAACCTAACCTAACCTAACCTATCCTAACCTAACCTAACATAGGTGGAAACAAGTTTTTGACAGTTTTTTACATCGACAAAAATGGTGACTATATAGAATAATTTTTTTATTTTAATACATTTTTTTTTACTACTATTACAACCCCCTCCTATTTTGTAACAGTTTTGTATGACTGAAAGTAGGTGTTACAAAATGGGGGCGTTTTTTTAACAGTTTTGAATTTATAAAATCGGCTTTCAAAGTATAAAGTGAGCCTTGAAATTAACTGTCAAAAGTTTCACAAGAAAATTATTCAAAAATACAGAAAAACTGGTGATGACTCAAGAATCGATTTTGACTAATGTAGTAGAATTGGGCAGTGTATTCGAAAAGTCTGGGTCGTTTGTATAGTTGCCAGAATATAACTATTAATATAAATGTAAATAAATAAAAATTGTAAAGTACTCAGATGTCAGACATTCAGTAGCAGAAAAAGTATAGTACAAAACTCGTGTTGTAATGATACCTTTTACGGCCGAGTGGTACGAGCGTAGCGAGTTCATAATTGACACGACATTACAACACTTGTTATGTAATTTACTATTTTTGAAGCCTGCATAAATTGCGTTCACTTATTTTCTAGAAAGGCGTCGTAATATCACTAGTTAAATATTTAGTTATTGATGACAAAAAAGAGTTGATGAATATGTAACTAAAAAAGCGAAAGTAAAAAATGATAAGATTATGAAATGGCCCCTCTTCTATTCTTTTCTACATCACAAGATAGAGTAGGTACTTATTTTCTCTTATCATTCATTGATGCTATTGTCGGCGTGTTCATTTCCCTGAAATCTGAAATGTGAGTATATCTGAATGTTAAATCTTGTAAGAATGACGTGTGTTTTTAACAAATATAATAAACTAAAAAAAAAACCGGTTACAAGGAGAACCGTATTGTGGGCAGCAATTTTTTATTCAATGTAGATTTGCATTAGTTTGTAAGAAACGCAAAAATTTTAATTTATAAAAGTGTCAGTATTAACACTTTCTTTATAACTGAGCATCTTTTTGCATAAAAATGTTTAGTATCAATATTGGCTTTGTCACATACATATTTCTAGATAGGTTCTTTAGTTTTTCAGTTTTTTTGTAAATGTTATAGATTCAATCTTGGACTTTAATGTAGCAGCTTAAAGTATTTAATAAGTATTTACCGAAAACCGTTTACACTACGGTATTAGTTTCGCCAACGGTTCCAGATTCAACATTTTAGTAATAAGTATTTGTTAAAAAATGGTATGATTATATACAAAAAGTGAATATTTCTTATGTTTTCGACAATGTTATATTGGATTTCTTGTAATGAGAAGATGTAAATACACAATGCCAAAAGTAGACATATTACACCTATCCAATAATAGATATTTACGTTACTAGTTCGGTAAGTACATTTTTACAGTACGAGTGAGATGGAATTCGAGTACTGTGTGACGTACATCATTTTATTTCATACTATACCCTAAACACAAAAGAACAATGAAAAAATAAAATATTAATATATTTATCGGCTTTTGCTATTCTTAATAATCTATATTTTCGGTTTCATGTGTTTTAAGCTAGTTTCTTTATAATAACAATATAAATATTATTACCCAGTTTTTTTTTTATTTTTAGTGAGCAAAACAGGATTACGTTTTTTGTTCTAATGCGTTTAATATTTATATAATCGTCTTATCCATGAATTTTCAAATACGGAATGTTTAAAATGTGTAAAAAGCAGCAAATCAAAAAAGAATACTCTATAGGGATCATATTTTATATCCCAAACTGGTGCCGTATAATCTTCATTTTATATGTTCATTTTTTACATTTCTTTATTGTTTTTTGTAAATAATAGTATCAAATATGATAAGAGTATTATAACATTTAATAATTTTGTACAAACTTTTTACTTAATTAATGTTTTATAAAAAAAGATTTTAAATTATGGAAGTCCCCAAGGGACACGTTAGGGTAAGTATTTAGTTTTTAATGGTACACGCTCAAACATATACTTTTAATACAATTTTGTATTTAGTGACGTAGAATATTTTATAAATAATAAATTTTCAGATGAAATTAATATCGAAGCAGCTGTCATTGAACTAAAAAGTTAATATTTTAAATAAACTTTGAAAGTTTTTTTATAAAATTATTTGTTTAGATGGACTTCCACAAAGTAAGGGTCAGTGCAATAAATTAAATATACATTTGTTGCTTTTTTGTGTATTTTAAATTTATAAAATATGGTAACTTTAGACAATGATTAGCTGATATTTGTTTTTCTATTTACTAGTTTGAACGTAGAGGTACTTAATCAATTGATTAACTAATTATACTTCTAATGTGCTGTAAATAACGCGTAGTGAAACACCGTTAGTCCGGCACTCAAGCCGATTTTATTCAAGAAGATAATAATAGTTATTTAAAAAAAGTTAATTTTACGTCACTAATAATAATAATTTCGAACGAACTTTGTTAATTATTAATTCACTATTGAATTAAGTAAAAATATTTATTAACTGTTAGTTGCGAAATGAAATTTTGTAATTAACTTTTTATCATCTAGTCCCATTAGTATAAGTTAATGTTCGAAATGATTGAAATTGTATTCGAAGATTTTAATTATCATCTACAACTACGTTTACGGCTGATTAGATAAATTTTATATAAAAATTAATAATTTTTTTATAAGAAAATTGTTTTTAATAGGGCTGCAATATGATTAGGGAATTTTATTGCATTCTTTATATTATTTTTTATGTTAATTTTAAACGTAAAAACCGTTAACGATTCATTTACTTTTGGTAATCAAATTGGATACAGAAACGATAATTCGATCAGATTTTAAAGAACCGATTTAAGTGGACGGTTTATGCAAGATATCAACCGCAAATATTTTTAAAATGTTGGGACTTGGATTTGTTTCACTTGAATTTCCTTTTCATATCGAATAAGATTAATTAATAGTGCCTTGAATGATCTTGCTTTAGTAATACAAGAGTTTAAAAAATTGACTTACGTTTAAACTTCTCCAAATGCGAGTTATATTTTTGTCAAATATCTTCTTCAGATTTGCATAAACAAGCCATTACAGATTTTAGAAAATTAGGATGAAGAAGTTTTCTTGGGTCACCTTTGTTGGATATTAACATGCCGAATTTTATTGAACATCTCTTCTTCTTCTTGCCGTTTCCAATAAGGAATCCGGAGCCTGGTTAGAAGCTTTACCTTCATTTCAACTTGGGACTTTACTATATAAACAAAGTCTCCAAATAACTATAGCTCTCAGACTGCGCTCTTTCATCTGCCAACCTCACAGATGCGTTTATGGCTCTGAAGTCGATAGTTTTGGTCACCATGGTTTGTCATGTGTCAAAAGCGCAGGGATAATTTATCGCCATAGTTGTCTTAATGATACAGTCAAGGGAGCCTTTAATTTTGGTTTTGCTTCTAATAGTGCAGAAAACATAACAAGTGAGTGACACACATATTTTCTGTGCTTTCGCTGTTGAAACTCTTGGTCTCTGGAGTGATGACGCCAAAAGACTTCTAAATGAATTAGGTCGGTTGCTTATTCACAGCACTGGTACACCCAAAGCCAAGTCATTTCTCCAGCAAAGAATTAGCATTGTCATTGGCTTGGAAGAAGTTTTTTATTATTCTGATTTTTTTTTAAATATGCTTTTTTAAATATCTATGCCTTTATTTATTAAAAAGCTTTGCCATTATTCTACTAATTGCATAATACATAGGAACTAGCCTTGAGAAATGTTAATAATTTATTTATATTGATTTTAATCTTTAATAAAATAAGTTTTTATGGTTTCGCCATTGTTATAAAACGTACTTTTTTGAAGCTCTTGCTGATTATCAAAATTTTTCACCATTTTCCACCTTATCCATTAAAGTGATTTAGTATTTATTTTGTCTTGATATTCCAATTATTCTTCAGTAGATTATTTAAACCAATTTTAAATAATATTTCTTGTATTGAATGTCCAATACCATTTATCATGTATTTTCAATGATGATTTGCTTTCTAAATTACTGGTACTGACTTATTTTAATTTTATATCAGACTTATTTTTAAATCGATACCAATTCTTCAATTGTTCGATGTTCATCCGCTTAAGAGTTGGTAATCTTAGGTTAGATGTGCATTCACGTCTATTCCACTGCAGTTTAAAATGTCTATTGTGGCTCAGCCTTAAACTACAGTCGATTTCTCAATTCTATACCCCTAATAAAACTCATTATGATCCTTAGCCGTTCCAGCTTTTGACAACTTTACAAAATTTGATCTTTCATTTTATGTTCAGCAATGCAGAATCAGCCATTCTCTCTCGCTCTCTGTCCATTTTCCCCTTAATCCTATCCCAAGTTTCTAATAATGCAAAAGTCTATAAATGCCATTCCACAAACTTTTTAGGTTACAGATTTTTGTTAAATTAATTATTTTATTTCTTCTAGATGAAAAATGCTGCAGATTCTTTAATAATTCTTGAATATGTTTGAGTGTTTCTATACTATCTAGTCACATTCTTGGCATCTGTCTTTTCATTTTAAATAATTTTAGTCAAAATATGTCTGTAAATATAAAAAGTCTAGTTTAGTTTATATTAGTATAAATTTTGTAAGTGGAAATAATTCAAATATATGAATAGGAAATTTAAAATGATTATACAAAAACTTAAAAATTAAGAACCCAAGTTCCCAAAATTAAATTTTACATATTATTTTGGTGGAGATTAAAGAATTTAATATATTGACTAGCCCTGATTATTTCTGTATATTAAACATAAAAGTGAGTCGTGTACCTTAAAACCTATAAGTGTCTTAGATATTTTATTGAAAGCATGTTTTTTTAGAATCTATGTTTATGGTTGTTATTTATTTTAGTTTATGTACTGTTAATTTACGACTTTTTTTGTATGGTAAGCCACAATAGTGTGAGTATACATTTTCTTACAACTCTGACACCCAACAAATAGACTCTAAACTTTTATATTTTTAACTCTCTAAAAATTAAAAAGGATCTTTCTCAAAATAATTTTTTCCAAGTCAATTTGTTAGTTACCTTACGTACTTAACCCAAATAAACAAAATATTAATGAGGCAGTTAGAATGTAAAAAATGTATGCCACTCTTCAATAGTTTGGTTTGGTTTTGATATTTTTTTGCGAATGTTTCGCATTTTATTCCGTAAATGTGATAATAAACAACATGTTTTTAATTTTAGCTTTTTGTCATTTTATGAACGAATATTTTGCGCACTCCGCCATTGTTGATATTTACATATTGTTATGGCGATATTGTTTTGTTATTACTTCTCCGTTTGTAAAGATAATCTAAATAAAGTAAAATAATTAGAACAAAATATTATGAGAAATAAATGTCAGTTGATTCTCACGATGATTAATGGTAACGTATTTGGATGCGGAACGAAAGATGAAATTAAAACAAAAAATAATTAATTTATTAGGTACTATTTTTTGTTAATGACAAATTAGTTACTATTGGAAAGTACACAATTCCTTACTACATTTACGTCGAATGTTGATTATCCTAATCATTAAATAAAACTAAATGGAGATTTTTAACAGATTTTAAAAAGGATTTCAATATACATTTAAAAAAGAAAAATCAACAAGAACAACTTTAGTACCTCCAGTATTATTTATTCCTATTTTAAAGTAAAAAAGTTATTATTAAAATTAGTGAAAAAGTGTTGTGGTTACATGATAAGTGTAATGGATCGTAGAAGCAGTTTTGCTGGTTACTTGGTGAGTAGACTTTTTTTATTGCATGCTTACTAATTGTAAAACTTGGCTTGCCAGCCAGTACTACCAAACATATCTTCAATAATTTGATACATCAATTGAATTTTATCAATTTCTCAAATGTGACTCTTCTTAAATGAAGAAAAGAAACACCAATGTCAACGTCACAAACTTTTATCGTTATAATGATGTAAATATAAAGCTACTAGTTTCGGCCTACAATAAGGCCATCATCAGGCTATGAAAGTTACAATTAGCAAAAAGGTAGAAAGTACCAAAATGATTGCAAAAATTGCTGTTGAAGGTGGTACTGACATTAAAAATCAATACATCTATATTTATACATTGGTAAACTGATGGTTATAAAGAATCCATAAAGAATTTTTTGTGATAGTAATACTTAAGCAGTAGATTGTGGACATTGAATGTTCTTTCTGGTGCGCTATTTTCCGTTCTTTCTATTTGTTTTTCAATGTCCACAATCTAGTACTTGAGTATAACCTTCACAAACAATGTGTCATAACTATAACAATAAAGTTTGTGACATTGACATTGGTAATTGATACCTGACTTGGTATACATAACCTATATATTTTAACGGTTTCGAAAAATGTGATCCATTCAGCCACGATAATATTACCTAAATGTCAACATAGCAAACGTAAGGTTTTGCTTCAAGTGGCACAGTATATGTAAGTGCGTCATTAGACCGTAAACAGACATTCTCAAAATACTGCCATCTGTATAAATCGACTGTATTTAAATCGATTTTTTACTAATAACCGAAATGTACAAATAATGATGTATAATGTCAGATGTTATATTTACTATTATACAGGGTGTACCAACCTTACGACAAAGTTCGGTATATGGGTTGTTTTAGGAGATATCAAAAAATGTTATTAACAACAATAGTAGATGCGAGTAGATGTCTTTAGGATCCATATTTTGAAATTATCCTAAACTATACAGACTGTTTTATAACTCCGTTACAAACCAAACATATGATTTTATAAATGGAAACCCCTATATATTATACCAAATTCCGACTGCTCATATTTTTTTGAAGCTTTTGATATACGGTTTTGCTACCTTCAGAAGGTATGGACACGCTTAAGTGAAAATCGTAGGTAAATAAAAGCTCTGTATCGTTTTTTACGTTATAAAAAATGTTTTTTGCGCAACAGAGTTTCATATTATTCTATTAAATATTAATTATTTTCCCTTTTGTATACAGGGTGGACGATAACTCGAACCTTTAATTTTCTCTCTTCTTTCAAATGGAACATATTATCATAAATAGAGTATCTGATTATGTAACTTAAATTTTTGTTAAGCATTCCCTATACCCAAAGTTTATGAAAACAGAGTTATTTTGTAATATTTATTGTAAACCATAATTATTGACCTATTATGTGAAAGGAATAAACGTTGAATGTAACAAACAATCCTTAAAAATAATAAATTTTATGAAACAAAGTATTCTAAATAAAACAAGTCTTCAAAAGTATAATTCTAACCATAACTCTGTTTTCATAAACTTTGGGTATAGGGAAAAAATTACATAATCGAATGTTCTATTTATGATATAAAATACAGGGTGTTCCATTTGAAAGAAGAGAGAAAATTAAAGGTTCGAGTTATCGTCCACCCTATATACAAAAGGGAAAATAATTAATCATATTAATCAAAGCTCTGTATCTTATTGTACGTTGAAGAAAAATCATGTATTATGCCTAACAGAGTTTCATAATATGATACAATATCACCGTATTCTATTAAATATTAATTATTTTCCCTTTTGTATATAGGGTGGACGATAACTCGAACCTTTAATTTTCTTTCTTCTTTCAAATGGAACACCCTGTATTTTATATCATAAATAGAATATTCGAGTTTTTTAATATTCTTAATTTAAAAAAAAAGAAATTTTGTTATAAGTAAATGGTACAATAATTTTATGGATTTTTTACCAAACTTCCAATATTTTTGATTCCAAATTGCATTTTTTTTTCGTAACATATTGGTAAATCTTCTTAGTCTTCCTATACCACGAGCTTTGCCAGACAGCTGACCGGCTTGCACATTTCCCTTTATTCCACAATGAATAGTAGTTTAAATGAACTCTATCTCCCTACATCTAGTTTCTATTTTATTTAGTAATTAAATGAATTGTCTTAAGTAGGTCTTTTAGAGGTTCTAAATAAACCACTACATTTGAATAAGAAAGCTACGTATTTGCTTGGTTGAAGCCTTGTCGAAATGCAAACAATTCCCTATATATTTTTATTCCATATGAAAGTCGAAGTCTTTCCCTTCGAGAAAATGTATAATTTCAGTATAATTTGTTAAAGATTTGAACAAAAATTACAGAGTTATTTAATTTTTTAGGATAGGCTGTTATGCAGGCACCTACGGGTTTCAATGTAAAAGTAGGCTTTGGGATTTTTATAGATTCAACAAACTGACACAACGAACTGTCAAAGTAATTCATTGCGATTTGTTTTCGACTTATTTTCAATAATGGTGCGATTTAGTTAACGTGAAAAATCAAAAACTGTGTTATTGTATGCTAAGTATGAATCAGTTGTTTCTACCAAAAGAAGATTTCGTCAGGTATTTAGGAAAAATCCACCTTCAAAAAGCAGCATTAAAAAATGGTACACTGCATTTCTACAAAATTGATCTATGGACTGGAAGAAATATCAAACACGTAATGGTGGCATTTTTTTAAATAGACTCTTACGTATTCAGGAAACATTAAAAGAACATAATAACCGAATATCTCTTAGTAAAGTATCATCCACAACTGGAATTTCAGAGAAGTATGAAGGTTTTGAAGTTAACCCCTTATAAAATACAGATACACCAAAAAATATATAAAAGGGATTTTCAAACCAGAATTGTTTTTTCTGAGACATTACTAGATTTATTTAGAGAAGTTCCTGATGTTTTATTTATAATGTTAGATGAGGCTGGATTTCATTTAAACGGGAGATGTAATAAACATAATTGTCGCTTATGGGGGTCTAAAAATCCAATGGTAATTGAGGAATACGAAAGAGATTCACCAAAGTTGAACGTTTGGTGTGGCGTTTCTAAAGAAAATATATATGGACCGTTCTTCTTTCAAAAAACTACAATTATTGGTAATGTCTACACAGAAATGTTACAAAATTACAACTGAGATGTAACATTGTCCGAGCGTTCCAAGAAATTACCCCAGAAATGTTGCCAAATTCATTTCAGAACTTTTTATTCAGGTTACAAAATGTTTAGACCCAAATGGACAACACTTCGAACATCTTGATGATGTTTATTAAATTAGATAATTTATAAAGTTAATTTTTAATAAAATTTGGTACATATGTTTCAAGTTTGTGTTGTTATTTTCTTTTTTAAAATTTTTTGTGTAGACATCTCTATCTAATAAACAATTATCATTAAAATTCTAATAACTCACTTATTTTTCATTTAAACTTTAACAAATTATACATTTTCTGAAAGGGAAAGAGTCTTTCAGATAGAATAAAAATTTATAAGGTGTTCCATTTAAAAAAATCGACGATATTTGCATTTAAAAAACACCTTTTTTTAAAAGATTTTACTGATTAAACATGTATACTGAAAAAACTTTATATAAAAAGAAATTTTTCCTCGAAAACCGCACCTCTCTATGGTTTTTAAGTTCCGAAATATGTGCAGTTAAAATGGGTCAGAAACTTCTGGGACACCCAGTATTACCGTGGATAATTCGTACACTACTGGTACAGTTTTGAAACATTATTTTAAACTGAGTTTTAAACAAAACCAAAATTCCACATAAAAAGTGTATTAAAATTCATTGTTGATATCCCGGACCAATTTGTAAGATTTCATACTAATAAATTTTTTTCTGTCACTCAAATTATGAATCTTAATCCGCTTGTCTGGTCTGCTAATAGAATACGAAATTGTCTCCATTAGTTCGAACAAGACCGTGCTCTGCTGCTTCTATTACGTAAAATTATCATTCTGAACATTTTATGCTATTAGTATACTGTCAAGCTTTAATTGCCAGATATATCAATTTTTTGAAAAAAAGGCCGTACGATCCATCTAAAACATTCCCTCATGAATTCTTACTGCGCAGTACCAATATAAATTATATATACTCACTTTTCAAATTGAGCAATTTATGTTTTGAGTTCAGTCTTTCAGAGATGCATATCTAAATGTTGGCAACTCATCATCGATGATAATAAGGGCAAAAAATGGGGAAAATAAATAAGAGACTCCTTGTGAAAAAAAATCTTGAATTTATTTATAAACGAAAACATATACAGATCCAATCTCACAATCATAAATTTTAAAGCTATACTTCAGCCTAACTATAAAAAATTTATAATCTAAAAAGATTAAACGATGCTATAACGTATTCCACTAATTTAATAAAAACAACCAAGACCTACATTTGTTTTTACACTAAGATACATTGAGACCAAAATTTATAAATAAAGGGTTCATTTAAACGAAGAAAAAACAATTATTATACTCGCTCATGCTGAATTTTTTAATGTTTAAGAAACTACAAGATCATTTATTACAGAATAACATACATAACACAAAATATAACAATACCAATATTTCTATTTCCACTTATTTACAATTAAGGTTACTAATAACTAAAACTTAAACAATACAAATGTAAATATTTATAAATAAAATAATAATTGGAATACACTAAATTATTTTACTAACAATATTACTTGAACACATCATTTACAACCATTTTTTCTATGTACTCCAGTTATTTTAGTACGCATCAACCAACAACCTTATTGCGCAGATATATATATATATATAAGAAGAGTAGTTCTTATTTAAAGATTTTCTTTATTATTTAATTCAAATTTTAATTAATTTAGAAAATGAAGAGGTATAAGTTCACTAATAAGTTAAATCTTACTATACATGACAATAATTAATTAAAATAGTTTATAGTATATTACGTAACGTGGGCGGTAAGGATGCGTAATTCCGTGAGTGCGTAAAATGCTTTACAGCACGAGTTACGTACTATACTTTACCTACGACCTACTTGTACTTGTATTAATAATGTTATTATTAATAATACTTGAACAACAGCAACAATAGATATTTTTGATGATTTTATTGTATAACATTTAATTATTTCATATTAGTTGTTATAATTATTTTTTATAGTAACAGTATAGCTATTAAATATTAATGGTACTTATTTTCTTGTTGAAACATAAGAAACAATTATTTCAAAAATATAATCGCTTATTGGCTGAATAATAACGTTTGCGCATACTTTCAGACGCATGTTCCAATCTACAAAAGATATTTTAAATATGTCGGTTTGGAATGAACGCTATAGTATAGTGATCGGTTTCTTGCGTTATATTAAAATTTAGTGCATTCTAAATATTCAAAAGGGTTTTGTGAACTGAGTAAAATGAAATTAAAGTAACAGCACAAGTTAAAAGTATCTTCTTATGCGTTACGATTGTATCTGCCGGTTGAAAAAGCTTTGTAAGTATTTAAAAGGAATCTCGGTAATAAAAATATTACATTATTTTATTACATAAAAATAACGTAAATTAATCTGGAAAACGTAATTAAATACATTTATTATTATATTATGATCTATTTAGAGAGATAAAAAAAGTGAATTGATGATGGACTGCTTGCAGTGGTGGTCGTAGGTAAAAAAAAAATACTTAAAATAAGCCAAAATATTTTATTGCAAATTCGGAAGAACAGAGAACCAATTAAAGGTAGACAACTCTGTATGAGGCGTAGATTATGTCACCCTTTCTGTTTAACTTCCTTTATGAAAGGATGATAAAAGGAGCTAAAGTAATTAGAACAGGTATTTTATATTACATGAAGTCGTTAGCCATGTCGTTTGCCGATAATACTAGCGAGAGGTGTGAAAGAACTATTAGACATAATAAAAACATTATTAGGAACAGTAACAAATAAACAATTGTATATTAATTATATGATATCCAAACAGTTCTGGCTCAAACAAAATATCTCGATCTACAACAAAGCTGGACTAAACATCAAGATAAGGAAAGAAAATATATGGGATATTGAATTAGATACTATGATTTATACAAATATTTAGGGGTAAAAATCAAGAACAGTAAAAGAAGAAGAAATAGATGGAATAAATAAGAGTAAAAAGGTAATAGGACCATTAAACTTAATACTGTGGTCAAACTTATAAATAAAAAAAAAACGCATGCTGTTGTCGACAGAAATGGACTTTTGGAGAAGATCAGCCAGAGTATCCAGATTCGATACAAAAAGAAAAGGAAGAGTTAGGGATATGAAGAAATTCGGTACAGATGTTATACAACCGATTCTTGAAAAACAACTTTGTTGGTATGGGCATGTATAACGGATGGCCAAGGAGAGACAAGATGGTCCCAGACATGTTTGCTTTATAGGCAATTTTGATCCTTGTTATATGTCATTGTCAAAATAAATGTATTGGCATCCAAAAGAAGTTTAAGAAATATTTTGTTCAATTTGCATCACCAAGTATTATTATTCGGGTAGATTTCTACTCAGAAAGGGATCTAACTTAAAAAAGTTAAAAGAGAGGAAATGAAATTTTTAATAGAATAATGAAGGAAAGTCTGCATGCATATGCGTTAAATTATAAACAAAAAAATATACACTAAATATTTTCTGTTTGAAAGTATTGTTTACGTTTTTAAAATTAAGATAATATGACAACATTGAAAACACTCAAAAGCAGAATTACCTGCTTACCTTATAAATATTTTACTAATATATACAGCAACAGCCTTTCAAACTGTTAAAAAGTTATTATTTTTATTAAATTAAACCTTCGAACATAGATTTACTGCTAGAACAATAAATAACTAGTCTAATAATCATTATTTATTGATAGCCGTTGTATTTATAAAGTTTTAAGTGACATCAGAAAAGTTAAATCAAATGAATATTTTAAATTGGTAAAAATAAAATTTTACAGATAGTTAATTTAAATTCTAACCATCACTTTTAAGTAACACTGTACATCTGTACATTTTCCTGAATTAATAAACAATAATAACGAAAATTTTTAAAAACTTTGGTGCGTTGATCGCACTAAATAACCATAGGCTTAAATTCCATCGAGTATATATGGGATATATAATGGTAAATTGAATTTTTTTAAAATAAAATGTTCCTATTGGGATCTAGTATATTTAAAATATCAATAACGTTTGTTAAATATTAAACACTCAATAAAAACGCAATCAATTATCGAAAACAATTCAGAAAAAAATTAAGTACAATTGTAAAAATTTCCCTATACTTTTCCGATTTGTGTATTTTAATATTAATTTAAATTAATTGTTCTACCTATCTTACTAAATTAAAATTGACGTATTACTGACAGGTCTAGATAAAACTGATCAATTTATTTATAATTTTATTTGCGAGAGTATTTTTCTCTCAGTGTAATAACGTTCTTTTATACTTTGTAATTGGAATCCAAGTAGCTCTAATACTCGTCTTGTCAATCATACGTATCAGTAACTTTTATCATCCCATCTTATTTGACATTCTACATAAATAAAGTATAATCTTAAATATACAGGTTTGTTTATTCGAAATAGAAAATTCGAATTTATAATTTATAAATGTTCTATATCTACGTTAAACATCAGAGTTTAATCGAAGAAAGATTTCTTATTAAAAATTTGAATGAGAAATTAACTTTGATATTAACCGACCGATCGTTTGATGATGTTCAGATAAAAAATGTATTACAGTACCGGGCGCAGGGGACACCAAAAAACCGAATTTTTTTAATTAGCTAGCGGTGTGTAACTGGTTTAACGTTTATCGACATGCTGAGCAAAATTGCCATACGCCATATTTTAAGCAACTTTTATTCTTTAATATTCTTATAAGAAACGTAGGAGAACACATAGTTGTCATAAAAATAATCAGTTATTGTATTACTTGTTTGAAGTTGGCAGCTAAGAAAGGTCATTATATCGTAAAATGTAAAAAAGACCCTAAATCAATAATAGCGCACGTATATACTTATTTATATCGGTATTAAGAAATTTCTTTTAATCATCATATTTTAATCTTCTTAGGTAAGGGATAAGTAGTCATAATACGATATTTAGAATATTTTGTTTTCGATTTTAAGGAGAATAATTGTGGTCGTGAGTGGTGTTAAGAGATTAATTGTATAATTGCAAAAACAGGTACGTTATTATTCTATAAATTGAGGATTTGTTTTTATCCTAATACATAAGAATATCGGTACCCGGTAGTATTGCTGGTTTATATTGTGATATATATTTTTATTATTTTACATTTTTTAAAAATCTATTGATTTTTAAGTGAGGGAAATGTTAGTGGACCATGCAAAAAAACACGTAGGAAAAAAGTCCATTATGGTCTATAACTTTAATAGAGATATCTTTAGAAGACAAGTTCATTCTTTGTACTTAAATAAAGAGATTTCCGACTTTAGACAAAGTAATGACTGTTATAGCAGAAATAGATACGATTCCCAAATTTGGACGAAATACGTTATGGAAACTTCTAAAAGTATGAGTCGCATAAAAAACGAAAATTTTTGATTGAGACAAAAAAATACTATTTGCTAGAAAACACAATACTTAAGAAGTACTAAAAAGTTACGGAGCGATGAAACATGGTTGAATAAAAGTCACACTGTTTCTAAAACATAGATGGACACCAATATTTGAAATTCCCGTCAGGCATGCTCCTCAAGGAAAAGGTCGCAGGCTGATAATCGTACACATTGGCAGTGAACATGGTTTTGTAGAAAATGGGTTATTAGACTTTGTATCTAAGTCAACCAAAGATTACCACGAGGAAATGATCTCTGATGTTTTTGCAGATTATTTTTCCCAGCGATTGTTATGAGCTAGTTATTAAACTTATAACAATTAAAAGGGTGGATTAGATAAAAAAATGTATTAACGCTTTGGTGAAGCTGCATTTTATTCCAATATAAGTTAATTGATTTAAATACATGAAGATCAAGCTACTTTTACAAAAAAATTAATTCAACTCTTTTAAAAAATAATTAGTAATTTATAATGTTTTTTTTGGTTTATAATATTTATATAATTAATTATCGATGAACCGATTCTGTCGCATTAGCTCTAGTCTAACAGGAATTGTCCACACTTAAATTTAATACCAAAGAATATTTGTAGTGCTTACATATTTTGCATGACCAAAATGAATATCGACATTAATTAATACATTTCATTCAATTTGAACTAGTTATTTACATGGATTTAATCATTAGTACGGTTTCTTGATTAGGTATTTACTATTAAATACCTGATATAATGATGTTTTGAAATTGTTTTGAATAAATAAACAAGTGTAGGCAACTTTGTCACTCAATATTATCATATTTGCTACTGACAAATAACTGTAGAAATACAGATTTTTTTAATTAGTTTTTTATACATGTTTGATGTTGCATTCGATAAGGAAAGATGGTAAAAACTATATAAAAAATTGTAGATATGTTCTAAATTGCTCAGTTTTAGTCAATGCAACTAAAGAAAGCTTTAAAAAAATTTAGAATGTGGTCAGGCAAATAACAGAATACTCTGTATTACCAGAAACTGTTAATTAGCAAAAAATTAAGTAAAATACAGGAAAAATATCTCTTGGCCTCCATTAGCCCCAGACGAAAGTGAAACTATGGATGTCTTTAATCCCTGGCTGGTTTTTAAGCTGATGAGGAAATGCATTGAATCTCTCGGTTATATTGATACAGGTAACAGTTCAACCATGCTCTGGATGCTTGGATACAAATAGGTGGAGAGCATTGAAAAATACTACATTTTGCGAAAACTTAACGCTAACTATCCGGGCACATTTTTTTTTTCTCTGGGACGGATCAAAAAATAAACCCTGAAAGTTCTACGAATCCTAAGGGAAGAATAAAACTCGAAATAAACATATATTTATGAATTAAAATTGATGAGGGCAGAAAAATAAGAAGAAGACTTGGTAGGGCCACAATGCACATGGCACATGAATGGAAAGGAAGTTGACTGCGTCGAGGCTAGAGCCAGAAAATTGGTTAGAGATGTGAAAGCAGACTATAGGACGATGGAAAAAAGTGGCGGAGTGATCCACCACCAACCATACGCATCAGTGAGCTCTATTTGAGAGGTTGTGGTTTCCTGGGAATGTATAAACCAAAAATATTCCTTCACAGCAGAACAAATCCGGTCTTCTACAATTTTTTGGCTTACTACTTATAAATTTTTAAAATTAAATAAGACTTCAAAAGCTAAATGTAAGTTATTTCTTTACCTAAGCTATTAGCAGTGCTTGTATGTCGGGTCTAATAGTTAAAACCACTTCCCAAAAAGAGTCTCTTATGTAAAAACTATACGAAATAAATAATCATATCGAAGTCAACCAA
This sequence comes from Ophraella communa, assembly GCA_035357415.1. Taxonomy (NCBI): domain Eukaryota; kingdom Metazoa; phylum Arthropoda; class Insecta; order Coleoptera; family Chrysomelidae; genus Ophraella; species Ophraella communa. The sequence goes on from CM068983.1 coordinate 35,271,567, forward strand.
AAACTGAAACATTTTTGGACGATTTATAAAAAGAGTTAGGTACTAATGTCGTATTCATTCTTTGACAAAAGTAAATATGACAAATGATAGAAATTCTTTCTCGAAATAAGCTTGTAATAATTGTTTTATAAGATTTTATAAATACTATTACTAGGAAAGCGTTTTACATGATTGTTATGTTAAATGTTTGGTTAATACTCGCGCAAATAATCAATTAAAATTAAATACATTTTTTAAGGTGTTTAAATTGATGATTAAAGAAAAACAATTTTTTTACTTGAAAGATTTGCCTTTAGTTAAGCTGAGTAGCTATGCAGAGGATAAAGTAAGAAATAAAAAATCAAATCTAATATTTTTCTAATGAGATTTTTTTAAAGAATACTAGCAAACACATTTACACACTAACTACTATGTCTACGCAATGCTTAGCTTAGTTACATAACGTAGTATTTGTATTCTCAAATTTGTTATAAAAATTATTAGATAAACGTATCTAAAAATGGGATTGGTACATACTAATTTTTTTATCACCAATCACAGTCACGCCAGTCCCCTTTTAATACACCTTTATAAATAATCCATTTTTTACTGGTAGAATTAACTTCGGCTATAGATTAATTACATCATACATGTTATCGAGGTAATTTAGTTAATTCTATGTTTCCAATGGTGTCAATTAGTTAAGTACCTATACTTAAAAGAACATGAAGCAAGTTTTTTCTCATTTTTTTATTGGGTCGCCAAAGAAACGCGCCTTTTAAATAAAATTACAGGGGCCAACAGTTTCGGAAGATACTTTTTATTAAAAACGATTTTAAAACTGTAAAACTAACAAATGGTTTAAACTTATATGTTTTTAGGAACCATAATAGTTGTTTGATCTACTATAAGTACTAAGAAATTTAGGGCCCGTTGCATAAACGCTTGTGAAACCTCTGTTACTTAACATCGTGTTAATTCTATGTTAAATTGGTAAAGGTTACATCCCCCTGGGGCGTATGCGGCTATTTGAATTTTTAAGAATAATTTGATGAGAGAGGTAAAATTTGATTCTTAGGCTAGGTTAGCACATTTATTAGAGTGAGACTAGACTTTGAAAAGACGAAAATTGTATATGTTTTGAAATTTAAACGGACTTTTGTTTCTAAATTAACTATATCCTTAACATAATGTTGTGCGAGTACGCCCCTGGCGCTATGACCAGACGCGAAGGAAACAGATGATGCGAGAGTCTTCGAGAATATACGGCGCCCGATGAGCGAAGCATCTAGACTCGATACGATCGAGAATAGACTGGAGTATGCTGGAACAATACTTACCTATATATAAAGGACCGATTCGAATATTTGAGTTAGTTAGTTAGTAGTATGTTGCTAGATAAATGTGAATAGAAATATTGTCTTATATAAATTAAAGTATTGTAAATAAATTGTGTTATATAAATTAAACAGTGTTAGTGATTTAAATAGTATAAAAATAAATTAAAAAAGACTAGTAAAAATAAATAAACGTTACATTGGTGTCAGAAGTGGGATATTGTAAATAAATAAGGTAAAAAAAATAAATAAATAAATATGTCGAAAAAACTTTGTGACTTGAAAGTGACAGAATTACGTCAAGAGCTGGAGGATCGTGAATTGGAAACAACAGGAAGGAAGACTGAGTTGTTGCAGCGACTTAAGCAAGCATTGGAAAATGATGGTTTAGATCCAGAAAATCATATTTTCGTAGACGACTCTTCTGCTACAATTATTTCTTCCTTAAATAAAGTTTCTTCTGATATTTCTTCTTTGGAAAATAAAGTTTCTTCCGATATGTCTTCTTTGAAGAGTGATATCTCTTCTGACATTTCTTCTTTGGAAAAAAGAGTTTCTACTGATATGTCTTCTTTAAAAAATGATATTTCTTCTTAGGAAAAAAGAGTTTCTACTGATATGTCTTCTTTAAAAAATGATATTTCTTCTTTGGAAAACAAAGTTTCTTTGGACATTTCTTCTATGGAAAATAAAATGTCTTCATTTAAAAAAAAATTGAAGAGAAAATAAGAGAAATGGAAAAGCAAATGGAAGAGATGGAAAAAGGAGGTAAAGAAGATATGGAAGATTTAGGAGAGGAAAACGAGGACGAAATGAGAAGCTTCAAAGTGGAGCGGAAACCGAAATTGGAAGGCAGCGAAAGTTCTGTTCGTGTTAAGGCCCCAACCTTTGACGGAAAGATGTCTTGGGAAAATTATCTCAAACAGTTCGAAACAGCTGCAAGAGCGAACGGATGGTCCCAAAAAGAGAAGGCAATAAACCTCACCATCGCTCTGAGAGGAGACGCTTTGGATGTTCTTCAGACCATACCAGTGGAGGAGACAGATGATTTTGAGCAACTGAAGAAAAGCTTGAACATGCGATATGGTCACGAACACTTGGAGAACTTGCACCGATCGCAGTTGAAGACTCGAAAACAGAAGCGAGAGGAGACACTTCAAGAATACGAAGTAGATATTGCCAGATTGGTAAGATTTGCTTACCCTTCAGCTCCAGAACAAATGATGGAATGTTTAGCTGTTGAAGCATTTCTTGATGGACTTCGTGACCACGAAATGGCAAAGACACTCCGTTTAGCCCACCACAAAACATTAGTGGACATTTTGTCTGCCGCGCTTGAGTATGAAGCGGCTTCGAAAGCTTGTGGAGGATACAGTAAAGTAAGGTCCGTAACGGAAGAGGAAGATGAAAATAAGTTAGACCAATTAGTAAACATGATGAAGAACTTTACTGATAAGAAAAAGAAGAAGACCATCAGGTGCTGGAATTGTGGTGAAATAGGACATGTTCGCAATTCATGTAAACGTCCTGGGGTCACTACGAATCAAGAAACTACTCCACAGGAAAAACTAAAACGGGCCGGCCTAGAGGGGGCAGCTTCGACCCGGAACGTTTCCAGAAGACCGTGCCCAGAAGAGTGTTCTCACTGCAGTAAGACAGAATTAAAAGAAACTGCAATACTACGAACAACTGTAGTTAACGACGACTGGGCACCTACTAGAATTAAAGAAGAACAAGATAATGATCCTGTTTTAAAGAAAATGAGAGAATGGAAGATAGAAGATCGTCGACCTACTTGGCAAGAAGTGTCAAAATTCTCTACAGTCCTTAAATCATATTGGGCTCAGTGGGAGTCTTTCATTTTGGAAGGCGATTTATTAAAGAGGATAATTGAAAATGATGACGGTTCCGTTAACAGAAAGCAATTAGTTATACCAAAGAGTAGAGTAGCCGAAGTACTACGACAGTTACACGACAGTCCATCAGGAGGTCATCTTGGTGTTAAGAAAACCCTGCAGAGAGTGCGTGAAAGGTTTTATTGGATGAATATTTCCGATGATGTTAAGGACTGGTGTAAGAAGTGTACTATCTGTGCTGCTAGTAATGGACCTCAGAAAAGAGGAAAGGCTCCCATGAAACAATATAACGTTGGTAGCCCATTTGAGAGAATTGCTTTAGATATTGCTGGACCGTTCCCCACTACTAAGAATAAGAACAAATACATGTTGGTGGTAATGGATTATTTTACGAAGTGGGTTGAAGTCTACGCCATTCCAAATCAAGAGGCAGCAACTGTCGCAGACGTGCTAGTGAAGGAGTTTATTTGCCGATATGGAGTGCCCTTGGAGATTCACAGTGACCAAGGAAGGAACTTCGAAAGTCAACTCTTTCAAGGAATTTGCGACAATTTAGGAATGAATAAAACAAGAACTACAGCATTGCACCCACAATCGGATGGAATGGTAGAACGCATGAATAAAACCATTGGCAAATATCTTTCAAAAGTAGTATCCAATCACCAAAGGGACTGGGACCAGTATATTTCGCTCTTTGCAATGGCTTATCGATCCGCCGTCAATGAATCAACAGGTCAAACACCAGCAAAAGTCTTGTTTGGACGTGAGATGAGGTTACCATGCGACCTCGAGTTTGGATGCCGACCTGGAGAGGATATAGCTGGAGAAGACTATGTAATCCAGTTACGAAGAAAAATGGACGACATGCATGATTTGGTTCGCTCCCATCTCCAAGTTGCCAGTGACAGGATGAAGAAACGGTATGATACCCAAGCTATAGAGGGATGTTTCCAAGAAGGTGACAAAGTCTGGCTCACCAAAGCTACAACAATCTTGGGAGGGTCCATACATCATCAAGAAAAGAATCTATGACGTCATATACCGTATAATAAAGACCCTGAATGGAAAACCTAAGGTAGTACACCGAAACCGACTGGCGAAATTTGAAGGAGATCATGACCAGAAAGAAGAAGTCGTAAATCAAGTCCAAGATACACCCGACCTTGCTTTCGAAGAATTTATGGGTGCATATGGAGGTACTGGGAAAGCTAGATACGGCGTGACTATTGAGAGAGAGCAAGACCTGTTCACACTTCCTGATGACTACTCATTGGCCCATAGCGTTTCCGCCACTATCAGCGACGGCCGAGGATTAGCGTCTGTCTTTCGAAGGAAGTTTGGTCGACTGTCAGAACTTCGAAATCGGTTACCAGCCACTGGGAAGGCTTTGATACTTCGAGATAAATCCCGTTGCCTCTTCTACCTGATTACCAAGAATACCTACCAACACCAGCCCACTTATCGAAATATATGGGAATCATTACTTAACTTGAGAGAGCACGTATTGGAGTCCAACATACAGAAGCTAGCCATGCCGAAAATAGAGTGCAACTCATTGGATTGGAGGGTCATCCGAAATATGGTGGAAGTAATCTTTCAAGATACCGAAGTCCAAGTGTTGGTATGCAGCCATTCGCCCCGTGTCCAGCTGACATCAAAGACCATTCCATGTTATTTTCATGCAACTGGAAATTGTAGACGAGGATTCAGTTGCAAGTATCTCCATCCAGTCTCAATTCCGTAAAAGTTCCAGGAGGAACTATCTCTTAAGGAGGGGGCAATGTTGTGCGAGTACGCCCCTGGCGCTATGACCAGACGCGAAGGAAACAGATGATGCGAGAGTCTTCGAGAATATACGGCGCCCGATGAGCGAAGCATCTAGACTCGATACGATCGAGAATAGACTGGAGTATGCTGGAACAATACTTACCTATATATAAAGGACCGATTCGAATATTTGAGTTAGTTAGTTAGTAGTATGTTGCTAGATAAATGTGAATAGAAATATTGTCTTATATAAATTAAAGTATTGTAAATAAATTGTGTTATATAAATTAAACAGTGTTAGTGATTTAAATAGTATAAAAATAAATTAAAAAAGACTAGTAAAAATAAATAACGGTTTATTGGTTCTGATCTTATAAGTAAATGACAGTTGGTTCATCAAAATTACAGATTACCATTAAAACAAGAGATTTTAATATTTATTAAATATGTAATTTCAATAGCTAAAACAAACCTCTTTGATTTCCTTTTTTAATACTGTTTTATAATTCCCTATGTATTTATTCTACTGGTTTACATTTTTTATTCATTTGAAAGGATATTAAAAAATTAATCAAACAAAAGAATCATTTATTATTTTTACAGATGTTGGTAGTAAAAGTCCGTTTATTTATAAATATTAAGGTTCCTATTTTATAATCAAATTAAGTAAACTAAAATCTAACTATATGGTTTCGGGTAAAAATTGTTTAAGCCGATCACACCACACCGTCAACTTCATCTAAAAATCAATAAATTTGAAATGCCCACGCACTCGCTATCGTTACACATACACTTGTCAAAAGATAACAGAATGTTAGCTAACAGAGGTTTAACAAGCATTTATGCACCCGGCCCTTAGTATTTTAAAAAACTTAGTTTATATATTTATTATAAATTACCTATTTACACACTTTTGTTATTATCTAAGCACTAACTTATCTTCAAATGGCACTTTCTGTGAACGAATTTCACCGACTGAAAAACAGTACCAGTCCTTCTGGAGCGGAAACTAATTACCATAGCAGTTTTCATATTCATATTTATGATTTTCATGGACATTAGCAACGAACTTAACAACAACCATGAAATAAAAGCAGAGGAGTCATGGCACAAAATAAATACATAACCTCAATCATTCAAGAGAAACTGAATCTAGTTTTCATGATAAAACTAAAAAATGGATTACAAATATTATTCTAGAACTTATGGGAAAAAGAAGACCATACAAAAATAAATACACACAAAATTAGTAAGGGATACTACAAAAAAAAACGACAGAAAAATAAAAGAGACAGATAGATACCAAAGGCGAGATCTGTCAAGCTGCCTTTAAAGTCTTATCCAGGTTGATATAGGATTGCGGGGAAGAACTTAAAAGACTAGCTACCCAGAACAGGGTTACAGGATATCAGGGAATCGCTGGCAATGAAAAAGCTGACGAACTAGCAAGACGAGCATCGTCAACTCCACTTTACGAACCCAAACTGGCTTCTAAAGGTCTATCAGGTCATGGTCAAAAGGATGGATTAGGAATAAACATAAAATTCACTGGATTAACAAAATCCTATACAAATTCATGGGAAGAAATTCATAAAAGAACCTTCTAAGAAAACAGCAGGGAACTGCTCGTAATGAAAATGGAAAGAAATTCATAAAAGAACCTTCTAACAGCAGGGAACTGCTCGTAATGAACAGGACTTAACAGGATACTTTCCCACTAGAGAACACTCGCATAAATTAGGGCTTTACAATGGAGAACTTACTTGCAGACGCTGCAAAAAGGAAATCGAAACAGCGCTTGTCATACCATATTACTGCGAGAACCTGGATCACAGAAGGCAGATATTATATGGGAAACCCCAAGGTTCCAGAAAACTTTTACCACCAACCAACAAAGAACCTGTAAGAGCTTATATAGGAAACTGAATTTCTGGACAGGTCGTAGTCAAATACAGGAGAATATACAATAAGCCCAATAGGCTGAGGTGGGACTGGCGAACGGAAGGCTCCTAGGAAAAAAAAGACGAGGTCTAGGAGTAATCCATGATTTAAACTCACCAGTTGGAAATAATACATAGAGAAACTGTTCGGAGACGAACATTTTGATACAGTGATTACATTGAGGAACAGAGAGGGTCCCACTATTACTCAGGGGAAAGTAGAATCAACCATCAAAAAACTAAACAACAAAAAAACTTCGTGAGAAGCTGTTTGATTGCTCGAGCTACTTTCATACAAGCTTTCGTTGACATCATTTTAGCATGAGTATATATAAAACTTGATGATCATATGAGCTTAATTTGGCTTCACGACTTGGCATCAGAGGGGTGTTATTCTCTATAGTTCTAATTCACTGAGTACGCAACATTAACGTAGACCCCTTCATGGTTTTGTAAATAACGAGAAGACCTTTGATTCATGGAAAATTCATCTCAATTGGTCGTTTACCGGAAATTGACGACCAAGACGTAAAGCTATAAAAGGGCTACAATAGTATATTGTGTCACAAGGGCGGAAAGTGGGAAACGAGGGCGCTAAAGCATTTATACACGTGTCACACATATATTTTCCGCCTACCTTTTTGATATTAAAAAAATTGTTGTGGTTGAGAATCAAACTCAGAGAATGCTCGTATTTCAGAATTCTTACTATTATGAAACCTTTAGCATGGGGTATCCAGAATCGAACACTTGCTTTAGATTTTTTTTTATGCTTTATAGAGTTTTGTTTGAGAAATATTCTCACTTTGTGTAATTTTTTCGAAATTTATATTATGTCTGATTTAAAAATGTAAAATCCAAGGCACACTTTTTCAATACCACATAGAATAAAAAAAACAGTGGCAAAATGAAATTTCTGCCCTTGGTTTGATAAACAATACTTTTCACCCTATTTTTGATGTTCATATGATTGGGCTTACTGTAAAGCAGGCGGAAATAATATTAAAAAAGAATAATCTTAGTTATTTGGTTTGATGAACATATTTAATGTTTTGAGAAAACTTTTGTGTATTTTATACAGAAAAATTTATTTATCAAGACCAATTTATTATTATCTTAATAAAATTAGTAGTATTCTTAAAAATTAGATATGGCACTGGAACTAAATAAATACAATTTACCTTATCAACATTATGAGGACTCACTTTTATGGTTTATTTTAATATAGTCTCATTTACTAAATACTTCAACAAAATGTTCAATTTTCTATCTATTTGAGCAATCTTTAATAATTTCGAATAAAAAACTAATTTATAATGCAAAGCACCATAAAATATTGTTTTATTGTTGTTAAAAAAATTTTAAAATATTAGAAAAAATTGTGTAAAATGTATTTTTTTATATAATTATATACTAGATAATTTTCCCATTTAATTTATTTGCAAAAATGTCATAATATGTCATATACAATTAAGGTGTGTAAAACAAATCATAGTTAAGTACCTACTTCAAAATTGCCAAAGTTAGAGCGTTATATTTCGGTTAGAGTTAGTATAATAAGATAAGTTTTAATGAATTACTATCAAAAACAAATTCGTTTTTTATAGCCAAAATTGCTAGAATTTTCACTTATAATATTACAAGGGCTTAAATTATTTCCTGAAATTTTTTTGAGGGCATGATAATTTTCTTAAAGTATTTGTGTCCAAAAGAAAATTTCCAGGAATAATTTAAGCTTGCGTGGAATTTGGTAAGAAAATTTCACACCATAATTTGAAAAATAATAATTAATTCAATCTGACGTATGTCACAAAGCCTCATAATTACTAGTTTAAACGTCTGGTCTGCACCATAGAGAAATATAACATATTTTTATTTGTGTGTCGTCCGTACGTTGAGGTTTCAGCGTCATTGTAATTTAATTTAATTTTCTTCAAAATTCTTCAAAAAAGTATGTTTTTTCTCTCAAAAAAAGTATTATTTTTCCATCTGTTAATATGAGTCCTCAAAATTGAAAATGTATACTCAAATACCCTGTATAATTTTATTATTTAAGTTTACTAAAACTTCATAATAAACTAAAATATTACCAACTAATACTATATGTACAAAAAAAAACTTTAAAACTATAAATCTAAAATCTAAATGGCACTTATGACAATAGCTTTAAACATTTAATTTAAAACTATAATGGCACGTAAGAATAATTTAAATAATAAATAGTTTATGAAAAACTGCAAATTCTGTGTAGACTGTTGTGCGACTTAAAACAGTTTTCATTATAAAGAGAGAAAGGGAAACCGGAAGCGCTATCAACACATCATATGTGTTAATTTAAAAGAAAGTTTTAAGACGACCAACTGAAGACCAAACTTAAGATGGGTGGATAACGTGGGCGTTAACAAAAAGAGAAAGAACTAGAGCAACGTTGAAAAAAACAGTTAAATGGACAAGAGAAATAAATACGGAATTTTATTACATTATTAAAACATTACGAATTATGAAGATACTATCCCAACTTGGAAATTAAATATAACAAAGAAAACAGAAAATAGTATTTGAATTTGGTTATTAAAAATTGCACTGCAACCAACTTACTATTTCAGAATAAAAATCTTTAAACTATACCCTGTACACACTAAATAAAAAATGTGTATTGAAGAAAATTAAGAAAGCAGACCTTTTTAAATGCCAATAGAGCTCTTATTAGTTTAAACTGCCCCGTATTCACTATGTGTTGAGAATCCCCTGTAAAAACATATAGGGCGATGATTTTTTGAATTTGACTTTGACGTTTATTTTTGTAGAAAAAAGTTGTCAATTTTCTGAATACATTTTTACGATTTATTGAGTTATTTTATTCAAAGTTGCATAAGTTATCTTTCTCCATATAAGCATTTTCTTAAGTAAAAGAATTTTGTTCTAAAAACTGCTTGTGCTGCTGGTGCAATCAGTTGTACGATAGGATGTGTAGAACCCTGTTCAATGTGCATGGGAAAGATAAGGGATTATAATGGTGCCGTAAAATTAAAAGTAGTCAATTTTGTTGCAAATTATCTGTAATTTTGTTATTCTGACACTGTTTTCATGTTCTACGTGTTTGATATAGTGGTTCTAGACCGTTTGTATCAAAAATAAAATGGCTTTGCCATTATCTAACATAAAGGAATTTTGTTCTTTAAAATGCTCCTTAATTATGGTAAATGGGGTTTTTGAAAACGCTTAATCGATTGGTATTCAGTTGTACTATGGGATGTGTAGAACCCTGGTAATTTTGAATGAGAAAAATAAGGAATTAAGATGGTGCCGGAAAATTATAAGTAGTCCATTTTGTTGGAAATTATCGGAATTTTTGTCATTTTGACACTATTTTAGTGTTCTATGTGTTTTATTTAGTGGTTCTAGACCATTTGTATTAAAAATAAAATCTTTAAGCTTTTTAACAAAATTCTTAGGCAACAAATTCAAAGCTATTTGCTTTGCCATTATCTTAGATAAGAGAATTTTGTTCAAGAAAATGCTTGTAAATATGGTTAATAAAGTTTTCTAAGACGCTAAATCGACTGATCCAATCAGTTTGTTCTTTGGAAACGAAACAATTTGGCGACCGTGACAGGACAGCTTCTGAATAGACTCTGAAGAAGGTTCAGGTGATGCTCGAGGCTCAGAGAGTAACTTTTACTAGAATTTATGACGATGTGATGAGACTGCTTGCCGAGAAGAATAGAAACACCATTGAAGTTCGAGGAAAAGTTCGATTATTAGACCAAAAAATGGAATTGATGGCTAAATTGAACAGACACTTTTTAGACCATCTTTTGGACTCAGAAACCTCTCAGCAAACTTCTTTATCAACTGAAATTAAAAACGCTGATGATTTTACAAAAAAAAGAATATATTGACCACTCCCTCGATTAGAAGAATTGGTAGAAGGTCGAGATGGCAGAGTTCGAGTAGTTCGCTTGAAAACCTTCACAGGAACGTTATTGAGACCAGTGCGACGAATCTCTCCTCTGGAAATTAGTAGTCATCAAGAAATAGATTTCAATGCTATCCAAAGTGGAACGAGATACAATTGAGGATGAAAAGAAGACAGATGACTAAATAACAACCAAAAAACAACAAAAAGGAAATAAACCTTTACTGGAAAATAAAAAACATGTTGTTACGAGGTGTGGGAGAGTGGTTAAACCTCCATCGAAGTTTATGTTATGAAATTTTGAGTTACTCTTAAGTTTCGTAACCTAAAAGGTGAGACTATGTTGAGAATCCCTTGTAAAAACATATAGGAAGATCATTTTTTGACTTTCACGTTTAATTTTCTAGAAAAAATTGTCAGTTTTCTGAATATATTTTTACGATATATTTAGTTAGAGTTATTTCATTCAAAGTTACATATAAGACGTTTTTGTTCACCGAGTAGGTGTTCTTTGGAAACGAAACACTATAGAAACCGAAACACCAGAGTCTTAAGATAATAAAAATTGGTTTAAGCAATGTACAGCAACATACTTAATTGCACAATAATAATTTTGTTAATCAATCCAATTTGATAAAATATATTTATAAATCTCACTTTTGTTGGTTACATCTATATAGTAGTTTACCTACCAAGTGCGGAAAAGGTACTTTAAGCACGTGTAGGTACACTATTTTTACTACAAGCGAGCGAAAAAGCATTTTCCGCACTCAATTTAGTGCGGAAAAAGCTTTGAGCACTGGATTTTTCCGCACGGTAGCGCAGTGATACAAGATGATGAAAATGAAGATGAATAAGAAAACCATGAACAAAGACACGTAGAAGAAAACAGGACAGTTGAGGGAATTGGTGAACAAAATTAAATGATGAAGTTTTTAATAGATGAAAAGAAAAATTTGAACCAAAAATTTGATGAAAATAAAGAAGATATGAACAAAATGAATAATAATTTGAATGAGAAGATAGAAGAAATATAGGAAGAAAATAAAAAAAAACTATAAGAAAAAATACGAAACACAAAACAGGAAATTAGAAATGAAATGGTAGGAAAAATTATGGAACAGACATTCAGAAGAAATAAACGACATTAAGAAGAATGATAAAGAATTAAAATCTGAAATTTAAGAAATAAGGAAGATCAATAAAAACATACAAAGTATAAAAGAAGACATAAGTAAAGAAATTAATTTAAATTTTGAGATATTCGAAGAAGAGAATAAGCAGATAAAGAGGGAATTAAAAATGGAAATCAGAAACATACAAGAAAAGGTAGAACAAATAGATAGTATGGAATACAAACGAAAATTGAAAGAAATGGAAGATAACATGAACAAGAACGGGAAGAAAAAGTAACAAGTATCAAAAGGTAAATGTGTAAAAATATAAACCTATTTTTATTCATATTCGTAAAGTTAAATTTTTCGATTTCTGCAAAACTATCAGATGGATTTTTACGATCACAGAATGATGCCCGTAAAACAGTTTTCTGAAACAGTGCGACACGCTAGTTTAAATCATATTTATATTGTACATAAAACTAATTTAATTGTTCAGTAAGTTATTTAGATAAATCCTGAAAGTTATTATTTAGCTTTTAAATTCTTAGCTATAACAATATTTACTTTATTTATTAAGAAAAATTGCTCATTGTCTGAACATAAAAAGATAATAAGAATGTCGAATAAAAAATTCAATTTATGGAACGTATTTAAAAAATATATCTTGACTTTAATGGTACATTATGTTATTTGGGAGTATTTATAATCATAAAATTTACAACCTCTTCGTTACGATCAGAAGGGTATGTAAATACTGCATTGTCATTATCATGTTTAATAAATTAAAAAATTATTAAATTTTTATTACTTACCTCAAAATGTCGTTTCTACCAAAGGCGTTTTCTCTAAATCTAAATTTAGTAACTTAATAACAAAATTTTTCGTTTATCATTTAAAAATTAACATTTTTGTTTGTATTTGAATTTATAAAGTTTTACTAACAATACAGCTTTGACTTTATATCATACAATTTAAAACAAATAAATAAACTTCTTTTAAGTTAGTTTTATGAAAAATCTGGAAAGAAGACCACCTAAAAGTTTTTTAGTAAATGTCCTTTCTTTTTTACTGTTTCAATAATAAAATAATATAGATAACATTTCATATAGTAAGGAGTAAACATCTTTAGCATTTAGTTTAATTTAATACAGCAATTTTGTTACTTTGTGTAATTATTCTTGCAAACCAAAAAATAGTTCTTTTAATTAATATTTAAAGAACCAAAAATAGTGAATGGTAAAAATTTACTCACTTTAAACTAAATTTGTCGTTAAAAATAAACAATTTATCGATTTTCATTCTGTGCTAAAAATATTTACTAACAATATTTTACATTTTTTTTTGTCTATCAATAAACAAGTTATAAAAAAATTTAACAAAATTATCAATACATTTTTATTCCTTAGTCAATGTCGATATACAGTATGTCTCTAATGTATGGAATAAATTCATCATTTCATATAATCGACTTTTGAAAAAAATACAAAAACAGTAGATGTGATTTGTAATTTCAACAGGATGGACGACCCCTAGGCAGAAGAGGGAATATCGAATGGCCAACAAGATCGCCAGATTTGACATCATTAAACCTTTTTTATGGGGGTACTTGAAGAGCAAAGTTTATCAAAGTCGCCCAAATGATATAGAAGAGTTGAAGGAGCGCATCAGAACGTCGATGTTGCAAATAACGTCTGAAGTTCTTGTATACGTTAGAGACAAATTTGCTGTTTGGTTGTCTCATTACATTTTTGCTGAAGGTCATCAGTTATTTTATTTTTGGTCGATCCTGTAGAAATAAATATTCCAATAATTACATAATTGTAAAAAAGGTTAGAAGACTTTTCTAATGAGATGTCTTGAGACACAGTTGCATTTAAAAAAATTGCCACTGGCGACGTAATGTTCGTTACATTTACATCATGTGATGACTATTCAAATATTAAAATTGACCCGTTTTTATTTTATGTTTTCAAAACTCGATTATTTTTGTAATACATAATTTATTCCATGCATTAGCGTCTTATTGGATGTACGTCTCCATAATTATGTATACCTAATGTCAAATCATTTCCACTAAAACTTAAATTTTTAGGTAAATACAAAAAAATAAATTTGGTTTTTGAAACAGTACTAATCCCAACTTATTTTTTCTACTAAAAGTTAAGAATAAACCTTGAAGATTTATAGAAATTCTTATTTACCACTCATCTTTTAAATTTGATATATACTTCAGATTTCAATAACAAATGAATGTTAAAACGACCAATGTTAAAACAAATTCAGACACCACTGTTAGTTAAATATACGATAACAAACAGAGTATTTAAATATTTTTTGCTAAATACTCGGAATATGGAAAAAAATGTTCAAATTTTGATTCAGTCCTAACTTTTTCGAGTATTCACCTCGTAGATATAACATTGAGTGACCTAGGTAGTATAAAAAATAAAATTTAATACTTTTGAGTAGGTTGGTTGTCTTTGTCGGCTATCTAGATTACGTGAATACATCAACGGCATTGGAACCTGTGTACCTACTAGAGTTCTTCATGGTCGAATTTCTTTCTGGTTTCGCCCACACGTATCGTTTCTGGAACAAGAGAGCACTTTTATATTATACGGTATATTTCTTTTTAAGATACTTAGTAAACAAGTGTTGGGTAATGTTTTGTGGCGATATTGTATCTTTATGGGGCTAGGTCATTCACAAATATAAAATCCCATTACAATAAGAAATATTTTATTTTTATCGTAATTTTTACTTAAAATTATTGTATTGTTAAAATTAAGTAAAAACAAATGGTGAATTAAAGGAAATAATAATTTTTTAAATATATATCAATGAAACACAAAGTCAAATCACAACGTTAACTTTATTCACATTACTGAAGAGCGACTAGTTTCGGTCTCAGACCACACCATCAGGCTAAAATACAAATACAAAGTAAAAGGTCATATACAAAGGTAGTGAGTTTAAACTATGTCCTAAAGAGAGAAAGCCAAAGTTCCCAATTAAAAAAAGCAATTAGGTAAAAACCTAAATGAGGAAAACTCATTGAAAATCATGGAAGGTAGAAGGAAGGAGTGTCCATCGAAAGGGAGCAAATTGGTGGCGCCACAGTAGCAAGAGTAAGTGTCACAGGGCGTATCAAATAGTAGAAAAGAAGAATTTGTCCTGTGATCGGCTATGTTAGAGTAAGAAACGAAATTAAATTACATTTGACTACGTAAATAGTTAAGATTTTAAATGCTTCATAATTTTTTAACTACACAAGTCACGAATATTATTAAATTTTTCAACCCAGCTCACTTCACTCTGTTTATAACCTATGGAGTGTTGCTGTCTTTTTACCCTTCTGCTACTATCGCGCCATCTACTATTTGCTGCTTACCAGGCAGTTTTTCGACATTATTTCTATACAAGTTGGTTCTCCTTTCTTCTAACCATCCATAACCTCAGTATAACGTTCAAGACAAAACTGGAATAGTGACAGAAAACACTAAGTAAGCATTTATATGTTTTGTGGTTGACAAAAGTATATGCATAGAACACAAATGTCGACGTAGAACAAGTATAGTTTTATGGAAAAGAGTTATATGGATATTATAAAATTAATTAACAAGGAAAACTTAAGGATGGGATATGATAAATAGTCCTGTGTGTCAAAAAAGGGAGAGTAGAGAACTGCTACATTCCTTAACGTGTATATTTGCATGTGAAAAATACTCCGAATAAACCAGACGGGCCGCTTGCGCTGCAACAAATATTTTACGCCGGTCAGTTTGTTGTGTTTGTTGCGTTCCCACAAATAATCAATAGATAAAAGATGATGTACTAGTAGCTGTTGGCGCCTTTTTAATTGTAGATGCTTTAACGACCGTGAATAAAAAGAAAAAACGCAAAATGTGGAAACGTAAAAATATTAGCTTACTCAGTGACCTAGATTATAACCATATGAAAAATTTTACAAGAAGATGGCTGCAAAAGATTTTGAATCTCTAATATGCCTATAGATCCTATAATATCCAAAAAGTCAGTTCATTTCGAATGGTATGTTCCATTCAAGACTGTGTTCACCATTAACAATAACATAAATATTTGCAGTCATGACCATCTATGTTTCTAACTTTTTTAAAATGGTGGCTATAAGAAAAAATGACTTACAAACAAACCCAGATATTTACACATTACACATAAAGAACGCAGAAGAAACGAATGTGTCGATCTGACGATGCTAATTCTAGCGAAACAGCTGTCAATGCATTTAAAAATCTATTTTTTTAAATAAAAGCTCTAAATTCAATGAATTATACTTAATGTTTTTCTTTTTTTTCTGCCAATTTCATTTATTTGTTTATTTATCTTTAAACTCTGTAGATGAGTAGGCTTCTACAAGCATAAGATGTACTTGGTTAAGGCAATAAATTATTATTTTATATTTTGATTTTATGTAGGTGAGATCGAAAACAACATTGATTTATATGAGAAACGTACTTAATTCTTTTGTTTTGTAGCTTAAATATATGTAGGACTTAATTTACAAATAAAGAGTCAAAACAAACTGAAGATTTAAGATAGGTACATTTGTTTTAAGAAAATATCCCTAATTGTTATTTATTGTTTTAAAATACAACAAGAAATACAAGTTGGTGTTTGGGTTTTTAAATAAATTTACCTTTATAAATAAAAAAAATACAATAATCAAAGTATAAAATCTACTTTTTAACCATCACTTATCAGTGTGAAATAGTACTAATACAGGGTGTCCCACGACGTTTTGACAGTCCAATTTCTCGAGAACTGTTCATATGACATGTATGAAATTTGGCAGATATAAACAGTCGAAACTGATGCTTATATTCATTATAAAATGACTTCCGTTTTTCCTGTCATTTCGGCTCACGTGACCTCAACATAACTTTTTTAAATGGGACAACCGGTATAATATTACAATTTTGGATACATCATTTAAAAACAAATTCAACGATACCACACTTGTCATCATTGTATTGTGCAGTAATGATAATAGGGGCTCAGACAGAAGACAATGTGATAAATATTTTGGCTTATCTGCAGGTGAATCCACACACCTCAATACGATTTCTTGAACAAGAATTACAAATAAGTAGAAGTTCAATACAAAGAGTATTGAAAAATCACAAATACCATCCTTTTGGAAATAACGAACAGTTGAATTCCGATTTTTATGTCATATTTGTCATTTTTCGCCGAGCCTATAAAAAGGCCTGCACAATACAATGATGACAAGTGTGGTATCGTTGAATTTGTTTTTAAATGATGTATCCAAAATTGTAATATTATACCGGTTGTCCCATTTAAAAAAGTTATGTTGAGGTCACGTGAGCCGAAATGACAGGAAAAACGGAAGTCATTTTATAATGAATATAAGCATCAGTTTCGACTGTTTATATCTGCCAAATTTCATACATGTCATATGAACAGTTCTCGAGAAATTGGACTGTCAAAACGTCGTGGGACACCCAGTATAAAACGAAGTAAAAATTATAGCTGAAAGTATAGATAAAAAGTTTATTGTGACATATTAATTCATTGACAAATTTTAACAATTTTTTGGGGTTTTTTGGTTAATTAAGTTATATTTCAATGGGATATTATTTTACTAATTTACTAACTCTTTCTATGTGAAAGTCCATCTTATTAAGAACAGTAAACAACTAAAGGGTTGAATGAAACAATATTTATTCAAAAATATGTTTTAAATTAAATGACAGCTGTTTCGCTAAAAACTAGCATCGTCAGATTGAATTATTGAAGTTTCAATTTTGTTTTTTTAAGGTAACTAACTAATGTTAATATAAGTGGTTTTACGACTAGACCAAGTATGAAAGTAATAAGACAATATTAAAGCCTAGATGTTATTAGCCCTAAGGACTCTAAAGATCGTTATAACTGTGCAGTTATATAGAGAAACCAGGAATAAACTGTATCATGCTGATCTTTACAATAACTTTATATATTTGTGTTACATTTTCCTCTTAGGTATGTATAAAATGAAGACTCCATCAAAGCAAACAGTTGAATAGTGAAGAACTTCCAAGATTTATTTGTTCATTAACAATTTTAATTGTTGATCTGCTAGATGACTTTTTATTTCAAGTTCTCCAAGAAAATTTAAATTTTGTTTTTTAATCACAAATGTGTAGTATTTGAATGTCATTGGTGTGTATGAGTGAGTCTGGATGTTCAAGTAGGTGTTTTGGATAGTATGACTTATCTGGTTGTTGTAATCTATATGCTCTTAAGTGTTCATTGAATCTTACTTCAAAATTTCTTTGTATTTTACCTATATATATTCAGCATTACATTTTGTACAATTCATTTTGTAAACATCATACTTCCATACATGATCTAGTTTTAACACTACTTAATCAACATCAGGGGTTGCCTCGTAAAAACAAAAGTGTAACTTCAATTTGTCAATCTGACCATGCTAGTTTTAGCAACACAGCTATCAATGTATTATAAAAGCTAATTTTTTAATTAAAGTTTTGTTTATTATTCTTAATAATAATAATATAGCGTTTATGCCTTTAAACTTAGGAGAATCATATGCTGACTATGCTAATGAACTAAAAAATTTATCTCAAAATTGCAACCTTGCAGAAGGTAATCTTAGCATTGACATTATGCTTAAAGATAAATGTATAAATGGAATGCAAGATCCAAATTTAAAATTAGAATTAACAAATACAAAAGATATTAATTTTAATAGTGGATTAGAAAAAGCCAAGTTAATTGAACTAGCAATTTTGGAATTAAAAAATTTTCAACTAAGCAAAAAATGTGAACAAAAATAAAGATCATGATGATAGATTTCGTAATGTCTAAAATATGGTATTAGATTTTTAGTAAATCTTTATTTCTATGGTGAGTTGGTTCAAATGGAAATTAATTCTGGCGGTGAAAAAATACTAATCCATAATGACTTTGACTCTCGATTGCTACAAAACTTAAATTTAATAGAATAAAGTTAAAGTAATTAAGTTTTGCGAGATATTTTAAATAAAATCTGCCGATGCTAATCTAGCGGAACAGCTGCCATTGTGATTTTAAACTTACTTTTTTCAATTAAACTTGGAAGTTGCGTTAAAAACGAAGAGTTTTTTATTATTCTAAGTAAAATTATTTCAATTATGTTATTACTGTAGATGTCAATTATGAAATAATTAATTGCTCTCTTAATGATTTGGTTGTAACCATGGGATAGAAATTGCTGGGACGTTATTAGCTACTTCTCAATACTATACACTATAAAAACTCCATAACTTTGATTAGAAAGGGTGGCTAGAGCCTTAATTGAAACCATATTTAATGCGATACTTCTGGTGGCCTTAATCGTGGCCAAACGTCAATGAACCATGTAATAAGCTGCACATATATATTTTATGGCCCATGCGTAATCAATATTTTTTAATCCTGTTTTTTTTTCGTAAATGGTTAAAGGAGTTGAGAAATAATCAAACATTCCTTCCAGAAGCCTTATTCAATGTCTTAAAAAAATATTTGCTGCTCATGGATTGCCAAAAGAGATGGTATCGTATAATGGGTCACAGTTTCTGCTTCAAAAGGGATAATTATTTGATTAACCATATTATTTTAAAACCTCTACATCAAATGGTCAGGCTGAACGCTTAGTTTGGGATTGTAAGAAAACATTGAGAATTCTTGAGGACGTAAATCTGGATATCAAATTAGCACGACTTTTGTTTGCTCAGTATAAGACACCACTCATAAACTCTAAAAAAACTCCTGTTTAATTGTTATTCTCACCTGAAAAGGCAGAGAACCATTTAAATTTAAAAGTCAATGGTTAAAAGCAAAGAAGACTGAGACTAACAACCTATGAAATTATGTTAAATGATGATGGGATTGGCAGAGATTATATATTCCAGAGAAATTTATCAAAGATGAGATCTAGCTTGATTTTAAATTTGTAATTCCAGACAAAGCAATATGTCCAGAAAACATAATTGACAATGTGAAAGTTCAGAAGCAAATATAGCAGAAAATGTGTCAGACTAAGAAGCAAATATGGAGTTCCTAGAAATTTTTGAGTTACAATATGATCAGCAAAGCTATATAGCAGATCAGAGCAGGGAATTAAAAGATGAAATATTTCCACTGGATATTATTTTATTATTATATGTTATTGTCATTAAGTTTGCATAATGTCTAATATACTTTTGCTACTTTTTCAATTTTTTACAGTGTTTGTAATACAATTAATAGGAACATTTTGATTTTAGAAATAAATTTTGTTTTGTCTTAACTTTTTCTATAATTGGTTCTAACTTTAAATTTTTGAGATCTATGACATGACAATTACCATCATTATAATAATAATAATATTTATTTTGACCAATTCATAATGCAAAACACAAATGGTACAACGTATAAAATACAAAGATACAACATATTAAATTAAATGCAAAAGGTACAACGTAATAAAATATAAAATGTACAGTGCAAACAAAACAAAGTGCAATTACGGAACAGTTAGCTAGTACAAAACAATGTAACGAGGTTAGGTGTGAAGCAGTTTTTTTTATTATTATTTATTATTATTTTTTTTAATTTTTAAATAATAATTTTTGATAATTTTACTATTGACAATAGTATTGACAATTATCATTATAGTTTTACTTTTTTAAGTAATTTCCTTTACATTCATTAGATAAATCTGATGCTCTTGTTTTCTTTAAGTAATTCTAATACCTTTAAACACAAAGATTTTATGGACGATTTGCGAAAACTTAATGAAAAGTTTGGAAAGAAGCGATAGTTAAAAAAACTGAAATCCACATCTTAAATATTACCAATCAAATATTATAAAACCTTTCATGTAAGCTGTCTGTGGAATCGAAAAAGCACAAACCAAATAGAAAGTCTTCAATGCATTAGCTTATAATAAATCTATAGTGGTTGCAATATCCAAATTTGTTGGCAAAACTGAACCTAAAGGGTTTTAAAAAAAATGACACTACCAGGAATATCCAATTACACATAATTATTGCTAAGTAAAGTATAATGTTTTTACAGTTTCCTTTAATTTTATTTTAACTGATTTCTTTTTTTAGGTTCTTAAACATAAGAATAAAAATGACAATAATAATGCAAATTATAGTTTTATTACAGAACGGTTTATGTTTATTAAACATTTCTTTATTTCAAATATTGCTCACTACAAAAAATATGATAGAAAGTTCAAACATACGAAGTGGGTCATGAAAGCTAATAAATTATCAAGTGCGAAATTAACGGCCTTACATCACTTAAATACAGCAACAATCTCAGTTACGTAACTCATATATTATGGCAAAAAAATATGAATCCCTGTTAAGCAATATTTAAACCGCCATTTCCAGAATGCAGAGAAAACATGGGAGAAACATGTTAAAACTAATTACCGTGGTTTAATATTTTAATTACGTATAAATGATGACTTTCAGTACTATAATCAATTATATTTTTCACTTAAAGCTTTGTTTAAAGTTTAAGTAGATTTTGATTCGGTCACTTTACTTACTTGTTTCTTTAGTTTGGATCTACTTATTATCCTAGGTTCTTTTCAATGTCAAGTTATCAAGTTCAAAGGTCTTATAAGTAGAGGAAGTGCCCAAACCAACAAAAATATGTATACTTGTGTTTCGTTGACCGCGAAAAAGCTTTCGATAAAGTCAAACACAAAAGATTCATGGAATGTCCACAAAGAATAAAACATCAAAATCATACTAAACTTGTACTGGAATGAAGATGCTTTTGTAAGAACATAATAGAGGTATTACACAAAGCTGCGTTCTGATTCCACTTTTATTTAACCTGTATTCCGAGGAAATTTTTGTAAGAACACTTCAGGACATAAAAGTCAACGGAGTGACAAAATAACTATTGATTGCTGAAAGTTAACAAGAGCTGAAGATTCTATTAGACAAAATTGTACGAGAAGAAGAAATACACATTTCAACATGGTCTAGGAATATTAATAAAAAAGTATTTTAAATTTTTTAATATTAAATATTTTTGATTAATATTTCTATATGATATTTAGTCAGATATTTATTTATTGACAACGTAAGAATTATATTAAATTTTAAATTTAGTACATTGTAGGACCCTCTCTAGCATTAATTACAGCTCTACATCTTCTTCCTATACTTAAAATAAACTCATCTATCTCGCTCTTCTCAATAGCTGTCTATTTTAATTGAAGACTAGTAATTAGTTCATGCCGATTGTTAAAAAAAACGTTGACTAATTGCCCTTCTTTGTAGCATATCCCGAGCATGTTCAATTGGATTAAGGTTGGAAGATTAAGCGAGAAACTCTAATAAGTCGATTGAGTCATTTTCCAAATAATCCAAAATTATCCCAGCAACATGAGGAGGAGCATTGTCCTGCATTAACCAAAATTGGGGTCCGATTGCTGCACTATATGAAAGCACAACAGGCCGAAGTATAATTTTCAAGTAATAATTTACTCTTAAAAAACCTTGTAACGGAAGCTAATACCTCCCCATACCATTACTATACCGCCTCGATAACTGTGTACTTTCTGAGCGATTTGCAAACGTGGCAGTGGACCTGGTTGTCTCCAAACTCTTATTTTTCTACTGTCTGGATAAAAACCAAACCTGGATTCATCAGTAAACAATACCCTTGACCATTATTATCTAGTCCACTTTTCGTGCTTTTGTGCCCAAACTAATCTTGAAGCGTGATTGCCACGTGATAATGGTGCAACACTTATTGGTCTTCTGGCATGTAAATTAGACTCATGTTAACGCATTCTAACAGTATGAGCACTTACTTTAACATTACTGACTGCAGGTGTTGGGCCTCTTTGTGGGCCCAAATGGTGTTCAAGAATACTGTCCGTATTACGATATCTTCGCCAAAGTCTACAAATAACACTTGTACCTATGGCCTCTGACACAGCGGTTTGAGAAGCACCAGCTTGTAACATTCCTACAGACCTTAACATTTGCTCTTTTGTTCAATGTCGTCTTTTGTTATTGGCAATAAGGATTTTTGTTAAAATGTATACTATTTTATTAAGGCACAGTGTGCTATAGTTACTCTATATAAAGTTTAAATAAAGTGTCATTATATAAAGAACCTGAATAAAATTTATTAAAATATCCCTAGACCATGTTAATGTGTGTATATGGTATCTAAATCAATAAAAAGAAAACCAAAACTATGAGAGTCTTAAAAACCAGAACCCACACAGTGAAAATATCAATTGGTGGGTAGGTCAGGTTGAAAAATTCATATATACCTTGGTTGTTTTATGAACAGCACACAGATCAGGAAATAAAAAGCAGAATATATCAGGCCAGAAACGTATGCTTAAAAATGAGATCATTCTGTACATCAAGAGACTTAAGTATTTCTCTTCCCTATCGCATGGTAAAATGCTACGTTTTTGGTGTCCTATTATATGGAATTCAGGCATGTACTCTAAAAGTTAACACTCTTCGTAGACTGGAAAGTTTTGAAATGTGAATATTTCGCCTTATGCTAAGAATGCCATGGACAGACCATATCAGAACTGAGAAAGTTCTAAGACGCATGAGCATGAATCAAGAACTCGTAGAAGTAGCGAAAAATGTACCATCTTGGGTACATAGTGAAAAGGTAATTCCAAAATTTATTTTAATTTAATATTTTTTTTTTATTTTCGGAGAAAAGTCAAAATTTGAAGGAAATGTCAAAGTTAAATTTTATCAGCCTTACCAATAAACGGAGTATAAATATTTATACCCAGAAAATGTCTACCAATAATTATGGAATAACTTATACTCGGAATAAATACTCGGTATAAAGTTATACCTACCCTAAGCCTTGTTTAAGTGCAGTATAACCTAAAAAATATGTTTGCTACGAGAGGTGTAATTATCAAAAAAGAATTTTTTTAATAAACAAGAAACATATTGATATTGAAAAAAATACATAATTTAACTAAACCAGTATTAAGATTACTTACTTAAATATTTCTCAATTTCTTTATATTTTTCGGCACATTTGCATCAATTTTTTCATTGAATAATTTAATAGAATTTATCCCAAATCTGCTTATTTTTAAATGCTTACACGGCGGGATTATTTATATTTGACATTATCACATTATCAATAATCCGAACTTGACTAGAGCTCCTTTTTATTGGTTTATTTGATAAGTACGTAAAACAGGCAATGAAAGCACTTTAAGAATTTCACAACAAAACTTTACACACTCAAAAATTTATAGTTCAAATTAACTACACACTGTTTTTAACTGTCATATTTCATTTAATTTTACACTGTTCCATGTACTTGTGTCAACGTCTGCTACGTTGCCAAATAAATATTTTGGAATAAAGAGGGAATAGTTATAATTCATTTATTCCGAGTTTATTTGTAAACAATTTATACCAACCTTATACTTAGGATAACCATTCTAGGGGTGTGTTCGGAGAGCACGCTATTTGCGCCATTTGGCGCTATCTAGTACTATTCCTCGTTTGCGTTATATGGCTCTTGGCGCTACATAGCTCGAAAGCGTGCTCCCGGAACACACCCTAAGTTTAAATAAGGAATAACGTAAGAATAAGAGATTTTTATTAGTAACAGTGTATTAGTTTAAATTTAAAAAAAGTTTATGTAATGTAAACAAAACTTGTATTAGGTTAAATATAGATAAGAAATGTTAGTAAGAAAGTATGAAGTGCAAGTGAGTAGTGAAGAAGTTTCGTTGCCAGGGGATAGAAGTTTGACAAATAGTGATGGAAAAAGTCAGAAAGAAAATGAATTTGATTTTTTAAAAGAAGTTACATAAGCAGTTGAAAAAGTATAGTTTAAAGGAAAGTAAAAGTCTAATATAAGAAGTTTTAATTAATAACAATTAAAGAAGGACCCAGTTATAGAAAAGCTGTAACAGTAATACGGTTTATGAAGAAAAATTTTTTTGAGGTTTTTTGATTGGAGATTTTAGAAGAAAAAGGTAAAAAAGTTAATATAATCCCATTAACCATTAAAAACTTAAATCAATAAATAAAAAGATAAACAGAATAAAGTAAACAAATACAGAAGAAGAACATAATAGTGTTGGAACGTTGGAATAAGGTGTCTGACTAGTAATATGGTACATATATAAGCAGTTTGAAGAAAAGAGGTTATTAGACAAGATAAGACAATAAAAAGGACACTGCGGTAGATAAGGTTAGTTTAGATAGTTCAGATTAGATAGGATTTAGTTATAAAAATAGATAGGATTTAGTTAGGAAAATAGATAGGAATTTAGTTAGGTATCATAGGTAGCTCAAATTTTATGTGGATATTTATTCTAAATTAAATATTAAATATTATAATAAATTTTGTTTCAACCATACCCTAATTAGTAAAAGAAAATTTACAAACTAAAACTTAAAAAAAATTTGGTATTGAGTAAATTATCTCAATAGGTACTTAGACAGGTATACCTACCCACAGCTGATAATGAAAGGAATAATTAAAAAAAGGGTACTGGTAGACACATCAAAGAATGGACTAGCTTAGACTTACAATCATTGGTGAGAAAGAAGATGGTACCTAAAGAAAAAGAAAAAGTAGATGAAACTGAGTAAATGTGAAAGTCTTTCAAGACGACGCAGAGATTTCTAATAAAAGGTTAAGAAACGCCCAGGCCAAGAAGCTACGCGGGAAAATAAATGTAGGTACACAATCCTACAGAATGCCACAATCCTAACATTGACTGCCACAATGGCAGGCCAATTGTTGGAACGAATGGGTCTATTCTCAACAATTTTTAATTAATTTTAAAAATACATTATTACTTACAAACAATGTAGTTTTTCTGGTAATAATTACATACATTTTTTTATATATTTCTTACTGAAGAAAATTATTCTAGATAAATGGAATTTACATCTTATTTTTATAATTATCTGTTTCGTTTTTTACTTCTCGTTTTTACTCACTCGTGTAAATTACTACTACTGGTAATCTCACCAAAAATTTGCATTTTAATTGAATCTATACCCATTCTTCTTTATTTATATCTGGAATGTCGTAAAGCTGATTTGGTATTAGAATTTTACCTACGTTAAATGTCATTTACAAATTAGTCAGGATAATCGTTAAGTAAATCACTTGTTATAGCTACTTCAGAGGCTATCGTAAATAAAATATGTTACAAAAGAATTAAAAATACTTTCGGTAAAAGTAAAGAACATTAACTTACTAGCGTTCATGTCTGGGATCCTATTTGGTATGTAATTTTTTAATAAATTTATTCAACAGATAAAGATAAACTTTTCTAGATGTTTCATAAAGGGGCATAATAGGTAGAATATCCTTGCTAAGAAAATTTTTTTTATACTTTCTCCATTTTAAGCTATTACAGCGGGTAGGTAATTACTCATTTAGAATACACATTGATTATAAATTAATGGGGGCCATTTCCTAAAGAAATTTAAAAAATTATTAGATATATATACATAAATTGAAAAGGTAATCCATCTCTCAAATGTGGATTATACAGATATACAGTAGCACTAAAACTTAAAGTCAATCCACAATTTTAATAAAAAGAAGCTTATAACTGTAAAAGTGACAGTTTCGGTCCTTAGACCATCTTCAGGCTATAAAGAAAACCTCGAAAGAAAACAATGGTATCAGCGAAGAATCAAAAATAGTTACATAGAAGTACGATTAATAGAGGTTACATGATTACTTTAAAAAATTATTATGATTAAAACTTTTCAAATTGAAGTGACAAAGTAAAAGATCGTTAACAGTACGTGAAATGTCTAAGTTACAATAAAACAAGCAAAATCAAATCGTTACAAAATCATTATTAATAAATCCGTAGTCAAACTCATCAGTATGTGTAGAACGTAGAAATTGCATTTTAATTTATGAAATTTTAAAATTTAAACATCAATGATCAAGACAGTTATGAAGTAAAAGAGGAAGGAAACAGAAAATCAGACGCTATCAACGAAAAAAGAGTCTAATAAGTGTGTAAGTTAAAATAATAACATGTGGAGTGAAATGAGGGAGAAACATAAAAAAGTAAGAATGTTTTATACAAGAGAAATATATATATTTCAAAGGAAGTAACAGTAGAAAAAGAAAACATAAAAAAGATAGACAGAAAAACTGTACAAGTTCACTTGAATAAGAACTTTATACGTATGAAAAATAAAGGGATTGTTAGAGTACGAAAGTACAAAACGGAAATAGTCTATAGTACCAACTTAAGTCAGGAAGGGTTACCAACCTAATAGCGTGTCAATGAGGAATATTAACTTTATAGGGTAACTGAAGAAAATACAAGAAAAGTGTTTCAATGAAACTCAAAAAGACAAAACTATCATCTAAACATATCTATGAGACACCCCGAACATCGTAAAGGACAAAATGGATATAATCAGATTCTTAAGACTAGAAAAAAAGAGTATAAACTAAAGTTAAGGTATAACATAACCTAAATAACATAAAATATACATAAGTGTTAAAAATTTAAATTTAAAAACCAATAATTTTCATTAGGTGGAATTTGTTCATGCAAAGTGAAAGAATTATCATTAATAGCAGATTTAATTTCCAAAAAACTCAAGTTAATTCAATCTCACTCCCTTGTTAAAAACATGAAGCAATTCAACATTTTTAACATCTAAGGAGTGGTTCTCCTCTAAGATGATTAGCAAAAGAGGAAGGTGAGTTCTAACTTCTAAAACTGAATATTTCCTAACAAAATTCATATGTTCTAGAATGCGGGTTTCAGGTCTTCTACCACATTGACCAACGTAAACTGCATTACAATCTGGATCCCTATTTTCGAATATGTGATCTGATAGATCAATGGTGAGAAACCGGTGAACCGTATTTTTAGACTATATGATAGCTCACATCACACTTCGCTTGGTCAGACCCAGTCGAAGCAGTGAAATATGCGCATTATCGTTGTATCCAGGCGTCAGATTATTGTCAAAATTATATATGTTTATTAGAGTTGTTACCTTAGTTTTGTTTTGAAACTTGCGTCATTAAAAGAATACAGGGTGTCCAGAAACTTAATGCCAAAAATTCGGGAGCAAATAGAAGAGGTCAAAATAATGTTGGAAGTTCAAATAAATTTTTGTCATACGAGCCCTCGTTTCCGAGTTATAGACCTCTAAAGTTTCGAAATAAAAACTTTTGTTTTATCATAATTTCTAAACTATACATTGGGATGTCCTGTGTTTGACGGTATAAATGAATCTACATTACATACAGATAAGCAGAGGCGGCTTGTGCCCATTGGTTAATAATCCGTAATTTTAATAGGGACCATCTGAATAATATTTAAATTTCAAAAATAAATTTTCCAATCCATTTACTAATGAAAATGTACTCTTGTTTGAACTCGATAAAATTAAGGGTTTAGGAGAAATTTGAAACATCAGGTACCTAGCTACAAACAAACAAAATGTAACTTAAATGTTAATCTGACGATGCTTCTTAGCGAAACGGCCGTCATTGTGATTTAAAATTTTTCAAATAAACTTGGAAGTTACGTTGAAACGAAGAGTTTTTTATTATTCTTAATAAATCTCTTACTAAAGCAATAGACTAAAAAGGAGGAATACTAGAGAATGCTGACTCTGGTTTCAGCTGTCAAAAAATTTTCATTTAAATTTTGTGGCGCCATGAAAAAATTTCCGGAATTTTTTTAGTTGCCATGGTAAAGAAACAAAATTAAGGCGTTTTATTAGTAAAAAGTAGAGAAGTGAAGTAGAGGTGAAATTTTCTCTCCAAATTCTTTATATAATGGAAATAAAGTTCATACTTTCAGTAAGTTACATCCGAGAACCAAAAACCAATTGTTCTAATTATAAGCTGTCATTCAGTAACTTGTCAAAAATCAAAATGAAAGATAACAATCAAAAAATGAGTGTTACTCCACCAGATATTACCGAGCTAGCAAATAATTTGATCAATAATTTACTTGTTGCAAAATCAAGAGAAATAGGAGTATAATGTGAAACGTTTATGAGAAGACAAACAACACAGTTTTCCGAAAATGCTCTTCCCATATTGAGACAACAATATTTCCGAAAACCGTTTACACTACCACTACACCAACACACACTTTTATATGCCTAACGCGCCAAGTTATCTTCTTCAGAGACCGAAGTTTACCTCCCCAACTGATGATTTTTTTATCGAATTCTACGTATTGTTAAATAAAATTGGCCCAAGATGAAACTAATAATTAATTGTTGATGGGTGATATAGGGAGTACAGGCAATTATTTGAAAAATATTTTTACCTAAGACCACCCCTGTAAGCGGTCAATAGCAACACACAGTCCTCGATTAATGTAAGATGTCTTAAATGCCGGTAAAGAAAACGCACAGTTGTAAAGTAAATCGCACGGCTGTCCTAGCAACCACTTAGTAACTGTCGATAGACGTTTCCATTCGTTCGTAAAATGCTTCTTACCACACGCGATACGTAATATACTTTTATATATTTAATTTTAGGAATTTTAAAATTAACCACTTTAATTCTTGAAAAGTGTATTTCGATTAATTGTGTTCAGGCTAGTAAATTTCAGCAAATTCATAGCTCAATTTCTAATAACAAGCTAAAAAAAGATTTTGTCATACAAGCATGCCACTGAGGGCTCTCAGTGAATCACACTTTGCGTTAAAACAGTTATAATTTATATAATAACATAATTAGTGATTATTTAAACAAATTTTTTTTTAATTTATTAATTCCTTCCTGTAATTGGTTCTTATGTGAGATCTCGTCCATTTAGGGATCAAATTTATGCAGCATGAAAGGAATAATTATGTTTTTCCATATAATAGACAAATTAAAAACGAGCTTCTATCAATTAACGTTAAAAACTAATAGAGTTGTTTGGATTTATCATTTTTTCCGTCATTTACTATTCAAAAAAGTGGGCGATAACCTTCCTCGGTATGACACCTTATTAGGTTACGGACAACTATGAAATTGCAGTAATAAAAAATGGTCTCTGTTACTATTTTAGGAAATGCTCGAATGCAGACACCTGAGTAGACAGGTCAAGATTCTGTTTAGAACTCTACCTGAGACAGATAATATTATGGTGATGATGGCGACTTCCTTAAGACATTATTTGGTTTGTTTGTAAACAAACTTCTTTATATGGAGAATTTTTGTTGATTGCTTTTTTATTTATATGATTTTTGGGAACTTCCAACTCTTACTTTGTTAAATCTAAAAAAATGTACAGGGTTATTCATTATAAATGTCCCAGTCCTTCCCTTAGTTATTATTTCATAAACAGAAAAATTTTTACTTATATCATAAGAGCTTAAGTTATTTTCAGAAATTTTTTTGAGGGCATGAATATTTTGAAAATTTTCTTAAAATATTCGTGCCCGAAAGAAAATACTCTTATAGATATTCTAGAAAAGTTTTTTGAAACACTATTATTTTATAGAAAATTCTAAATGCAGTATAAATAATGCAGCAGCTAATTTGGATATAAGTTACTCTAAAATACAGCGTACGTTGAAAACTAACAACTACAAACATATAAAATTTTACCCGTACAAGGTTTGTCAGAGGCTCGGAAAAGGTTTGAGTTTTGCCGCCAAATGCTCCAAAAGTTAGATGAAGATTCTGATTATTTGACTAAAATATTGTGGATCGATGAATCATCCTTTTCCACGGCTGGAGTTTTTAATAGATCTTGGGAAAACAAAGAGAATAGAAAAAGAATGATAAAACCAATAGTGTATGGTGTGCTATTTTCAGAAACAAAATTGTTGGACCCATTTTTTTATAATTTTAATTTAACTGGAGTTACCTATCTGGAAATGATTCTTCCTAAAGTTGAAAATATTCTTGTAGATAATTTTTTTGACGTTCAATTTCAGGATATGATTTGGATGCATAATGTCCTACTTGTTAAAGAGCATTTGAACAATATATTTTAAGTGTTGATAGGGAATAATATGGAACCATATTATGACCTCCTAACAGTCAGGATCTATCCCCTATGGATTAATATTTTTGGGGTTTTTTAAAAGACATAATAAATAATAATAATGACTGCATTTAAGTCATTAAAGACCTAATTTAATTAGAAATAAATAATCTAAATGTAAACAATCAAGCTATTTTTGATGTTATTATTTATTAATAGTTGTTAAGTTTTCTTTGTTATATTCGTTATCTATTTTGTTTTATCTATTTTAATTAAAAGTTCACCAAAACTTTTATTTAATATGAAATCAGAAGAAAAACATCTTTGAAAAAATTCTCTGTCTCATTTAAAAAAAAGAATAATTTTTTTGCGTCCCCTAAACTACGCACGCCACTGTACTTTTGTTAAAGATGTAATAAGAATTTTTTGTGTTTTTGCAATAATATAGTAAGGGTTGGGACATTTATAATGAATAACCCTGTACAGGGCTACTGAAAGTACTTAAAGAAACATATATAGTATATTACATAACGAGTGTGGAAAGTGAAGTATTACGCACGAGAGAAGTTTAGCACGAGCCGCGTAGTGGCGAGTGCGGAAACGTAACGAGTGCAAGAAATACACTTTCCAACGCGTTGTGTACACGATTTTTCCTACGACCCCAATATTTCTTATAATAAATATTTTAAATTTATTTATAAAATTTATTTTAATTGTTAGTCATGTTAAAAATTAGGATTTAAACGAGTTTATATATTGCAAGGAAATATAATTAATTAAAATCAAATAACCACCTTTCTCAGGAATTCACATCAAAATTCTTTATTAGCTAAATGACATTTTTTTATTTTTGTGGGCTCTATAAAAATTAGAAGTAATATGGTCAGTCGGTGAAATTAATTGAAAAGTAATGTAATAATAATAGACACAAAGATAATTGTGAACAGAAACACAAACATAACTTCAAAAATCCACATTCGACACATGCACGGAACATAAACACAATATAAAAAAGAAGAATAAACTGTTCTTCTTTCTAAAAGTGTTTTTATAAAAATAATAATACTGAATAAAAATATGTTTTTTTTTTTAAATTTAAAAACCTATAAGAAACTTTATTCTTTATTCTTACTTTATACAGAAAAATTTGTATTGGGAATTACAATTACAACAATATTTGATACAAGGAAGATTTAAAAAAAAAATTAAATGGTCCTTACTTTGACATTCATGTGTTTTTACTATTGATAAATTTGACGTAAATGTCACAGATCATAGAACTATTTTTTTTACTTTTCAATACGTGTATTGATATTTACTTTTCAATACGTGTATTGATATTAGCTACTTTCTTAAGTACAAATAAGTGTGCAAACTAGCACTTTCATATGTGGTCGTAGGAAAAATACTTTAATGCTTCTTAACTTTTTACTTTCTGTGGCTAATAGACTAAAGCAATTCTTCACACCAACGTGAGTACTGTAAACATACAACATTCTATTTCATACTGTACCCTAAAGCACAAAAGAACAGTGAAAAAATAAAATATTAATATATTTATCGGCGTTTGCTATTTTTGAAATTTGCATTCAATGCCAAGATATCTGGAATGTATTTGGTAACCATAGAAACAATGTTATTGTTTTTAAATTAAAAAGGCTATTACACACAATAAGAAACCAGTTAAAATGTTGAATACAACCAGAACGAACAAGAACACATCGAAAAATTAACATCTACTGAAGCTAAACGGAAAATAAAAAGGCCAATACAACAAATACCTCCGCTTAGAGACTTACGGGAACATGGGCTAGAATTTTCTTGAATAGAACCAGAACGAACAAGAACACCTCAAAAAATTAACATCTACTGAAACTACACGGAAAATGAAAAGGCCAATACAACAAATACCTCCGCCTAGAGACTTTAAGGGAAAATGCTGAATTTTCTTGATATATCTTTTCAAATGAATCTCATAACCAAAAAATTCAAATCTAAAGAAATTGGAGGGGTAATCATAATTGAAATCAATCTAAAAAAGACTCCTAGATACAACCTTGTCACTGGCAAAATTCTACAAAACTTAACTAAGAAAACAATCATGGCAATAACACATATGCAGTACTTACTTATGCACATTTTCCCAACCAGTGGAAAGTATATATAAGTTATTCAAACTTTCTATTATAAAAACGCAATATATTTTGTCACGACCATTAAATTTATATTTCTGACGTTTAATTGCCATATTTAAACTCCAGTCTCGCTTTTGATCCCGTAATAATCTCGCATTTACTTTAAATAATTAAAATAACGCGTTTGCTCTGAATTTATAAACATTTACTTTTAACATGACACTCCGTATGACTAGTCTGTTTTTATTTGCAGAAAAAACCCGGATTTCTCGCGTTATTTAATTAAATTTACGTTTTTGAAGTGAAAACATATAATTTTAATATTATTTTTGTGACACGTTCTGCTGACGAAAATATAATAACTACAGCGTGTTCCAAAGACACGATTGTTGAGTGACAACGTTCACAATATTTCTTATTATGTTTATAAAGATTTGTTGGGATTACTATGAATTAATTATATTATGTGTTAAGGAATGCTCACCAAGTTAAATTACATTTTTTATCCCAACAATTTTTTTTTCTGTTAGGATAAACAATAATTTTTAAATAAAATGTCAATGTTTCTCATTGTTTCAATGAAGCTCGGATACAACAAAGCCAAAAGCAGTGTTGTCTTGTCCCCTTTTGCCATATTAGTCAAACTCTTAACTAAAAAAATAGTTGTGAATGGTAAGAAAATCCATAACAGTTATAGACGATATTTCTCCTTTACAAAACTCAGATGAAGATCTCAATATAATGTTACAATGTCTTTATCTAGGACCGTTATCCTTTAGGCACAGGCCACGGCAGTCACGTACCGGCTCACTAAAAGAACAACGCCTATAATAAGCCTATACGAAAATAAATTCCTCTAGATACAAAAGAAATTAGAAATCAACCATATTTTCAGAATGTCATTGGATCAAATGATGCCGAAATATAGTTGTGAGAAAGCTCTTTATCTAGGGTAGAATGCCACATAGTGTGACAACAAAATCAACCATAAAACTGCAGATAAATAAACTGGCAACAACGCAGGCTCAAGAATGAAAGCCTTTACGGGGATATTTTAGCTTTTAAACAAAAGTAAACTGACTTTAAACACTTAAGCCACTAATGTCCGCACAATTTAGCAGGTTATAAATACCGAAACCATTTACACTACCACTACACCAACACAGACCGAAGGTCTCTGAAGGAGATAATTTGGTTATCGAAACGCGCGTCAGGCAGATAAAAGTGTGTGTTGGTGTACTGGTAATGAAAACGGTTTAGGTATCAGTTTCGCCAACGGTTCCAGATTCAACATTTTAGGTTATAAATGTACCAAAGGAATTTAAAGAGAAGTTGCATGCCCTAAACTAAAATTAGAGAAAACCAAAAAGAAATTCATTAAAACTTAAGTATGAAGTATGGCATTGTGAAACTTTAGCAGTTTAAGAATAATGAAATTTATTGTATTAACCTATTTTTTTTATGTTTTTCTTCAAAATATTCCTTTTTTTACTCAATGACAGCTGTTTCGCTAAAAACAAGCATCATCAAATTGACATATTGAAGTTACATTTTGCTTGTTTGTAGCGTTGTACCTGATGTTGATAAGGAAGTATTAAGGCTAGACCAAGTAAGGAAGTAATAAAACATAACAGTATTAAAGCCTAGATTAGCCCCAAGGAAATATCCTCTAAAAAAATTTTATCATGCTGATCAAATGTTCATTAAAGAATGATAATTTAAAGATTATTTATAATAATTGACAGCTACTTTATACATCACAAACATCACTCATTAAATTAGTACATTAATTTAGAACTTAGTTCCAAAATTCATACGGTTTTCATAAAACTGTCTATAAAATTAGATGGGTTTCGAAAAACCTGAATTTTATTACGGGGTTTTACAACAATTAAAACTTTGTAACGAAAATGAAATGTTTTATTCAAATTGTGATTCAAAAATTCTTTTCTACTTTGCCTTATTTTCAAAGCAGCCGCTGGATTATTAAAAAAAGAATTAGAAAACTTTTTTCCTTGATATATTGTGTACCTCGTGCCACAGACAATCTTTTTGCTAGAATATTTACGAACTCGAAGTCGTGTCATCGGCCTTTTAGAGACTTTTTATATTTATTTTTCGTTGAGTAATCATTTAAAAAACATCCATCCGCATTGAATACAATGGCCATAAGAGGAAATTAAACTGAGAAGTATCTGACTCTCGAACAGAAAATTTCCAGTCGATACAAGAATGTCACAAGACCGACCAGTTGGCTAGAGGTTAAAAAATGTCATTAGCTATTTTTAAACTCGGGAATAAATCGTGATTTTATTCCGACTAAGAATGTATACGCTTTTGTCACCTCATATGCCTAAAATATATTCAATGCTGGATCAAAAACCTTATTTCTATGCTTAATAAAGTCAATTAATATTAATATTAATATGAGATTAATTCGGGGAATAAGTACAGTTTTATCGGAGTCAATGAATTTGGTATTAATGATTAGTTTCTTCTCCTGTAATATCATAGTTTTGTAATTTCGTCCAATGAAAACGCTTAATTTTCAATGTTTTGTGCTAAATGCTAGCCAATAATTCTCCCATTTACTTATTCTGCTAGTGTAGCCATAGCCATAACCTTGAGAGGAGATTGTTTGGTAAAGTTATTGAAAGATCAAAAGATTATGAGTAATTTTTTTTAAATGTATTTATTAAATATCATTATGTGTAAACCCACTTCCTTTCTGTCTCTTGATTATTAATGTTTTCATTAATTAGATCATAGATAGGCAACATAAAATACACGCAATTTGAATTTAAATCTTTTGGCATTGTTGAATCTTTACTTTTTATAATTAAAAATGGAGTCTAATAGATTTAGTAAAAAGATGTCGATGAATTGTTAAATAAAGCGGTTTTTGTACAGGGTGGTTCAAATACTACTCGTTTTGTAAAATTTTACAAGATAAATTTTTAAGAATTCGTGCTACTACCTTTGATAAACTCACCTTAGTGAGTTACTGCTAATCTTCTACCATTTATTGTTTTGGGTTAATATTCCTTATCAGATTTATTGTACTAACTCTTACTTTTTGGAAGTCCATCTTATTAAGAATAATAAAAAACTCTTCGTTTCAACGTAACTTCCAAGTTTATTTGAAAAAATTGTTTTAAATTACAATGACAGATGTTTCGCTGATTAGTATCGTCAGATTGACATTTAAGTTACATGTTGTTTGTTTGTAGCTAGGTACCTTAATACTACCTGTTTAGGTAGTATTAAGGCTAGACCAAGTATGGAAGTAATAAGACATAACAATATTAAAGCCTAGATGTTAATACCCCTAAGGGATTATCCTGGATGTAATTCCCTCTAAGATCAGTATAATTGTGCAATGATATAGGAAAACCAGGAAAAAACTATATCATGCTGATCTTTGCAATAACTTAATTTATTTGTGTTTTACAATTACGTCTTATCTATGTAAAAATGTAAACTCAATCAAAGTAAACAATTTAATAGTGGAGAACTTCCAAGATTTATTTGTTCTTCAAGAAAATCTAAATTTTGTTTTTTATCACAAGTGTGTATTATTTGGATGTCATTGGTGTGTAAGAGTGAGAGTGGATGTTCAAGTAGGTGTTTTGCATAATTTGACTTATCTGGTTGTTTTAATCTATATGCTCTTAAGTGTTCATTGAATCTTCAAAATTTCTTTATGTTTGACCTATATATACAGCATTACATTTTGGACAATTAATTTAGTAAACACCAGATTTTTTTAATTAGGGTAATTATGTTTCCACAATATGTAATATTTTTATAACTTTTAATTTCTTTAGTTTGTTTAGGACATATTAGTTGTAGTGACACTTTCTGTTCTTTCTTATTAATTCATTTATTTATTAAATGAATTGGATAGCCATTAGACGTAGCTATTTGTTTTGTGATACTAATTTCTCTATCAAAGTTAATTTTGTCCATTGTAATTGAAAATGTAATTTAAAACAATTTTTTTAAATAAACTTGGAAGTTACGTTGAACCGAAGAGTTTTTTATTATTCTTAATTCCTTATCAGCATAATGATAATATGGTTTTATAAACAATTTGTGAAGTAGCTGTTCTAACAAACAAAATTGATATTTTTTTATAGGTACAAAGCAAGATTTTTGCCATTTTTTTTCGTCAAAAGTGTGAATTATGGGCTTTAACTGGGTATTTTTTGGGCAAATATTCAATAAGATCTAGACGACCCATTACTTATATGAACACAAGTAAAAGGATTTGCAATAAGACAAAATATAACATTTAAAATTAAGGATGTCAAGCTACTATTTGATTAAGCTATTCAGGAACTAGTTTCGGCCTAACATTGAGACCATCATTAGGCTTGGTGTAAAAATAAATACAAATCTAATGTTAACACTGTTCAATCAACACATTTGTATAACACTTGCAAGCATTGCTGGGTAAGTAAAAAGGGGGTAAAACATGTACTACCGCATGTCCACGGATGGGGTATCCTATAGGTAAAAAATGTTTAATTAGTTTTAGTGAAAAATGTCATTCTTGATAAAAAGTTTTGCTTGTTCTGAAACCCCATAAAATATAATAAAATTCAACTATTTCAAAATCGGTCTCATTTTATAGCCAGTTGTATGAAAACCGCATGAATTTGTGCACTAAGTTCGAAAATAATGTATTAATCTAGTGAGTGACGTTTACGATGAACCCAGTAAATATTATTATGAAAGAATCGGTCATGCATAAGTTTCTCACCAATCATCGCACAAAAGTCCAACCTTGTGTCATAATCCTAATCTTGTAAGGTATGAATGAATTTCGATTTGAATGGATAAATTTTGTTTTGCTTAAATATTTTCTGTAAATGACTCTTGCAAAAACCAACCTCCACTGCTACTTTTTTTCGTAGACTCAACTTGGGATCATCTTCCTCAACGAACACCTTTTTAAATTTCTTGTTGTCTTGAACAGATCCTGTCTCATAAAACTTCTTTATTAATTTTTTTAATCCACTCCGCGTAATGGATACATCTGGATATTTTTCGTGAAATTTTGCAATTGCATACTGGGGGGTTAGTTTTGAAATATTTCACCAATGAAATTAAATATATTTCGATCAACTCTAGTTTTGAAATAATTTCATGCGTGAAATATATTTCGAATTCGAAAAAATTTCACGAAATTGATTCGAATGCTATTTAACTGGTGAAATCAATTTTTCACGAAATTTTATTTTGATAAAACAATTTTTTTTGTTCCCCTAGTTATTATTATTAAAGATTACCCCTAGATATTCTTTGTTATTGTTATTAAAAAAAATTGTGAGTGTATTTTGGTGAAAAACTTTTTATATTTTGTAAACACTATGGCAAATTTAGAAGAACTTTACCAAGTAATGTTAAATAACGTCGTGGAGATTATAGAGGATGATTTGTTAACACCAAGAACAGTACTTCACCATTTAAGGCAAGATCCGTTTAATTTAAGTGACTCACAGTTCATCAAAATTTATAGACTTAATAAAGAAGCAGTGAGAGATTTAATAAGAATGTTGGAACCTCATTTGATAGCTCCTACAAGAGTGTCAGCCATTAATAAAACTACTAAGGTAAACATTCAAAAAGAGTACCTACTGTCAAAAACTGAGAATCTTAGAAAAATATACTTAAATTAATTTTAGGTACTGACAGCTCTTAGATTCTTTGGTAGTGGTAGTTATCAAGTAGATATTGGACTGAATTTATATTCATCAATGTCCCAACACAGTGTTAGCAATTGTGTAAGAGAAGTCACTGATGCTTTAAATCTTCCTTGTATAGCCAATAGGTACATTCACTTCCCTAGAAATTATAATGAATTGGCAGTTAAACGGAGAGAGTATATATAATTTGACTACTTGGTTATTGCTTCAATTAAATTATGTTTTTTATAGGTTTTTTGACCATTTTCATATTCCATGTGTGGGTGTAATAGATTGCACCCATATAGCCATTGTTCCCCCTAGTGTCAGGCATGGAGAGCACCTCTATATTAATAGAAAAAAATACCATTCAATTAACTGCCAGTTGGTAAGATTGTACAGTATCTAATTGTTAAACCATTTCAAATACAAGAAAAAACGTTTTTCAGATTTGTGATGCAAATCTTAAAATAATGAACATAAATGCAAGATTTCCTGGGCGAACACATGATGCCTATATTTGGAGACACAGCAATGTAAAAAATGTATTAGAGCAAATGCATCGTGGCGCCAATAGAGACAAATCTTTCTTTTTAATTGGTTTGTATTTACAATAAATTAATTGTTCTTGCAATCACATACATATTTTATTTAAGGTGATTCTGGCTATCCCTTGAGGACTTATTTGCAAACTCCTATCTTACATCCCGAGCCCAACACTCCAGAAGCAGCATATAATGTAGCCTTTAAAAGAGCTAGAAGCACTATAGAACGCTGTAATGGTGTATTAAAAGCGAGATTTCGATGCTTACTTAAACATAGAGTGCTACATTATAAACCTTCAAAGGCAGCGAAAATAATAAATGCCTGTGCTGTTTTACACAATTTTTGTATAGAAAATAACATTGATCTACCACCTCCAGATGAAGATATCAATAATGAAGATTATGGGATGTTACCTGAAAACCCCATTATTATTAGAATAAGGCGAAACCCAGATTTAGTAAGAGGGGAGAGATTCAGAAACCAACTTGTAGCAAATTATGTCAGACAATTTAATTAAAATTTAGATATTATTTAAAGTCTTCTGATTGAATTAAAAATTATTTTAAAAAGTACAATTTTTATTAATAATTCTCATTTTCTATAAAAAATGTAAAAAAAAACAGTATTCTTAATCAACAAAATTAAAACTCAAAATAAACTAGTAACAAACATAAATCATTTACAAATAAGTAATGTTTTCAGTCTTCTTTGCAAAACTTTTGTGTAAGAAGTTTTAATGATTTTGCAATATCTTCTTTGACTCCAATATCCTGTTTTATTAACTCTAGAGTGTCTTTCTTTATACTTACCATATCTTTTAAAATATTTAATTTTTCTTTATAATACTCTTTTTTTATTTCTGATTTAATCTCTATTTCTTTTGAAATTTTTTGTGATATTTCTATAGTTTCTGCTAAGCGTTTTGTTTTTGTGCTAACCCTGTCTTTCTCTAAAGTATTTTGTTTTTCACATTTATTGTGTAATGAAATATCCAAATTATCTTTGTCTAAAATTTCTTCATCTGTCTTTTTAAGGTGTGTTAAATTTCCTTCATCAATGTTGTTTGAAGTTTGTGGTTCATCAAAAGTAAAAACTACCTCTGATTCATAAATATTGGCATCTCCTTCTATTTCCATTGGGTCTAAGATTTCCCTAACCATTAAGTTCTCTTGGTCGATGTCAGGTAATGGGGGACCTCCTCCTGTACCCGTCTCATGTTTGTTTGTCTTACTTATTTTCCTTTTACTATTGCATTTTAAATCATGCCATGT
The DNA here is from genome assembly GCA_035357415.1 of Ophraella communa. Taxonomy (NCBI): domain Eukaryota; kingdom Metazoa; phylum Arthropoda; class Insecta; order Coleoptera; family Chrysomelidae; genus Ophraella; species Ophraella communa. The sequence goes on from CM068983.1 coordinate 35,312,119, forward strand.
CTAAAAATAAGAAAAAGTGATAATAAGAACATTAGTAATAGTTTTTAATAAGCTTACCTTTTTCCATGTGTTAGCATCTTTAAGAGCTCCTCCCGTTACTTGACCAATTCCGTTCAATTCTTTTGTTAAGTCTTCCCACATAGTACAAATTTTTTGTTTTGAAATATTGTTATTTAATTTTGGTGGGTTTCTAAGAATTGGATTATTCTGCATATATTCCAATAATGCTGCTTTTTGCTTTTTATTGACGAACATTCGTTTTTTTGCTTCACTCATATTAAATTTAAATTAAGAACATAAACAACACTAAATCTAACCTCAATTCTTCGACTTTTAGTACTGTATGACAGCTATTACACTGTTGTAAGATTGTCCTATTCGAAATAAATTCATTTAAGTGAATTTCTAAAAATTTCATTTCGTTACAATTGAAAACTACCGATAGCAGTTCGACAGTGAATCGAAAATCGAAATATTTCACTTGTGAATTAAATTTCACTGATATTCAAAACTAACCCCCCTGGTACGAAACTTCCCCAATACCATAACACTTAATAAGATATACTCTTTGTTGAATAGTTAACATAGTCGTCAAATATTTATTAAAGAATAACAATTTGAAAATTGTTTAAAAAAGTTGACAGATACTTGAGACACGTAAACGTCACTCACTTGATTAATACATTATTTTCGAATTCAAAAATTCATACGGTTTTCATGAATAAAACTAGATATAAAATCAGACGGATTTTGATAAACTTGAATTTTGTTTTATTTTATGCGGTTTCAGAACAAGCAAAACTTTTTATCAAGAATGACATTTTTCACTAAAACTAATATTTAAACATTTTTCACCTATAGGATACCCCATCCGTGGACACGCTGTATAAATAAGTGTAAAATAACAAACATTTTTTTTTAAACCAACAGATTAAAATTAAATAAATAAAAGTATATGTAATTCTTTAAAATTTAAAATAACATTTAAATTCAATAACTAGAGAAATATGACTATTAAAATTAAATTAAATAAAAAAGGGATGTGGTCTATAATTTCACTTTTTATATATTTGAAAAATAAATTTTTACCTTAAGTTTTTTTATTGTTCACTTGACTATAATTTAATCTTCCCACATATGATGCTAGATTTTTAGGGAATGTCTTTACACCTGCGGGCCATAAAAAGTAATTTTATCCAGTAAATTATACTAATCAACACTGTCTCATTGACAGTTTAAACCAAGATTTTCCTTCTCCATTCTTTTGAATTTTGAAATTCTTTTTCGTACAACACTTTAGGCGTTTTTGGTAGTAACTCCTCATCAGCGTTTTTCGCGTATGATTAGTCAACTAATAAATATTTATAAACGCAACTACTAATTCGCAAACTTGGGCGATAAAAACCTCTTCCCCTTTAATTCAAATTAGTTATGATGGGACACTCTTCAATTCTTGTTTTCTTTTTAATGTTTGTTGATTGTTCTGGTTACTAAGTACTTCGTTGCTGCTGGCATGGATTGTCTAAAACAAGCCGCAAAGAGATTCTTGGGCTTATTTGGCGTTAAAACGTCAGTCATTTAAAAACGTATTCCTTAAAAAGACGCGCACCAAACTCTCAAAAAAACGTATTTAAAAGGCCCACCTTTTTTAATTTGACAGTTCTCTTTTATTCGACCTAATGTGCATGTAGAAAGTAATTATTTAAACAGTCGTGATACATGTGGTTAATAAACTCAGTCAATTATAAAAACGGTAAAAAGATCTGATGGGTGTAGAGTACCATGTACAATAGCGGCATGTAGACGCACAGTTGGTGTGATCTTGTAAATATTTCAAGCTTATGACAGCCCCTGGAAACTAATGGAATCTTGACCAATTTTCATGCTACGCCAGTCGATTAGCACGCCAGCATTAAATAATTTTTTGATTAATTTTTTACGTATGATTGCACCACAATTTCAAACAAAAAATTATTGAAAATAAATCTAATTAATTGTGACAGAACGTGATTTAATATGAATGAATGTGAACATCTTGAATTTTTTTTTATAATTTTAAATCTTTCAGAACATTGGTACTACTTTTTCTATTATTCAATTTTCGGATGTAACTCTTAAAATGAAAGCTAATACAAATTTGCTTTGGCAGTACAAAACAAACAATCATTTAAAGAGTTTTAAAACCTAAAATATCGACGTATACAAATAATAAACATAATTTAGCAGTAGATCATGTGTTAATTGAGAAAGTCACGAATATTATGGAAATATAGTAGCTCAAAAGTTAAAAACCAAGAAGGGGTTTATGTACACGTTTATTTTTAACATTTTGTAGAAACTTTATATTGGAGTGAATTAAGCTTAAGATCTCAATACTATAATCCCAGACAAACCATAATATACACAACTCGATCAATTAGTACGTTGGATACACGAAGGCTTAAGTCAAGAAGAAGTTGCTACACGGCTAAATGTGTCCCAAAGTGTTGTCAGTCGTTCGTGGAATCGATATTTGGAAACTGGGTCTGCAGCGTACAGGCATGGAGGAGGACGAGAACGAGCTACAACTCCTGCTCAAGACCGCTTTATAAGAAGAAACCGAACATTTACTGCTTCGAGAATTAACAGCTTCTTTAGGCTTGCTACCGGAAGAGTGATACTTAGTCAAACTGTTAGAAGAAGGTTGCGTGCAATTTAAGAGCCAGAAGGCGTAGTTCACATCCACGGTTGACTGCAGATATCGGTGGTCGAGGGAACACAGTCGTTGGAATTTTCAGAACTGGAGGCACTGTATGTTTATGGATGAGTTCATATTTTGGCTGAATATGTGTGATGTTCGAATATTGGAGTGGAGAGAAAGAGGACTGCGATACAATGAACATTTGATGATGCCAACCACTCTTTTTGGTGGCAGGCTCAGTTTGCGTGTGGGCAGGCATATTTTATGATTGCCGCACTGATTTAGTGGTGTTAATGAATACGAAAATGACTGCTGTACGGCACAGGGACATGGTTATAGAGTCGATAATTGTACCAATATGAGAAAACGTACCTCAGCAATTTATTAATAATTTAATAAGGGCAATGCCAAATAGAGTGACAGCACTAAGGCAAGCTAGGGGTGGACCCACACGATATTAATTTTCTTGAAAGGACTTTATGACCTGCGCAGTAAATGATTTAACTTTATTGTACTAACCCTTACTTTTTGGAAGTCCATCTTATTAAGAATAATAAAAAACTCTTCGTTTTAACAAAACTTCCAATATTTATTTAACAATTGCTTTTTTAAAAGACTCAATGACAGCTGTGTCGCTATGATTCTTCATAGCGAAACAGCTGTCTTAAACAGCAGTCTTAAAAAAGCAATTTTTAAATAAACATTGGAAGTTTTGTTAAAACGAAGAGTTTTTTATTATTCTTAAATGATTTAACATTTTTCAATTTTTTCTGTTTTATTGTAACTGTTTTTTTTCCATAAAAACTTTGTTTATTTTATTTTTTTGGGTATATTGTAACGTGAAAGAATGAAAAAAGACTTTTGATTTATTATTAACCAATGACAAAACAAAATTACAGATTTTTGTAATATGCACTTCAACTGTTGAGCAGTGTATATAAATAAATAAGAATATAGTTATTATAGTTAGATACATAAGACAGTATCCGCCAAACTAAATAGTACCGAAATTAAGACAGCTATGAAGTTGCAATTACCATAATTATGTATACTAAAGGCTAAATGTTGCTGATAAACATAAAAGGGAAATTTACTGTGAACGCGTTTTCTGACGAAAGTCACATTTAACTCAACGGATATATCAACAAATCGATTCCTTGGGTTTGAACGCCATTGCCTGAAAGCCTCTCAACAGTACTCGAGTAACCATTTAGGTTGCTGTGTCTGGTTATAAGTTAATATTGGTCCTTATTGTGGACGATAGGACCTTTTGTTAGACATTTAAAGACCTTTTGTCGTGCGCGAATTTTAAAAATCCGTAAGCAATAGTTTCCACAGGATAGCGCAACAAACCATACAGCCAAACTCTCCAGGAACTAGAGCAATGAATACTTATTTTCAACATTGGCAGGAATCACTTTCCTAAATATGTTAAATGATCTTTAGAAGCTTGTTTGTAACGGCATGGTGCAAATTTTGAATACACATGTTATAAAAATTAAATCTTAAATATATTTTTTATATTCGTACTGTTTATTTTGGCAGACACTGTATAAACGAGTTCTGCAAGAATCAAACCAGAACTGAAATTATTATGTTAATAAAATAGTTAATAAAATTGGGCAAGATTTTGATACATTTAATTTTATTTTTAATTATTTATATTTGCACTTGCCAGATGCTCGTGCAATAAGTAAATCTTTTAAATAAAATTGGTCCTCTAAAACAGATCCTTTTTTTGGAATTTAAAGTTTATTTCGATAAAAAAACTTTATACAAATTGCTTATACAGTTTTAAAAAAAGAGTATAAAGTATTATAAATATAATTTCACAGGTAAAAATGTTCGAAGGTACGACAACGTAGAAGTATATTAAAAAATCACATTGAATTAATAAATTTTACAACATGCAGGTTATCTGTCAGTAGCAACGTGTTTATAGCCATTCAGGACTTATTTATTTTAATGTAATATATTTTTAAATGGACAGCAACTTTCGCATGGAAAAAATAAAAATTGCTTCGCTTCTGAATTTTGAACGGTATGATGCCCATCAATGCCGAATTATGGTAATTCGGTAACTGAAGAACACGTTTCGGCCTGGAAGACATGATTTTGGAGAAGCAGATAAAAATACGAAAATAAATTAACTGTATAAGGTAATATATGTAAGAACTTCCGAGGTACTTCATATCAAGACAATATTAGTTTGATTAAATTCTTTAATATTAACCTATAAATGATTCAGTATTCATCAAATCGTTCAGGAGAGAAAAATATGTTATCAAGAACTAAGGTAGCTATCTCACAAGATCCCAGTTAACTTTTCTAAATTTTGAAATAAAGTGATTTAATTAATTTGTGTAAAAGTGTTTGTTATAAAAGTTTTATAATTATTTTGCCTAATTTTTTCTTAGCTATTTTCTTTGGACGGTTTCATTATTTATAATACAGAAAAAACAACAGTTTACAAATTATTTAACCAAAAATGATGAGTTTTTTGCCCAATGACAGTAAATAGTCATCTTTATAAAATTGCTAAACCATTTTATCCTCCGTATTATTATGATAGACTTCCACAAATATGTTAGTATTAATTCTTCAAAGACTTTCGGCAAACAAATGATCGTATACTACTCAGAATTGACAGTCCTATGTTGCTCAAGCAAAACAGTGGTTATATGACGCGTTTGACCATTTGCTTCCCAGTACTTCGTACACGAACAACTTCCGGCTCATAGATCACCTGTCACGATTTTATACCAATGGGTAGTCTGGCATTTTCACTGTCTCTAATTCGTGGCCCTACAACCGATTTTAGACGACCTTCGCATAATTCGTCAGCGATGGAACTTTGACCACGATTAAATTCACTATTTAGTTCAAACTAAATCCTTCTTTCAGTTTATCGAATTCTCTTTAACGCATTAAATTGGAAGTGACAGAAAAAATGTACCTACATCCGTTTTATATTAAAGCGACTTCTACTCAGGGATGTATAATTGGTTGGCATTTATATACTAAGTGACATAAAAATCCACCCAGTTTAAATGATTTTATTTTAATAAAATTTGGTGCATTTTTTTTGTTACTGAAATAAACAATTGATAAAATTTTCAGTCTTATCAGTTAAAGATTCCGGTTTTTATACTGCTTTTTTTGAAATCCACTAACCATCCAAAAATGAATATTGTAGCCATAGTAAAGATCCAAATTTTGCAGATTTTGGTTCTTGACATTCTTTACGATTGGTTACGATGCCTAGGGTACAGAGACCTGTACGATTTCGTCAACTTAGTGAGTTTGATAGGGGTCGTATAGTGGTACTTCGGGAAGCTGGATTTTCTTTTCGGGAAATTGCAGTTAGAGTGCAAATAAGTGTAGACACCGTGGTTAGGTGTTGTCAGGCATGGCTTCTAGAAGGCCGTACGCAAAGAGCAAGGGGCTCTGGACGCCCCCGTAGAACAACAGACCGTGAAGATAGCCGCCTAAGAATATTGGCCTTACGGAACCGTTTCCCTACTACCAGGTCCATTACAAATGAATGATTTGCAGAACACGAAAGACCAATTGGCACGCGAAGTGTTTACCGACGACTAAGACGTTTTGGCCTGTTTTCATACTGACCACACTGGGTCCTTCCTTTAACTTCAGAACACCGACGTGACGTAATCGCCTTGAGTGGTTAGAAGACGACGTGGTGAAAGGAGAAATCCACAGTTTTTTGTTGAAAGGCATGTTCATCAAACTGTTGGAGTTATGGTTTGGGGTGCTATAGCTTATGGTTCAAGATCACCTTTAATCTTCATCAGAGGTAACATAAAAGTGCAGCGTTATACCCTAGAAGTTTTAGATAATGCCCGACCACATGTCGCAAGAGTCAAAATAGACTTCTTTCAACATAATGATGTCACATTGTTACCTTGGCCACCAAGATCTCCCGACTTATCCCCAATTGAGCACGTGTGGGATGTAATGGGTAGGAGATTGCTCAATTTGCAACGTCCTCCTCAGACTCTAGAAGAACTTCGAGAGGAGTTGGTGGTTGCCTGGAATGAGATACCACAGGTGGACATTGACCGTTGGAGAATGCGTAACACATCGGGGTGCATCCAAACATTATTAAAGGTAAAAGGGCTCTAAAGCAATGCAATCATTTTGAAATTTTTATCATTTACCTATTATGCTTCAGTAAGTACTTATACAACATTTTATAAAAATAAAATCATTTAAACTGGGGTTCGGATTTTTATGTCACTTATACGCTAGATTAATGATAATCCAGGAGTGCTGTAACCAACGTAATTTAAAATGACAAAAATTGTTAGCTGAAAAAGAATGGCTGATTGTGATAGAGGATCGAGCTTATAAATGTCATTTAACTATAGAGACTCTTCTAAGGTGGTTTTGGGGGCGAGGGGTTAATAAGGGGTGAAATTTCGAAATCTTCCGTTTTGGGGCAGAATTTGACCTGAAAATGAAAAGTGTTTAATAGAAAAGTTGTGTATCGTGCCAAAATCTTCCATCTTTTTTATTTTCACACACTAACCTCATTTTTCCGCGGAAAAGGCAAAAAACGGCTTTTTTGGTTTTATTTTTTTATATTCGAACGGATAAGTTAATTTGTATCAAAGTTGGTAAAAACATACCTTTTTGTGTTCTACGTAAACTCTATTTTTATCAAGCCTCTAAAATTTCTTGAGTTATTCCATTTTTCCAAATAAATCATCCTCTTTTAAATTGAAAATTCAGCAATGTGGCTTATTTTATTCTTATTATAATCTAGTTTCTGTGAAATTACAAATGCTCTTAAAAATGCAAAAAAACAAAAAGTGACTTGCAACAACAAAATTAGGAATAATTGTTAAATGTTTGCTAAAAATTCTTATAAATTGCAAAAACTACGAAAAATATTGAATTTTTTGATTTTTAGTATATGATTACAAACTTTACCATTGATTTTAACTTTGTCAACATATATTTTTGTGTATTCAAGATTAAATTTCTTACATGATGCAAAATATTATTCCTTTCATTAAGTTTTAAGTAGTAAATTTATGAATCTAAATGATAATATTTTATTGCTATAAATTTTTTATTATTGTTCTAAAAGAAATTACAGAGGCTTTTAAAATATATAAAATAATCTCGTAATTGATTCGCTCAACATAGTTCTTTAATTAAATGTTTAACTGCAAAGAAGAAAGAATCAATGCGTTATACAATTAAAAAACCAATCAAAGATATTGTAACCATTTTTATGGTATTTATTAAAACATTTTTATTATATAGTTTTCTTCTATTAATTGATTACCCCTTAGCATTTTTTAAATTGCTTTATAAAATAAAATAGCTTGTTAACAATACAACTGATAAAAATATTTTATTTTTTTGATTTTTTAGATAAATTTTATAAATAATATCAATTTAACACCAAAATGGTTATAATAAGCACAGTAAAACTCTTAAAATCTTCCATCAATAAAGTAGTAAAATCTTAAAAATAAGAATATCAAAGAATTTATTTATAAAAAAGACTTTTTTATTCAAAAACAAAATTATTATAATAAAATTAAATCTCTTGTTAAAGGTCCTTCGAAATAGTAAAAACAGATTTTAAATTTGCTTAAACATCTGGGAAGGTCTGTGTTAAAGATATCTGGTCGATTCTAGCAGGACTGGCCGCATACGATGAAACACTTCAAACCTGTGTTTTGCAGCTGCATGTAGGAGATCATCTGTATAAGATGTGAAGGAGCCGACCCTTTGACACCATCCTTGGGAAAAGTCAGTGTGCTGTTAGGACCCACCCCTATTCAAGAGAATCCAAATCAATACCAAGCCACTGCTAAACCTGGTGGTAGACATTAAGTGAGAGGAACCTGGCAGCGTCTTAAGTCGAAGAAATGTCTGGCAAGGTCCAAATTTATCTTGGTTGAAGCCTTGGCAATGAGCGCATTGCGCAGGTCATTGAGGTTTTGACTTAAGCTTACTTACACCATATAGCACAATAAGAATATGCTCTTTTGCATCGGCTACGTCTTAAATTGTAGGTAATTTAATATACTGTTAAAATGATTCAGGGTCAAAATCGCACTAACAAAAAAGAAGTAGCAAATTCCGCTGATTTTTACGTTTTTTGGCGGCCATACAGAAGGTCAAAAAGTGGATTTATCATCTCGGGACAATCACAAACAACGTAAAAAGAAAATAAACCTACCCTATTTCATCCAAAGTAGATCCTGCTTTTAATGATAATGTTACTTAGTTATTAAATGAATCTTTAATTGTACGAAAAAAATTGTTTTACCAAAAAAACACTTTTTAATGTATCATTGTTTACTCCCACTTTATTTTTTCGGGACCTAAGAATAAAATAAAAGTACGTGATTATTCTTAATTTTTCTACTGACAATTAGGAAACAGTTTGCAAAACATCAGTTTGATTTTTTTTATTTCAAATTGGACATCCTACGTGTTTGCGTAATCGTTTACAATTTGCTTTAGAGTTATAATTAATTTTGAATACTGTGGGTTACAATAAAGTCAATTTACATTTAATTGGGAAATAATAATATGACTAAGGATAAAAAATACATATATTTAAGAAATAATATTTGTAATACCTTGCAAAATTAAAAGATTTCTTCAAGGCTAAAGTTACAGCTTTTGTATTCTAAATCCAGGTCTTTTGAAATTTTGCAAAAATAGACTGAATGATATAGAAACCTTAACACCCACTAAAAATGATTTTATTGAAATGGTACCTAACACAAATACCGGGAAGCTAGTGGTAAGCAATCGATCAAATTCTGAATCCAATTTATTTATTATAAAGCATTTTTTTAATAATAATTCTCAATAATGAGACACATCTTTAAATGGAGACAAATCCGTAGACCGAGGTGGCCTTGGAAGCAAATTTATTTCGGCGTTTTCTAAATAGTTCAAAGTTGCCCTTGCCACATGAGTTCGGGCATTATCCTGTTAAAAAATGGGGTTTTGGGTATTTCTGAGATATGGAAAGTAGGTAATATAGTTCCAATGTTTCAATAATGTACATGCACATGTCTCTCAAACAAAAAATTGAGGATCACGGCGTTTTCCACGTCGCCTTCTTACATGTGCCGAACACTTATGTATTGCTAAACAGAATCGGAATTCATCGCTAAAGACTACTGTGTTCCATTTCTGCTAGTTTATTCTCCACTCCACTCAAATTGATTGTTTCTCTAATCTCGAGTTAAAGTAAGGACCTACTAAGGGCGAAATGAAATAAGACAGAAACTTTTTATTCCACTTTCGCATTCCAATTGGCCGTCCATGTTCAGCAAACCACTGCTTCGCTAGTGCCTTGGATGTGAAAAACCATCTCGAAAAGATAATCATCTTAGACGGCGATCTTGAAGACGTGTTGTTCTGCGAACTCGTCCTGTACTCCTAGACCTCTGAGTCTCGCCTTCTCCAAGCCATGCCTGACAACATCTAACCACAGTATTCAAACTTCTTTGCAGCAATATCCAGCTTCCCTCAAACCAACTATCCTAACCTAACCAGTGGTAACTTAAATTATATCATAAAAAAGTTAAATAATTATGAACTTGCACAGTAAGCAAGAACTGTTATGGGTTGAAATATTTGTATTATATCATTAGGAGCCCTCCGATAAAGTTGAAACTTTAACATTCCGACGCACTTTAACATTCCGTGGAATACTTACGAATAGTTTTTGCGGAGTTTTTATCGACGTATTTGTACATTTTGCAACTACACACCAATTGTAACCCATATGTTGTTAAATAAACTACTGATAAAATGTAAATCTAACCGTAATTTAGTTTTTTATTTGCAAGAAATGTATGTGGGTGACATGTATCAGAATGCAAGCTAGTGACGTCACATAACCTATTCCACTGACATTGTCAAAATAGTGTTTTGACATTTTCTGACTCGATATTTTTCAGCAAATATGCACCAGAATACATAATGTAAAATAGATTTCGAAAACGTGTCAAATAACCTATCGTCCAAAATTTACATTCCTTCGTACTCCGGGCATTATTAACACTTGCAGAACATTCACTGATAGGTACTCCAATTCTGATCATATTTATTGTCAAATTTAAATATTTTGCTAGTATCAAATCTGATGAGGCTAATTATTTTTCATGTGTTGTTTTTGTGATAATAAACTGGTATATAAAAATTTTCTGTTAAAAAATCATTTTTACTGGGCATTTGGGTTTTTATGTCACACAGTGTATTTTCTACTTTAACTCTCGACTTTTCTTCTCTCAACAACCCCTTTGCAATGTAAAACTCAAAAATAACGGTATTGGAATGTTTATTGTAAAGAAATTTATTGTACTAACCCTAAGTCTGTCCATCCTATTAAGAACATTAAACAATGAAACTTTTGACGTGGATACTAAATAGAAACAGCTGTTATTGAAATTAAAAAACCAATTTTTTAAACAAACGTCTTTTAATCTATAAATTAGAGTTCTTAATAACTGTCTAGCGCTGATTACTCTTTGGGCTACTATTTACAATTTAAAAAAATGCAGCCAAATGATTCTTTTAACACCTGTAATTTTACTAGAATAAACTACACAAATTTTTGTTTGTTATTTGTTTGTAGTTGTTATTATTAACAATATATGATAATAAGTCAGTTATTGTTCGAAATTCATATCCCTCCAATAAAAACTCAAAGTCAATGTTACACTGTTTGCGGTTCTCTTTGGGTTTTCTCATGAGTCACATTCGAGATATAGATGGTTTACTTCATTGGTTTGTTGTTAATTTCTGAATATTTTTTTAACTTGAATATCTTTAGCATAAGTGCAAACTACATGGTTTAAATATTTCCTCCTGATCTGCTTTGTAGCTAGTACTTTAAGTATGTGTTCTGTTTGGTAAAGGACCAAATCAAGCAGTCGTATAAACCTTGCTCAACTTCTTCTGCTATGCATAGATGTTATGTTTATTTCAACACCCCTGTGGATGTGTTTCTTTATTCACTTCTGAATAGTATTTTTAATTGGAATCTTATGTAAGGCCTATTGAGGCTTCGGGTTCAAAAAATTTGGACGAACTAGCTCTTTGGTCAATAAGTCAGTTGTGATATTGCCTATTGGACTTAATTATCAATAGTAGTATTTGCTATCTAAACTGTAGTACCGAATAATTTAGAAATACTTAGCTTGAACTTGTTTATAAAAATAAATTAATACAGAATGTCAAAATTGGTGTTAAAAAAATATTTTGATGAAGTTGATGTAGGAAAATGGTGCTTTGCATTTTTTCTCCAATTTCCTGCACTAATCACAGCTAAATCCTATTTCACCTCCTTTATCCATTTTATTATCGGGGAAACCCACCATTTTTTCCACTTTCTGCAGTTTCTTTGTTCTGACTTTCCGATAACATGCCCCACCTCACTCTTTTTGCTCCAATTTTGTATCTAACTAATAGTCTTTGGGACAGTTCTTTCAATTTTTTATCCTACGTCATTCTTCATCACCTGCTTACTTTATTCCTCTACAAATGTTCCTACTTAGGTTTTTTATTTTCTATATTCTAAGTTGGTTTTTACTTGTTTGGGTTTTAAAAGCATATTGTTATATCTTGTTACGATTCCAATCCTTTCAAACCATTAATCATTTTTTAAATTATAAACAATCCATTCTATACTTTCAGTTGTAGATATTTTGCATTTATTAAATCTTAAAAGTTTTAATAATGTTCAACTACAATTCTCAACAATTAAAGTGGATATTTCAAAAATCTGTAATTTTCTTTTGTCATTGGTTAATAATAAATCAATTAAGTTAATCTTTATTCTTTCACATTACAATATACCCAAAAAACAGAAAATAAACAAATTTTTTATGAAAAAAACAGTTAAAATAAAACAAAAAGTATCATAAATCATTTACTGCGCAGGTCATAAAGTCCTTTCATGAATATTAATATCGTGTGGATTCATCCCTAGCTTGCCTTAGTACTGTCACTCTATTTGGCATAGTCCTTATTAAATTATTAATAAATTGCTGAGGTGTGTTTTCCCACATTCTCTGCAAGGCATTGGCAATCTGTTCTAGGGTTATGGGAGACTGTTCGAGTTAGCATTATCGTCGATAAAGACAACCATGACCCTATATCATACAGCCGTCATTGTCATATTCATTAACGCCACTAAATAGATCAAATACGTACTATTTCTGGAGATTAAACAGATATTTTCTATAGTTTTGTTTAAATGTCCTCACCGAACAGTGAAGATAGGATGGATTCAGAGCATATATTTATTAATATAAACTGATAATCTATACGAAAAGAATAGTTTAAAAAAAAGACTTGGAAAATCGAGGAATGCGAAGAATCGTCTTCCAACTTATATCAAAATTATGGACGTCGGTCCTAAAGGTCAGTTTACAATGTAAATAAGCTGACGTTTTTATAGTAAATATTTTATGATAGAAAACTGCGATGCAACAAATGTAACCATTTAAGCTTATGTGAAATTGTTTTATACTTTCTTATCCCATAAATTAATCTTATACATGAATTCCGAACTTTTTGAATTTGTCGGGAATCTTCAGCATCGATACAAGGGCCATACACAGTGTCGCAATAATTAAAATGAGACAGTAATAAAGTGTCACATAACATTTTTTTAGTTTACTTGAGAGAACATTTCTATGATTATAGATTAATTTCAACCCTTTAGGGCTAATAACATCTAGGCTTTAATATTGTTATGTCTTTTTACTTCCATACCAGCCTTAATACTACCTAATCAACGTCAGGTACTTAGCTATAAACAAACCAAATGTAGCTTCAATATGTTAATCTGACGATGCTAATTCTAGCGAAACAGCGGTCATTGTAATTTAAAAGCGAATCTTTTAATACAACTTTAAGTTAAGTTTAAACGAATTGTTGTTTATTAGTCTTAGTAAAATTTTTTATATTCATATCAATTTACTGCGACGCACCTGATAGATCTTCATAATTAAAATAATAATTAAGTTGAGTATCGTCTGCATAATAATGATAATTTATATTTTCAAGACAAACTGTAAATCGTAAGGTATAAATAGTAAAAATTACAGGCCCTAGAATACTACACTGTGAAACAACGGATTTGATTTAAAAAAAAATTGATTGTTTACCGCAAATTCAAAACTGTTTGACTTCTATCACAAAGATATGATTTCAAGAGTTGACAAGCAGTCCTGCTAAAGTTATAAAAATTAAGGATAGCTATTAAAATACTATGATCAATTATGTCAAAAGCTTTATTGGTATAATCCAGTAAAATTAGAACTGAAATCTTATTACAATCAGCAGCTTGCATCAATTTATCAGTTATATTTGCTAATGCACTAGCACAGCTAAATCCCTCTCTAAAACCTGATTGTTTATCAGGTAGCACATTGTACTTATTTATAAATAATCTTATTTACTTTTGCATAACTTTTTCAAAGATTTTTGACAATATATCGGCAAAATACTTATTAACTTTAAATAATTATAAGTTTTAGGTGAATTAATTTTAGCTAGACATTACTACGGCAACACTATGTTTAACATTTTTTTATTATTAATATATAAGACCTTGTAAATACTACATACGTTTCTACATAATATTTATGTTACTAGATAGTACCAATTTTGTAATACTGAGTTTCTTTAGCAAATAAAATAGTTTTACCACGAAACAACTATGAATTTCATAATCAAGACAAGTTAAAGTGGATTTTCTACACTACAAACGTCTGCCGTTATTGTTGCTATTGTATGTTATTTTTAATGGCTTTAAAAATAATTTTAATACTTAGTTGCTTAAATGGAATCTTCTATACATAATAACCTACATTCTATCATTTAAGTGATACCAAGAAACACAAGTAAATAGAAACAAATAAACGTTAAATAGTTTTGTGTAATAAGACTATTATGGGTTTTAAAAAAAATTAAGGTCACGATGGTACTGTGATATTTCTGCAGCTAATAAATTTAAACAAAAAAGCTTAAAAACTAAATTTAAAACTAAAATGTCAAGTAAATAGGAATTAGTAGTTGTATTTATTTTTATCGATTGTATAATACTTCTTCTAGACCATAAAATATTGCCAAATTCCTTATTAATTTTTATTCTTTCGAACACAGCAACTATCCCCATTTCCATTATTTGCAAACAGTGTGGTTCGTTGCAAGAATTTGTTTGCTCTTGTTTAGATCCTGTACAATAGTATAATAATTTGCTCTTAGGATTTTGCAACACCACCTACTTAGTCAGATAGTCATAAAACAGCAAACCATACAGTAACTCTTACTTTACGGGGATGGAAACTTGCTGGAATACAAGGCAACATGGAAAGAGACAAAAATAAAAAAAAATGTGAAAGATAATATTCTAAAAATTCCGACAGATCACATCCCAAAGAAAGACAACATCAACAGGAATTGTGAAATTAGTTTAAATTGTTAAGAATTGTTAATTATGTGACTTTATAAAAATTGTTTTTAAAAGAGTTTTTGGTTAGCTCGAGTAAATATCTTTAATTACTTAAATTTTTAGTTGTAAATTGATGTGCGTCCATAAAGTAACGGATAAATTCATTATTGGCTGAATGAACAATAAAATTAGAAATTCCCGGAACAGGTCGATTTTTGATTTCAATTTACTATTATTTCAAATCATAATCTAATATACAGGGTGAACCACTTTCGTGTAATGACGTCATCACTATTTTTTTCAAATGGAACCTCCCCTTTTTTTTAATTTACAAATTACCTTTGCTGAGCTGATTCCAAAAATGTATAATATGTTACTTTAAATTGGTACAGGGTGGGCAAAAATTAAAAATAAAAAAAAATATAAAAATTGTTTATGGAAAGTAATTCGTTACTGAATGTAATAAACAAATTAAAAGCAATTAATTATGTAGTTATGTGATATACTTTCAAAAACAAACAAACATACTAAAATTTACAATAAGTGTTCAAATTGTTCTCCATTGACCATTAGACAACGACTGAACCGGGCATTACTTTCGTCTCTAGCATTCTGTAGCATTGCGGGTGTTACGCTCTGTATTTCTTGATTCGGTCTTGTAGTTAAGGGATATTTCCAGGTCTGTTAAGGTAAAGTTTGGATTTTAAATAACCCCATAAAAAGAGGTCTAATGGGCTCGGATCAGGTGATCTACCAGGCCATTCCACTGGTCCTCTTCTTCCTATCCACCTTTGGGGAAAAGTTGTGTTTAAAAAATCGCGCACAGCTACTGCAAAATGTGGCGGTGTGTCATCCTGTTGAAATCAGATTCTGCGGTCTACATTAGTAGGTATTTGAATGTCAGGCAAAAGCTGGATCAGATCAGGAATTAATGTATTTTGTAGGAAATCTAGATGTAATGCTCCTGTTAAGTTTTCATCAAAAAAATATGGACCAATAATTGTATTTGTGATAATACCAGCCCATACGTTAGTTTTTTGTGGTCTTTGTGCAGTGTGGATGTTCATCAGACCAATAAATGTCATTATGTCAAGGATCTACTTAATTCAGTAACAAAACACAAGTAATGAAGTCCGTTTAAATTTCACCACATACAATTTTTGTCTTTCTAAAATCTAGTCTACTTATTCACATTAAGAAATGTGACAACGTAGACTAAGAATCAATTTTTACATCTCTCCTCGACTAATCAAATTGTTCTTAAAAATTCAAATAGCTGCATGCGCCTCAGGGGGGTGTAATCTAAAATATACATCTTAGCAATTTAATTTAGACTTAACACGTTGTTAAGTAACACAGGTATGACAAGCGTTTATGCAACCGGCCCTAAATGTTATTATATTTGTATCTAGCTGTGAGGAAGAATTATGAAAAGAAGAATGCCCCCCACGCTATTACCTCTGATTTGAATTATTCTTTTAATATCTTAAATTATATTATAATTTTATTTTGGGTCGATTAATTATGATTGATTGTTCAACATTATACTACTGTATAACTACTGTCTTTGTAATTAAAAATTATTTTCTTTTTTTTAGCAATAAAAGCGAGATTTTTTAGTATTTTTAACCTATTATTCATTTTTTATTTGTTCTATTTATAAATTAGTTTATTAAGATGCGGTATTTCTTACGAATCATTTGGCAATCTCATAATTTTTATTTAAAATTTCACTAAAACTAAAAAAAATCATTCTTAAACTTTTTATTCTCCCCCTGTATGTTTACCTTTCCAAGAACCTCAAAATTCCACTTAACCTTCCATAAACAAAATAAAATATAACTAAAAATAAAAATAACTTTTCATCGTCAGAATGACGATGCTAGTTGTCTAGCGAAACGGCTATCGTTGAGTTTAAGAGAAGCAGTTTTTTTAAATAAATAGTGGAAGTTTTGTTAAAACGAAGAGTTTTTTATTATTCTTAATAAGATGGACATCCAAAAAGTAAGGGTTAGTACAATCAATTTAACAATTGGTAAAACTTATTGTAACTTGAGAAACGTTATTTGTTAGTAATGTGTTTTGAACATTTTCATTTACATTTAACTCCTGTAATTTTTCATTTTTTGTTGTTTCTGTTATACCCTGAGTTAACCCAAAAACCACTTATTGAAATTTCAAAGCAACTTCTATGAAAATAATAAGGCATAACCCACACTTCTACAGCGTGTCCACGGATGGGGTATCCTGTAGGTGAAAAATGTTTAAATATTAGTTTTATTGAAAAATGTCATTCATGATAAAAAGTTTTGCTTATTCTGAAACCCCATAAAATATAATCAAATTCAAGTATTTCAAAATCTGTCTCATTTTATAGCCAGTTGTATGAAAACCATATGAATTTGTGCACTAAGTTCGAAAATAATGTATTAGTCTAGTGAGTGACGTTTACGATGTACCCAGTAAACGCCAACTTTTATAAATAATTTTTAAATTGTCATTCTTTAATAAATATTTGAAAACAATGTTAACTATTCAAGAATTATAATCACTATCAAAAATAACAATACAGACTAATAATGTAAGAAACACTAAGTAAACAAAAAAATCTATTCAATATATCCTCCCCCAGCTACAAAACACTTCTCAATTCTTTTTCTAAATTCTTTGTAAGTATTTCGCAGCATTTTAGTGGTAATTTCGTTAACGGCATCAGTGATAGCTCGTTTCAAGTCTTCAATATTATGATTTAAATTGTTTGCGTAAACTTTTTGTTTTAAGTAGCCCCATAAAGAAAATCTAAAATAGTTAAATAGGGGGATCGGGGCGAAAAAAATATTGTTCCATAACGTCCCATCCATCACCCAGGAAAATATTTATCCAGCCATCCTCTAATTAGCAAAGTCGAATGTGACGAACATCCATCATGTTGAAAGTTCATCTTAGACCTTTGCTCCAAGGGAATATTTTCTAATTCAGGTATTAGGAAGTTGTCAAGCAAGTACAAATATACCTCCCGATTTAATGTATCTTTCAGAAAATACGGTCCGATTACTCGATCCGGAAACCCGCACACCAAACAGTAACCTTTTTAGCAAAATGACTATTACAGTTAATCCTGTAGCTTGGGTTTTTATTAGCCTAATATCGACAATTTTGGGAAGAAACGACTTCGTTTGTTATAAATGTTGCTTCATCAGAAAACAAAATATTATTATGAAAGAATCGGTCATGCATAAGTTTTTCACCAATCATCGTACAAAAGTCCAACCTTGTGTCATAATCATAATCTTGTAAGGTATGAATGAATTTCGGTTTTAATGGATAAATTTTGTTTTGCTTAAATATTTTCTGTAAGTGATTTTTGCAAAAATCAACCTCCACTGCTGCTCTTTTTCGTAGACTCAACTTGGGATTTTCCCTTAACAAATGCATAGCTAGTGCAGTAGCTGCATCATCCTCCTCAACGAACGCCTTTTTCAATTTCTTTTTGTCTTGAACAGATCCTGTCTCATCAAACTTCTTTATTAATTTTTTTAATCCACACCGCGTAATGGATACATCTGGATATTTTTCGTGAAATTTTGCAATTGCATACTGGTACGAAACTTCCCCAATACCATAACACTTAATAAGATATAGGTACTCTTTGTTAAATAGTTAACATTGTTCTCAAATATTTATTAAAGAATGACTATTTGAAAATTGTTTATAAAAGTGGACAGATACTCGGGACACGTATGTCACTAACTAGATTAATACATTATTTTCGAACTTAGTGCAAAAATTCATACGGTTTTTATAAATAAAACTGGCTATATAATCAGACAGATTTTGATTAACTTGAATTTTGTTTTATTTTATGGGGTTTCAGAACAAGCAAAACTTTTTATCAAGAATGACATTTTTCACTAAAACTAATATTTAAACATTTTTCACCTATAGGATACTCCATCCGTGGAACGCTGTATAAGTAATAAACTAAAACAGTTATGTATATATTTGGTTGCATAGATAATGCAACTCATACAGTATTTTTTATAAAATATTAATTTGACATTTATGTTACCAAAAGATAATATTTCTTGATCAAATTCAACAAACCAAAATGATTAATTCACAAAACTGAATAGTTTTTTATACATTAATCTTGCTTAAGTTATTACGTTCTGTGCGTTTTTAAAATATATCGCACGTGTGTGACTTCTTTTCTTATTTTTCCGAACGCGTATGATATTACTACTTTTCGAAGTGTCAAAACTGTATGTTAGGTGTCGTTTTCATAGGGGGTCGTAGGAAAAAAATATATCATACTTTTGTAATTTTTTTTAGTCAAGTAAACTTAACGATTTATTTCAGAACTACCAAAAATGTACTTAAAGATGTTATTTCCAACCCCCTTAATTGTAATATTGTGACGATAGTCTCCACATTAGGCCGCAATTAGTGGTTTTTTTCATCATTATCAGCAAAGAAATGTCTAGTTCTAGTAATCGAGGTCGTACCCTAAATCGTAGCTAAGGAAGTTAACAAATTCTAACAGCATTAAAGATTTCCCAAGGATTATATTTTTGAATTTTAAAGTTTTATGATGTAATTTTTAAACCTACTATTTTTAAAGTCCAATTTAAATCTTTTAATATTATAATTTATATAAAGTTTGACAATTTTAACAAATTTTGTCAAATGTGATAAAAATATGCATTTAAATAGCCGTTTATTGTATCACCGTGAAAATGACCCAGCAGAAATCAAAATACCCACAACACCTCGGGGAAAAAACAGTACCCAATCATCATGCACGATTATCTAAATGATATACGATACCTTTTGCTCTCAGTACGTGAGTAATGCCGCGATGCCTGGCTACCTCTGGTACGTTGTACCGTCAAGTAGAAATTCGAGTCGCTACATCAACTCTAAGCACTGAAGACAACTCGGTCAGCAATGTGGACGTGGTGGGGGACAAGAGACCAGCACCTGTTCACTTTTAACCCTTTCGCGGGGTTAGTACCACTTTCAGGAACATCAGCCCTTTGTGAGATGGATGTTTCAGTTGCTCGAAAGTACTTCGTGATGCCCAAACGTCTCTATTCTTATATTTACAGGGGTGATCAATGGTTTTCGGCACATATGGAGCCAGGTCGATGGACTTGGACTGCGGCGTTTCTGAAATGAAATGAATCATGTTGGATTTGTGATTTTCAGATGGTTTTTATACATTGTTCCGGGTCAGAGGTGTACACTATATAATAAAAGTTAATTTACAAATGATACTTTAATTATCTAAAGTATTATTGGTACAGTTTATTATTATAAAAATTATTATCTAATTTATTTAGTTTGTCATGAATAGGCTGTAAAAATGCAGCAATATACACTGCACAGTTGAAGTGGATATTATAAAATTCTGTAATTTTCTTTTGTCATTGGTAAATAATAAATCAAAATTCGATAAAATAAGTTAATCTTTATTCTTTCATGTTACAATATACCCAAAAATATAAAACAAATTTTTCATGAAAAAAAAAACAACAAAACAGAAAAAAATGAAAAATGTTAAATCATTTACTGCGCAGGTCATAAAGTCCTTTCGCGAAAATTAATCCCTAGCTTGCCTTAGTGCTGTCACTCTATTTGGCATGGTCCTTATTAAATTATTAACAAATTGCTGAGATATGTTTTCCCATTCCCGCACTATCGTCGATAAAGACAAATTGTTCGCCTATTGCCCCAAACAATGGTACAATTATTGGCTTTATTACCATGTCCCAGTGGCCATCATAATATTTGCCTCCTCACATGCAAACTGAACGACCACCAAAAAGAGTGGTTGGCGCCATCAAACGTTCATTGTATCTCTGTCCTCTTTCTCTCCACACCAATATTCGACCATCACACATATTCAGCCAAAATCTGGACATCATTCGTAAACATACAGTACCTCCAGTTCTGAAAATTCCAACGACTGTGTTTTCTCTCCCACCGATATCTGCATGCACGCTGATCCGCAGTCAACCCTGGATGTGAACTACGCCTTCTGGCTCTTAAATTACATGCATGCAACCTTCTTCTAAATGTTTGACTAGATATCACTCTTTTGGTAGCATGCCTAAAGAAGCGTTTAATTCTCGAAGCAGTAAATGTTCGGTTTCTTCTTGCAGTTACAGCTATAAAGCTCGTTCTCGTCCTCCTCCATGCCTGTACGCTGCAGACCCAGTTTCCAAATGTCGATTCCATGCACGACTGGCAGCACTTTGGGACACGTTTAGCCGTGTAGCAACTTCTTCTTGACTTAAGCCTTCGTGTATCCAACGTACTAATTGATCGAGTTGCACTGTTTCTAATCGCCGTAGCGTCATTTTTTATCAGGTAAACAGATTTATGAACTACAGTGACAATGTTAAAGTCACTGCAAGCACTTCTACACTAGTTAGGAAATTTATAAACTAATTTAGTTAACATTTTTATATAGAATTCTAATGTATTTAACATTTTTAAAGAAGAAAATAACTAATGTGCATTTGCAAATTTAAGGAAAAGGGATAAATTATATCACACAAATTAGAAAAGGGAAGTCAACTGTATTTATTCCTGAGGAAATTCTAATTAAAAGAGACGTTAGATATTATATCACCCAAAATGTTTACACTGGTACTAGAGGACGTTTTCAAGAGCCTACTGTGAGGAGACAAAGAAATTAATATATCGGGAGAAAAATTCAAAAGATTTGCTGATGACATTGCCATCTTTGTCCCAAACAGCGAGGAATTTGAACACATGCTTATAGAAGTACAAGAAGCAAGAAAAGTATTTTCTAAAACCAAATTCATGACAAATCAACGGACAAACATAAGCTTTATTGGGGTTTCGTTTTTCGGACGGTTTGAGAACGATTTGCTGACTGCGCACAAAAGTATGTGCAGTAGACTAAATCCAAGGACTATTTATGTACGGTTTGAAAACTATCAACAAATGAAAAAACCCGAACGCCTTATTTTTTAATATCTGATACAAAAAGTAAATTATTTTGTCCACAAACCTAAAATGTTGGATAAACTGTTCATCACTATATAGGGGTACTGTTTCTTCAGCATAATTCTCATTTTTTACTTTTTTCTGTAATAATTCGGGTAAAAAAAGATTTGCTACCATCTCCAATATGACGAGAATTCTGCCAATAAATCCATAATAATATACTCAATAAATTAAAATACCAAAAATAATTTGAATTTTAAATGCACACTACAAACAATGACTGACAAATGACCAAGCGCATGCGTCAATTAGTCCACGAAAAATTCTTACTTTTAACCTTGGACTGATTTGACAGTTTTCAAATCGTCCGAAAACAGTCAGAAATAAAACCCGAACACCAAACTAAAATTATAGAACGGTTCGAAAACCGTACAAGAAAAACCCGAACACAGGATTTTTAGTGCGCAGAATCCTGACAGTTTGAAAACAGTAATCAAATAAACCCGAACAAAGCTATAGAGATTATAAACGTGCTAGGATAACAGGTAGAGAAAGTGAACTATTATGTCTACCTGTATGATTATATCAAAAGAACAAAAGGCCTTTATCCAAAGGATAGAAAACGGATTGAAGAAGAAGATAGGAAAAAGAAGAAGAAAAGTGTATAGAACCATAAATAGGAAAAACTGGTGGTTGTATGACATGGCAAAAAATTGTATTAAACTATTTTAACAAAACGAAGAAAACCATTCATATCTCAAATGTGACTGATAGGAAAAACCAAATGAAAAACCCAAAGTCATTATCACATAATTTATTATTGATGGAAAATATTGTTTAGCTACAAGTTTCGGCCTAACATAGACGCTTGGTTTAACAATTGAAAATACTTTTGTTAAATCAAAAGAACATATACGCAAGCTAAGAACAATATAATGTTCAGAAGGTTTAAGATTTTATTTTCGAATAAGTCCAGGTTTTGTTTGAGATGATCAGACGGTCTAGATGAAATCTGGAGAAAAAGGGTAGACAGATTTCCCCAATGCAGTATCTGGGACCCAAAATCAATAAAAGAAGTAGTCAGACTGCAAAAGTATACAAAATAATTAATCACTATTGCGATATAACAAAATGAGAACATTACTCCTAAATGAAAACATTACACGGATGATGTTTTTTATATATTTTTATTTATTTTTTTAACATAAATTTAATTTTATTTTTGTTTAAGAACAGTTCCCTATGTGCATGTAAATGTCAACAGTTAGTCATGTTGCACAATCGTATTTTTGAGTACATATTCATTAGTTGACGACCGAGTGGTTTATGTCTTTAAAAATACCGATTAATAATTCATAAAGAAATATTATTGATGTCCGCGATGACGTTAATGACGACAACTACATTATATTTTATGAATATAAAAAAGGAAACCCAAAGAGATAAGGTGTTTGTCTTTTTGATACATTGATTTTGTCGTAAGATATATGTGTTGGCAAACTTTTCGTATAACATGACGCTTACGACAGCCTGAGACTTATGGGACTTAAAAATCGTTCAGCCAACATTCGTCTCTTTATTATTTATGACTAACACTGGCAAGTAAATCCGCCACGAACAATATACGTAAACTCGAGAAAGGTATGAGGGTTCAGGCTTGGTTACATGACACAATAATCAAGAAACATAAAAAATTATATTAAAACCGTAAGCTCACCAGTTTTGGGCGAAAGTTGAACCCACCAAATGGAAAAAAAACCTTTAAGAATATAACATAATTAACCTCGTTGTTAACGTTAATAAAGGTACCTAACAGGTACCTTTATTCTTACGGTTAATTCTGGATGACGTTTCATGAATTCTTTGAAGCAATTTACCCCTGGTTGGTTATCTTCGAATCGTTTCTCGGTTTTGCCCATGTTATCCAAATAGTTTTTGACTATTAATTTTTATCTCATGACTTTAAGGGAAAACCCTAAGAGACACAAGTCAAGAGACCCTCAACTAGTTTCCTTTCTTTCTCAGTTTCCAAAGCCCGTAGTCGACCTTGTTTAAGAACATGTGGTTATTTTTGGGATCATTGAGTGTTCCATATGGAATTCCATATTTTTCAGATGCCCCTCGTATAATACGATACTGGTTTATTTCATCTAATGCAATTTCTTTGGTTTTTGTATTATACGGGTGTCCCAGAAGTTTCTGACCCATTTTAGCTGCAAAAATATCGGAACTTAAAAACCATAGAGAGGTGCGGTTCTCGAGGAACAATATCTTTTTATATAAAGTTTTTTTCAGTATACATGTTTAATTAGTAAAATCTTATATAGGGTGTTTTATATAATGCTTTTTAAATGCCTACATATTTTTATTCTATCTGAAAGACGAACTCTTTCCC
Organism: Ophraella communa; assembly: GCA_035357415.1. Lineage (NCBI taxonomy): Eukaryota > Metazoa > Arthropoda > Insecta > Coleoptera > Chrysomelidae > Ophraella > Ophraella communa. Next base: position 35,336,641 of record CM068983.1, read on the forward strand.
TTTAAGAAAATGTATCATTGTTAAAGTTTTGAAGAAAAATGAGTGAGTTATTTGATTTTTTAGGATAGGCTGTTATGTATTCATCTACGGGTTTCAATGTAACAGTAGGCTTTGGGATTTTTATAGATTCAACAAACTGACACAACGAACTGTCAAAGTAATTCATTGCGATTTGTTTTTGACTTATATTCAATAATGGTGCGATTTAGTTCACGTGAAAAATCAAAAACTGTGTTATTGTATGCTAAGTATAAATCAGTTGTTACAACCAAAAAAAGAATTCGTCAGGTATTTAGGAAACATCCACCTTCAAAAAACAGCATTAACACTGCATTTCTACAAACTGGATCTATGGAAAGGAAGAAATATCAAACACGTAATGGTGATATTTCCTTAAATAGACTCTTATGTATTCAGGAAACATAACAAGATTATAATAATCGAATATTTCTTCGCAAAGTATCATCCACAACTGGAATTTCAAAATTCGAAGTTCAGAGATGTATGAAGTTATTGAAGTTAATTCCTTATAAAATACAGATACACCAAAAAATATATGAAAGGGATTTTCAAACCAGAACTGGTATTTCTGAGACATTACTATATTTATTTATAGAAGTTCCTGATGTTTTACTTATAATGTCAGATGAATCTGGATCTCATTTAAACGGGAGATGTAATAAACATAATTGTCGCGTACGGGGGTCTGAAAATCCAAGGTAATTGAGGAATACGAAAGAGATTCACCAAAGTTAAACGGTTGGTGTGGCGTTTCTAAAGTATATGGACCGTTTTTCTTTCAAGAAACTACAATTACTGGTAATGTCTACACAGACATGTTACAAAATTACCTATATCCACAACTGAAACAAGATGGCATCATGAATTTAGTTTACTTTTAGCAAGACGGTGCACCACGACTATTCACTTGTGACTAGAAATTCTTTAACAGAAACATTTGGAGATAGGTGGCTTAGGAGAGCTGGACCAATTGAGTGGCCTGCTCTTTCACCAGACTTGACGATTCCAGACTTTTTTATATGGTCTTTTATCAAAGATAGGTGTTATAATCTTATTCCAGAGACTCTAGAACAACTGAGATGTTACATTGTCCGAGCATTCCAAGAAATTACCCCAGAAATGTTCTTTCCAGAACTTTTTATTCAGGTTACAAAAATGTATAGACCAAAATGGACAACACTTAGAACATCCTAAGGATTTTTACTAACTTAAATAATTTATAAAGATAATTTTTAATAAAATTTGGTACATATCTTTCAAGTTTGTGTTGTTATTTTCTTTTGTAATTTTTTGTGTAATCGGGAAATAAATTGGTATAGTGTAGGTACTCTGGCGAATTTCGCTAATATATGATTTTATTTTTTTATGTCAATTTTTGCAATAAATTTAAAAACAATAATATTCTTGGATATATATTGGAGAGACCTTTCAAGTGATATATCACAAGCCTATACTTCCCGTTTAAAAACTTAGGGGTTGTAACTGTTACTCAAAGGAGGGTGAAGGATCACATTTTCACTATAAAAAATGTCAGTTTATAATTTAAACTTGATGTGTTTCGGCATTTTCTATAAATATGTACGGAAATTGAAATAATGAATTTATTCCATTTGGCTTTTCCACAATTGATAGGATATCAAGCCGCCAGGATTTAGTTCAATTTGTATAAAATAATTAAATATAATAATATACAATTTTATTGATGAAAATGTAATAGAATTTGCTGTTGACTTTTTTTACTTATTTGCAAAAAACTTGATTTAGAAATACCCACAAAAAATATATACAGGGTGTTTCATTGGGAAAGGGCCTAACTTTAACTGTTGATGGGGATCACTTTGGTGGTTCCAAAAATCTATATTTAATGTGTCTGCTGTACTTTATAACCGAGATACTGGGTGTTTTATAAATTTATCCTATTTCTTTCGAACCTCATAACTTCCGAGTTACCCTGTATATTATTTTGAGATTTGGTATACGTAATAACCATTACCTAGAGACTCCATCAAAAGCATCTCCAAAAAGATAATGCAGGTCCGGCTTAACAAAAAATTTCAAAACTCGTCTTTCCTAAAAACAACACCCTGTATATAGATTTTCTGAAAATTGCTCTTTATAATAGAAAAGGGTATGAAAAATCGAATCTACTTATTTCTTTTTTATTTTTCCGCAGACAATTTTACTACCAAAATTCACCGTCAAACTTATAATTTATGCACGTTTTGGGGGTTAACATAGGTATCAAAGCTGTTTTTTTTTTATTTTTTAGCTTGAAATGGAATCCATTCAATGCATCTAGAGAAGCATCCTAGAAATTCAATTGAGTGTGTATGTTTACGAGTACACACCACTAAAAATGTGATTACAGGGCCGTACTTAGAACATACTCATTCAGTATGTTTCGAATATCTCGAACACCCTGTGTAAGGATATGTATCTGGAAACTATGCACTTCTACATTTAAAATAACAAGAGTAAAATACGAGGAATAAATTTAAACTTCAAAAAACGTTAAAAGTACTCGTATAAACTAGATAATACTTCAAGTAGGCTATGGAATAGACACATCATTGAAGTGTGTGTCATTTGCTTCTAGTTTCTGTCAAACAGTGTTTGATGTTTTGAACTCCCTACAGTATTTTCTTTTTGCCTAGTGAGTATTAAATCATTATGCCTCATCAATTTTCTAACCGAGAATACGCAGATATTTTATTTATTTATGGATTTTGTAATGGTAATGGTACAGCTGCACAAACTGAATACGGAAGAAGGTTCCCTAACCGAAGGTTACCAAACCGTAATACATTTATTCGTGTTTTTAATTATTTAGGAGAACACGGCAGATTTCCAACGGTTACATTAAATGAACATCAGGAAAGAAGGCATATGAATATGGAACAAAATATTTTGAATATTGTTGATAATAATCCGGAGATTAGTACAAGAAGAATTGGACATGCTACAAATGTACCTCATGTTACTGATGGCGGCGACTAAAGAACATAACCTTTATCCATTTCATATACAAGAAGTACAGCGACTTTAAGCAGGGGACGAAATTCCACGAATGAATTTTAGCAATTGGATCATTCGAAATGCAAGAATTTTAAGTAGAGTGCTATTCACGGATGAAGCTCAATTTACAAGAGACGGCGTTTATAATTTACGGAACTCGCACATTTGGGCAGAAGAAAATCCATTTGCTACAAGAGAGGCCCATTCGCAACACAAATTTTCTGTTAACGTTTGGTGCGGTGTCATTGATAATAAATTAATAGGACCACACATCTTTCCACATAGACTGACTGGCGAAGACTATTTGGATTTTCTGCAGAATATTTTACCAGTGCTATTAGATGATGCATACGTAAATGTAGCAGGAATGTATTATCATCATGACGGTGCTTCGGTACATTACAGAGTAATAGTGAGGAATTTTTTAAATGAAAATTTTCCTAATTCATGGATAGGCAGAGGTGGTCCCAATAACTGGCCTTCAAGGTCACCTGACTTCAATCCTGTGGATTACCATATTTGGGGATAATTAAAATCAAAAGTATATGCTACCGACATCAATAGCAGAGAAGAACTTCTTCGAAGAATAGAGAATGCCTGCGGAGAAATCAGAAATAATCCAGATGTGATTAGAAGGTCCATTCGCAATATTACAAAAAGGGCAAGAAAGTGCATAGAAGCAGAATGGAGGTCATTTTGAGCAATTTTTGTAGGTTGGCCTTTTTTTGTTTGAACAATGTTGTTAGAATTTCTTGTTTTCTGTTCATGTTAATTATTTAAATTTATGAAAATCTCTTCGTTATTTGAAATAAATAAATTTATTTCTCGTATTTTACTTTTTTTGATACATATCCTTATCGAGATATTCGAAACATACTGAATGAGTATGTTCTAAGTACGGCCCTGTAATCACATTTTTAGTGGTCTGTACTCGTAAACATACACACTCAATTGAATTTCTAGGATGCTTCTCTAGATTGAATGGATTCCATTTCAAGCTAAAAAAATAAAAAAACCTCTCCGATACCATTGTTAACCCCCAAAACGTGCATAAATTATAAGTTTGACGGTGAATTTTGGTAGTAAAATTGTCTGCGGAAAAATAAAAAAGAAATAAGTAGATTCGATTTTTCATACCCTTTTCTATTATAAAGAGCAATTTTCAGAAAATCTATATACAGGGTGTTGTTTTTAGCAAAGACGAGTTTTGAAATTTTTTGTTAAGCCGGACCTGCATTATCTTTTTGGAGATGCTTTTGATGGAGTCTCTAGGTAATTGTTATTACGTGTACCAAATCTCAAAATAATATACAGGGTAACTCGGAAGTTATGAGGTTCGAAAGAAATAGGATAAATTTATAAAACACCCTGTATCTCGGTTATAAAGTACAGCAGACACATTAAATATAGGTTTTTGGAACCACCAAAGTGATCCCCATCAACAGTTAAAGTTAGGCCCTTTCCCAATGAAACACCCTGTATGTTTTCCTTATCATGTTTTAAATTGTGATATTCACAATCCAATGAACTTTACCATCACATTTTTATGTCACAAGTCAAGTGTATATTAATGCCTGCACCAAAAAAAAAAATCAAACGGGTTATGGCGACTTGCATTCTGTGACTATTAGATACTAACACCACTTAAGGGGAGTGCCTTTATTTTCTGTTAAAAGAAATATTCAAATGCTAGGAGAATATTTAATGAAGCTACTTGAATCTATCATTAGATTTTCTAAGCACAGCAAAGATTTTTCTACCAAGTTAACTATTTTAATCTCTTATCGATTGCCATTTAAAATTAAAAGGAATCAGTTGTAGTCACATCAAACGTACAAACTACCCGCCAAGTAACGTTAAAACTATCCTGCTCATTACTTCTTAAATAGTAACAATAACTACAACAATACAATAATAATAGGTCTGTTCCAACCGTTTTAAAATGGCATTTTTTGCGCAGTGGTGTTATGCGTTGCGCAGTGCACTAATTTGGTTTGATGAGTAGTAATATTACCGTTCTAGAACGGTTCTATATTTATGAGTTAGTTTTTATAACAACTATGTTCAAAATTTGCACCATAGCATTGCAAACAAGATTCATATCGTTTCTGAATATCATTTTACATATATAAGAAAAGCGATTACTGCTAATGTTGATAGTAAGTTATTATTTGCCGTAGTTCTCCAAATAAATTAGCTGTTTTTAAATAATGGAATACATGTGCGTGCAAAAGAACCTGTTGCATGATTTTGTATTAATAAATTTTACTTGGGTTTTTACTATGTACCCACACACCTGATATATATGCATAAACAATTACATATATCCCAATGAAAAACTCAAGTCTTTGTCACAGATTTATTCTTTATGTTGATGGATAACAATAATAGCAACTAGTTTCGGCCTAGCATTGAGGCCATCATCAGGCTAGAAAAAAGGTTATTTTAGTGGTGCAAATTAAAAAGAAAAGAAAAATCATACCTTAGTGTAAAAATTAATACAAATATAAATAATATAAAGACCACAATTAAAACATAAAATATAAAAAAATGAAGTAAATCATCCATTGCTCAAATGTGGCTACGATATAGAAATCAAATGTCCAAGTCAAACAAAACTTTGTGACATTGACTTGGACATTTGATTTCTATAAAATATAAAATTACAAACATTTTCATCGAACTAACAGATAAAAAATAAATATACGAACATGTAGGATAAAATGTATAAAATTTGTGGTCTAAAATTAACTTTTTATATGTTTTAAAAACGAAAAAGAAAGAAAAAGGGGGGGGCGAGTTCAACATAGACGTTTAGATTTAAAAGCTTTCCAGTGTAACTGTAGTCCGATATAACAAAGGTCAAGAAGAATAAGTCACAAGAAGTAGAACAAAAGGTTTGTGAGGTTATGTTGACAATAACAATTAAGATTAATTTAAAATGAAGATAATAAACCTAGTAAAATGTACGAAGCTAATTAGTCACATTAAAAAGAAAGCAAAACCAATTATTGAAGAAAGTGGACAACAGAAAACAAATAAAGGAAATATGGAAGACAAAGTAAAATCTGTTACAAACACATAGGTACCATTAAAAGGGAAGACTAAGAAGTATGTAAGGGTCCTTTGGTCTCAACTGTTCATTCAAACATACAACTGCACTGTCTCTTGATGCTTCATTGATCTCTAACATTTCAAGTAAATTCTTCCTGGGACACTTAAAACATTTATGTAACCTCGAAACGTTGGAATTATTAAAAGTGATTTTCAGCAATGATATGGTTGGCAAAGGCAGATGGTGAATTAGGTGGATCAAAGTCTTTGTAATTTTTAACATGATTGGGATGTTCTTTTATTCTAGTATCTAAAAGACTTTCCAATATACACAGCATTGTAGTCATCGCAGTGTAACTTATATTCCAGGAGAATGTAAAAAAGAAACAGAGTCTTTATTGTTGAACAAAGAAGGATCTCAAGTTATTGTTGGTTTTAAAACCAAATTAAATATCATATTTCTTAAGAATGTTCCCAATTACACATATGTGTTTTCATGTTCATATTTTATAAATCTTTAGAATTCTAATGCAAAGAATAATTATTATTTATGTATTTTTCCATTTTCTATTATACTTTTTATTTACACATAATATCACATGCGTTTTTTAATTACACTAGATAATAAAACAGGTATTTTTACTTATTATGATCTCTCTTGGCACCAAAATTGAATAGACACCTTTTAGGGCAATAATATACCCGAACAAATCAATCTCACATGCTTATTTGATGTAGCAGCACGTGCAGGTCAAGGTCGAACCAAATAAATAGTAAATCTCTTTTAGGTTCGAATCTACATCATTACCCTAGAATAATTAGTTGGATAACTGTAGCTTCAGCTAGTTAGAAACCGTCTAAATCCATACATTCGTTAGTTTGATATGCTTTTTTGATCATGGGTGTCATTATTAATCAATATTTTTATAATAAGTCTATAAAATAACAAAATCCATTCATAGCAGAATTCGTTATTAGATAAAAGACAAATGCTTCTTTTTAAATCTTAATTATTTTGAGAAAATCTGAAAAAAATTTTACCAAAAAAGTCACAATCAAAAAAACAATTAAAACCATTCACCTGTTAATGGATAAAAGGAATGTTTACAAAAATGGATACCGGATGCATTGTTTCTAGGTACAGAAATATTTGACGTTTATTCGGAATCAGTTAATTAATGCTAACTGTTGCAAAAACTTGTTATTAGAGATGCAAGCATTCCAACTGTCAATTGTAGAATGTGTAAACCAACCTACCAAAGAGACAATACAACATATAACACCGTTGGTGTCGTCTACAACCAACACTGGCTACCTACACAATGACAATCAGTGAAACATAATTCATCAAAAGTTGACCAACAAATTGGGAATAGTAAAACCCACACTTCGTCCTACAAATACCACACGCAAGTGTGTTTTAGATTCTACCACAATAGACTCATTATTACTAAACGAGTTTACTAGTGTGAAAAAAAACGGGAGTAAGTTATGGGATTGATTCATAAGCATTTTTTAGGTAAGGGTTAAAAACAGCAAGGTTATAATGATTTTGCTGGTGTGTAAGAATAGTATATTGTGAAACAAGTGGGAAAAAGTAACATAGATATTACATTATTTTAATTTTTAGTTGCAGTGTTCGGGACTCGCCTTTCAGGCTCGTGCTACAACTTTCACACTCGTAAGAAAAGTGCTTTTCCCAAGAGTTGCACACTATACTTTTTCTAGGACTGCAACTAAAAAAAATCCACGTTATTTTATACATTTATTGTACATTGAGTACTGGGATCACATTTGAGCCTTTAAAGTTTTAGATAAATATTCAAAATAAACTAAAAGAACGTTTTCACAAAAGGATTTCACGTTACAAGTTTTTCTCCAATCCATAAACTTATCGTACGCTATTTCATATTTCTTTCTCGAAGTTACTGGTAATAAGTCTAGAGTGAAATTTGCCGCTATTTTCAGAATTTCTGGCGGTGTATTATCACTTTCATCTATATATAGATGGATATGGATATATCCATAATAACAAATTTAATGAAATTTATAAATTTATAATCTATTTTTTGCAGCTTAATCAAAAGCAAATTACTATGACGTTTATGACAGTAAACAGAAATCTCAAGAACCTAGATTGCAATCCACTTATGTTATGATTAAAAAAATGTAAATTTTCCATTTAAATTTACATATCGTGGGATAAATGATTAAAGTCGTGGATAGATTCATTTATCCCACGGCTTTGGAAAAGTCTAACATTGTAGCATCGAAAAATGTGAGAATAGATATTGTATAGAAGTCGTAGAAAAAGTTGAGATAATTTTGTCCTATTTCTTAAATCAGTTTTATCTAATTTCACTAGTTTTTATTACTTATACACTCATTAAAACTTATTATTACCTATAGTCTGGTCGAGAAGTCATTTAAATCGGATTTGGGTTACACCGATCCGAAAAATCTGATTTTGGCGTCAATCGATTCAAAATGACTAATAGAAAAAGTTTCCTAAATATCAAAATATCTTTTTAAAAAATTCCTATTGTTATTAACTATTTAAGATTTTAAAAAAAGGGGGTTTACATTTTTGCTAATAACTCAAAAACTATAATAGCTAGAACAAAAAATTGAGCGGATTCTTAAAGGTGTAAATTAATGTTGAAAATGGCATAAAAACGGGCGACGCGTTACCGCCTCAACGACCAAATAATATAATTAATTAAATATTAATAAAAAAATTTTAAAATTCTAGAACAGAAAATATCAGAGAACAAATTTTTGCAGTATCTTGTTGAAGCAGGGTGTTTTTATAACTTCGGTAAGTAAAGGAAATTCACGTTTAACATATATGTGCTATTCTAAAGCCGACTGTACCTATTCTATTTTGTGGAACTAAATAACGTCTTATTTCTTAATCACAGAGGGAAATTTTTCCAGAATAATTCCTTAGGCCTAATGGCCTCTAAGTTTTAATATTGTTTTGTCCGTTTACTTAAATTTTTGGTCTAAATCTTAGACTAGGAAAGAGAGAGGACAGCGCATGTCAATGAAAACCTTATGCGTTTGATTGAAGCCAAGTTTCAAACGTTTGATATATGTTTTGGTGGTAAACAAATTTGGAACGTCGAATTGTATTTTTTTAGTTTTTTTATTAATTTTCACCTTTTTTAATTACCTGAATAGACATTTTAAAATGGTTAATTGTGCAGTTTATAAGTGCAACAGTCAGAGTGCTAAAAAAGAGGAAGGAATTTCATTTCATAGGTAAAAAGTAGTTTAAAATTATTTCCTTGAAATTTATTTCTAGTAATATTACAGCTTTCAGGTAATAGATGTTTAACTAAATCACATATGTTATGTATGATAACTTAAATTAATTGTACATATATTTTGAAAATTGTTTTCATTCAGTTTTAAAGATTATTTTTCATTTAATTGTTATTATTTGCTCATAGATGTAATAGTTTAGCAGTGGCGTGGAATAAAAACATAAATATAAAATAGATAAAATAGATTTATATTGTAATATTTATTAAATAAATATGTTTTAAAATGATTGTTCTATTTTTTTGGGGCAGTATAAATTTAAAGACTTTTTAAATTAGATTTGTAATACGAAATAATGAATATGATTATTTAATAATCGTATAATAAAAATCGTATGATACGCCTATGTCAATATTGTCCGCCATTACTTTGGTGGTAAGTGGGTTACATAAACTGATTCCAGTGCGCAGTCTTCTCTCTTTCCTTGTCTAAGATCTAAATATTTATTAATCAACATCAAAACAAAATAAACCTCGATTTGTCAATAAATTTGATGAGTTGAATGACTTGAAACAGCTGTCAAATAGTTATCTTTTAAATCAATATAAAAAAGTTCATTTTCAATAAAATAGTGGAAGTAATTGTTAAGTTTCTATCCTCAATTTATGTATTTAACCATAAATTGCACAGATAGTAGTCTGACATAATAATTATAGGTTAATCCAGACAGAGGTGATATTGCATGAAAATCGAGTAAGTAATCTGTGCATTTCTTTCTTTGTGGTTAATTATTTATTATTTATTTTACATATAAAAAAATTAGTGGTTTTAAAAAAGAAATTTTTTATACCTGGTAATCTCACTAGCGAACTGTATTTAGACCTATTAGAGAACGCTATTCATTCAGCCCTCATGTTAATATTGGACAATGCAGATGATGACAAGATGGCGCACCACCTGATTTTGTCCAACCGGTGCAACATTTTTCTCGAGCCTAGATTGGAAAAAGGGTACATATTGAGTGGCCACCCAGATCACCAGATCTGGCTCCACTGTACTTTTTTCTATAGGGCTACCTAAAATCTAAGATTTACGCTACATTTCAGGATTAGATAGTACTCGATAAGATCTACAAAATGAGGTATCGCAACTTCCCTAATCCCTATTCTAAATCAAAGGGTTGTGCTGAACCTCATTAGGGGGGTTTAAGTTACTATGGTGCAAAGAGCGGCAAAGTAGTTTTACCTTGAATCCGAAATTGACGGATCCGAGCGATTTTCCACACTCTGATTGTGGAGAAGAAAGTGTTGCAGCATAGGCATTCTTATTGGAGATGAAAGACTGTACACGCTGCACTTCGCTGACAACCAAGCTATCCTAACAGAAGATGAGAGTGATATTCGTTATATTCTTGAAGAGGAATATAACAACAACAACAGTTAACATGCAAAAAACTGAGTACTTGGTGGTCGGAGAAAAGCCGGGGAGCATGCAAATAGAAAGGGGAACGATAAAAACAACGGAAATATTCAAATACCTCGTAGTCCAAATAACATCAAATTCAGGAAGTAATGACGAAATAGCCTCACGAATGGGCCAAGCAAGATTAGCTACAAAACAATTACATGGACTAATATGAAGCAAAAACAAAAGAAAACAAAAGAAGAATCTATAAAACCATAATAGAAAGCATAGGAGTATACGGCGCAGAACTGTGGGAGGTAAACCAGAGAAACAGATTAAAAATAAAAGCCATGGAGGTGGATTACTGGAGATGATGCTGCCGGCTCACTAGACTTGATAGAGCAAGAAACGATGATATTCGGACAGAGATGAAAATTGACCTAGATATAATCGACACAATCGAAACCAATAGATTAAACTGGTAGGGACACTTGCAAAGAATGTCAAATGAAAGATGTCCCAAAAAGATCTGGGAATGGACTGTACAAACAAGAAGAAAATGAGGAAGACCAAGACGCTTGTGGAGAGATGACGTAGAGGAAGCAATGATTACCAGAAATTTGACAAATGAGGATTGCTTCGACGCTGGAAGTTAGGATGCGAGAAGCGGCATTAGCCGTACAAAACATGGTTCATATAAATATATATAGTATTGTTGCGTGTTTTAGGAAAGAGCAAATTTGTTCCAATCGTTATATTATTAGATGTTAAAATTGACTTAAAAATAAAAATAAATAAATTTGTGAACTAACAACCTGGACAAAAATAAAATAATTGTAGTAAATTATTAAAATTTATTATGTGATACAATATGAGATACATCCAAAATTTCAATTAAACAGGTTTTGCTTAATGAAGGAGAAGTAGTTTTATTAGTACGGGTAATAGTCTATTCTTTGGATTAAACCATAAATGTACTTCTTTGAAAATAAATAAAGCACAAGTTAAGAGAAAAAATGATATTCCAAAAACAAGAAAACTTATTGAAATAATGTTTTTCTTTTCCATACATCTGTATTATTTCTATTTATTTCAGAAATGTAAAACATAAAAGTTTAGTTAGCATAGAGTATTATTATAATCATTTTGGCCAATAGAATAATATAAACAAAATTAATAGAATTTGTATTTTAACCTATTTATCCCCATTCAATTTATTCAGTAACTAGTTGGGATCTATTACTTCTATTTTTTAATAAATATAAATTATAAACTTGTACAGTGTACAACAATTTTTTGACTAACATTGGTTGTATTTTTAGAATCAAATGAACCAGTGATTAATGAATGATTTATATATCGCATAAGGGATATCACGAATATTTTTATGAATTTTTAACAGTTTGTCGTCGGAAACGTTCGGTTATACTAATAACAAAATAAGTATTACCTGCAAGTAACTATTATATGTATGCATTATTCAAAACACAACCCATATTTTAATTTAAATTTGTCAGCTAAAGCTGTTATTAATTATTGTTATGATATAAGGCTAAATATTTAAGTTATGAGTTGGTATTACTTTTAAAAATATTAATAAAAAAATTTAGTTGATAATTTTAATTATAGTCAACAAATAACAATGAAAAGCTGTTTAAAAACGTAAATACTAGAAAATTCTGTGAAATAAATTTTATGACAAATCAAGTTTCATTCCTAGAACAACAAATATAAAAATAGATGACACAAAAAAACTAATTAAACAATTTAAGATGGACTTCCACAAAGTAAAGGTTACTGCAATCAATTTTATTAATAATTACCGTTCAAAATAATATATAAATTAACAAAAATCTGTAAGAATTATAATAATCTTAAATTGCATACTCTCACGTCCATAAGTCACATTTTTTATTATATTTACAAAATGTAGAAACGCATTGTATTATATAAATAACATATTATTTTTATTTGTAGACATTTTTTAAGCTTCTCATAAAGTTTTCCTTACGATTTTTCCAAAAAATGTGTTCGGAAGTCGAAAGATTAAATAAAAACTTACCATTTGGGCACCCAAAGTACGACGTCATCGTCACAGGTTCTTTCACATAGCGGCCGGTCGCTGGTTGCTGAAGAACTGCTGGGTCTCTAATATCATGAGTCAGTGTCGGTGGTAATCGGCAGGGAGCCGAAGGTACCTTACATGGTACGGGTGCCATATATGGGTTCCAGTGGCAGTTTCAGAAGATGTTGGTTTAGGAGAGGACGCTCAACGCGTTTCTCGTTTGACGAAATATTTGAAGATTCTAGCGATGTATTATTTTAATTATTTTTCTATAGTTTGATTTTCAAAATATTTTACTTGGGTTAAATCAGTAAAAAAACTCCTATTAATTAAAACTTCTTAACTCACTACATTTAATACTATATTTATATTATACTCCTTTTTTGTATATTTCTTATAAGGGACCATCCATAACTTATGTCATGCTTTAATGGGGGGAAAATATCACCGTAATATGACATAGTGTGACAAGGGACAGGGTGGTTAAAGGCCATCACATGCTAAAACTTAAAATACTAAATACGTAAATTATGTGTTAATAAAAAATTTTCAAACTTCATCTATATGGATTAATAATTTAAAACTCTCTGTAGATTATTTCTCACGCAACAACTTCTGCAACTTCTAAAGCGGCGTTAAAATGCAAGTGAGACACTAAAGTTCATAAGAGGTCTGAATGGTCGGGTTTAAATAGTTTTAAAAATAATATTAGTTTAAAAAATGTGTTACGTAATATAGGGGAGGGGGCTCTAAAAATGTGACAACCTGTGAATGGGAGTGTTACGTAGTTTAGAATTGCCACTAACTGCTAATTCAAAAATATTATTTTTAATATCATTAACTTTATTTCACCACAATTTTGCAATTTAGCCTGATGATGACCTTTAAGTGGGCCGAAACTAGTAGTGTAATTGCATAATTTTAATGAAAATTTCCACGCCTCTAAATTTTAACCAATAAAATGTTTTAATTTTTACTCGTTACCATGGCAATTTAAAAAATTTACGGAAATTTTTTCGTGGCGCCATGATATTTAAGGGGAAATTTTTTGACAGCTATAACGACATAGAATGCTGAAACCTCAACAGACAAATAAAAATATGTTATATTTTTGCATGATGCAGACGTTTAAACTAGTAATTATAAGGCTTTGTGACAAACGTCAGATTGAATTAATTATTATTTTCCAAATTATGGTGAGATTTTTTTACCAAATACCACGCAAGTTTAAATCATTCCTGAAAATAATTTAAGCTCTTGTGATATTATAAGTGAAAACTTGTCACTTTTACATTGGTTTTTCCTTTCTTCAAATAAAAAAAGATGTTTTTATTAATTTGTTTATTATTTTTGTTAAGGAAATCAAAAATTATTTTGAGTTGCTTGAAAACACCATGAGCCCCTAAGACGAGTGTTGCCTTCTTTAAGCAGCTCAATTAAGTTTAGAAGCAACAGACAGAGTTATAAGATAAATTCCATCACGAGTGATATTTTGTGGACTATATCACGAACAAAGTGATTGGTCAATAATAATAATGTTTATTTAAATACTGCTATACAATAATTTGTCTTACCTATAGGTACATAAAATGACGGCTTAATCTAATAGTTAAATAGTGGAGAATATCTAAAATTTATCTGCTCATTTACAATTTTTTTTGTTGATCTGCTAGATACAGTTTGTGCAGTTGGAAAAGTTAGCCCTTTGTCAAGGGAAAGTCTCACTCCTTCACTGTGGGACACTAGAAAACTCCTATCATTTAAAAACTAATAAAATATTTATTAAGAACAATAAATAATGAAACTTTTGTTCAAACGTGTCGTTCTTTATTGTTCTTAGTAAAATGGAAGTAAGGGTTAGTGCAATAAATTTCAATAAAATATTTATTTCTAATTTTTTTGGTATAGACTACCAAGAGATAGTGACAGAATAGATGTTAAACTAATCTTATTATTTATTCCGGTGTTTTATTGATATTATTTGATATTAGCCATATTTGAGTAATGGATCATTCCTTCGAAATTAGAGTATGTATAGTTTTTTCGACCATCCTTTGCCGTTGTCATACATTGTTCAAATTTATTTCTCATTCATGGTTAAATGTAAAATAACATTCAACTAATATAAGACAAACGTAAAATAGCAGAATACGTCACCGATTATGACGTAACGGCAAAGGATGGTTGAACAAACTATACCTAATGATTCCTTTGACAAAATTCTTCCTATTAAATAAATAGAAATAGGTTAGATAATACTATTAAATAAGATAATTAATATTAATAGTACTAGAAGTAATTAATGATGCACTGATATTATTATTATAATCATCTTATATGACTGGGGAAATATTTTCCTGTTATACATTGAAGGATTTCGACACGCTATATTCTAAAGGCATCTGTGCCTTTGAACATTTGATTTTAAAACGCAGATTTGATTGTTTATATTGTAAACATAAAAAAACGATTTTTTTTAAAGATTGTGATTTTTTCATACACCGTTGTAAAGAGGATTCCAAGATCTAAAAAATAAAGTCATTCAATCACTCTCCCCTATTCAATTTTGAGGGGTTCATGTTGCCTCATCTAGTTGGATTTGCCAGGGTGTCAAGATAGGGTAAAAGATGGGTTCCTAAAACTTCTTGGTTATAACGCTGCGCGTGCATGTTACCTCTGATGAAAATTAAAGGTGATCTTGAACCATAAGCTATAGCACCCCAAACCATAACTCCAACAGTTTGATGAACATGCCTTTCAACAAAAAACCGTGGATTTCTCCTTTCACTACGTCATGTTCTAACCCTCGCTCGACCATCGTGCATGCCTAAACAAAATCGAGACTCCTCACTAAAGACAATACTGTTCCATTCCTAATCCCAGAGTGACCGTTTTCTGCACCACTCAAGGCGATTACGTCGGTGTTCTGGAGTTAAAGGGGGGACCCAGTGTGGTCGGTATGAAAACAGGCCAAAACGTCTTATTCGTCGGTAAACACTTTGCATGCCAATAGGTCTTCCGTGTTCTGCAAACCATTCATTTGCAATGGACCTGGTAGTGGAGAAACGGTCCCCTAAGGCCAACAATCTTAGGCGGTGATCTTCACGGTCTGTTGTTCTACAGGGGCGTCCAGAGCCCCTTGTTCTTTGCGTACGGCCTTCTCGAAGCCATGCCTGACAACACCTAACTACGGTGTCAACACTTCTTTGCACTCTAACTGCAATTTCGCGAAGAGAAAATCCAACCCCTATCAAACTCACTAAGTTGACAAAATCGTACGTCTCTGTACCCTAGGCATCGTAACCAATCAAAAAGAATGTCAAGAACCACAATCTGCAAAATTTGGATATTTACAATATTCATTTTTGGATTGAGAATTTTATCAATTGTTTATTTCAGTAAAATAAATAAATTCACCAAATTTTATTAAAATAAAATCATTTAAACTGGGTATTCGGATTTTTATGTCACTAAGTATACATCCAAAGTTGTTTGCTTTTTCGGCGACAACATTTTTTAATTAATCTCTTTTTCCTTTGATTTTTCTGTTTAAACCTTTAATTAAATATGCAGGTACTGTACTCCTTGAAACTATTCACATACACATTCTTGGTTCTGCAAGCAGAGAAATTCCAAAGTGAAACAAAAACTGAAAAATGCAGTAGAAACAAGCAAAGAGTGTGCCGGCGAATTAGGCCAGAAAATAATTTAAAAAATGATAATGTCTTCAAAGTTCCTATTTGACAAAATAATAATCTTCTCTTTTGTCTCTTTTAAAAAACCAATAGATAAAGCTAATTTTTAAAACCTACAAATCTAAACCAAAAAAATTACATTTATTGACGTAGTCTTAAATATATCCATCCTGGCTGGCCTAATAACTCGAAATCCTCGTCGCCAATTTCTCGAAAACAATAGCACGTGGCCCGCCAACTTGGTTATTTTTTGGTTTCTTTTTCAGAGGTCGCCGGACACCAAAGTCCGGTAGCTGATCTTCAGTTGTTCTAAAGGAACACGCTCGCTCGAAATGAGTATCGCAGGACCATATATGGTGGCCAGTCGCAGTGGCGTACGTGAGATGAAAATTTTAAAACGGAATGTGTTACGAATTCTTGTAATTTGCAGTTCGGACCGTGTGAATCAGATAATTTTTTGTGAGTGGCCACACTGATGGTATCGAAGAGGAAGGTCAATGCCGTATCATTTTTGTTGTACTCGAAATATTTTAATGTCGAAAAGACAGATCTCGCGATCTTTTGAATCGGAAAATGTGTTGATTATTTTTTAAGAGCTTATCGTATACAAATACATGTTTACTGTATAAAAGGATTTTTTATGAATTATAAAATATTTTCTACTGATTTTACAGTCATTTATAATAATAAAACTAGCATTCATTTCATTAGCATTGGTAAATTCATAGAAATGTCAAAAATTCAAAAAATCAATTTTAATACTTTTAATGCGTATAGTATTTGTTTGTGGAAATTATGAAATACAAGTTGTTTTAGAATGTTTTTTAAATAAACTAGGTTTTGTACAGAACGGTTCAAAAAATACTATTCGTCCCATAAAATTTTACCAAGTACATTTTTATTTTCGGCTCAAATTTTTTATTTTAGGCAAAAGTATCAAAATAAACTAAATATGATACTGATTTGTTTTCGTATTTTTGCCAAATAAAACGGTTTTCTTGGAAACTAAAAGTTTATCGACAAAATTTTAAGTTTGTTTAGTATAAATGATAAAAAGTTAGAAGTTCGAGTGGTATCAAAAACACATAGCACAGCACCTGACACAATCAGAATTCTAAAAACAAAAAAATTTCATAATTTCAAACTAAATGACTAGCATAAAAAATATTTGTAATAATTTTTTCCTGTTTATTATTTTATCAATACATTCCCTTACTTTTTTACTATTTTATTTATATAGGTACATTTTTTATAAACTTGTACTAACAACAATATTTAAAATTAATTAAAGATCTCTAACGCTACATTGATGCAGTAAACATGGGTATATTCCAACGTGTAGATACACTAAAAAGTTAAAGTTAAAATCAAATTCATTTTGCACATTAATCTATATGAAGTTTGACAACTCAATAATGAATAACACTTTTTTCTTTATATTTTAGAAGAGGTCGTGAAATATTTACCTCTTTTCAGTTTAACTGCTGAATTAGGAGTTTAATACAACAGAAGTTACGAAATATTACATCGTTTTCCAAGGGCGGAAAACAGATGTTACACGATTTTAATACCAAAAGAAAAAAAAACAGATAAAAAAGTTCTTCTCTTTGATTACTGCAAGGTTAAATAAAGTTATTTTACAATGTTACAATGTTATGTGCAGAATGATCAATTTTAATCCCATAATAAAATCAACAGGTGTATTGGTACAAAGAATAATATGGGTTTAATTAATTCAATAACAGAACAGATGCAGTTAAAACATATAAGTTCCTATAAAATTTATGTACACAATTAATGATACTTTAAAAAAAAACTGAAAAAGTAGAAAATTGTTTCCACAATTTCCTACTTTTTCAGTTTTTTTTTTATTGACTGCACCTTATTGAAATTATTTCAAATACTTTTTAACACTGATAAAATTTATAAAAATACTAGACTGTATTTTAATATTAAAAATATATTTTAATAGTTATTTTTCTACAAACGTGTTGAAAATGCCATTTTTAGCACTCCATAGAAGCCTTCACTGAGTGCCTTAAAATCACTTTATGGCACTGAGTGCCTTAAAATCACTTTATGGCACTGAGTGCCTTAAAATGTTTATGGCACTGCTGTCAAAAGTGTGCCTTAAAATGTTTATGGAACTGCTGTCAAAAGTGAATTGTCAAATTTTAAATGCAAACGTCAAAATATTTAGATTTTATGTATTAACATTAATATTAATAGTACAATTTGTGCAATTACTTTGTTTGAACGTTTGTAGAAAAAATATTGTATGATATACGTGTTAAAAGTACATTTTAAGGCACGCATGTGAAGGTTTGCAGAATGAGCGAAGCGAACGTTCAAATAAAGTAATTATACAGTCTGAATTAAATTTTAAAAACCTGTATTAATACATCCAAAGGATGTATTAATTTTTAAATTTTCAATTGCATCGTATATTACGGACCCTAGCAACCATTGTTGATATAATTGTTTACGAATCATCATTCTTCCTTAGCCATGGAAAATGGTAAAACAGCAGTGCAAGAAATTAATTTGTCAAATTGCACAAATTGTACTGTTAATATTAATGTTAATAAATAAAATCTAAATATTTTGACGTTTACTTTCAAAATCTGACAATTCACTTTTGACAGCAGTGCCACAAACATTTTAAAGCACTCAGTGCCATAAAGTGATTTTAAGGCACTCAGTGCCTTAAAGTGACATTTTTAAGGCTTTTATGGAGTGCTAAAAATGGCATTTTTAACACGTTTGTAGAAAAAAGTATTTTTTTTTGAGATTTTATACCAGAAGATTTATATGAATAAAATTTAATACGATGGGCTTCCATAAAGTAAGTGCTGGTAAGATAAATTTTAACAAATATTTCATTTTAAGGTAAAATTTGAGTTTTACTAAATATAATCTCACTATATTGTAACCACATTTAAAAAAAATAAATGAATTTGGTAAAAAATTACACCAAAATTATTAGAAATAATTTTAAGTTCACTATTGAATTAATTTTAGAATTGACATTAAAATTTCAGTTAGTGACTTAAAAAACTAAATATATGGACTAATTTTTAAATTATTCTAATATATCCGACTAATGCATTTATTTAATAATTTACTTCCTGTATATTTTTATTATTCAAAAATATCATAAATAAAATACTTTCACTTGTACAATAAATTGATTTGTCGCTCATTTGCATTTCTATGGTTGCTTGATAAATTTATTAAAGCATTTGCTTATTTAACTAACATATCATTTTTTTGTATTTTAGCACAGATTAGATACATGGACATATGAAAACTTGACAGAGAACAGTAAAAAGCGAAAGAGATGGGTGGACATTCTCATTTAAATGTACATAGTTGTGTGTCAACTTTATTTGGGCTGCTTAACAGGGTTGTCAAATTTGCGTAATATTTCCCTCAATTTACGATCATAGGTCTAATATTTTATTAGAACTGTTTGGCTCAAAGGTCTTGTCAAAATTACAATTATGATTAAGTATAAAATTGTAGTGGTATTGACTTTTATTCTTATAAAATGAATAAACAGCATGGTGGACTATATTGTTCATACCAAGACTGTCCAAATAAATTTTATTCAGAAATAAGAATAAAGTTGATTGTGTTAACCTCTACTTTTTGGAAGTTCATCTTACTAAGAACAATTAATAACTGCACAGTTAAACTAAACTTCCACTATTTATTTGAAAAATTCGAAACAGCTGTAATTGATTTTAAAGCGAATTTTTCAAATAAATAGTGGAAGTTTAGTTTAACTGTGCAGTTATTAATTGTTCTTAGTAAGAATAAAGTTCTTTTATTTTATGTTTATAGAAATTGTTAAATAGATAAATGCTAGATACGGCACTGGAAATTGTTATTGTCCCCGAGCCAACATTGCAATTTTCTAAGAAATTCTGAGAATATTTCAAATTTTACATACCTTTGTTGTTTTGCCGTCATTACTATCTGTTCTGATTTATTCTCATTTCGAACCCTTCTCAACTCCAAGACAAAATTGACCTGGGAAGGTTTAAAATATGAGGTTATATTCCCCAGATCAGTTATTATTATCTAAGATTCGGTAAGAGATTAGGTAAGGAACCAATCAAAATATTAGAAAATACCGGCTTATTCTAGCCTTATCTACCAAACCAATCAAGATATTAGAATATTTAAAATGCAGATATAAAACTCATGGAAAAAAGACATTAAAACATACCTAAATCCCCAACGCCTGAAATGAGAATTAACAGATACTTACCAATTTCAATCCGGCGCATGATATGAGAAGGATTCAGGTAGCTTTTCTAATAATTAATCTGTGATTTTAGGTACTCAACAGTATAGAATCTATTATATCAAACCTTTGCTTATTAGCTTACAAATATATTTTTGTATTTTGTGTAAATAAACTTATATTGTTAATGTTGTGTTATTTATTTAATTTTTACTCCTTTTACATTAACTATTGTAATTGATACAATTTTTGCGACGCGCTTATTGTATTAAACCCTATTAATTATTTTTTATTTGTTCCAGGTAAGTCTTCTAAATTATTTGGAAGTACTGGTAAGTTATTATTAATGTTATCATTCTATGCGGTTCAAAAATCTTAAATTACACACATGTTTTTTGACAATTATATTGGTAATACTTTTTTTCTTAGGTATTTTGTTTTAAATTATTTTTACAATAATGTCAGAAAGGAATAGGCTGATTTCTTTAGTAATAACGCATCGACATACTACCAAAAAACAACTGGACGGTGTTAGGCAAAAAGCTACCCACCCACAAGATATCTGATTTGGAGTTCTAATGATTTTCAGCTTAACAAACATATTTTCCCTGTTTTGCAGATATCTAGCAATCCTCAGAAAATGCTAAAGCTTTGAAAATATACAACAAACTAATCCACAGTATGAGTTTGCTCCAAAGCTTGTATCGCAGAATGCAGCCAAGTGGGTTGACTGCATTCTGCGATTCTGTTTGTGTTGAACGTACCCAAGAGGTTTGGTGGGTTGCTTAAATCTATATTGTCCCGAAAGATTTACCTTTAGAGCTTCACTCTAAACTTTCCTTGTTTCGGTCATAGCTTCCTTCCAAATGATACCGATTTTACCGACATCGAGCCCGCTCTAAGGGTGCGGCCACGCTTGCGAGCGATTTATCGTGAGAGATAAATCGTTGACGACAGGTGGGAACCTGTTCACAGGAAAGCGACTAGAATATCAGTTTTCGTAATGACGCTCACAAGAGCGCTTGGAATTCCCTTCTTTTGAATGATGATCCATGTATAGACCCTTTTTTGAAGTGCAAGAGGAAATATAGTGTATATCCTATCAATATATATAGAAAAACAAATAGGGAATTTTATCACTTGTACAAATAGTTAAGAAAATACCCAGACAGGTTTTTCCAGTACCCTATACAGGGTGGTCCAGGTAAAACGTCATTAATTTTAATATGTAATAAATAATTTTTAAAAAAATGTACTTTCATAATAAAATTTTGCTCAAAAATGTTTTGTAGAAAAGATACAGGGTGTCAAAATTAGAAATAATACATATTAAAATTAATGACGTTTTATCTGGACCAACCTGTATAAAAAAAACAAATTGAAGCATTGTTTTTATCATCATTTACTTTGAACTTCCGAAATTAAAATTTCCTTAAAACATAACATCCGTGAAGTTTACAAGACAAAATTCAACAAACGTCGCTAAAAAATCAAACCGAATGGAAAACAGAACAACACGCTTAGCCGCTGAGCGGTTCCTCGCTAAGCGATTTCGTAGCTATGGCCACTCCAATAAAATTCAATGGGTTTAAAATTTTTTTTGTCGTTCAGTCGTTCACGATTTATCTCTCGCGCTAAATCACTCGCAAGCGTGGCCGCACCTTTGGGCATTTTATTTCAAAATTGTCAATTTCGGGAAAAGCAAAAACCTACCAACCAAGAAATTGAAAATTGAAAAAATCGCAGCAAATTCGTCTGCTGATTTTTTTATTGGAGAAAGACTTTAAATAGCAATTTTACCAGTTTTATCATAATGAGGGTTTGCAGCTTTCTACACTGCGTTTAATTATTGTAAACGAACAAACATGAAAAACAGTTTTTGGCTCCTTTGTTTCAAATCTCTTTTTTTATAAAAAAAGTTGCAAAAAATAAATAAAAGATTGGCCTATTTAAATATAAAAGTTTGATAGCGTTTCTTTTATATCAATATTTAGTATCACTGTTTAAAATTACCTTTTTATGTTTATTTCGTTACAGAGGGTTTAATTTAGTTTATTTCCCCACTTTCTTACCAATATCATCATATAAGGAAATACCTATACCCAATTACAGCTACACACGTAGCTATATAATTGCTACATGATTATCTAAATTAAAGAGACGAGGCATAATTTGTCTATGAGTCCATGCTATTCTGAAAAATAACGATAAAAATATTTGTATAGCGCAATTCATCTCACAGATAAAATATAAGATAAATATGAATATAATTGAACATGATCAGGAATGTATAATCGACTGCAAAAATAAAAATTTAATATTTAGACACAAATAAATAACGAAAATAATTTCAGGTACAAGGTACAGTCGGCTTTAGAATAGCATATACATGTTAAATGTGAATTTCGTTTACCTACCGAAGTTATAAAAACGCCCTTCTTAAATAACAAAGGAATGGCAATTTTTAAAACGCCTACATTAATGGTTTTGGGGTATTAAGTTTATTTACAAGGGTAGGTCATGTCCCGAATAAATAAGTTTTTTTCGCATTTTTGCACTGATATAATAAAAAAAATGGGATTTTAATCCCAAACAAACATTTATTATCGAGGGTTCCAAACTAAGTGAAGATGTGGGCGTGGACAACTGTTTAACTGATTTCAAATTTGTTATTATTTAAACCGTGATTGGTTACACAAAATAAAAAGGCTGTCTATTCAATGTAAGCGATTTGAGTTTGAAAATGTATATGCAATTCTGAAGCCGATAGTACAGTCAATGGTAAAAATAAAAAGTAGAAAATTGTTTCTACCTGCACCCAAGGTAAATAAACAAAATAGTTTCTACACCAAGCTTGACCGTTTTCTATGAAACAGCAACTACTTCCTGGGCTATATGCCCCAACGGACATTGAATTACATTCCAATACAAAAAGATGGCGACCGACTTCGTCGATACTTAAAACCATCTCTATCGATTTGCAAATCAACAGGAGGAACACTACTATTGGAATGTAATTCAATGTCCGTTGGGGCATATATCCCAGGAAGTAGCTGTTGTTTCATACAAAACTTTCAAGCTTGGTATAGAAACTATTTTGTTTCTTTACCTTGGGTGCAGGTAGAAACAATTTTTTACTTTGCATTTTTAATATTTAGACTTATTGTATTTCTTGCAAGAAATCTAAATACTTATTAAATTGGGCATAATTACCCAGCAGATTACCCAATCATGAAAGTCTTTGGTGCACTGGTAAAATAACAAAGATACTGTTTGAACAGGGATGGGTTATAAAGCTAGTGTAAAGCTCTCCAAGGGTTTAAGGGCAGCTTGGCTGTCGCTGTAGATACAGATACGCCTTCTGATGTAGACTCTCGTATTATTTTCTCTTGCGCAAGCAAGTATATCATATACATCTGCTTGAAACATAGTTGTGTGCAAAGTTGAAAACTAGCTTCGTATCTACCTGACTTGGTCGCTCCAGTATCGAGCTCATTCTTTAATCCGTCTGTGTACCAGATCAATCAATTCGCTCTACTTAGAGGGGGTGTTTTATTTTTTCCTAGTATCTCCCGATCTTTAATGGCATTTTGGTATTTTTAAAATGTCATCTTCCACATTTCTGATTCTTCCATTTATTTCATAACTAATTTTCTGCTGATTTCACAGAAGGGTTCCGGTCCAAAAATGAGTGTTTCTTTCCCTAAACTGGGAAGTGTGACAAATACTCGTTTTTTCACCCTAGTGTATCCGAGACTCCGTACTAGGTTACTTGGTTATTTATACTAAGATCTTTTAGTTTCTCTATAGATTATCACTCCATTTTCGAATTAATTATTCTTTGGTTTCATGCTTTCTTTTGCATTTATTTCCGCATAAAAATCTTTGCCAGTTTGCACATACTCTAATCTTTTTGTATTAGATTCATATAGTTCTTTTCAAATTCCTTTTGTTGTTTTGGAACATACAATCTTTTTGAGATTGGCTTTACTACCATTTTGAAAACTGTTATTAATCAAAAATGACAAAAGAAGTTAATTATTAAGAATAATAAAAAAACTCTTCGTTTCAACGTAACTCCCAAGTTTATTCGAAAAAATATGTTTTAAATTACAATGACGGCCGTTTCGCTGAATAGCATCGTCAGATTGAAATTTAAGTTACATTTTGTTTGTTTGTAGCTAGGTACCTGATGTTTAGGTAGTATTAAGGCTAGACCAAGTATGGAAGTAATAAGACATAACAATATTAAAGCCTAGATGTTAATAGCCCTAAGGGATTATCCTGGATGTATTTCCCTCTAAGATCAGTATAACTGTGCAATGATATAGAAAAACCAGGAAAAAACTATATTATGCTGATCTTTACAATAACAATATATTTGTGTCTTACAATTACGTCTTATCTACGTATAAAATGTAAACTCAATCAAAGTAAACAATTTAATAGTGGACATTTTAACACTGTTTGCGTGTTCTTGTTCTGCGTGTACCTACGTCGCATATGTTTAATTTTAAACAGTCATACTTAAACAAAATGGTTGTCGGATTTCTCTTTGTGAAGCAGCCATTTCATTTGATTTCCTTTGGTTTCACAGGTAGTATTTACCATAATCTTAGACGCAAACTCCTTAAAATTATAGAAATCGGAGTATGTGAGATGGTTAATAATGTAAGGTCGAGGTTTCAGCCTTGCCATTTGTATTAAAATACCCCATTCACGGGGGGAGTACACTTTCTTATTTTTTTCGAGCACGTTCTATGGTATCGTGCATTGAATCAACTTCTAAGTATGTATATCCTAATTCTAAATATTTTAGATCTATTATTTGAATATTATCTATTTTAGCAACAGCATACATCATCGCAGCAGTTGTGGACAAATCTTGTATCTTTGGATATTCAATAAAAGAGACGTTTCGTTTTGAGTTTTGTAAAAGGCACAAAAATTGCATTGGACATAGAACATTTGTGCACTAAGCTTATGGTGCTTTTAATGGACATATCTTTAATGCTACTTTAGTAACTAGTAAACCGTTCTAAAAGGACATACAATATTTGAGCACAATAAAGATTTCATCTCGACCAGCATAAACCAGGACGTATCACATTTATAACAAAAATGGACATACAATATTTGTCCTCTCAGCCATCGATGTGTTCAATATTTTTTTCTGTGTTCTTTTTGTTCTTTAATTAAATTCTGTGAATTTGGTTTTTCCCTCATTCACATTGGAGGTATATTTATAGGGTTTACTTCGTTCTTTTAAAATTGTTATTATTGTACAGTTTTTACTATTTTCATACGCTTGAGTGTGTCATTAATTTTGACGTCTTAAAGGATTTTAAGAATGATTAAATTTTTAGTTTCAAAATATTGATATGCAATTTTACTGTTACCACTTCAAAATAAACATAAATTTAATGATCAGAAGACAAACTTGACCAACCTCCTTTTTTTTATGTATTTATGTATGTATTTATGTATTAGTTTAACATGCTTTAATTCAGGAAGCTATCATAAGTCAACTTATTGATATTTCCTTCTCATATATTTAATATTCATTCTTTGTAATTGGGCGGCGTTCTAATATATTCAAATTTTAATTTGCGCTCTTAAATTACTATATTACAAAACATTTTTACGCTGTGTAGTGACTAGACTTGTTAATAGTCGAAAAAAAAGAGGAAGCCATTACGCCTAAATTAATGGGAAGCCACCTTGGTAGAGACGTCGAGACAAAAGCTATAAAAAATCACCTGTGATTTGATATTAATCAAAAAATTTTCACTTCAATCGCTTGTGCCGATTAATGGTGATCGGCCCGCGATAGAGCAAGCCGTCCGTCCTATCGACATCCGGTATAGCTTTTAATTAAGTAATAGTGAATAATAATAAGTTTGCTTTAAGCAGTGATTTAAATTACCACTGGGTGTATGTTTATTTTACCTCTTAAAGTTTTGTTGATTTGTAAAATTAAACATGATGATTAATTTTGTATTAGATTCATAGTCGAAAAGTCCAACTTAAAATCTAAAAATAATAAAATAGTATGAACATAATAGTCAAATAAAGAACTATAATAAGAGGAAACGCAACGTTCCATTCATAGTTTTGTCGCAATAATTACAAGAGAGTGTGTATGGGGATGGAAAAGAATACCAATCGATTCTCTTTGTTCAGTGCTCGTGTTGGTAACCCTGCATCATTATTTAGGAGTTATGCTTATGCTTGTAATCAGTGGCGTGGTTATTGTTAAAAATGGGAATATCTATGTCGGGTAATATTTAGTTATTTTAATGGGAATATACAATGCGTCCATAAAGTAACGCATAAATTCACTATTGGCTAATGAAGAATAAAATTAGAAATTCCCAAAAAATTTCCAAATTGCCTTGCTAAGCTGATTCCAAAAATGTATAATATGTTGCTTCAAATTGGTACAGGGTGGGCAAAAATGCAAAATTTTACCTACAAAGTAATGAAAATAACGAATAAACGTAATAAACACATTAAATGAAATTACATATTGTTATACAACTACTTTGATAAACTATCAACCATTCTTTATATTTGACCAAAATGTCAAAAACATTGAAGCACAGTTTCGTATTGTTAACGCTTTAGAAAATGTACGTTCATGAACTTTTTTTACAAAATGTCCTTAACCGAAAGTGACAGGATTGAAATATTAATGATGATTGGTATTGGCGATAAGATGCGGACTCAACAAGAGTATGCCGATTATTCCACGAAATGCACCCAGATCGTAAACCTATTTCACAATCTACGGTAAGTAGAATACAGAGAATTAGGACATGTGAGGGATGCAGCAAAGCAAGGTAGACCAAAAATTGATGAAAATATTCAACAAGACATAATTTTGTCGGCTGTAGAAAATCCACACTGTACAGTGCGAGGATTATCTATGAATTTTGGTATTGGAAAGTCTTCAGTATCAAACATTTTCAAAAAGGTAAAATACCATCCTTATAAAGTACGTCTCATCCATGAATTGGCTGAAGACGACTTTGACCGAAGAAGTGAATTCTGCGAGTATATGATGAACCAAAATAATAATTTCATTGATAACGTTTTATTTTCGGACGAGGCAACGTTTTATTTGAAAGGTCATGTTAACCGGCAAAACACCCGTTAGACCACAAAAAACTAATGGCTGGTATTGTGAGAAATACAATCATTGGTCCATATTTTTTTGATGATAACTTAACAGGAGCATTATATCTGGATTTCTTACAAAATTCATTAATTCCTGATCTGGTCCAGCTTTTTCCTGATATTCTAATACCCACTAATGTAGACCGCAGAATCTGGTTTCAACAGGATGGCGCACCGCGATTTTGTAAACACGACTTTTCCACAAAGGTGAATAGGAAGAAGGGGACCAGTGGAATGGCCTGCTAGATCACCTGATCTGAGCCCATTAGACTTCTTTTTATGGGTTTATTTAAAATCTAAAGTCTACTTAAACAGACCTGGAACAGACCTCAACTACAAAACCGAATCAGACAAGAAATACAGAGCAAAACACTCACTATGCTACAGTCATTGTCTAACGGTCAATGGAGAACAATTTGAACATTTATTGTAAATTTTCATTTGTTTGAATGTTTTAAAAGTGTATCATTAATTGCATAACTACATAATTCCATTTAATTTGTTTATTACTTTCAGTAACGTATTACTTTCCATAAACAATGTTCATATTTTTTTTGCATTTTTGCCCACCCTGTACCAATTTGAAGAAACATATTATACATTTTTGGAATCAGCTCAGCAAAGGCAATTTGGAATTTGAAAAAAATGGTGATGATGTCATTACACGAAAGTGGTTCACCCTATTAGATTATGATGTGAAACAATAGTAAATTGAAATAAAAAATCGACCTGTTTCGGGAATTTATAATTTTATTGTTCATTCAGCCAATAATGAATTTATGCATTACTTAATGGAGGCACTGTATTTATGAACAGCTAATACTAAGTTTTCCATTATCGTTAATATTAATTGTACAATTAAAATGTAATGCATTTTAAATTTTACTTCATGACTCTTTGATTTTTCGATTAGATTAAATTTGAGGGGATCTATACATTAGTTGAGGGATATACAGGGTGTTTCATAAAAGGTGAAGTAGTTTTAAACATAACCTAATTAAGATTAAGCTTTAAAGTCATTCAATTTTTCATTAAAAATTCAATTTTGATTAAATTGAGCAAATTCAATGATATTCTTTTAATTTAGTACCCCAAGACGAGCTAAATAATCGACGTATTTCGGCTTCAACGTTGCACAAATTTTGTTCTCAGAAACAATTAAAAAACTACAAGTATACAAGATACGTTCAGGATTACCTATAATTTCGCTTCTGTATCTATCATTAAGACAAACCGTGCGGCGTTGTCGCTTATTGAGCAACTCATTTCTATGATCTAATCGAATATAATAGTTGAATGGTTAAACATTCCATAAAATGTAATGTAATGTATTATTTAGGTGGTTATAATTCATAAAATATTAATAAAATATAGCATAATAGTCACAATATTTTTGCAAATATAATCAACAAATACCATAGATGATTCAATAACAATCACAAATCTCTTACCTCTCAAATAGAGAGCAGGCAACATCACAAGACAACAAATTCCAGTCGGCCATATCAAGATGACACAGTCGACCAGAAATAGATTATGTTTGAGCAAGTAAAAAAATAAATAGTTCCGTCTCCTCTGATATTAGGTCTATGTAGTTAAAGTAAAATCTGATTTTAGAAATTATTTTTATGTCTACAAATAAATAACAATGTTCCCGTTGCATTTTGGAGATATTTGGAAATATCTTAAAATGTCTCCAAAAATTTACACTTATAATTAATTAGTTAAAATTTCTGTATCTTAATACGTACATACGGGGTGCTTCATAACTATTGGGACATAGGCTAAAGCCAGATTGTTTGGACTAAAATATCATGATAGTACCAAGTAGGTATACGAGGATACTATACCCTATACCTACACCCCTATTTTGTTACCAAAATCCACACAAGAAATACTAGTTTATGGGTTATTTGACTTTTTGTTATAGGGTGATCCTCTTAAGGGATCTCTGTTGATAAAATCGACTGGTAACTAACACAAAATTGAACAGTTCAGAGATTTAGAAGGGGATATCTCAAATATTTTATTTATGAAAAGTATACTTTGGACTGGTAAATAACATTTTCGTTAGTTAATATTTTTGCTCCTAGTTTTAAGTTAGTTGTGACATATTTTGAGGATATCATATAGGTACCTTTTCGATTGAAATGCTTTGTCACAAGAACATTTTTGCGGCGCTCTGCAGCCAGAAGAAATGAATTACTATATCAAGGCAGAAGGAAAAAGGCAACCAAATCACAAATTTTTTCAAGTCTATTTCTTCGTTTGGGTGAAACCCGGTCATTTCCGAGTCTAAAATAAATTCCACCTAATCAAGATGAACTTTTGGTTTGAATGGATGAAAATTCTACAGTAATTTCACCCCATTTGTCAGTCGTCTATTATTAGAGTTCTAAAAAAAGAAAAGTTCCACACTTATCACTTCACTTTTGTTTAAAATTTGATTCCAACAGATTCTCAACATGCATAATGTTGACCGAAATTTTATTAAGAATTGCCATTATTGGAAAAATAAATCCATATAATCTAGAAGAATGAGATTTTTAGCATTTAATATTTGGTGTGGCATTATAGGCGATCAACTACTGGGGCCACATGTTTTGCCTCCAATTTTAAATGATATTAATTTTATAAAATATGATTTATAAAAATCAGTGTTTGCGTTCATTAACCAGGGTACGAGATTTTTAAAAGATTTATAGGAAATACAATTATATCTGGTCATTTACATGCAGGAATATAATTAATTGGAATATTTCACGAATAAAGAAAATCTGTCACCACATACAGGCTGTCCCATATCGACCTTCACCTAGAAGTTTATGGGGAACGGATAATACTAGATGGACGAAATATGGTATAAAGCGGTTTTTGATACTTCTGAATTCAACTAAAATATTTTCAAACTTATATCACTTCCGGTTATACCGGAAATTGACACCAACTTCACTATTTTAAATGGAATACTACATGTTTTTTTGGTTAGACGATTAAATTTAAGGGCCACTTTATGTAAGGTACCAGGTACTTAAAATTTACAGTTTTAGAGAAATTTAAGTTTTTGTGAAAAAAAGTCAAAAAGACGATTAATAAAATGTTAATTATTTTAATTAACTAATTGATAAAGTTTTAAAATTATTACATCATTTGGCACCTAGTGTTTATAGATTTGTCAAATAAGATTAATTAATTAAAAATGACAAGATTAGAACTTAACAATGAAGATTATCTGAATATTTTATTAATACACGGCGAGTATGGAAAATTTTCAAAAAGAACACTTTGAATAATAATAATAAAAAAATAATAAATAAGCACTCTATTCGGTATAGAAAAATAATAAAAGTTATTTGTATTTAGTTGTGTTTAATAGTAAATTACAAAGAAAAATTACAAAGAAAGTATTTCATTTTGTGTTCTGTAATAAACTAAAATCAACAATAATAAAGGAAGGAAATCCAAATTACAATTTGGGTACCCAAAAAAACCTAATTTCCGCCCTATCTTACAACCGCATAAAAATTGATATAGGAAAGTAAATACGAACTTACCTTATTTTTCTATGAGGAATAAAATAAAAATATAAAAAATGGGCATTGCAATTTAGAAAAAAGAAGAAATCGTCGTTTTCTCAAGTTAAAATTTAACTAAACGTTATGACCACCCTGTTTAATTAATTTCTTATTTAAACACTATAACTTATAATTTAGGCCCTTAGGTGCAAAACGATGTAATAATTTATAAATTTTATCAATTAGTTAATTGAAATAATGAACATTTTATTGATCGTCTTTTTGGCATTTTTTTAAAAACAACTTAAATTTCTCTAAAACTGTAAATTTTAGGTACCTGGTACCTTACATAAATGTAAATTTAATCGGCTAACCAAAAAAAGACAAAAAAATGTAATATTCCATTTAAAATAATCAAGTTGGTGTCAATTTCCGGTATAACCGAAAGTGCTATAAATTTTAAAATTTTAGTTGAATTCAGAAGTATCGAAAACCCCTGTATACCAAATTTCATCCATCTAGTATTATCCATTCCCCATAAACTTCTAGGTGAAGGTCGATATGGGACACCCTATATATCTACTGGACGGATGGATTTGGTATTTTACCAAAAACGCAACATTACTTTATATTTTTGAGGTCTATTTGACATTAATCTCATATGTGTTGTTATAGCTACGAATTTTCGCAGTGCAGTTACCGTTACAATTTTTCAATAATTGCATTTCTTTTATGAGACATTTTATACATGAGGAAAATATTCAATAGTCTTTAATCCTACTAGTGATCAAATTTTCGCGATAAGACTGTCAATTTACTTCTAAAGGAAACTGAGTTGCTTGAAAACACCAGGAGTCAGTAGGACTCTTTAAGCAGCTCAATTGAGTTAAGAAGTAAAAGACAAACTTATACGATAAATTCCATCACGAGTAGATAGATAGATAGATAGATGGAATCGAATTTTGGTGGAGATTTGATTATTTACTACTCAAGAGATTAAATACAGATACATGAGCCCATATTTAGAATTTAAGACCATCTGCAGGACTGGGAGAGGAAGTCGTATTGTTCGTGGTGAGATATTTCGGGAGATTGTGGTTTATGGTGTGATTGGAAGATAATGGCTCGAAGCGACAGATGAGTGTCTGTTGGGGGTGGCGAGGTCTATTGGACGGAAAGTAGAAGAATTCGCAGGCATACTTCAAGACGGGCGGCGGTCCCTCCCACACTCTTCACCCATTCATACTATTCGCCATCAGAACATTCCCTTCTCCTAACTATTTTCTCCACAACTTTGCTAACCTCTACCCATTCTTTCTCTCCTCTCATCATTATCTCCACCATGTTCTCCCAATACACTGCTACCCCGAGTCTCCTCTCCACTTCTCTAAGTCCTCCTTGTTCTTTCAACTTTATCATCCTCCACCTCACACTTCTCGCATATTCCAGTCTCTCTCTTCCCAATCTTGTGTAGGTACCCCATTCTTGACCCACGCCCTGTGAGCAGTTGGGCCAAGAACTAGTTTACCTCCCCAAACTTTCGGTCAATCCACTTACTCCTGCTCTCAATTTCCCTTTGTAATGCTCCTTTATATCTCTGCTCCCACCTTTTCACCATTTCCTCCTCCATCCAATCCTGAGCTTCCTCTTTTGTGGCACGTTTCCACCACTGCCTCTTTGCAGTGAAGTGTTGTAGTGGAATTTTCACAAAACGCATTTTCATCATTGTTTATTGGATCAGGTTGGTTTAGTTGCTGAAAATAATTTGTTTGATTGTTTGACTGATTTATTTTGACTAGAACTGGAGCTTGTGTGATTGGAATTGCAACTGGAGTGTGTGTGATTGGATTTGGAACGGATACTGGGGTCTGTATTGAAACTTTCATGGTCTGAAAAACTGGAACTGTGGGATGTGTTGTCGATTGTCGATTGGTTTTCAAACTGTTTGGTATTTAAATTATTTTTTTAGTTCTTTGATCTTGATCCTGATGACTGACTAAAATAGCTGGTTGAAGAAGTAGAATCTGGACAGATATTAGCTGTTGAATTACTAACTGATGATTTATTCGGGGAGTTAAATGTTTGACTAAACTGATTTAAATAATTATTATGTATCGTTGTAGATTCTGTAGGTTCTTTATGTTGTTGCTTATTATTTAATTTTTCCTGTTTACTTTCTACGTTGCATGGGCGAAGCTGATTGAAATGTCTTTCAATAGTGTATCCATCATCTAATTGTACAAGGTAATGTAGTTTTCCTAGTTGTTCTAAAATTTTTCCAAATTTCCATGGTTCTGAGCTATTGTTATTTCGCGATTGACCTCTTTGATTAAGACGGTATTTTTTATTAAATTCTGGTTTTGGAAATTTGTCTTTAGGCATTGTTTTACTATTCGCGTCACTATGTGCAGGTTTGATTAAATCTAGTTTTGTGCGTAAATTATATCCAAATAAGTTTTCTGCTGGTGTCATTCCTGTTGATAAAGGTGTCACTCTATAACGAAAAAGTAGAGCATGTAACTTTTCATGTAAAATTCATTAGCCATACACCGTAATTTTGATTTCAAAGTCTGACAATAGCGCTCGGCTTGTCCATTTGTTGCTGGATGTCCTGGAGCAATAAATATTTGTCTTATTCCGTTTCTGTAACAAAATTTTGCAAAATCAGTTGACTTTAATATTGATGCATTGTCGCACACAATTTCTGGCAATCCATATCTACTAAATATTTCTCGTAGGTGAAATATTGTGGTTGTAGTAGTCGGTGCGCTTCGTGATATTGATATTTCAGTCCATTTTGTTTTTGCATACTATAAAAAAAATAGTTGTTTAAGAAAGGCATATAATAAATAAATAGGATATAGGATATAATAATGTATAATACCAAACATGCTGCTCGTACTCTCGTCTTCTCTACTGCCTTCAACATATGGTGCTTGAAGAATAGTTGGCTATCCAATCAAACACCTAGATACTTCACCGACTCCTCCATGCGAATTTTCTTCCCCTTCACCATCACCCTAACGTCCCTCGTCTTGCTTCGTCCCTTTACGAGCAATTCCACCGTCTTATCTTCCACCACTTCCAATCCGCATCGTTCTATCTTCCCCACAATCTTCATACACATCTTCTCCGCCTTTCTTTCTATCCCCGTCTCTCCCTCTGCCGTACACAACAGGCACACATCATCCGCATACCCGCGTAATCTTACATCCCTCTTATATATTATAACCCGAGCCGATAGGTAATCCTCCACTAAATTAACCAACCCCTCACCCTTTTCGAGCCTCAACAACGCGCTCAATACCGCTCCCTTACTGACACTATTAAGGCCGGTCCAAACACAACGACTAATCGCACGATAAAACGGTCATGTAAATCTTTGGACAAAACGTAGTATAAATAGCGCGTCCACACAGTTGCGAGTTATCGTTCAAACTTGTCGACTTTCATCAGTTTCGTAATAAACGCTCGCCATGGAAGAAGTACTGCTATGGTCAATTTATGCCGTATATCTTGCAAGAAAATTGCGGAATAACGAAAGAAGAAATCGAAGAACAAAGTGGTCCAGGGAATGGCTGTTAAAGAGATCCGAATTATCTCATGTTAGATTATTAAATGAACTTCGTAGTGAACCTGACGATTGGCGCAATTATTTGAGAATGGACGTGGAAACTTACATGTATCTGTTAAATTTAGTAACCCCATACATTCAAAAACATATAAAACTAGAACGATAAGTTGGAAC
Source organism: Ophraella communa (assembly GCA_035357415.1). NCBI lineage: Eukaryota > Metazoa > Arthropoda > Insecta > Coleoptera > Chrysomelidae > Ophraella > Ophraella communa. The sequence goes on from CM068983.1 coordinate 35,371,856, forward strand.
ACCCGTCTACATGCTCCAACATGTCTCATCAGTTATTGGAAAATGATGCCGTGGCCGTCAGTCTTTCGATTTAGCGTTCAACCTCATTCCGTTTAGACAAAACGTACGTTTTGCGGTCCACACATTCCATTTTACTTGATACACTTTATCTGATTCGACATATCGTTCAATTAGTCGTTATGTCTGGACCGGCCTTTAAACGCGTTCCCTACATCGAAAAACACTAGTAGTGCCAACTTCTTGTTTCTCCAGCTGCCCTCCCTAACCTTTTCCGTGAAATCCACCACCCTACCTAGCGCAGAGATACACGATTTCTTCTTCGTGAACCCATGCTGGTTTTCTTTAAAACCCCCATTTCTCCTTACGTCTTCCTCAATCCTTACCTTTATTATTACTTCCATCACCTTACCCATACCACGCATCAGACTGATGGGCCTGTAGTCTCCTGTCCGCTTTCCTTCCCTGAATCCTTCCATCCGCCATTGGTCCTTCCACCCCCACGCTGCCTTTATACTTGCAATATCTAAGAATGGCTCGTTCACAAAACTGGATTGTAAAAACTAAATATATTTAAATTTAGTATCTAAGATATTGAAAGATACTAATTTAGTGGAAACATCCTTAACTTTTGTTTCCGATTGTATCGACAAATCATCCTTAAATCGGAATTGAAACTTGTTACTATCTGTATTATTTTATTAAAAGTGTTATTGCCTTCAATTAATTAATATAAAACAACTGGTAAGACTCGTTGAAAATATATTAAAGATACACAAAAGTTTTCTTATCTTCTAACAAATACAATAATTAATTTAAATGTATAAAACAATTAATTGGTCGCAAATAAATTCAAAATAAAATATCAATTTCACTTATTTCCTAATACAAAGTTATCCGTCTATTTATTACTCAACTTATACTGCAAACGCAAGTAGCATTAAATTTTATTTATATCCTAACTATCTGCCTCTGTTAAGCAAAAGGGTCATCTCCTTAAACATTATATACGTTTATATGCGTATGCTCTGTATACATCTCAAGAATGCGGCATGTGATTTGATATTGTTTTATAGAAATGTTCTCTGAAAAGAGTGAGTACCTCAGTACTGCTTTTGTCTTTCGACTAACTTATAGTTTTCTTTGAGTTGTTGCTTGATATAGTATGCTCCGGTTGGAGCTTCGTTAGTGTATTCTACATGTGGTATCGGATTACACGAAACGGAATTAAAGTTGTTTTCTTTTATGTTATACAATTTCGAATCAACATAAACATATCTCGGGAGCATTCAAAATATCGTTTTATAATTTTAATTCGTGATTCTTTGAACAAAACGCATAAAATGAAATTCCATCATATTAAACCAAACGTTCAAGGAAATAACAATAATTTTAATAATACAATTATTAGTTTTAACATGTAAAAGAAATACACTTCTGTAAAAGAATAAGGCACTATTTAGAAAATTAGTTTTATTTATAATAAAAAAAAAACAATTATAAAAACTAAACTTTTTAAAGTTATTCTATATTTATATCAATGATACTCAAAGTCAAACCACAACATTAATTTTATTCAAATTACTGCAGAGCGACTAGTTTCGGTCTTAGACCATCATCAGGCTAAAATAAATAAAAAGAAAAAGGTCATATTTATACAAAAGTAATGAGTTTAAATTGTATGTCTTAAAGTTTATAAAAGTGAAAAAATTGTAGAACAAAAATATAAAAATAAGGCATAGCTTACTTGATTGTGCAGACTTAAATGCATCAATCCAAATCATATAGTTGATTATAACATAGTTAAAGGTAATATACAGTTTGTGTTGAAACATATATAATTGGGAAAGAAGGGTTGTGAAATGTGGAGATTTAAAGTACTTAGTTAAGTTGAAATAAAATAATGAAAGTAATTAGATAATGGTTAACAATTGTTAACACAAGGAATAAGAGTAAAGAGGGGTTAAGTAATAATTAAATAACAATTTTTTAAAAAAGGGAAACATCCTGTCATAAAGAAAAAGAGAGGATTGTAAATTGTTAAAACATTCTTTTAAATAAGAAAAAACGGTGTACAGAAAAAAATATTGCAAAAAAAATAAAAATTATATAAAAAAAGAGAAAAACTTTTTTTGGGGGAAGGAAACTATAGTTTCCAATGAATACCATAAATAGGAAGAAACCAAGATGAGGAAAATTCATCGGAAGGTTTCATAGACCCTAACTACAAGAAAATTTTAAAATAAATAAAAATCAAGGTAAAAATCATCATGAATTCTCTCAATACAACGGTCAAGACAAAACTGGGGTACTGACTGACAGATAGCCGGAAATTATGTCTAATTAAGAGTCTAGAAGTTTTGTGATTGACAAGAGTAGATTCATAGAGTGCAAATGTCAACGTAGAACAAATATAGTTCTATGAACTAGAGTTTTATGGATACTGTACAATTAATTTACAATAAGAAAAAAAAACATTAAGAAAGGATATGATGCTTACAATGCTAATGTAGAAATTGAATCACAACCATAATCCATGCTATAATAAAAAATAATCAATAACAAAACAAAATCAATATGAGTATGCAGAACGAATCTCCAAAGTTTCTATATTCTGAATTTTTATACTTCTTAATACAATTTTTGTTCTAGGATGCAATATTCAAGTCTTCTTCCACACTGACCAATGTATACTGCATTACAAACAACATAAGATAATTTGTAAATTTTTTTCTACAATTTTTTCACTTTCACCTTACTAAACTTTAGGACATACAATTTAAACTGATTACTTTAGTATATGACCTTTTTCTTTGTATTTAATTTACCCTGATGATGGTCTAAGACCGAAACTAATCGCTCTTCAGTAATTTGAATAAAATGAATATTGTGGTTTGACTTTGTGTTTGATTAATATATTTTTATCAGCCACATTAGAGTTATGGATTACACCTTTGATATTCTATATTTTATTATTATAATGGTTACCTTCTCCAAAGACTTTTCTTGGAGAACGTTTTATTAGGTAAAATTTAGCTTTTTCAAGTTTTCAACTGTCATATATGGCTCAAAAAATAGTTAAAATTTCGATGTCATAATCCTAAAGTATTTACAAAGTCTTGCTGTAGCAATCAATAAATCTGTCCAGTTTGAGAATTGTTCATTTATTCAAGCATGTTATCGTTTCCTTCATATAAAATATCACCTCGGTTTTGGTTTTATATGAACAATATCTTGACTTGGCCATTTTGATTTATTCTACATAGGTTCGTGTGGCCATATATACAAGATTTTGTTTCGTTGCAGAACGAATGTGCTAGGAGCATGTGAAGAATTTAAAAAAACTGTGAAAAATTAGGATCAACAAATCAGTCAATCAATTAAATCAATGAATCAACTTTGGTTTAGACAATTTTCAACTTCGATAAATAATGTCAACAAAAGTTCATCTTTAAGAATCTTATTTTTCAATAACGTGTATAAAGCATTTTTAGTTGCTCTTATTAGTCGTTCTCATGCACCTCTCATACTGAACGAAAAAGTAGCCATTATTTAATTAAAACGTGTATTGAATCAAAGCTTTCAATGATTGAAACTTAGCCGATACGCAAAGTGATTAGAACAATAAATCCAATGTAGTCTACTGATCTTTAGGTATGGGTACAATCACATAACTTTATTAGTTTAATAACAGTTAGGACGTCTATATAATACTTAGATGTAATTAACTTATTCTTTGGATATTACATATTAAAAAGATTATTGCATTCACTAAAATCATTACTTTAATTTTAAAATAATATTGATCATTTGTAAGATTGATAACAGTACCTATGCTTGATGGATATTTATCATCAAAGTATTAACATCAATACCTGTAAAGTAATTCTCATAATAATAGTTTTTATTTAATTGATCAAAAACAAAATTAAAATCGATCTCTTTTGCTTGATCACGACTGATAATTGATATTAGGTCAACTAATTTTTTCAGTGCAGATAGTATGAAAATCCATGACATTCCTTTTTTGATTAAATCGTTTTTTTATATTTTGTAAATCATATTTGTCAGTTTTTTTTCCAATTCTTCGCATGCTCCTCGTAAATTGGTGCCATTATCATGGAATCAATTGTCAGTTGAAACAGGTGAAAATAACCCCAACTTTTTTTCCGTTTTCGTCCAATATTAGCAATGGATTTTTCGGCATGGCTTTATCTATTCTAAAAAGAAAATTTTAAATAATCTTTCCTGATTGTTTTACTAATTCATCTCCATCCAAAATTTCTATAAATAATTATTTAAGACTGGATTAAAAAACCGTTAGTTAGTTCTAAATATTTTACTTATAAAGAAATACAAACTTTGCTTTTTTTATTTAAATTAAACACTAAGGAGGGCGTTTTGCTAACGTGGTTTGACAGTATATGGTTCGCTACAGTTGTTGTTGAAGTTGGCAAAGCGAGCTAAAATCCATATACCTTCCATTGGGTTATTCGTAATTAGTTATTTTCTACAACCTCTAATAATGAATCGACTTCGTAGTTGAAAAAAAGAGGGCAGATATAAATATTACAATTAGCGAAATATGAATAGTATATTTGTCAAGGTTATTATAGTTATATGTAGACAACCGAGGGAAATGTATTTACATTTTCCGTTTTGTGATCAACAATAGTATGTTTCTGATTTAAACAATAATGTTCTGAAATTGGGATTATATATTTTTTAATTCATTAGATTTTTAACGTTGCTTTTGGTTGTATTTGCTAGAATCATGGTTGACCGATTTAATTTTTGCGTCTTATAAGAATAATATTTATAAAATGAAAACTACATGGAAACTCAAGCCGCAAAACCCGTGAATCTTTGGTTCCGGTGAAATACACTACTCAACAATTGCAGTGGATATTACAAAAATCTGTAATTTTCTTTTGCCATTGGTTAATAATAAATCAAAATTCGATAAAATAAGTTAATCTTTATTTTTTTCACGTTACAATGTACCCAAAAAAAATATACAAATTTTTCATGAAAAAAAAAACAGTTACAATAAAACAGAAAAAGGTCATAAAGTCCTTTCACGAAAATTAATATCGTGTGGGTCCTTCCCTAGCTTGCCTTAGTGCTGTCACTCTATTTGGCAGAGTCCTTATTAAATTAAAACGAAGAGTTTTCTATTATTCGTAATAAATTATTATTAATAAATTTCTGAACAGATTTTTACATACTAAGCATCTTTTACGGTTCGTATAGTGTAGATGATTGTGGCTACAGCCACATAGCTGAGCGGAATGTTCTTATGGAAAGAGTATTCTTATCGACGAATTGCGACCAAGATATTTCAACTTTTATTTATGTTTGTAATACCCTTAGTGGAAATTTTAATAATTGCCACTTTTATTTTGCTCCAATAAAGAAATAAAGCATTCTTTTTGTGAAATAATAAAATGGTTTCATATTGTCACAAGGGAAATATAGGTGTGTTATGACATATGGTCTCTATGCTATGTAGCTCAATACCGTGGCAATTAGAAAAGAATAAACCATTATCTTTTAAAATTTTACAAAATTTTCTAAGTTATAAGATGCAAATAAGAACTGTTATAATTTTTTTTAAATATATCTATTTATATTTCAACGCAATATATGGAGTACCTATGTAGTACAATCATAATGTTTGTAACTACAAAATCGTCAAGATCATACACCAAACTATAAACTTAGACCTAAGTAAAACTAAAACAAAAGTGAACGATAGCAAACTATTAAATAATTAATGTATAAATTAATAAATCTGATATTATGATGACACTGTAGCAAGCCAACACCCACGCTATCAGGAAATCAAGAGAAATTATGAATATTGTTATTAGAGTCGTTGAGAACGACCTCTTGTTTGTGCCGATTGAAACCCGATGCTTTGCCTGGTCGATTAATGATAATGCGATGAGGTGTACTGATTATTGGCTTCACATGAAGTGGTATCTTATTTGAAGTAGAAATATGAATATATAAGCACATGCAACAAGGTTTATTATAGAAGGTGTAAAAATATTTTTATTTTGATATCGTTACTTAAGGCTACAATTATTTAAAGTTTATGCAAATAAAGATACTTGGTGACTACAATATTTGTAGTTGTTGAGAGTTATTAGATTATAAAGTATAGAATGAATGCTTTTTTAATGCCCATCGGATTTTATTAATGAAAACGATGACTTAAAAACTAACGTATGCTTAAAGAATTGTTGTTATTATCAATATTCAGTACACTCTGTACTTGTTTAAATACATATAATTTATTAAAATAGGAGCATTTTAATCTAAATATAAAATACAACAACAGAAACAGAAAGAACCAACTAAATAAATATATAAACTATAACGACAAAAAACTGCAACCCTTTGCCCCATGAACGACAAAGATGTCGTATAATTATGGGGTTGAGAGGGAGTTTTGGACATGACATCAGCCACCATTTCAAGCAGTGGTTCTTGCATCATGTTCATTATCTTGGTGTGGCCTTGATGGGGTGATTCCCGCCAGGACCCACTCCATTTCAGCCTAAGGGAGGTCATAGCTGCCTCTCCTTCAATAAAGATGTCCAGAGGGGGCAAGCCCAACAGAATCTCCATGGCTGCAGCTGGAGTACCATGCATTGCTCCAGTGATGGTTAGACATACCCCCGCTTGATTGACTTTTGACCACCACACCGAGCAACAGTACGTCAGAATGAGTCTTACAACTACAGTGTACATCCACTGAACCATTCTCGGTTGCAGACTCCATGTTTGTCCACAGGTGCGTTTTGTGCACATGAGGGCTGCTTTGCCTTTATCGGCAATGTGTTCTAGGTGTTTATTCCACTTGAGGGTTGCATTCAGGTACACTCCCAGATACGTTACCTCATGCTGGATCGGCACCCTGGTATTGTAGAAAAGAGGCTCGGATAGTTCTCCAAAGTTTCTCTTTCGAGTGAATCTTACAAGCGTGGTTTTGTATGGGTTTATTTTTAGGCCCTCCATGCCATACCACTTTTCAATCTCCTTCTGAGCTGATTGAGTCAGATCCGATACTATGCTTACAAATGCCCCTCTGATAAGGATAACCATATCGTTAACATAGCCCTGAACATAGAATCCAAGAGTGCTGACTCGCTCCAATAGAGAATCTACAACAAGGTCCCACAATAGAGGGGACAGAAACCCGCCCTGTGGGCACCCCCTCGTTGCAGAAATCTCCAAAGACTCCCCACATAGCTCAGCCTCCTCAACCCGGCTTATCCACCTACATAGAGTGTCGTTCACCCCATGTCTCTAAGCCGCCCTAATGATTGAGGACACATAGGTGGCATCAAAGGCCCCCTCTATGTCCAGGAAGATGCCAATTGCTATTTCCCTGCTACCCGGTGACTTTTCCTGTTGATAGGCAAATTGGTTGGGGTGTAACGGCCTCTCCAGAAGAGAGGTTTCCCTCATGTACCGAAGAGGTATTCACAGTGGAAGAAGGAATATTTTAGGAAGTAATGTTGATGATGAATACAAGTAATGAAAAAAGATGATGTTTAGACAGTGGCTGTACATCTCATATGAGCGCTGCGTTGGAAACATTAAAAAATTTCAAGTCTTGCTTAAAGACTTTGAATCTAGAAAACAACTTTACAACTGAAATCATTGTAATTGGAAATTGTTCCATACCTACATCAGATGAAAAATCATTGCTATTGAAAAATACATCCCCGATCTACGACCAAATCTCATGTCAATATCAAATATAACTAACAAACGCAATGAAGTACACTTAAAACATAACGATTCAGTAAGTTTTTCGCAGAATAAAGAAGTTGCAGTAGCTGATCGATTTGGTTACTTATATTACCTGAAAACACTTCCTGAATATGCAAATATTGCTGAATCCCGCCAAGTTTCCAAAATAGAAGAATGGCATGTCAAAATGGTACTCTTAAATGAAGCTATTTTGAAAACAAGCTGCCAAAAGAAATTAGTTCATGGAGTAGTTTGCTAAGAACGAAAAATTACCACAGTGTGAAGTATGTATCGGGGGAAAGCAAACTCAAAAACCGTTTTCATGGAACTAACAGAGAGAACTGAGAAAGTCTTGAAGATAGTTTATTCGGATGACTGTAAGACAATTGCAGAAAGTCAGAGGAGAGTTTGATGACCGATTAGGTTACAGTCTGGCGGCAGGGGTGAGAACTTTGAGAAAGAATTAAAATAATTAATAATAATATTCTTTGAATTCTTCTAAAATGTATTTTTAAAAATACATTAAGTTCTACAAAAATAAAAATAAAAAATTAACATTTGTAATCATATGGCCTGCATCATATATATTTAAACTAAAACGTTTAATTAAATAAAATAATTGCTACTATAGATATAATGATTTAAAATAACCAAAAATTGTGTTTAAAAAATAAATCTTAATCAAGAGCAAAAGTTGTGGATATAATTGATTGTATTAGTGAACTGGACACCTGCTGACTGTGCAATTGTGTTGTTATTTATTTTTGTGCTTTAATAATTAAATATATTATTCCCTAACTGATAATTTAGTTATTGCATATTTGTAACAAAAAACAAAAAAGAAAATATAAGATTGTCTACTAAAATAAATTTGCAATGACAACTAAGAATGAGTTTTCCTCAATTAAACTGTTTATTTTAATAAACCTATATTTACAACAAAATAGCTACATTAAATTTTTTTTAGATAATATTGTTACGAACGTCAAGGTGACAGATTTGTCAACCTTAAAATTATTGACTGATGCTACTACCTCTGACGGTCTACTAGACGACAAAAGCGTCATCTATCGAACCTTCTCCAACTTTCTGGTGGGTTACTGGGGATAGAAAAAATCAAGACAGCAGAGGGTGGTGAATGTGACAGAAATTTGATATAGCAATTACGTTTATCATTTTTGGATATAAAATATTTGTTTTTACATTATACGTTTTAAAGTTCGTACACCACAGTCTATTATTTATAGTCCACGTAACACTTGGTGTCAGAAGTGGGATTTGTTTTGCGAAGACTGAATTTGTTACCAACTTTAAACGTTTATAACTAAAGAAAATGCCTAGAACCAGAATTCAAGGTGACTTACCAGGGGAATCGGCAGAAGCAGTACCATCTTCCTCAGAGAATTCGATGCTGACTATGTTGCAGGGTCTGATGAGTAAAATCGACGAAAGCCAGAGAAAAATGGAAGAAAACCAGAATAAAATACTCGCAAAAGTAAGCGATACTAAGGTAGAATTGTTTGCCAAATTATCTGGGTTCGAGTCAAAAATGCATGAGAACAATACTGAGCTACGCAAAGAGATCCACCAGACCAACGCTGAACTACATACAAAGATCCATCAGACCAACGCTGTGCTACGCACCGAGATTAATGAAACCACCACACAGCTGCGCGTCGAGATGCAGGAATTGGACCGCAGATTGAGAAGTGAGGTAGCTGAAATAAGAAATCAGGCAAATGTTCCTGAATCCGTCGGACATTTTAGCCCTAGAGTTAAATCCCCAACATTTGATGGTACTACCGGTTGGTCTGTATATTTAAAACAATTCCACGCAGCTGCAACAGCCAATGCCTGGTCCGATGAAGAAAAGGCAACTTCACTGGTAGTGTCCCTCCGTGGAGAAGCCCTCAATGTTCTACAGTCGACTTCAGAAGAGCAACAAAAGAATTTTTCTAGTCTGGTATCTCAATTGGAAAAGAGATATGGTGACAAACACCTGCATCAAGTCTATCAAACGCAGTTAAAATTTAGGCAACAAAAATCAGGTGAATCTCTTCAAGAATTCGAGGCCGATATTTCACGCCTAATTAGATTAGCATATCCGACAGCACCTGAAGAATTCATGGAGCAACTTGCCGTTCAAAGTTTTATAGATGGATTGCAAGATACTGAAATGCAACAGGTTATGAGAATGGCAAGAAATAAAACCCTAGGTGATGTGCTGGCTCATGCACTGGAGTTCGAGGCAGCAAAAACAGCCTCTAGTAAAAGTCATATAAGAATTCGCCAAGCTGAGACCTCTAGCGATGATCAAAAACACAGTGAACTTCTAGGCAAAATGGAGAAAATGGAGGCGCTTTTAAAATCTGAAAACATAAGTCGCAACAGCCGTCCAACAACATTTAGATGCTGGAGATGTGGAAAACAAGGTCATCGTAGGAAACAATGTCAAGCGTCAATGGCACAAGGAAATGAGCAGGGAAACGAGCGCCAGCCAGCCGCAAGGGGCGACAGCTGGTAGAGTTATACAATGCCCCAATCATCAGAGCCACACAACTACAACATCATGGGCAGAGTCTAATGGTAGTTGGTAAGGTCTCTGAAAAAAATTGCCGAATAACTATTGACACTGGAGCCACCCATACTATAGTCCAACCGAAGATGGTATCGTCCACTGAAATTCAACGATGTAGAAGAAGATATATGTTAACAACGGCAATCGGAGAACAGGTTCCTATCCATGGTTATGCCGATGTGATGTTACAGCTCGGTGAACAGAAAGTAAGACATCGAGTAGTTGTGGCAGATATCATGGATGAAGTCATTGTTGGTCTTGACTTCTTGCTTAACCATAATGTTAAGCTGGATTTAATAACAAAAGTTCTTCAAATTGAAGATGAAGGAGTTGTGCTGATGACAGCAAAAAGTAATGAGGAAATCTGTCGCCTCTACGTTAGTGAAGATGTTTTACTACCTGCTCGATCCGAAGTCATTGTACCTGTTACCCTAAAGACAAAATCAAATCCACTTAGTGCAGTTGTACGTATTTTTGAGCCAGCTCTCCAACAACTCCCTAAAGGCATCCTTCCGGCAAGAAGCCTAGTCAATACACAAGGCAAATCATTTCCTACCCGAATAATGAACTTAAATGATTATGATGTTAGTCTAAAGAAAGGAATGTCAATGGGTACACTTGAGAATGTCGCTAGTATCAGAAACTGTAACGTTCAGCCACAACTCTCCTTGGTAGCACAACAACTAGCAGAACCACTCCAACTCCTTTTCCAGAAGTCTTGTGAACATCTTGATAAAAATCAGAAAGATAAATTGTACAAGTTACTGCAGATTTATGAAGACGTTTTCTCCTTGACCACGAAGGATTATGGACGAACGAAGCTAATACAACATCGCATAAATACCGGAAATGCTGCTCCGATCAAGCAAGCTCCTAGAAGAATTCCATTTGCACAACGAGATGAGGTAGAGAGAATGTTAAAAGAAATGCAGGAAGAAGATATAATAGAACCATCGCAAAGTCCATGGAGTTCTCCCGTTGTTTTGGTGAAAAAGAAGGATGGTTCCACTAGGTTCTGTGTTGACTACAGAAGGTTAAATGATGTTACTGTAAAGGATAGTTATCCTTTGCCACGTATTGATGATACTTTAGACGCAGTGACTGGAATGAAATGGTTTTCAACATTAGATTTAAAAAGTGGATACTGGCAGGTGGAAATGGATCCAAGCGACAAAGCCAAAACAGCGTTTTCGACCGGCCAGGGATTATGGCAGTTCAATGTACTCCCCTTTGGGCTTTGTAATGCCCCAGCTACATTTGAACGCCTAATGGAAACAGTATTGAGAGGATTACATTGGAAGATTTGTCTTATCTATTTAGATGACATAATTGTTTATGGCCAAACCTTTGATGAACATCTCCACAACCTTACCAGTGTTTTTAAAGAATTGAGAAGTGCCAATTTAAAGTTGAATCCCAAGAAATGTCAGCTATTTCAAAAACATGTGGCGTTTCTTGGACATGTAATATCCTCAGAGGGGTAAGTACCGACCCCGATAAACTACATACCATCAAAAGCTGGCCTATCCCGAAAGACAAGCATGAATTGAGAAGTTTCTTGGGTCTGTGTACGTATTACCGTCGTTTTGTGAAAGGGTTTGCTGACATTGCAAAACCTTTACATAAGTTAACGGAAATAGATAAACAATTTATTTGGGATAAGCAATGCCAAGAAGCCTTTGATAAACTAAAAGAATCACTCATTACTGCACCTATATTATCTTCACCTTCATCTAAGGACAGATTTATCGTCGACACTGATGCGAGTAATGTGGGGCTTGGTGGCATACTCTCACAAAGTATAAATGGTACAGAGCGAGTTATTGGATACTTTAGTAAGGTGTTGTCCAAATCGGAAAGAAATTATTGCGTGACGCGACGTGAATTGCTGGCTGTGGTGAAAACATTAGAACATTTCCATAAGTTCTTGTATGGGAGAAAGTTCTTGATTAGGACTGACCACGCCTCTCTTCAATGGATCCTACAATTTAAAAATCCCGAAGGACAGGTTGCTAGATGGCTAGAAAAACTACAGATGTATGATTTTGACATTGAGCATCGTAGAGGTACTCAACATCGTAATGCCGACACCCTTAGCAGAAGACCTTGTCCAACAGATTGTAACCATTGTGCCAAAATGGAAGCAAAAGAACTAATAGTGATTGCCAACTGCCAAATTGGGCCAGAAGACCATTGGAGTTCCCCTACTCTTCGCGCTGAACAACTAGCGGATTATGATATTGCACCAATTCTTACTCTCAAGGAAGGAGGAAATGGGCAACCCATCTGGAGTGAGATTTCCGACAAGAGTGTGATACTGAAAAGTTATTGGGCACAATGGGACTCATTGGAAGTATTGAATGGAGTTTTATACAGAAGATGGGAAAGTCCCAGTGGTGTCAAACACATATTTCAACTTGTTCTTCCAAAAAGCCGAGTTAAAGAAGTACTAATAGAGTATCATAGCGGTATTTCTGGAGGACACTTAGGAATAAATAAGACTTTGGCAAAAATCCGGGATCGTTTCTACTGGGTCAAATGTCGCTCGGATGTTGAGCGTTGGTGCCGTCAGTGTAAAGAATGTGCAGCTAGTAAAGGTCCTAAATCCAGGAGCCAAGGCCCGATGAGGCAATATTTGGTAGGAGCACCTTTCGAGAGGATCGCTGTGGACATTGCAGGACCGTTTCCCCGTACTGCAGCTGGAAACCGTTACATCTTAGTGGCAATGGATTATTTCAGTAAGTGGCCAGAAGCCTATGCCATTCCTGATCAAGAGGCCTCAACAGTTGCTGAAGTTTTGGTTAACAATTGGTTTTGTCGGTTTGGAGTTCCTAGAGAAATGCATTCTGACCAAGGTCGGAATTTCACATCTAATTTGTTCAAAATAATGTGTGAAAAGCTAGGAATTGTGAAAACCAGAACCACACCTCTGCGACCCCAGTCGGATGGAATGGTAGAGAGGTTTAACCGAACTCTACTTGAACATCTTCGTATCGTCGTCAATGAACATCAAAATAACTGGGACGACTATATCCAGCTGTTCCTTCTAGCATATCGAAGTTCTGTCCACGAGGCTACAAGAGAAACACCAGCAAACATTTTATTTGGAAAGGAATTGCGGCTTCCTGCTGATTTATTGTTTGGATCGCCTGAACCGCGTGAAGAACATAAGGAAAGCTATATTCAAAGTTTAGCCGAAAGAATTGACAGTGTCCATAAGAACGTTAGAGAACAATTAAGAATAGAAAGTGACCGGATGAAAGTTCGATACGACATGCGAGCCAACTCCGCCGGGTTTAACGAAGGAGATTTGGTATGGTTATATAATCCAGTCCGTTACAAGGGTCGATGTCCAAAGTTGCAGAAACTATGGGAAGGTCCATACAACGTGGTTACCCGAATCAACGATGTCGTCTATCGCATCAAAAGACCAAGAGCAAAAATGAAGATTGTACACCTTCATCGGTTGGCTGCGTATCAAGGAGACGGTGGACTGGCAGGGTCGCCAGTCTAAAGGAGGTCAAGGTGACAGATTTGTCAACCTTAAAATTATTGACTGATGCTACTACCTCTGACGGTCTACTAGACGACAAAAGCGTCATCTATCGAACCTTCTCCAACTTTCTGGTGGGTTACTGGGGATAGAAAAAATCAAGACAGCAGAGGGTGGTGAATGTGACAGAAATTTGATATAGCAATTACGTTTATCATTTTTGGATATAAAATATTTGTTTTTACATTATACGTTTTAAAGTTCGTACACCACAGTCTATTATTTATAGTCCACGTAACAATATTTTCAATTCTTATTCATTAACAAACAAAGCTAAAATTTTTAGTTAATTCAAAGAAGAAATTATTAAACTGTTAATAACTTTGTTTCATGTTAAGTATAACGTTAATTTTAAAAGTAAGCAGAAATAATAATTATTATGATGTTTTGGAATTTTTAAAACAAACTATCAACCAATTTTCTGAGGTCTGTCAATGCCTTCCATTCTTCACGGAATTTAAACTAATAATAATTTGATAATTACCTTAGCAGTTGCAAGTGTGCTGTTAATTATTATTTTTTGATTAAACAAAATTTACTTACCAAATTTTTTTTTGTGTCGGACAACTTAATAAAGCGATCGGTTTCATTAATGTGTGGTAATTAAAGGAGACCACACAAACGCATTATTTAATTAAAAACGGAATATTCAATCTAAGTGGGTATTACATAAGATGTTTATGAAGAAGAGCTATTAAGTGAATCGGCCAATCGATGAATATATTAATATATGTACCAATAAAGAACCAATTTTATAAAATAATATTCCATGTTTATAAGAAAAGTTTATAATTTTTAATGAAAACTAAAAGTGGGTTATTTAAGGCATTTTAATACACCCGTCACAAAAAGGGGCGCATAATTTTAAAAATTTTAACAAAATTAAAAATAATTTTTTTATACTACACTTTGAGAAAGTTGAATTTTACCAGCTCCACGGAGACGAAAAAGTTATCTTTTCTACAGCTAGCCGTGTAATACGATACATGTTTTTAAATTACGCCACCGCAGCGCTGCATTTGTCGTTTAGCGCATGCGCGTAGTGTAGTGCATCAGTTGGGAAGCCACAGACGCCATTACGACGCCGTTTGATCGAGTCTTCGTTTGTTTACGTCATTGGAACATGTCACTGACTATCGAGAATCCCGCCGACTGTTAAATGCGTGCTGTTATTCCTTTTCTCTGTGCTAACGGCTTAAAAGCAATACACAATCAGTGTCAAATCAGTTAAGTTTATGGTGAAAACATTATAAGCGAAGGAATGGAGCGGGAATGGTTAGGGCCTTCCAAGATGGCCGCACAAACGCTCATGATGAAGAACGAAGTGGGCGACCTTCAGTCATTACCGTTTATTTTATTCAAATAGTGAACTGTAAAGTTAAAAACAACAAGCGGTTTATAATTTCGTCTTTGGGCTGAAAAATTTCATGCTGAATCTCTAGGAAATTGTGTCTGAACGTTTAAATTATCGGAAATGATTGAATGATGAGCACAAAACCAAACGATTGGGCAGTGGCTTGAGCGTTCTCAAGCGTTAGAAGGGCGATGGCTTTTTAAGCCATATCGTTACAGGCGATGAAACTTGGGTAGCCTATGTTACAGCAGAATCAAAGCATCAGTAAATGGAATCGGGGGATTCAACATCCCCTAGGAAAGTCAAACAATTACTTCCCATTGGACATTTTGTCGATTTTTTGCCTCTCTGTGAAACTTTAAAAAAACTACGCGGTGCAATTCAAAACAAAAGGCGTGGCATGCTGAGTACATGTGTCGTTTTGCTCCACGATAATGCTCGTCCACATTCAGCAAATCCAACGTAAGAGCTGATCACTTCAATTGGCTGGGAACAACTGGACCACTCTCCATACAGTCCGATAGACATTTTTATTACAAGAATACAAATTTAATGGATCCGAGACATTAAAACAGTTTTTTACATTCTGTCAAATGGATTGAGATTTAGTTTTACTCCAGTATGCTCTGTATTTTTTTGCAATAAAATTATTTTTTAAACCTAGTTAAAGAAATAGTTCAAAATTGCAATAACTTACCAATTTCCATGTATTAACCCACTGAGCGACTTTTTGATATTTTTAGATTAAAAATAATTCAATCAAAGTAAATCATCCATATCTCAAATATGCTGATGGGAGAACCAAAGTAGAAACGCAAAGTCAATATCACAGAATTTTATTATTAATTAAACTGTAAAGGAAACACAAAATTGATAGATGCTGATAACTTGAGATTGTACACACCATTCCGTGTTTAAGTTTGAGTATAATCTCAAGTACCATCTCTTATTTGAGATTCGTTTATAAAAGCCAAAAATAAACATCGGCAGCGGCTTTCACACGGACTGTATATATGGGAATTAGTAACTAGTATTTTACAGAAAATAAAATAAAGACAAGTCGAAAGTATGCTTTTAAGCTTAACTTTTTAGAAAAAACTTACTCAATTATAACCCTGGAATAATAATTAATGTTTTTTAATATGCGGAATTGATTGTACTTC
Organism: Ophraella communa; assembly: GCA_035357415.1. NCBI lineage: Eukaryota > Metazoa > Arthropoda > Insecta > Coleoptera > Chrysomelidae > Ophraella > Ophraella communa. Next base: position 35,388,268 of record CM068983.1, read on the forward strand.
ATAAACATCACAATGTAGGATAATGCTCTTTGGCAAGGAGCCTCAAAAGTGGGTGCTCAAGAAAAAAAAAGCAGTTACAGGAAGCTAATCAGCCAGATCGTCATACACACTAGATGCAACTTCGACATCAAGTGACCATTATTAATTTTTTTAACCTGCAATATAAAAAATTGTAAATTTAAGATAAAAAAAAATTATACCAGACAAAAAACAGGTAAAGTGACAAGAATAATATTTATCAAAATATTAATTTAAAACTATACATTTAGTTTTTTCATTATAACCTAAATTTAAATATCAATTATTAATAAACAATTGATAAAAATTTGAAATGGACATAGCACATTCAAGATTTAACTAATAAAATAATACGTTTAATACATAAGTTTTATATAATAAGTAGAATTTTACCAACATTTTAATACAAATCTACTAGTCCTTGGTGGAATCGCTAAGGTATGGGCGCGTTCTATGACAATACATTGAAACAACTGAATATCAGAATACAGAACTATATTCTACGTATTATCTTTTTTAAGGACAGACAATACACAAAATATCTATAATATAATGCTAACATTCTTAATGTTCGTTGTTTATATTACCTTAGTAGCTGTATTTTTTATTATAAATGTAAAATTAAAAATTATATAAATCATTTTTATCAAACAAAAAATACAGTTAAGGGCCATTTACTAGTTCCTTATAGAAAATATATGATGCTAATCAATGATTTGCTTCCATCAAAAATATATAATGTTTTACCTCAAGCAATAAAAACCATAGGTAGTTATAAGAAGTTTGTCTCTGAATGTAAAAAGTATATGTAATAATTTTGAGTACTTGAACAGTATGTTATAAAAGTATTACTCCATGGAAACATTTGTATCTTTCATGTTATCTAATTTTATCATCTAAGCAGTCAAATTCTACAGAATGGATGGAATAAGTTAATTAACTCTTTAATCCACATTTTTTGGGCCTTTTAATTACTTTTTGTGCTTCTTTTGATTAAGTATTACATTTTATATTTACAAATCAGGGTATTAAATCCTTCTTAAGACATTCTTAGTTAAACCAAGTGGTTTGAAATTAGAGATTTTTAGACATTTACATCAAAACTGTTCATTAAGAATTAACTTATTCCATGCATTGACTGCTTAGATGATAAAATTAGAGAACAGGTTTTTTATTTGTTGTTTGTAATGTAATCTCTTTGGATGTATTTCTTTTTGGTTTTATATGAATTTTTCTTTGTCTACTCTTTCTATTTTGTTTTATTTTTTTTATACGTTTATGTTATTGGCACATACAAGTGTGATTACACTTAGGTGCAACAAAATATTTGTAATTGATATAATAGCAGGTTGTGAATATTTTGTTTTTTTTTGTACTTATTAAAAAATATGTAACATTGACTTTTATTTTTAAAAATAATTTGTCATACATTTATGGACGTTGACACTCATTAGTTTTTAATGTGGATTAATTCGTTAAAATAGACTCTTGAATTATTTACGAGTATATATTTAAACTATTGTTTACAAATTATTTGATCTGCAGACGCCAACCTGTTCAGTATCATTATTATTGGCGTCAAATACATATAATCTTAATCAGGCACACGAGATGTTCTCAACTTTCAAATTACAATATTCATAACTATCGTTCTTGATTTCCTGATCGCGTAGGCGGTTGTACACATACATATGGGATCGTGTAGTGTGCTGTGTCCGCTCGAGCCCTTATTTTTCTCTTGTTTTCCTCTTCTCTTTTATGATATATGCACGCGTATACATGTGTGTTTGTGTGTTCCAACAAGTACACCACGTCATGCGAGATGGTAAATTCGCCTTGAGCTCTGCATTATTTAAATGCTATTTTTTAACAGCATGGGCGGATTGGGTAAGAGGATTTTAATAAAAAATGCAAATAACGGTGAAATATCAACATATTAAGTTGCATTACCGTTTCAACCGAATTGTGTGAATATGAATCACTAAAAAGTTGCGTATCATAAACAAAATCCGACCACCCCACGAGTTTTAGTAGAAAGCAATTGATTGTTATATAGGGTTATTATAAAGTATGGAACCCCTTAAGAGTGAAGGCGCAAAATTTTAAGCTAATGCATTTTAAATGCAATCATTTTTTTCTAATCCTGAAAAGACGACTTTTTTATTTATTAAAAAAAAATTATACGCAAAAACAAAGGTCTCTATAGTCCCGAGGGCAAAAGTCAGTAAAAATTCATAAAATGTTTATTTAAATTAGTTATAGGGGTGTAAAGTTTAAGAAAACTGAATATAATTTTTAACGCATAATAACTTAGATTAAAATTTGTGAGTGCAATTTAGAAAACCAGTTTTTGGGCCTTTGTATAGATCACAGACTTAAATTCGATAGTCATATGCAATAAATTGTCATCAGGTTGTCATGCTGTTAGAGCCATTTGAATTAATTTAAATTTTACTGCGGCCAGAAATGTATATTTTGCCCTTATTGAATCTCACTTACGTTACGGTATTTGTTTTTGGGGAAGTTGCTCTTTAGAACTGAAATTAATCTTTTGTTCTCCAAAAAAGGGCTATAAAATATTTGTGTAAAGTCAAAATTGATGTTTCATGTAAACCACTGTCTATAAAGCATAATATTTTAACCCTGTCGTCTTTTTATTTTGGAAACTGTTTGCTTGGCATTTAAAAACTGTAGGAATTCGTATTTCTTCTTTGCAGAATACTCGATTAGCTTATATTATTCCTCTTCCCATTCCCCATTCTTCATTAACAAAAAATTCTTTTGTTTATTTGAGTAAGAAAATTTTTAATGATACCTACCAATAGAACTAAGAAAATCTAGCTCTTTAAAAAAACTGCAGATGCGCACGAAGGAATTATTGCTTTCGAAAGCCTATTACAGTGGAGAAGATTTTTTTCCGGATAACTTTATGTAAATTTTATGTATGTAATGTTTGATCTATTTGTATTTCTTATGAATTCTATTTTTCTTATTTTTATATTGATTATTTTTATGGTTTATGTTATGCTTAATTTTAATTTAAACTATTTGACTTTGTAAACAAGATTTTATCTTATACAATAATTGATTGATTGATAGCCATCAGTTTCGGTAGGAAATGGCATAATTTTTACAAGGGACAGAAAATAATGTTAATTATGAATTCTAAATTCATATATGCACAAAGTATCAATAAAGGAATTATATTATATCGATAATAAAAATATAATTTTTATATGATGTATATATAGTCCTAAAAAACACTAACAGTAAATGCTACAAATAGTAATAAAATAGTAATAACCCAAACAGAATAAATTAAAACTATAAATATTTTAAATTTTTGCAGAAACAACTATAAAAAATTCAGAACAATAAACAACTAAAATGTTGTATTAGCTTTCACTATTTTATTCTATAAATAATTAAAGTATTTATAGAATAAAATAGTGAAAGCTAATACAACCTTTTAGTTGTTTATTGTTCTGAAAAAGATGAACTTTCACACAGTAAGGGTTAGTACCATAAATTTTATAAAAAAATTAAATAATTCGATTCCATACCCCAATTTAAAACATACCTCACGTAGTTATGCTGTACAGTGTTTTAAAATTGGGATAGGGTAGATATCTCAACTCTGGGTGTTAAAATTTTGCGCCTACACTCTTAAGGATTTCCTCAACGGTTTAATATTTTTAAATGAAATTGCTTATTTCCTTCTAAGAAGATCCATTTGAATTCAGAAATGCTATCAAATTTAAAGGAGGGAGATCGGTAACGGTTGAAACAACAATTACATTACATTTTTTTATGTCCTTATACATGGAGAGAAATAATTCGCATTTAGGCTTAAATTTTATTATGCGTACAGTACGCATAAATTCTATTTGTAAAGTATTCTTAATTTATAAACTATATTCATTTACTCATAATTTATACTTAAAGACCGTAGCTTCTTTATAGGACTCTTCAGTATTTAAAAAAAATACCAATTATTATTTTCATAGATTTAACAGCAGATCATAATAATGTCTGATTTATATTATGAGCAATATCAATAATTGATACTTAGATGTCGCATGAATTTTGTTAAAATTATCAAAATATCTTATTTAATCTTCATAAATGTCAAGTATTTAAAGTGCACATATGATTAAAAAGCTCAGCATTTCTGATAAAAACATATTTTATTTAGGAGCATTCATTATATTTGTTTAATAATTAGGGCATTGAATAATTTATTTAAAGGAATTCTAAGGGTAGGTAGTTATCATTATATGTTTACAAAAACATTTATATAAAATTATTAAGAATAATAAAAAACTCTTCGTTTTAACAAAACTTCCACTAGTTATTTAAAAAAATTGCTTTTTTATACTAAATGACAGCCGTTTCGCTACACAACTAGCAATTTTTTAAATAAATAGTGGAAGTTTTGTTAAAACGAAGAGTTTTTTATTATTCTTAATAACATGGACTTTCAAAAAGTAATGGTTAGTACAATCAATTTATATAAAATATTAGATTTTAAAGTAGAGACTATGTATATATAAATATATAATATTTAACAATTCTTTACAATTTTCGAAAGCGTATTTCGTTGAGTGAATATAGTAGTTATATCAGCTACCGGTTCTACAGTAGAGCTGAAATACCTCCAAACATCTCCAATACTGACTTTCCACACCTTTTTCTTGACGATTTTTTGTCCTATTGGTTGTACAAATACTTGTATGAGTTTGAATTTTATTAAATTAAAAGGCCTTAAGTCTGCAAGTAAGAATTCAGTTAATCACATATGTTCACAATAAAAATCATACAAATTAAAGTTTAAGCCAGCTTGTTGCGTTGTTGTTCCGTGTTTTCTAGCTAAGCAAAAATATATGTACATTTAAATAGTATATTAAAAATATTTAATATACTATATTAATTAATTATAATATTTTTTATATTTTGCAATGTTTTCATTTTTTAAATTAATTTGTATGTTATTACGAAAATATTGATTTTAAAAAGTATGTTGGTAGCACTGTGTAATTTATAACATTTGACAGTTTTGAAATTTAAATGATTAAATGTTAATGTATTAAAATATTTTAAAATGAATAATACAACAATATTAATATATTATAATATAAGATAATGATGGTATTCATATTCAAAAATACTCTTTTATAGAACAATATAAAATTAATAAATTGCTATTCGCCACAAATCTCATTGTCAATAGTCTTGTCATTGGATACTTCACTGATGTTGCCAACTATTTAAAATAAAAATTTGCTTGCGTAAAAGTTACATTACGATACGCAAATGCATTTTTTAATGAAGATTTTTATAAGTGCAAAATATAAATAGTATATTACATAACGAGTGTGGAAAGTAAAGTATTACGCACGAGAGAAGTTTAGCACGAGCCGCGTAGTGGCGAGTGCGGAAACGTAACGAGTGCAAGAAATACACTTTCCAACGCGTTGTGTACACGATTTTTCCTACGACCCCAATATTTCTTTTAATAATAAATATTTTAAATTTATTTATAAAATTTATTTTAATTGTTAGTCATGTTAAAAATTAGGATTTAAACGAGTTTATATATTGCATGGAAATATAATTAATTAAAATCAAATAACCACCTTTCTCAGGAATTCACATCAAAATTCTTTATTAGCTAAATGACATTTTAATTTTTTTGTGGGCTCTATAAAAATTAAAAGTAAAATGGTCAGTCGGTGAAATTAATTGAAAAGTAATGTAATAATAAAGATAATTGTGAACAGAAACACAAACATAACTTCAAAAATCCACATTCGACACATGCACGGAACATAAACACAATATAAAAAAGAAGAATAAACTGTTCTTCTTTCTAAAAGTGTTTTTATAAAAATAATAATACTGAATAAAAATATGTTTATTTTTTAAAAATTTAAAAACCTATAAGAAGTTTTATTCTTTATTCTTACTTTATACAGAAAAATTTGTATTGGCAATTACAATACAATATTTGACACAAGGAAGATTTAAAAAAAAATTAAATGGTCCTTGCTTTGACATTTATGTGTTTTTACTATTGATAAATTTGACGTAAATGTCACAGATCATAGAACTATATTTTTTTACTTTTCAATACGTGTATTGATATTAGCTACTTTCTTAAGTACAAATAAGTGTGCAAACTAGCACTTTCATATGTGGTCGTAGGAAAAAGTAATTTTATAATTTTTTGCATAAACTTGATTTATCTAAACCATAAATATATAATTAAATGAAATATTCGACAAGAAAAAATATTCAGTTATATAAAACTCACTAAGGATCATTTGGTAAATTTTCCAAAATTTAATTAGCTGCCTGAAATTTTTAGCAAGCTTCTATTAACTTTCTTTAAAATAAAATGCTTCAGATCTTAATTTATTATACAGGGTGTTTCATTAAGAATTATCCATATATTAACTGGAGAAACCTTAGCACTAAATATGAAGATTTAAGCCAAAACACTTAAGTAAAATATTTCTCCCAACCGAGATATAGGGTGTTTTATTTTAACTATTCTAAATGATTGTATCCCATATTTTTGACACCTTCAAATATTTTCTGTTCATACTTGACAAAGAGTTTATACATATTAGGTTTCTTTAAACAGTGGCAAAAGATAGTTTTTCTCGATTACCAGAGGCGTGCGGTAGTCATGGATACTTTCTTTTATCCCCCTACAATTTACGCCACTGTCGTAATAATTGTTTCTGCATGTTTTCTTGATTCGCCGTCACTTTCTACGTAAATATCATCCTCTTGTCTCAATACGATAGAGTGAGTAGTTTTAGAGTTATTTGCATTTAAAGGTAATATTAAAAATATCCATTTTATTCCAATAATTCCTTAATAATTTAATCAACCCAACATACTTCTAAAGGTTAGGAGAAATTTTTACAAAAGGATTAATGAATGTATTGAAGTCAATGGAGGCCACTTCGAAAATTTACTATAATGTTAACTAACTAGAATTTTTTTACAGTAGTCTAAATAAATAATTGTTTCAGTACGTTTATTTTATGTTTTCATCATGTTATTTCGTAATGAAAATCATAGTTCTATTTTGTTATAAATTTAAAACTGAAATTTTGATAAATATTAATATGAAAAAATCATTTGAAACTAATCAATTTTATTTATGCAGTGAAATAGTTATTGACTCATGTGAATTTACGATTAGAATTAACAAATTTTATTATCAAGGTGGTTAGATTATTAAGGAAACTCATGTTAAATAAGCAATAAAACAAAAATGGATATTTTAAACATTACCTTAAAATGCAAATAACTCGAAAACTACTCACTCTATCGTATTGTGACAAGAGGATGATATTTATGTGGAAAGTGACATGCAGAAACAATTATTACGAAAGTGGTGTAAATTGTAGGGGGATAAAAGAAAGTATCCATCCCTATCGCACGCCTCTGGTAATCGAGAAAAAATATTGGAAGGTGTCAAAAATATGGGATACAATCATTTAGAATAGTTAAAATAAAACACCCTATATCTCGGTTAGGAGGAATATTTTATTTAAGTGTTTTGGCCTAAATCTTCATATTTAGTGCTGAGGCTTCTCCAGTTACTATATGGATAATTCTTAATGAAACACCCTGTATAGTCTTCCAAATGTTTTTATATTATATTATAATACTTTATCAATTTGCGGAATTGATGTCGTCGTATCGAAAAATGCATATGGTAGTATACTCGTAAACTTCTAGTAAATTTTATAAAAAGCTTCCAAATGCCAAATTTTATAAAAACCCAAGCACCGATTATTTATACATAACACAAAAAAAGGTATCTATAAAGTGTTTTTTACATAATATTCTAATTATATAGTTACTTACCATATATATATGCCCTTTAATTTTGTTATATAGCAACAATTTTATTATCATTCAAAATGATCTCCACGATGCCGTTAACACTAATCCATCATTTTAATACAAGATGTTTAACTGATTTGTAATTCCTAATTTATTATCTAAATTAATAATTCCTGTATAGGCCCCACAATGGCAGAATTTATCGTAATTTCTGAAAATTTGCATAATTTAATATGCTATACTCCCAAATTCATTTTTTTCTTAACTTAAGACAAATTTTATTCCAAAATTATAATTTTGTAATAAAATTTTGTATTTTCACAAAATAAGTTAAATTAGGAGGAGAAACGATATCTTGAGATGCCAATTACGTTAAAAATTATTTAAGGAGGGATTTTTAAACAAAAAAAAATAATAGATTTTTGTTTTGTAATAATTGTCGAATAATATGAGATCGTCTCTAATATATGTACTTATTCTAAACTTTCAATTAATGTGATCAATATTAACAAATAGTTAAGTCACCCATTATGTGTAAATATATATATATATAAAAATTATTAATACTTATTTCAATTTATTCGAATTTGTTTAAAAATTAATTTTATACCGACGATATTCATAACTTTAATACAACTCTTTCAAAATATATGAATTAACGTTATTCATAAAAAAAAATACTTTTACTTTTACATTTAAAATTGTCTACCGTTCATGTTCAAACTATGAATTTAATTATTCGAGTGATTTTCGAGTTTTCCAGCACACCACTAAAATGAATATGTTGTTACTAAAAACAATGTACCTACAAAGTTTTATCAAAGCAACCTCCGACTTCTAGCTAATTATCTCAAAACTTTTATTTAAAAATATTGGAAACAAAAACTGTAGACAATATACCTAGTAGGTAAGTTTCAGTAACGCCATTAATAATAAGTTAAGGTTAAGTTTACAATAATGTTTTAACAACTTCCGTGCACTACGGTCGGTGTGTGTATCAGAAAATCATGACAGCAAAGATAAGAAGCTTTTATTTTAGTTTGAAAATCCGCCAACCTCTTCGTTGAAAGTTTCCTGTTCGGAACCCACCAGAGCAGAAGTAAACGCAACATATAAGTCAATATTTTTGCTAGAAAGTAACTCGATAACAATATAATAGCCATTGTTCTGTGTAATTGTAGTATAAACTCCAACCATTAGTTAGGGTCCTTGTGTGTAAGCCGACCCGGTAAGATTATCATCTACGTTTAGGTACTTGTACAGGGTGGACGATATTTCAAGTTTATCTCTCATAAATTTATTAAATTAATTAGAGCTATGGATTTTTTCTAATAATTAATCTAGATAGAGTTAGGAGTGAACACATAAGACAAAAAACTAAACTAATATTAACATATTCTCTACAATTTTGAATTATCTGCCTATAGGTTTTTAACTCCGTCAAAAATCTAAATAGAACTTAAAAAAAACTATTTATTTAACACTATTTATTTAAAAAATTGCTTTTTTAAAACTGAATGACAACTATTTCGCTAAAAACTAGCAACGTCAGATTGACATATTGAAGTTACACTGTGTTTTTTAAGTAGCTACCTGATGTTGATTAAGTGGAGTTAAGGCTATACCAAGTATGGAAGTAATAAGACATAAAAATATTAGAGCATACCTATAGATGTTATTAGCCCTAAGGGATTATTGTGGATGTATTTCCCTCTAAGATCAGTATAAATAACTATGCAATGATATAGAAAAACCAGGACAAAACTATATCATGCTGATCTTTACAATAACTTAATATAATATCGTAGAGGTTATCCATGACTCGAATGTGGGTGGTACGAATAGTAGCAATAAAACTCGAAGTCAAACCCACAATATATATATAATTTAATGGAAAAAATTTACATCAATTCAGCGACATGTTTCGGTCTACTGACCATCATCAGGCTATATATGCAGACAGCAAGGTTTAAAGAATCATAATAATAAAATTATTTGAAATTTAGAGAAAAATTAGTAAATTTAAATGATGTACAAGTGGGGTTGAAAAAAGAAATATGAAAATTGAAAATATGTAGATTAAAAATTTTTTATATATGGTTAAAGAAGGGTATGAAATATGAAAAATTGGCAAATAAGAGTAAATACATGAGTAATAAAGAGAGGGTTGAATTAACAAGTAAGAAGAGAGATCCTCCTAAACGGGGGTTCAATCTCTTGCAAACTTTATTGTATACACCACATTCATCGGGTGGTTTGAGAATATCTCCCTTGAAAAGAGGTTTAAACCTCCTAATAAAGAAGGGAAAGAACAATATAATAATCGTCAAGATTAACATTGTTACCCATAATTGAAGTTACAAGTAATTAGTAAAAGACTTTAAACAATCTATAAATCACCACTAAAAATAACATATAAATAACTAAATATCTCTATCAAAATGACTCAATCAAAGTAAACAGTATAAAAGGTTTAAAAACTTCTATTTTTAATGTTCTTATAAAGATGGACTTCCACAAAGTAAAGGTTATTACAATCAATTTTAGTACTGTAATGTTTTTCTTATTTATGTATACTATTTTTGTTAGTGGAGTAAATTATACACACTATGGCTAACTACTATCTATTATTTTTTTACCTGGAGGGGATTAGGAAACTGCAAACAGACAAATGAGCGGGCTATATGCGATCTTGAGTGCTCAGATAGTGTCGGGTTGAATTTGCTAGTCAACCGACTAAACCCTTCCCCCTTCTATACAGCGCTATAGTATTGGAAACCGCTTTCGCATTACTTCAATACTATGCACCGGACCTTCCGATTTGGATTGGTGGGCATCAGTCACTGGTAAGTATTTATCATTTCGTAATATATACATATTTACTCCAGGTATTAGGCTGCTCCTCTATGTTCCTTTTCTTTTGTCTCTAAAATTGCTCTCACGGCCTTGTATGCATAATTCCAACCTTCCTCGTCCGCTATTAGACTTTCCATCATATTCTCCACAGTGAATCGTCTATCCGTTTCTTGCAGGTAAATATCTCTAATTGGGGGCACTGGAACAGCGTGTGTTGCGCATCGTCGTCTAGCTTACAGTAAACACATCCACTTGTATTTTATCTTCTTCTTCCATAGAGGAATTTGTTAAAGCAACCGTGGCCTGAAAGTGCTTGCGTTAGGAAGTAGTCGGTCTCTGTATGGTCTCTTCTGCCATCTTTCTACATTTGGAATGAGGCTATACGTCCAGCGTCCGTACACACCTCTATTCCAGAAATAACCCCTACTCCCTGCGTAGAGATTGTACTGCATGCACTGCATACCTTGATGCATATAACTTCTCTTGAGTTTGGTCATGAGAGTTTTGTTTTGTATCTTTCTAATAGATCCATTATCCTTAGCGACGGTTCAAATTCAAAAGCCCTACAGATAAATAGTGAAGTACCCCATGGATCGGTACTTGGTCCCACTTTGTGGAACATCATGTATGATGACCTATTGCGAACTGAAATGCCCGATGGAACCACTCTGGTGAGATTCGCTGATGACGATATAGCTCTTGTGGCTGTTGAAAAAACGGAGAACATGCTAATGAATATAGCAGATACAGCTCTGCTGAGGATCTCAAGCTGGATGAGGAGAAAAAAACTCTCCTTAGCTCCAAAAAAAACAGAGGTGGTTCTCCTCACTAGAAAAAGGAAAATTCAGCCTTTAGCTTTTAACGTGCAGGACAAAATAGTAAGGCCGAAGAACTCTATTAAATATCTCGGGGTATTTCTGGATACAAAGACCATATCTCGAACATTATTGAGAAAGCCGATAGAACCATTAGTGCCCTCTCCAATCTAATGCCTAATGTTGGAGGTCCGAAAACAACTAAGAGAAGGATGCTATCGAGTGTCGTACACTCCCAAACTCTTTACGGTTGTCCTGCTTGGTACGAAGCGTCAAAAAAACAAAGAATAACTACTATCTATTTATTTAATAAAACACACCCTTAAATTAATTAATTAATTTATATATACAATAATTTCTACTTAATTTATTTACACTCGGCATATTAGTTTTAATTTATTTATACCACTCTATTAAAAGACTATTTATACATACAATTTTACTGTTTATTTTTCGCACTCGTGTTCCTGTTAAGACTGTTAACTAAACTAACTCCCTTCGCGAGGGTATCATGCTTTTATATACCTTTCTGACGCCAGGTCGAAAATTCGAGAAGGACATTATGTTCTCGAATAGATCCGGCGCATTCGCCATTATTTAGACTTTAGATTAGTCAGTGTCGGTGCTTGAGCTTGGCAAGTTTGTTATAGTATCTTTTTCGTTCTCCTTCTGTACATTTGGACGTTAATTTTGCTTGTTTTGTCGTCTATTTCCCATATTTGATTAATCTGACCTTTCTCTCTTATTTTTGTTTCCTTCAGCTTGTAGAGTTTTGCTTTTAGAAATAAAATATTTTTTAAGACAGAATTGCTGGAGCAAAGATTTTTTAAGACAGATTTGCTGGAGCTATTTCGCAGAATAATTTTTCCTAAAACAAGACAAATATTATTTCTGATTATATTATAAATAGTTATTAAAATTATCAATTATGTTTTTTTGTGCTATCCTCACTCTTGCTTAGGCTTTAGGGCCGTATTCATAGTCGACGCTTGAAGGTACACTCAAGAGTATCTCAGGTAAGGTGACCTTAAGTCTTCCTCGAAATTTCTGTTTTATAGTGTGTTTCCCTTCCTTCCGTAAGGGAGCCTTACATTTGGCAATGTCGCATTTTCTGTCAGTTTTATGTCAACTTTCGACATAGCTTGAATCTTAGATTAGGCTTGTCTAAGGCTTGAACGATGTCATGAAATGACAATGACATCTAATTTGTTGGTTATTTTCTCTTATATAACTTTTAAAAATTATTACTGCTTCTTCTTCGGCATCAACAATTTCTATAAATTCTATAAAATCTTCGTAGTCCATTACAAAAATCTCCAACAACTAGCAATCACAAAACACAATAACTACCGTTTTAATATTAAAAATCTAACCTCAACACGTCAAAACTCAGTCAAGGTAGACTTAAGGTACCTCCGAAGCTTCCTTACTTTTAAGGGTCCCTCAATTTGTCTTTATAGAACTATGAAACACAAAATAGTGCATAGGGAAAACTTAAGGCATGAGGAAGTCTTAAGTATTAACTATGAATACGGCCCTTAGTTGCGAGTACCTACTTTAGAGTTGTCATTGTTATCATGTTATAGTCATTTCTTGAATTTTTTAATCAATAGCCGTTCATCTTGGACAAAGGCCTCTTTTAATTCTCTTCACCGATCTCTGCTCTACACGTTACGTTTTCAGTATAGCCACCCTTTTAAAATCATCACTTCATCTCATTTGTTCCTTGTCCTCGGTATGGTCTCCAAAGTTAGATTGTTATATTCTATTTGTTGTCACTTTCTCTGACCGCTACTCTTGCTACTTTTGTTGCAACATCTTAGTTTGTTATTTTATTATTATTTTTTGCACCCTTTGAGTATTAACAATTTTTCTCTGTTGGTCTTTGTAAATATCCATGTTTGACATTCGTAAATGAAAATGGCTAAGATATACTGATTGATCTTAAATATAGGGACATTTTTCGACCCTTCATCAACTTGTATTCGGAGAAAAGTCTTCAAGAAGCCTTAAACGATCAAGAAATGGGCATTACAGTTAATAGAGTATGGACCAATAATGTCCGTTATGCAAATGATACAGTCTAATAACCGAAAAAAGACGTAAATTCATAAGTTTAAACATCAATACTAGTAACTTAAATATATGTAAAAACTACAAAATCACATTTGATGCAGTAGGTAAATTCAAATGCCTAGGAACATGACTTTTTAAGGACTGGACATCGGAGTGTGAAATACCTCCTCAGATTTACATAAAATTGGTCCATGTATCTTCATGTTTGACATTAAAAACGAGTAGTATTAATAAACTGAAAAAAATATAATTATATAACCAAAAAAACATATTTATGATATACAAACACCGCAACAAACATACAAATAATGGAAAATGATGAAGAAATCACAAATAAAAAAGGGGTATGAATTTATGCCAGAGATGAAGGCAAAGAAATTAATATAAATTTCGACAAAACTCCACAAAGTGGTATCTCCAAATTATTAAGCAAAAAGCACTATCACAAGAAAAATGCATTCAATTTTTAAAAGGCGTCTGATTGAGAATACCTCATGATGAAGGTGCAAATTCTACAATACCAGCATTCTTTCCTAAAACTCGTGCTAGAGCAGTGGTATACGTGCTTGCCTTTGACTCAGTCGGCTGGGGTTCAATTCTTAACCACAACAGATTTTTTCCCTTTTTAATAGTCATAAAGGTACGCGAAAATAGTTGTCTGGCGCACGTGCATAAATGCATTAGCAACCCATATTTACTGTCCTCGCTACACTCGTGCAGAAAATATAGCCGCCGGCTCCTAATGCCCACTTTCTTCCCTTGTGACACACTATACTATATCTATAGAGATCACTATATTTGGAATCAGGATAAGCAACTGTTTTAACAGATTAATACAGAAGGTGGTATATTAAAAATAAAACTACTTTTGGCAACTAATATATACAAAAATAAAAAAAAAACTGTATATATTTACGGTATCGTAATGGGTACCGAAAGATTCGTCTTTTTTATAGCTAAAAAATTCACACATGAATCACCTTCTACAAGTGCGCCTTTAAGTAGTAACTTAAAAAAATTTTGCAAAACCCATTTTTTAATTAAAATTGGCAAAAACCATTATTATTCTCAAAACCCAAACGAACTACAAAATCGTTATTGGCAGCAAGAGATTTGTCTTTTTAATAGCTAAAAATATACTAAGTGACATAAAAATCCGAACACCCAGTTTAAATGATTTCATTTTTATAAAATTTTGTACTTACTGAAGCATAATAAGTAAATGATAAAAATTTCAAAATGATTGCATTGCTTTAAAGCCATTTTACCTTTAATAATGTGTGGATACACCCCGATGTGTTACGCATTCTTCAACGCGCCTAGGCATGCTTCTGATCAGGTGGCCAATGTCCTCCTGTGGTATCTCATTCCAGGCAACCACCAACTCCTCTTGAAGTTCTTCTAGAGTCTAAGGAGGACGTTGCAGATTGAGAAATCTCCTCCCACCCTATCCCTCACGTGCTCAATTGGGGATAAGTCGGGTGATCTTGGAGGCCAAGGTAACAATGTGACATCATTATGTTGAAAGAAGTCTATTGTGACTCTTGCGACATGTGGTCGGGCATTATCTTGTTGGAAACTTGGATTTGCCAGGGTGTTAAAATAGGGTAAAATATGGGGTTCTATAACTTCTTGGATATAACGCTGCGCGTTCAGGTTACCTCTGATGATGATTAAAGGTGATCTCGAACCATAAGCTATAGCTCCCCAAATCATAACTCCAACAGTTTGATGAACATGCCTTTCAACAAAAAACCGTGGATTTCTACTTTCACCACGTCTCCTTCTAACCCTCGCTCGACCATCTTGCATGCCTAAACAAAATCGAGACTCATCACTAAAGACAATACTGTTCCATTCCTGATCCCAGAGTGACCGTTCTCTGCACCACTTAAGGCGATTACGTCGGTGTTCTGGAGTTAAAGGGAGGACCCAGTGTGGTCGGTAAACACTTCGCATGCCAATAATAGGTCTTCCGTGTTCTGCAAACCATTTATTTGCAATGGATCTGGTAGTGGAGAAAGGGTCCCCTAAGGCCAATAATCTCAGAGCCCCTTGCTCTTTGCGTACGGCCTTCTCGAAGTCATGTCTGACAACACCTAACCACGTCCACACTTCTTTGCACTCTAACTGCAATTTCCCGAAAAGAAAATCCAGCTTTCCGAAGTCCCACAACCAGATTTTTTCCCTTTTTAATAGTCATAAAGGTACGCGAAAATAGTTGTCTGGCGCACGTGCATAAATGCATTAGCAACCCATATTTACTGTCCTCGCTACACTCGTGCAGAAAATATAGCCGCCGGCTCCTAATGCCCACTTTCTTCCCTTGTGACACACTATACTATATCTATAGAGATCACTATATTTGGAATCAGGATAAGCAACTGTTTTAACAGATTAATACAGAAGGTGGTATATTAAAAATAAAACTACTTTTGGCAACTAATATATACAAAAATAAAAAAAAAAACTGTAGATATTTACGGTATCGTATCGGGAGCTATAGCTCCCCAAATCATAACTCCAACAGTTTGATGAACATGCCTTTCAACAAAAAACCGTGGATTTCTACTTTCACCACGTCTCCTTCTAACCCTCGCTCGACCATCTTGCATGCCTAAACAAAATCGAGACTCATCACTAAAGACAATACTGTTCCATTCCTGATCCCAGAGTGACCGTTCTCTGCACCACTTAAGGCGATTACGTCGGTGTTCTGGAGTTAAAGGGAGGACCCAGTGTGGTCGGTAAACACTTCGCATGCCAATAATAGGTCTTCCGTGTTCTGCAAACCATTTATTTGCAATGGATCTGGTAGTGGAGAAAGGGTCCCCTAAGGCCAATAATCTCAGAGCCCCTTGCTCTTTGCGTACGGCCTTCTCGAAGTCATGTCTGACAACACCTAACCACGTCCACACTTCTTTGCACTCTAACTGCAATTTCCCGAAAAGAAAATCCAGCTTTCCGAAGTCCCACTATACGACCCCTATCAAATTCACTAAGTTGACGAAATCGTATATAGGTCTCCGTACCCTAGGCTTCGTAACCAATCGTTAAGAATGTCAAGAACCAAAATCCGCAAAATTTGGATCATTACTACGGCTACAATATTCATTTTTCGATTGTTAGTGGATTTTAAAAAAAGCAGTATGAAAACCGGAATCTTCAACTGATAAGGCTGAAAATTTTATCAATTGTTTATTTCACTAAAATAAATTAATTCACCAAATTTTATTAAAATAAAATCATTTAAACTTAGTTTATACAAAAATAAAAAAAAACTGTAGATATTTACGGTTGTGAAATTGAGTAGTTCTTAAATAGTAAATCAATAGTTTTGTAGAAAACATATTATTTTTTAAATAAATCCAGTAATGCATTTAGGAGCAATTAATGTAATACGCTTATTAAAAGTGTACTCACTCTGTAGGCATCATGTCCGGCAACGCGAGGATCCCAGATATCCACGATACTAGCGACCGATACCAAGATTTTAACATCAAAGATGACTATCTTCTATTTATTGAAGATAATTGAAGTCTTGTTGGTATGGAGAGAAAGAGAGATAGTGAACATGATCTTTAAAAGTGGATGGTTTTAGTATAGTCGATTTGACTACTGGTCTTATTGTGCAAGTCAATATATCATAGTAGGCGTAAGATAGTTAATACGGGAGGTTTATTTGAAAAAAAAATTACTGTAAAATTACTGTAACATAGGACGTAGGTATTAATTAACAATCTTTATTTAATAATACTATTAGATATATTCATTGATAAAATGCCACTTTAAAAACAATGGAAAGAGCCAAATGATGACAAAATAAATATGGATTAAGATGACTTACGTATACATGATAATTAGTACGTGTTCGCTAAAACGTGGTTTCAGTTGCTTGGCTGGGTTTTGTTTTAATAATAATTGGATATATATTAACTGAAGTATTCTAAAATTAAATTGTTAAGTAAAAACATTTGAAGTAAATATAGAAATTGGTCAGTAATTATTTTAAATGTTATGTTAAATGTTTACCATTTCGGTTAAAAGAAAATGAAATGTGTTGGCCACAACAAAATTATGAAACTGATTATGACAAGATTATGGAAGAAAGATAGAAATATGTAATAACGCTGTTAACAACTGGAAAAATTGAAATTGGCAGTAATACAAGATTTACTAATATTTGAATTACTAAAAATTTGATTGACTGTGGCAGTAAAACTATGTTTCTACTGTGATGAAATATGCAATGCTGTTTTACTACTACAGTAAGAATATCTTACTACTGTGGTAAAAATGTTATTTTATCAGTTAAGCAGTTTTACTACAGTAGTAAAATTATGTTAAAAAGTGGTAAGACAATTTTACTGGGGGAGTATAACGATATGTTCTATATAGTAATCCTGTATATCCTGCATATCCGTATATACCAATACAAAAAAAGGAAATCTAAATCAAAAATATATAAATATTGAAAACTGTTTATTTTTATCAACAACTCATAATAACAGGAACAATAAAGAGAAACCAGCCAAACTAACAACATATCTAAATAAATTATTATTAAAAGTAAATTAAGAAACATGTTATAACTCTGCTATTAACTAATTCTTGCTTCACTCATAGATTCTAGCTCAGACAGGTCCTAAAAAACTATTGGAATATTAACATACAATGTATTTACTTTTCTTCAATTCTACATTATTTATGGAAAATCCCCATCATTAATGCCCTCATCTAAAAATAAATATTATTTATTTATATATAATATATAATATATATATATATAATATATATATATATAATATATATTATATATATTATAACATTCTTTTAATGCACATTAAAATTAATATGTACATTTGATGAATGGAAAATTATTAAGTTTTAAAACCCCAAAATAAAACTAAAATACTCTAGCTGTATTGGCTTCTTAAGTGTAACATATTTAGTTACTCCTGTGCCCGGAGTGTGCGCCAGATATAAAATTTTTTTTACAATATTTTTATATATAACAGTATGTTGGTACTTACCCACGAATGTATTCACTAAATCTCCTGAAGCCAATTATTTGAATAGTTGGTGTATCGAAATGTCATTCTCTTCTTAACAAAACCACCAAAACTGCCAATAAACAATAATATTTGTACACATGTTATCACCCCCCTTAATGAAGAGAACCCTATTCACTCACCTTTCTCCATCGTCCTGTCGTACTGGAAAAACACAGCGCCTGGCCCCGACTCAATTTCTCGAATATCTTTAAAAAATCTCCCAAAATCTCTGCAACGATGGCCTCAAATTCTCCTATTTCCCTAAATGTTGGAAAACAGCCAACTTCGCCGCCCAAATTTGGGCCCGTTCTCTGCGAATTCTTCAAGCCTCGCCCCAAGCCTCGCTACCCCCAATTGGCACTCTTTAGCCACACCGAGCCATTATCTCCCAACCCACTCAAATTCACCCTAGGCAATATGACTTCCACAAAAAAACAACGCCATCCCGGGCCTGTAGAGGATCTTAAATCCTAATCTGGGCTCATCTATTTTATTCTCTAACCCTCGTAGAAAATTATCAAATCTCCACCAAAATCTATCGCTTATTCATTCATTTATTGTATTGCACGTGCAAAATGCGAAAAAATATGGATGTGATATGCCTTCTCTCAACTGAATCACACCACCAAAGACAATAATTTTTTCCCAGTTGATTAGCCGATTAGCGTGTCGGGACTAATTTCGACATTAATCGTAAGGGTCGTGGGATATTTTGCAAAACTATTTAGACCACCATAGTTCGAAATATATTATTATTTCGATTTAATTCGCGAGTTTTACGGAGGTGGTACTGATGCAATAATAAAGGTTTACTGTTATGGTAATATAAATATTATGTATTTGATTTCTAGCTATTGATGCAGTAAAAAATGTTTCTGCCACAGTAAAAATTTAGACGGTAAAATATATCTTACAGTTCTAGTAGTATGGCTAAAAGTTGTTATTAGATAACCTAATAATAGCAGTTCAAAGATTTTCAGCTATAGTAAACTTTTTAGTAGTAAAACATTCTTATTGAATCATTTTCCTCGGTGTAACAAGAATTCAGTAAATCGACAAAATACAAAGAAATTAGCGGATCTAATTCCAAACGACTTTATCTATATTTTTACCTATGACCCGTATGAAAAATGCTGCAGTATTTGAGGTAATCTGTATTGATCTGTTTGGTCCCCTTTTCTTTATAAGTCAGGTAAAAGTCTGGTTAGCACTAAATGATGTTTTGACGAACTTTGCGAAGTCTTGAATATATTCTATATGACTGTGAAGTTGCTTTTGAAAAAAATCAAAATTTTGTCAGGCTAATAAAAATCGGAGAACATTTTTTGATTGAAAATTTTAAACAGAATCGACTCTATTCGCCACTGACAAAAGCTGTTGTTGCAATACAATAAAAATGAAAAAATCGAGGTGAGGAAATTAAGACCATTTATAACGTCCCATTCAAAGGTTGTACCCACTGGAAATCATACCTTAAGAAAATTTCCAAAAACAGTGGAGATCAATCTGTTGATGCTATACCGGGTAAAAATTCAGGGTGAGGAAATTAAGACCATTTATAACGTACCATTCAAAGGTTGTACCCACTGGAAATCATACCTTATTAAAAGAAAATAAATTTTTAAAAACAGTGAAGATCAGCATATAAAACGAAATATGAGATGCAGCAAAAAAGATCGAACAGAAAAGTCAAAGACCAAATTAGTTAAAAATGTATTATGCTGACTCTGAAAATTCATCGTTGTAAAAACATTAAAGAAATTACTTTGTAATGAAACTTTCACTGGCTATTTTAAAAACTTGATTGATTTAGACAATAACAGCTTTTTCAATTACGATTTATCGAATCGAATATTCCCCGTTCTACGAAATTTGGTAGGATTATCATTCTGTATTTTGTTACTGTGAATATTTTGATTTGTTTATAAGGTTCTAGGATAATGGTTATGTACCTGTCGGTATTTATTCTCCCACCATTCACTGGTACTAACTCCGTGCGGCCCTCGAAAAAAATTCCTTCCCAAACCTTGATAGAGTCACCACCAAAGCTTTCAGTTTGACCAAAATTAACCTGTACGTGCCGTTTACCACGTTGCCCATATACTGGTACACGCCTATCTGATTAATATAAGCAAAATCTTGATTCATCCGCGAATAAAATATTGGACCAATCCTGAATATTTCAATTAACGTGTTCTCTAGCAAATTGTAATCGTGCTACTCGATGTTACCTGGTAAGGCATGGAGCTCTAGCTGGCACTCTGACTGGTAAACCGGCCTCGCCTCTCTAAGCCTGTTTCTAACTGTTTGTAGGCTTATTCGAATATTACGGGCAGCTAATAGATCTGCTTGCAGCGTTCTAGCTGTGGTATGCCTAATTCTTAACCCCGTTAACCTCAAATGACGGTCATCTATAGCCGAAGTCACCCTTCTGCGGCCTTGACCTAGTCTTCTGGATAGCTGCCCGGTTTCTTGGTAGCGATTAACGACTCTGGATATGGTGCTTTGTTGAATGCCCATAACGCCAGCGACATATTTTTGACTGCGACCATCTTCTATGAGCTTAATTATTCTAGCGGCTTCTTCATTAGTCACATGTCCTGTTAAACGTTTAGGCACATTCATAATAACAAAATAAATTTAAATTTTCGCTTAACAGTAACACTCTTTGCTTAAAGTTTCGATTTCAATGCATACTAGGACAGAAATAATCTACTCTGAGCAATTATCTTAAAAAAAGTTTTTTGTCCATGATAAGAAACCACAAATACCTTTTAAGTTGGCATATATACAGACTATCACAAAAAATAAAATTAAATATTAAAAATATCCTAAAATAATACTTATGCGATAATTTTTTATAAGTCAGTTGATAGTAAAAAGATTTTTGAAAAAGAAGATAAAATTCACTACAACTGAAACACCACATATTGTGGAAATATTTTAAGTACAATTTTAACAATAAATGCTGTGTCAGTTTTATTTAAAAGGCAAAATATTATTAGTACAAAGTGAAGTGCAGCAAAATTTGTGTTAAAAAATTATACAAATTTTAATTACTAGAATAATAACAATTTAGTGGTTCGACGAGCATTTGCAAAAACCGGTCCAAAAATGTGAGGAGAACATCTGAAAACGTGGGCATAAACAGTTAAAAAAAAAGATACATCACCGTCACCAAGGCAATTACAACAAATTAAAAAATTTACATACGGCCCTCCGTGTTCATGGTTCAAATTAAATTTTCAAAAATGACGCTGCTCGCGTCTGCACCTGTTCTGCATTTTCGATTACCGTAATCAAACATTGTAATTAATCAATTTATAAATTTAACGATTTCCGTTGGTTTTACGGTTTACACTAACCCTGAAATTGCTAATGAAAATTAAATTTTTGATGGTTAATTGTGGACACGTATTAAAAATTTTTAAAATGCTGTTGAATTCTGCGTAAAATTTTTATATAAATTTACGGTTATTATCGGTTTAAGCGTGTGGATGTATTAACAATTCTTTGTAAACATATATTTAAGGTGTGGCAGTAATTAAATCGTCGATCAGCATTTTTGGATGGGCTCTACTGGCCATTAAAATATGTATATACCAAAACGATTGTTAACCTTAATTTATAAGAAATGGGGTGTGTCATGGGCAATTTTAGTTTAGTAAGAATAATAAACAACCATTTGTTTAAACTTGAATTCCACGTTTTATTAAAAAATTTGCTTTTAAATTACAATGGCAACTATTTCGCTAGAATTAGCATCTTCAGATTGACATATTTAAGTTACATTATTTTGATTGTTTATAGCTGGATACCTGATATTGATTAGGTAGTATTAGGGCTAGACCAAGTATGGAAGTAATAAGATACAGTGTGGAAACCACTCATTATGGAATAAAATTATTTGTGGGGTTAGTTTAGAAGATTATAAAAAACGCTGGGACCCGTCAACTTTAAAATTCAAATGTGAACTTTTTAAACATAAATTTAAATGTACAAAGTGATACACGCAAGTGTATCACTTTGGATTCGTCCATGATCTATATTTTTAATGAAACATCCTGTATATTTTTATTATTTTAAAAGCTCCTTAACAATACGATCTCAACTAACTATACCATGTAAGGTCAATTATGAATTGTACAGGGTGAAATTTTGAAATTATTTATAATTTTGTTGAAGATAGTAAATATATAAAATACTTAACGTAATTGATTTTTACATTAAAACAAATGCTCAAAATGTACTTCACCTTGTTGTTGGCAATAACACAGCCTCCTATAAAAGTCGTCCCGAACTTTGTTTTAAGTTTGAGGTGAAATAGCCCGTATTTCTGTAGCTATCATTTCTTTGAGTTCTGCAATGCTAGTTGGCTGTGTTGCATAAACTTTGTTTTTGAGATAACCCCACAGAAAAAAATCCAAGGACGTAAGATCCGGTGATCTGGCTGTCCACTCGATAGTACCTCTTCGTCCAATCCATTTATTGGGTAAAATTTCATTCAAGTAATTTCTTACAATTAAAAGATAATGGTGTGTTGCTCCGTCCTGCTGGAACCAGATATTCTCATCCGGTAGGTTCGGATATATTGCGTTGGGAAATATGATGGCCAACTCAGGAACAACTTTGTCTCTAATCATGCTTAAATATTTTTCGGCTGTCAAATTTCCATCTACAAAAATAGGACCAATATGATCACCTCTGATACCTGCCCAAACGTTTAACTTTTGAGGATACTGAGTATGTGTCTTACGCATCCAATGAGTATTCTCCTCGAGTATTCTCCTCTGACCATTCTCCTCTTCTATTAGTTTTTGCACAAAAGTCAATTTGTATGGATATATATTTAACAAGAAATTCGATGTGAACTTGACGTTGGATTCTTCACGACACTTAACATAAAATCCATTTTCACATCATCTTCAACGAAGTGCGGTTTTCTCTTTAAAGGTTTGACATGTCCAAGTTCTCTGAATTGTGCATGAATTTTAGGCACATTACCTTGTGAAATATTAGGCAACTGAGGATACCTCTGATTAAATAAGTTTGCCACTTCAGCTTGACTTCTGCAATCATCGCCGTAACCAATCATCACTAAAATTTCAATCCGGTGAGTCTCAGTTAAATATTTCATTATTATTTCGCAAGATTTTGATACCTAGAGAAGAAATTGGAGGTCTGCATTTAGCTAATTAAAAATAAAACCATTATTTAAAGTGTGAAACATTATTATTTTTACAATTATAAATAATTATAAATAATTTCAAAATTTCACCCTGTACAATTCATAATAGGGTCGTTCGTTGGGATCGTTGGAATCGTATTGTTAAGGAGCTTTAAAAATCATTAAAACATACAGGGTGTTTCATTAAAAATAGGTATAGATCATGGACGATGCCAGACTTGCGTGTATCACCCTGTACATTTAAATTTATGTTTAAAAAGCTTACATTTGAATTTCAAAGTTGTTGGATCCCAGCGTTTTCTATAATCTTCTAAACTAACCCCACAAATAATTTTATTCCATAAGTGGTTTCCACCCTGTATCTTAATTCCATACTTGGTATAGCCCCAATACTACCTAATCAACATCAGGTACCCAGCTACAAACAATAAAAATGAAAAAATGAAATGAAAAAAATCGAAATTATCACCTAAGGAAATAATTACCATACCCGTTTATTTTGATATTGCAATCGTCATCGCTACGCCACTGGATGAAAATATTCTCTCCAAAATCGCTTTACAATTGCTTTGGCAACAATGCTTGAAATGTTTAAATGTCAAATTTTAGTATAACCGTTTCTGCGCGAGGTATGATTCAGACAAACCGTGCGGCGTTGTCGCTTATTGAGCAACTCATTTCTATGATCTATCAGAATGAAATACTTCAATGGTTAAACATTCCATAAAATGAGTTATATTATTATTATGAATAAGAGATAGCATTATGGTTACAATTGTTTTGCATATGTAATCAACAAATACTATAGATTATTCAATAACAATAACAATAACAAATCTTTTACCTCAACTAGAGAGCAGGCAACATCACAGCACTACAAATTCCAGTCGGCCATATCAAGATGACACAGACGACTAGAAATAGTTAATGTTTAATAGTTCTTTCTTCTCTGATATTAGGTCTGAGGCTGAAAATGATTATATTAACCCTTGCTTTGTGGAAATTTTCACTTTTTATTAAAAAATTGCTTTTTTAACTTAATGATAGCTGTTTTGCGAAAAACTAGCATCGTCAGATTAACCTTAGGAAGTTTCATTTTGTTTTTTTTAAGGTAGCTACCTGATGTTGACTTAGTAGTGTTAAGACAAAAGGTCTTTATATCTCTAACAAAAGGTGTCACAAAAATATGTGTGGTATTGCAAGCGCATTTATTTATTTTGTTAGTTACGACAAAAAACTTTATTTGAAAAGGCTCGTTGGCTTTTAGAACTGTTTTGGAAATAACAAACAAATCTAGACTATCTATTAATATGTGGTCAAAAATTGATTAATCAGAAAACCTGAGGAAATTTAATAGAGGATTCCACATTTAAATCAAATCAAATTGTATTACAGTTTTTTGCATGTCTCTTTTTGACAATTGTCTATTACGTTATTATATAAATAAATATATGTTTCAATAAATGAGAGTGAAATTTGGTTGAGCTAGTGCTGTGTGAATAGAAGAAATACAAAGACAGAAGAAAATCTATAGATAAATAGATCTAGAAAATTCATTGTATTCCAAAGGAATTTAAAGTCTAAATTCCATAGCAGTCTAAGATTAGGGTTGCTTGGTTTTTGCTTTAATTTGTATAAACCAGCAGTCATTTGTTACAGATTAACTTTTCAGTCCCGACTAATCTATAACTAAGGATTAAGGTTTTTAATTGTTGACAGCAATTTAGCACATCAATGTTTTGTTTTTCGTAATTTTAAAGACCTTTTACTAAAAATTGTTTTAATGAGATAAAATGCTGGAAATATTGAACCCGAACGTGTAATTGGTTGTTTACAAGACAAGATAACTACTTACGTTCAATCAAGATATCTTCATTACTGTTTCTGAAATTAAAATTGAAAAATCCGGGATAGTAAACATTCGTAACATTTGAGTAACGTTACTTTTATTTCATTTTTTTGCAATGTACTTGTAGAATTCTGTGATAATTGGTCTTCTTGCGTAAAAAAGCAAAACGTATCTGCCGTTAGTTAGTGGAAATTCCATTGGCGCATCAATAGATTACTGTTAATTTATAAGAGGATATGCTTAAAATTAATTATAATATTTACTTCATTCACTTTAGAGTTGTTTGCTTTAAAAAAATATACCGAAAACAATGTGTCATAAAAAAAAAACACCGAAAGAAAAGTCATACTTCGGCAGTAAGAAAAATTATATTGTATATGCCTCAGCTAGAAGGTTTTACTGTGGCAGTATATACAGGATACACTAATATTTGAATTACTTAAAATTTGATTGACTGAGGTAGTAAAACTATGTTTTATGGAAAACGCCCATCATTAATGCCCTCATCTAAAAATAAATAACATTAAACATTTTTTTAATATACATTAAAATTAATATGAAAATTTAATGAGTGGAGAAATTATTGAGTTTTTAAACCCCAAAATAAAACTAATAATACTGTAACGTATACTCTAGCTTTATTGGCTTCTTAAGTGTAACATATTTACTTACTCCTGTGTCCGGAGTGTTCGCCAGAGATATTTTACGATATTTTTATATATAACAGTATGTTGGTACTTACCCAGGAATGTATTTACTAAATCTCCTATAGCCAATTATTTAAATAGTTGGTTTGTCGATTCTCGTCTTAACGAAATCACCAAAACTGTCAATAAACAATAATATTTGTACTGCACGTGCACAATGCGAAAAAATATGGTTGTGATGTGCCTCGTCTCAACTGAATCATACCACCAAAGACAATAATTTTTTCCCGGTTGATTAGCCGATTAGCGTGACGGGACTAAGTTCGGCATTAATCGTAAGGGTTCATGGGATATTTTGCAAAACTATTTTACTACCATAGTTCGAAAAATATTACTATCACTAGCGTGGTTTACGAAAGTTGCTGGAATACTATTACAGGTAATGGTGTTACTGCGGTAGCCGAAAAAATTACTGATGCAGTAAGAAAGGTTTTACTGTTATGGTAATATAAATATTATGTTTTTGATTTCTGGCTATTGCAGTAAAAATATTACTGCCACAGTAAAAATTTAGACGGTAAAATATATCTCACAGTTCTAGTAGTACAGTTATTAGACAATCCAAAAATGACAGCTAAAAGATTTTCAGCCATAGTAAACTTTTTAGTAGTAAGACATTGAATCATTTCCTCGGTGTAATGTTAAATACACTCCTACAATTATTTCTGACATCCTCATTTTATAATGTTTTATTTTTTGTTGTTTTATTAGAGTTTTGAAAGCGTTTTCAAATTTTTTGGCACATAATTTTTTATGATTGAGTGTGATCAGATAGGATAATTTTTTATAATTGGGGTTATTTATATTATTTGAAAGTATGTGCATGGATGTTTCATACATATCATAATTTACAGGGATCATCAGAGAAAAGACACAAAGCGCTATTAATATTGTTATGGTTTAAAAAACAGGGCCTAGCAATAAATCCTCAAAAAACCACCATTGTCAACAAAGACTGCAACATGGTATAAGACCACTTTTACTCAAGAGGCCAAGGCAAATCCCAAGAGGCAAAATACCTAGGAGTTATTTTCACCAAAGGTATACTGGAAATAGAAATCTTCAGATAATCAAAAATCAATGTACATTACCGTTTAGCACATATAGGAGAATTTGCGGAAAAAATTGGAGTCACTCCAAAACCAACACTATGGTTATATACACATGTTATAAGATCTACGGTAGTATGGTGGCCAAAAACAGAGCAGGCTGATGTAGTCAGTACTTGATAACATACAAAGGTGCCTAAGTTGTGCCATGACAAGTACTCCAACAGCCGCTTTAGAAGTCTTATTAAACATAACGCCTCTACCGGGTTAAAAGGACAACGCCTATACATCAATACAAATATATCGAGCTACAAAAGGAGTTAAACAGTGATCCAATTTTCGGAAAGATTTTGGATCAAAGGGTTACGAAATATAGCTTTAAGAATACTTTTAAAACTATGATCATGGAGAGGAAAAATGAACAGTCAATCCAAGCAGATCTTGTCTACTGCACAAATGACTCCAAAACCAAAAAAGGGTCTATTTATAGTAAAAGAAGAGTAAAATCTCCCTTAAGCCACAGTGTTTCAGGCAGAGATAGCTGCTTTTCACTACGGATCCCTTGAACAGGTACAACGCAGGTCAATTCAAGGTTGGTTGGGACTGCCTCGAAGCCTTAGCAGAAGTGACCAGCAAAAAAAGCTCACAATTGCCTACCCAGTCATAGTGGGGATAAAGGGAACGAATCGGCGGATCTATTAGCCCAAAAAAGCGCAGCTAAAACCTCTTAGCCATCCAAACCTAGGTCCAAACTTTTCTGTGGTTTAACAAAATCAAGCATAAAGTCACACATGAATACATGGGTAATAACAAAGTTTCAAGATGGTAGACAAGGTCACCAGAAATGAAACAGGCGAAGGAATTCATAACGGGTCCGATGTCAAAAGTAACAGAGTACATGTTAAAGCACAAAAGACACAATACTCGTAAGTATTTTAATAGGGCATAACAGGGTCAATAAGCAAAGGCACGTGCTAAAACTGACAGATAGCCCTTCATGCAGATTCTGTGAGGAATAAGAAGAAACCTCTAAACCACATTATTTATGATTGTCTTTACAATATCTCTCTTTCAAGGCAGAGATTTCTAATCATAAGCAAAAAAAAATTGGTGTTTCGTGATTTTCTCCTAAACTTGAAGTTGTGCGAAAAAATGTGCAGTATAAAAAATTTTTCATTTTATTATTTTCTACAACTTTTCTATCAAACGTTTTTTGCTAGGAGGTCATTTTTCAAAAATTCATTTCAACTCCTAAAATCTACATTATCTTTTTTTCTCCTTTTTATACCCCAAACTAAAAAATTAAAAACAGTAAACAACCAAACGGTTGAATGAAACTTCCACTATTTAAAAATATGTTTTAAATTAAATGACAGCTGTTCTTAATAAGATGTACTTTTATATAGTAAGGTAAGTACAATAAATTCCCAAACTAAAAGTTTCCACTGGTGGTTTCCTCCTAAAAATTTTGTTTTTGTCCTTCAAAAACCATAATTCCACCACTACAATAATACTTTTACTCCAATTTAAATTATATTTTTTTTCTTCTACGCTACTGATATTTAAAGAGAATTGGTTATAATAGTTTAATAAAGAGTAATCGGTGGTTTCTTGGCTTGGCTTATTAAATGAGTATTAAATATGTAACTAATTGGTTGATATAATAGTCAGTTCTCAGAATTGGTTCTTTCTGCACAAAAAAATATATACATATCTAGAAATGCTACCTGTGTAGTGAAGAACATTTTAAGATAGATTACTCTTTTGCTTATTTGATAATTTGTCTTAATAATTCATTGGAGACAGGTTACATAATGAGTTTCGGTCATGTTAAATCGAGGTAACTGAAATTAACATTTATAAGTTGATAAATGATTAGATTTACTGGTTTTCAATGAACTTACCTACTGTTTGAATTTAAATTAACTTTAAATGTTTACTTACAAACCTTTATTTTTTTCCATAGCTAATGTTAAATTGTTGCTATAACAACTGTTTTGAGTAGATAAAGTATCACTTTAACCACAAGGGTAGATAAAGTGACACTTTGACAGCAAGAGTAGATGAATTTTCAAATTCAAACACATTAAGGATTAAAAACAACTGAAATATTACAATTAACGTTATTAGAAATATCTATTTTTGGGGCATCACAGGTTGTACTCGTTTGCTTAAACACTTGATTCGAGGTACTGGAGTGATTTTCAGGTTCGCCAAGTATACATTTGGATACAGGAATCTTGTTGCTGACGATTTTCATCCATCTAAACGTTTAAGTTTTAATGAAAATTATTGTACTAACCCTTACTTTGTGAAAGTTCATCTTATTCAGAACAATAAACAACTAAAAGGTTGAATTAACTTTCACTATTTATACGTTAAATACTTTAAATGTAATGACAGCCGTTTCGCTATCGAAATGTCATCGTCAGATTGACATATTGAAGTTACATTTTGTTTGTTTGTAGCTATGTACCTGATGTTGATTAGGTAGTATTAAGGCCAGACCAAGTATGGAAGTAATAAGACATAACAATATTAAAGCCTAGATGTTATTAGCCCTAAGGGATTATCCTGGATGTATTTCCCTCTAAGATCAGTATAACTGTGCAATGATATAGAAAAACCAGGAAAAAACTATATTATGCTGATCTTTACAATAGCTTAATATATTTGTGTTATAATTACGTCTTATCTATGTATAAAATGAAGACTCAATCAAAGTAAACAGTTTAATAGTGGTGAACTTCCAAGATTTATTTGTTCATTAACTACTTTATATTGTTGATCAAAAGACATCTAGCAGATCAATCCTGGACTTTTTAGCTTTGTATCCTTCACTCAAGTTTATTAGTAAGGTGGTTAACTTGCTGAAGTTAGAAATGTCGCAATTTTCATTCACCAACAACGTACGCTTCAGCATCGAATAATACGACCATAATGACGATGGCATCGCTTTCTTCGAATTTTCATGAAAATACTCCAGAAGTATTTTTTTACTCACGCCATGGATATTCTTAATATTTTTTCACTTTTTAAAAGACTGGTATTCTTTCATCATCCTAGATTTTTGTCTTCTCGAGCATAATTAGCTAAAAGACGCTCTCGAAGATAAAGTACATTTTTATCGTCTTGTTCAATAAGTAACTATTATTATATTTTAGTCGCATCAATCCAGAGGGTTATTAGCGAGTACAATAACTATTACAAAATACACCTAAATTTTATTATACACATTAAGGTAAGAATAGTATATTGTGTATCTAGGAGTAAAATACATTCCCGGACGACAATGTAAATTGGAGTCTGGGAATGTGCTTTTGCTCCGAGCTACACATACCTACTATTTTTTTCTGAAATCGCATCAATACAAAAATTAAGAAATTTTTATAAATGCATAACAATTTTTGATAACCATCTTATTGCCTATAAAATCGTTCCCTTGACAAACACTGGTTGTTTATTATTGTGACAAAAGTCAGTTAGTGTTTGGTGTTAGTTAAAATGGACAGCAATGATGATGTTCAGAGGTGCAGGACACCACCAGAATTACTAAATACTGCTACAAAAACCATTTTAAATTTATTGCCAAATAAATCCAAAGCAAAATATGAATTTGCTTATAAACGTTTTATGGATTATTGCCAAGAACAAAATACAACCTCGCGATCTGAAAATGTAATGATTGCATACTTTTCAGATTTATCGAAGAAGTTAAAAGCTTCTACATTGTGGTCAAATTACTCAATGCTGAAAAGTATTTAGTATCAGAGAAGATATTGATATAACAAAATATTAACTACGTGCCTTTCTAAAACGTCAAAGTGACAATTACAAACCAAAGAAATCAAAAGTATTGTCACTTGAACAAACTGAAATTGAAACTGTTGCATACTTCACATGTTGGTTGAGCCTTTCTTGAGATCAGGTAGGTAACTGTGTGTGATGAAAGTATGCCCTAGTCTTAATCTTGATAACACGACTTGGTGTCTGTTTTGGGGTGGTAGTTCCAAGATTGTACCAATCTTTTAATTTCCGCCAGATGGGATGTTGACCTACTCCATTCAGATTGCCAGTGAAATAATATTCTATTTTTGTAGAGCAGTTTTAAATTCGTCAACATGAAAACATGAGCAATTATATGAATTTATGAAAAAAGAAAAGAACAGGAGGGTCTAAATGTTCCGCTGAGCCATTTACAGGGAAGATTAGCCAAAGCTTGTGGTGTTTCTATTGCCACCGTAAAACAGATTTTTGTTGAAGCGAACAAAACACCTCTTGGTGAAAAATTTAATTCGCCTCGTAAATTCACCAACAAACTTTCAACTTCCTACCTTTTAACAAATTTTTTAAAATAAGTTTCAGTGTAACACCTTCCAAAAATAAAAGTTTTGACATCTGTAGCTTATTCATTATATTTAATTGTAAACATATTGGAAAACATCTTTCAATAGCTACAAATGAATATACAATTAAGTTGACAGATTTACATAAAAATGACCTATTTCGTGATAATTCGTGTTGAAATGAAGAATTTGTTTTGTTTTTATTGGCAAATCCTTTGCCCAAAGATGTACTGATGATATTTAATAACCCGGAATAAAAAAATGGTGTTGCCTGCTTTGTTTGGCAAAGACATTAAAGTCAGTAAAGAATACAAATACCTTAGTATATCGCTGGATAATCAGCAGACCTGGAATAAACATACATATCATGGGGATTAAGTTCCTTGCTAGTTCACTGGATCACGACTGCGAGAGAGCTATAAAAGAATGCTTTATTTGTAAAAAAAATTTATAGCAGACAAATTTACATGCACACTAAGATTGTGCAAAATAGATGCATGCAAGATGAAAATATAGAAACAGGAAAAACCTGTATTAGTGTATTCCGAAATTTTCCACCTTTGGTCTTACAAGGGACGTATGCCAATTTTTCCAGAGTATTTTTTTTAACTTAAATTCTTTACATTGGCATCATAAGCCTTTGATTCCTTTCGGTCTCTGCGGATAGAATGCCATCGATTATTAGCGCTTCATTTGTTTTAACTTCAGTTTAATTCCGCGACTGGGGGTATAATTTCGCAAAAAAACACGAAAATTCTTTACACAAAATCTCTTTTTCTTACTAGGTACACACCTATTATTCATATTTTAGATTTAATTATTAAAAAACCAAGCCGTTCTTCCTTGGACACCAGAATAATTTTAAAAATGGACAGAAAATAAGGAATGACTTTTATTAATACAAATATTTCTTTGTTTCTCGTTTTGTGCTCTGCGTGTCAGTTTTTCAAATATGTTTTTACAAACGACATTCTTATTTATGCTTGTAATTCTAATTTGTGCAATAAATTTATATACTTCCTAAAAAATAGTTGTAGGTTAATTTGGATGTGGGTTTAAATATTATTTTAGCTAATTTTTTGTAAGGTTTTAGAAATTAGCATATCATTATAACAATATGAACTAACCGCCCATCGAAATGTTAGTCATTTTCTCATGTTGACATTGAATTATGTCTCGACCTATGTTTTACTTAATCTGTTGATTTAATTCGTGTGCAAATGCATCGTAACGCATGGAAAAGATCCACTGAACTGACCGTATGTTTCTTTTATTGATATTATTTTAAAAATCCCCTTTTTCTATGTCGTTGGGGGATTGCTACCTTTTTAATTTGATATATTATTATTTTAAGTTACTTAATTTTTCTTTTACAATTATTTATATCTGAATGCATCAAATAATTTTAAATAATAGATATGTCCACCTCTCAAGGAAAATGGCCACCTGTCAAAGTTACGTGTTCTGGAATTGTCAATAATATAACTAAGAAGAAGCTTCGCAAAAACTCTTAAGTTGCTCAAAAGTTCATTTCGTAACGTATTGCATTCAAGATTTTTTCTAATAAAAAAATAAAATTTAATATAATTGATAAAAATTTGGAAAACATAAATTTAATTTGTTGCTGTTACTTCATGTTAGTTGTTAGTTTGATATTTTGTAAAAAAGTCTAGACAGAAGGTATTTAGCGAGATTTATATATTTTTAGTTTTATTTTAAAAAAATGAGTGATTCAAGTTCTGAAGAACTACCAAGCGATATTGAAGAGGCAGCAGGTAATGCTCTATTATAAGTAATTCCAAAAAAGTCAAAGGTAGTTTATGATTTGGCATAGAAAAATTTGTTACGTGGTGTGATGAGAAGAAAATTAAACATGTTAATGAGAAAGTTTTACTTGCATATTTTAAGGGCAAGAAAGATCTAAAAGTTTCCACATTATGGACATTTTATTAAAAGATAAGGTCTGAACTAAATCTGAAAAGGAATATTGATATTAAAAAATATACAAATTTGGTAGCATATATTAAAAGACAAGCGGACGGGTACAGGGCTAAAAAGTAAAAAGTTTTTATTAAAAAAGATTTTGCCAAATTTTCAGTGGAAGCTTATGACAAATAATACTTAATGGCTAAGGTTGCAATGATAATTGGAATGGCAGTAGCATGCAGAAAACAGAATTAACATTTCTTCTAGTTGAAAATGTTATAGACGAAGGAAGCCATTTTCATGTTTATATCCCTCCTTCAAAAACAAAAGTTATATGGCAGTTTGCACTGGAGACATTGAAATATTAAGAAAATATATTAAGTTGCGTCCCAAGGTTCTTAAACACAACGGATTTTTTGTAAAATATGCGAATGGAAAATGTACCAGAAATCCTGTGTGAATTAACACATTTAGCAGTCTGCCAACAGTTATTGCACAATTTCTTGGTCTTTCAAATCCTGTTCTATTACTGGCCACTGCTTCAGAAGAAGCTCTGCCACTTTCCTAGCAAACAGTAGAGCTGATATTTTAAAATTAAAGAGGTTGGAAATCTACCTCTGTTGCGGAGGGATATGTTGAAATTTCCGGGAATAATAAAAAACGCAAGAAATATTTGGTGAAACATCTAATGTAATGTGCGCCGCTTCCCAAATAACAGCAAGTTCGAGCAATGAAAAAAATATGTCGTCGGGAATTAATTTGAATAATTGCAATAATTGTGTTATCAATATTTCTAATAATTAATTAAGAATTCATATTTTTAACTTGTATTAAAACAGTTTAATAAATAGAATAATTCTTTTTGTCGCTAATTTTGAAATAAATTTTTCTTCACTAATTGCATAAAATTTTACTTTATGCAACTAGTTACAAAAAGTGTCACTTTTATGTCAAAATAAAAAAAGTAGTTTTTTATTCTCTGGTCATGCTTCACTTCCCTTTGAATACTGTAATGGATATGTTCTAATAATAAAAATAACGTTAAATGTTAATGAATAATTGATCTTTAAAACACTAAAATCGTTTTAAAAGCATTAATATCAACTTGTACTATGGACTATTTTGTTAGTTGAGGTATTGTTTTGCATAAGGAAAACTTTATGAAAGGTGTACAGTATAATATAAAGGATATTTATGGTGTACAGTCTCTAAGTTGGTAGACTTAGGAAACTCAGGCTTGAAGATATAATCTAGTTTACGTAGGACTACAGTAGATTTGAAAGATTGCAGGGGATAAGGCTTACGGCTCACCTCATAAACATGTAATCAAAATATACTAAATAGATCCAAAAATATACATATTTTAATTGTATTAACTTTCTAAACATTGACAATTACAATTATAAATATAAGCTATTTTAACTTTATTTACAATACACAGAATAATTAAGCACAAAGTACTTTCTCCGTTATACACATATTAGCCTTGACAAAACAAGTAATTATTAATTAAAAAAAAATAAAACAAATGTCAACGAATAACAACAATATTTATTTCAGACCGAACAAACTTATGACATACATTATGAGATATGTTCGTATTGAGATATGAATTATAGCAAATAAAGCTTGATAAATCGTTGAAATAAATCGTATAGCATTTTAATGACTGTAGACTAAACGTTAATGAAGTACCGTGCAATTAAGAATTTTTTTTTAATCTGCTTATCGACGCCAGTTGAAATCTGTTCGAGATTCAAGAGAATTCGTCATTAATAATTCCTTTCGCAAACTAGCAATCATTCACAATGATATTTAATGCCAATAGAAGTGTGATTAAACTAACAGGCCAAAGGACCGTATACTATGGTACTTAGAGACTTATTTTAGTACATGTGCAATAAAAATTAATTTTAACTCCCTATTAACTACTTTATTTTAGTAAATTCGAATAATATCTAACATTATCTTCTGTATTCATTTTCTTTTGTTAATTTTATGGGGGAATTAAAAATTATTATAAAACGCTTTACTAGTTTCGGTCTTAGACCATCATCAGGCTAAAAATAAAAAGATACAATTAAAAAACATAAAGACCGGTGTATAACAGTAAATATTAAGTTGAACAGCTAACTAATATGAGTAAAGTACGCTAAAAAATAAGTACAAAAGTAATTAAGAAAAAGCTCACCTAATCATGTAAACATTATTGCATCAATAAAGTAAAAGAAAATATCAAGTTAAAATATTAAAATGTGTAGAGTAGAGGAAAAATTGTTATTAAGAAACACTAGTAGTGTGAGGTCCTAAGAAAGGACATAAATTGAAAAAAAAAGGAATTCAAACATCTTTTTGAAAAATGTAGAATTATTGAAAGGGAAAGAAAAATTATTCCAATACAAACTCGGTGTGCTTTAATGACAATCGAGGAGATATAGAGAGAATACTCCACAATTGGGAGGGTCCAAGACGGAAATATTAAGGGAAATTGAAGGACACTAATGAAAGGGGGAATAGAAACCCTAACATTAGTGGAAGTTTGGGGGTTGGTTGAAATAAAATACAACCAAAAGACCAACAACAGCAACGCGACGCTCATGTCGGGGACAGAACGACAAGTGAAAAATTAATGGCAGAAATCAAACAGGAAATTAAAAAGGAACTGATTGTCATTAAAGACAATTGACGATGAGAAGTAGTGTTCTAAGCAGAGTTAAAATTACAAAATTTTTGTTGTCAAATTTTAAACGTTCATTAACAGTAGAGAATGTCATTAGTAAAATTTGAAATTAATGGAGCGTGCACTTCATTGGATCCCTTCCTTATGACTATCCCTGGACTATGACATTGTTAGAATCATACAATATATTTTACTTTGTCAAAATAACGTCTGTTAATTCGTTTCCATGGTAACTCGACCAACTGACTTACAAGGCTTCTGTGATATTACACACATTTATAGAACTGAAGCGTAATTTTTTTTATTACGTGCTAGTCATTACGTGTCAGTATCTGTTTTAATGTATTTTTGGAGAAATTTAAACCATCCTCATTATGGGCAATTGAAAATTACCCGAAATTGCGAGCTTATCTAAAAAAGCAATCAGAAGGTTTTAAAATCAAAAAATCTAAAATTTTACATCCTGATGAAATAAAACTTTTTTTGAATGGTGCTTCTGATGTATAGTACTTGTTAATAAAGGTATGTTATTTAATAGTATAACATAAATGGGTCTACTTATAATACTTTTATTTTAAGGTTATTGCAATTATTGGAATATGTGGAGCTTGTAGGAAACAAGAGTTAAAAAATATTAAAGTTTGTAACATTGAAGATTTAAGTACCATGTTATTGGTTAAAATTCCTGATACGAAAACCAAAATATGTAGATCTTTCGTTATTTCCGGAAATTTCTATAAAATCTGCAAACAATATATAGAAATTCGACTACAGATTAGCGATCCGCAAATAAATCAATTTTTTCTTAATTATCAAAGAGGTAAATGTACGAAACAGGTGGTAGGATTAAACAAAATAGGCGGTGTTCCTAAACAAATAGCCGAATATTTAAAGTTACCAGATCCCAAAATGTACACAGGTCACTGTTTAAGACGAACTTATGCCACTATTTTGGTAGATGTCAGTGATGATTTAATGGCTCTTAAACGACATGGCGTATGGAAAACTTCAACAACGGTCGAAGAGTCAATAAATAATAAGACGTCACCAGCCAATATAATTATAAATTCAATTGAAATTAATTTACAGACCTTTACATACACTGAAAATTCCAATGTTCTAAGAGAACACACAGTTGACAGTTTACGTCATCTCACCACGTATTATTAAACAACCGTCAAACTCGGATAAGAGTATAATTATAAATTGCCAAAATTTTACAACTTATTATTATAAATAAATGTTTAATTTAAATTGTTCCCGAATTTTGTTAAATAAATCAAAGTTACTTGTTATACTTTTTATATTTATAAATAAAAATAATCGTAGAAAAAGTATAGTATATAACTTGAGTTGTAAGCTTCCTACAAATCTCGTTATGTAATATACTATTACTAATTGTTGGTTTTCTTTATATTGAATAATTTAATGAATTATTAACTTTTTCAATTCTCAAATTTAGAAAATTAATTGAATTATTTTCTTCAACTTCTAAAGTAAAATTAATTTTAGGATGCAAAGTATTTATATAATTAAAAAATATATCTAACTGTCGTTCGCTACCTACAAATCCTGCTAACACATGAACAACATATCTATACCAAAAAACAATATTGTTTTTGTAACTAGAATTAAAGATTTTGAATAATTATCCATAAAGCTATTTACTAAAATTGGAGAAATAGTACTTCCCATTGGAAGAACTTCATTTTGAATGTATAGTTTGTTATCAAAAGCAAAATAATTTTGGCTAATGTTTACTGTTTACTGTATTAATAAGATGGACTTTCACGTAGTAAGGGTTAGTACAATAAATTCCATCTAGAAAAGGAATTTGACTGTTTGTTTCAAACTCAACAGTGAATAAGTAAATATGGATAAGTTACAAGAATTATTTTCTTAAAGTGCCATTAAAGTGTAGCATTTATTTTTATTTAAAATACACAATAACCAAGAGGTTAACAAATTATAAAAAAATCATTGTTCCAACCCTTACTCTGTGGACGTCCATCTTACTAAGAACAATAAACAACAGATAGGCACCAAAAAAATGTAACTTCAATATGTCGACCTGACGATGATAGTCTTATCGAAACAGCTGTCATTGAATTAAAAGAGCAATTTTTTTAATTAAACGTTTGTCCAAACGTTCGTTCTTTTTTGTTCTTAAATTTAAAAAAAAAAGATAAATATACTTTTTCTCCAAGTGACATTAAAAGCGGCCTTTTAATGACACTTGGCAGGCTTAGAAGTTGTACTTTTAATGACTAGGCAGAAAAAGTTGATTGCTAGGCATACTTCCAAATAATAATTTAGAAATAATTAAGAAAACTCAAAATGATGCTGATGATAATAAACTTATCCCAGGTGGTGTTAATTGCATCAATTCATCACTTTGCACTGCAGTAAATCCATTTCTAACATGACAACTTTTCAAAATTGACAATAAACAGTAAACAAACATATTCAACAAACGTCATCAGCGGTAAACATAGTAACGCAGGGCCCAGTTACCTTTGATAAAATAATTTAGTTATTTGAATATTGATAATGGAACGCAATTTAAATATGAAAAAGTCGATTTTGCGTGGAATTGGAAAAAATTTGAAGAAAAAATTATATGTTTTACACGGCAGAAAAGCAGATTTAATGCCTTGGCTGGTTTCATAGCCTCGCCACGCTCGGCTATTAAACACCAGCCGCAGCATTAAATCTTCTGCTTTTATGCCCAGTAAAACAAATAACTATTTTTGAATTTATTTTTAAATTACCTTTTCAATCAAAGAATAATCAGAAAAAAAGGATAATTTAAAGTATTTTCAGTATCTCTTCGTCACTTTTCCATTGAAGGGAATTTCAAACATTCACAGGCAAATGAGTTTCATGAATGATTAAACAATATGAAAAACTCACAGTTTGTTTCCCATCTGACAAATACATCGAATCAAGAAAGTGGTTGTGTAGAAAAGTATACTTAATTGTACATTTCTTTTGGATTTTATAATTGCCTATTTAAAAACAAAATAGCGTAAACTTTTAGTTGAATTTTTAACTGTTAAGACAATGATGTAGATGTTAGATACCGAAGAATAATTTGTCTTGGAATAAAAAGTTAATTGTGAAGATGTAACAACATTAAGCTCGTTTAAAATATCTGTTGAGTTTAAATAAAGATTTATGACTTGCGTTTGGCTTATTAAGCGTAATTTTTTACGCTGTTAAGTTCTTTTATGCTGTTTAATTATCGGCAGATAATTTTTTCGCTAACAACAATATTTTTATTCTCGTTCCTATTAAGGTATTGAAAGAACGAATCAATCAATCGATAGAAAAACCAATTTAATAAAACATGCCTTCTTGTTAACCGTGTCTAAACGTCATCAATAAAATTAGTTGAAAATATCGATAAATACGATTCCCTCAAGACCTTCTTCGATCTGAGGACAATGATGAACAATTAATTCAGGCAATTAGTAGTCTGGGCCCGAATGCGAGTCTTAGATTTACGCTTGTGCCGCTCTGGCTGCAATTCCAAATTTGACGAAGACAAGTACGAGTGGAAAAGCGCAGACTGCTTGGCTGTGCTTGCCTATTATAGCTTTATACCTTGCCGATACCAAATGGGGAAGAACGCGCTGAAAAACTATGTTATCTCATGGAAATTGAGTGTACGCTGAAACAGCGACAGCGGAGCTGTTTCTTATTCTTTCTCGGAGATTCGACCATATTTTTTTTTTGTTAGAAGAATACAGAGTAGTCGCTTAGAATTATACACTAGCTTTAAACTAATAGATTAGCTTATCTTTAATTACAAATTACCATTTACGTATTTTAATTTCTGCTTAGTATACTAAGTGATATAAAAATCCGAACACCCAGTTTAAATGATTTTATTTTAATAAAATTTGGTGAATTTATTAATTTTTCTAAAATAAACAATTGATAAAATTTTCAGCCTTAATTATCAGTTGAAGGTTTCGGTTTTTATACTACTTTTTTGAAATCCACTAACAATCCAAAAATGCCGTAGTAAACATCCAAATTTTGCGGATTTAGGTTCTTGACATTCTTTACGATTGGCTACGATGCCTAGGGTACGGAGACCTGTACGATTTCGTCAACTTAGTAAGTTTGATAGGGGGACTTCGGGAAGCTGGATTTTCTTTTTGGGAAATTGCAGTTAGAGTGTAAAGAAGTATAGACACCGTGGTTAGGTGTTGTTGGCATGGCTCCGAGAAGGCCCCCGTAGAATAACGTACCGTGAAGATCGCCGCCTAAGAATATTGGCATTAGGAGACCGTTTCTCCACTACCAGGTCCATTGTAAATGAATGGTTTGCAGAACACCGAAGACCTATTGCATGCGAAGTGTTTACCGACGAATAAGACGTTTTGGCCCGTTTTCATACCGACCACACTGAGTCCTCCATTTAACTCTAGAACACCGCCGTAATCGCCTTGAGTGGTGCAGAGAACGGTCACTCTGGGATCAGGAATACAACAGTATTGTCTTTAGTGACGAGTCTCGATTTTGTTTAGGCATGCACGATGGTCGAGCGAGGGATAGAAGACGACGTAGTGAAAGGAGAAATCCACGGTTTTTTATTGAAAGGCATGTTCATCAAACTGTTAAAGTTATGGTTTGGGTTGCTATAGCTTATGGTTCGAGATCACCTTTAATCTTCATCAGAGGTAACATGAACGCGCAGCGTTATATCCAAGAAGTTTTAGAACCCCATCTTTTACCCTATCATGACACCCTGGCAAATCCAACTTTCCAACAAGATAATGCCCGACCACATGTCGCAAGAGTCACAATAGACTTCTTATAATGATGTAATCTTGTTACCTTGGCCTCCAAGATCTCCCGACTTATCCTCAATTGAGCACGTGTGGGATATGGTGGGTAGGAGATTGCTCAATTTGCAACGTCCTCCTCAGACTCTTGGAGAACTTCGAGAGAAGTTGGTGGTTGCCTGTAATGAGATACCGCAGGAGGACATTGACCACCTGATCAGAAGCATTTCTAGGCGCTTTAGAGAATGCGTAACACATCGGGGTCATCCACACATTATTGAAGTTAAAAGGGCTTTAATTTGATTTAATTGAAGTTTCTATGAAATTGAAAAACGGATGAGTTGACGGCCACTAAACGCAAATTCTTATTTGTGGATTTCAAATACATTCCAAACCACATTAAATATTTTATCCATTTAATCATGTTTGTTAATTAATCTGTATCGTCTAATTTTACTGTGCTAAAAGTATTATTGAATGTACAGGGTTCGCCCTATATATTTTTTGATGGTATGTCGGAATGGCATGTCGTCAGTATAATATAAATTGTAAAACAAAATGTACAGATAACAATGTTTTGTTGGACAAAAGTAATTAAACTTATGGTTTCGGAATATTTTTCAGAGCGGCAACAAAAAGAACTCAAGTAATTGTAACTTACTCTCGACAAAAATATGTGCAATAAAAGAATGTATTTTATTCCTTTTTGATGTATACTGTTTTTACTACATTAAATTTAACGTTGAATTATAAAATTTATTTTCGTATTGATACACGGTAATTAAAACTATAAATTTTAAACGAAGTAAATCATCCATCTCTCAAAAGTGACTTGGTAGTTGAAGAAAGGAAAAAACCAATGTCAATGTCACCAATCAATAAATCAATAAATTTTATGTCAAGCAAAAACTTGACTATCTGTTTAATCTCGTTTACATTAAAATACACAATGCAGCTTTTTATGAAAATATCTTTGATTTAAAAAAAAACAATGCTATTAATTTGATTAACATATTAATAGATCTGTATTTTTGTTAAAAAGTTATTAATTTTTCAGCTTTTTCCTACACAATTTTCAAGTTTATTATATTCGTGAGTCGAAATTGTTTCTTATTATAAAACAGATATTAAAAATGTCTAGGGATATTTTTGCAAAAGGACATATTTTTCTTCTGAATTAGTGTTGATAAATAATAATATATGGTTTAATAACGACCAAAATTAATTGAGATTTCAAAAATAGTATAGTGCCCAGGTGTAGATATAAGCTCGATCTTTATTTATGAGGGCTCTACAAATGAACAAACAATATGTTGTAGAATAGTGACAAATAAGGAACTGTGAGCTGTAAGAAAGCAATAGGAAAAACTTGTGGTATGTTTTACCAGAGATAATTATTTCTCTCCGTCCCATAAATATACCATCTCTGTACGTCTGAACTTCCTGGACATGCCTTAAATGTTTTACGTTTCCAAATCGTCTCCAATCTTCTTATTCGACGAGAATCTGGATGAGATCCAGATCTTGATTAGTTTTTAAATAAAATTATATCAAAATTATTTATCTATACGATCATCACATAATTTTTAAATTCTGAAATCAATTTCTCTTTCTTGAGATTGAAAAAATAATCTACAACACCTCTGCCTCCATGAAATTTAAATGTATTTACATTCTCTCTCTTATAATAGAACAATATTCTCACACTAGTTGCTGTCAATTTTCGATTCGAAAATATAAAATAGATCATGAATTTTTGCAGTGAAATTACTCTACCTGAAACAACAAAAAAAATCGAAGAAATATAAATAAGCTAGTCTCATCAATTACTGGATCTAACAATTCGCTAATCGTGCCTTCCACTTCAAATTATGTTACTGTTAGTTTATCTTCTACAAACCACGCAATTTTTGAAAATTCCTCCAACAATGCACCAGTTTTTCATTTCGAGAACTGTATAAATACAATTATTAATACAAAGTAGAATGTTTCTTGAATTATTAAGTGTGCACATAATATAATAATTGTGAATGAGTTCTGTAATATAAATTAAATTGTTCGTTTCCATTTAAAAATGTGTACTTATAATATTTGATCGTGGAGAAAGGATAGTCTGCTACTAAGAATGAAAATTCGTGATACTCGTTCTTCCTAGCATCGAATTTTCATTTTAGCCTTGTTACAGAATAAACTATTGTTCTACTAAGAATAATAGAAATAAAACTTTTAACAAAACTTCCAATTTTTATTAAAAAATTGCGTTTTTAATTCAATGACAGCAGTTTCGCTAAGAACTAGCATCTTCCGATTGAAGTTTTTGATTTTTTTGGCCGATATCCTTCCGCATTCCTTTTTAAAAAAGCAATCAAAATTATAAACTTACTGATATTCCCATTTTTATTGACATAAATTGTTCGTAACACAGAATAGTGACTCCACATCGTTGTCGGTTGGAATACTTTTGCTTTGTATAAAAAATAAGCAAAAAGAACCTTTTCTGATATCGTTTTTTCAGTTTTTATCTTCTTCACTCCGCACCACTTTCTGGAGGTTAGAATAAGCAGTTTCATATGCTGCTTTTGATTTACTTGGAAGCAAATTTGCTACAACGGCTTTTAAAGCTTCTTCAGCGTCTGAAATTACACTCACATTTGTTCATTTTTAACAACAAAACTAACAAATTAATAAAAGCGATTATTGTGACATATATGTTTTGACATTTGATATTTGTTGTAATGGTTATCTCCATAGAAACAAACAAGGATGGCTTTGTTACTATCTAGCAGAAATAGGCAGGCCGACGTTAAATAATAACCAAGTAAAATAAATTCTAAAAGAAAATGAAACTTGATTACAACCTAATCAAACTTCACATCTAGTGCAAAAAATACGTTCATTTGGCAACTAGTTATATAAAAATAGCTATTGCATTGTTTATTTAAAGGTAATTAATTAATAAAGGCAAATTAATTATTTGACTTTTAAAAGCAAATACAAATATAATGTTGGTATTAAAAGTATCTTGACTGGAATATTAATTGGCATTCAAGGAACCATATGTAAACTGAAAAGCACTGCACATAACATTGCTAAAGACATCATTGTCGGTAGAATTATTACTTCTTTGAAGACCGGTGATGGAAACCGTCCACCTGACTTTATGACCTATTAGGAAAGAAATATAATCGATGATTCTTATATTTCAAGAAA
The DNA here is from genome assembly GCA_035357415.1 of Ophraella communa. Lineage (NCBI taxonomy): Eukaryota > Metazoa > Arthropoda > Insecta > Coleoptera > Chrysomelidae > Ophraella > Ophraella communa. The sequence goes on from CM068983.1 coordinate 35,432,704, forward strand.
GCTTTCGTCCTTATATTTTTTGTCGTATAACGAGATGCGATATATTGAATTCGCATTCTTGCTGTGCGTACAACTAAAAATAGACCTGCTACTCGATCCGAGCCATTGGAAATACAATGCGGAAATTATATACCCACTAATCCATTATTTCAGTTAGTTGTCTTACTGGTTTCTCAGAGGCTTCTTTCTGTCTCTAATGGTTTACTGGAAACGTTTCTTATGATTTATGTGAACCTAAGAACTCAATCTCCGCCATATGAGAACTGTTTCTGTTTATTCGAATCATCTTGATAAATTAAGTACTTCTCGTTTCTATTCTTTAAACCGCACAAAAAATTGTCAAATGCAAATTGCATCTTTTGTATTATAATATGGAAGATTTTTAAAATAAGCAGGGGAATCTTTATAGAAACTACAAATAAGGATATAATGAGAAACAGTAAAGAAAATAAATGATTGTTTACAGAAATTTAAAAACCACGCTTTTATTGGTAACCGAACTAAAAAAATATAAATTTTAATTACTAAGATTTTATATTACAGTAGTAGAAGGACGAATAATAATACACCCCAAAAAAAAATAAAAGCGCTAATATATTAAAAGTTACAGTTATTCTATTGATAACTATCTATGAGGACGAGTCATCCTTTCAATACTTTAAATTTTATTTTTGGGTGATTAATTATTGTTATTAAAAAGTATATTCTTTTTTTAGTTCGTTAGCAATAAAAGCGTGTTTTATAGTTTTTTTTTTATCATTTATTTTTTAGTTCGATTTATCAATTAGGTTTTTTGGACATATGGTATTTCTTATGAATCATTTCGCAATCTCATCATTTTTATTTAAACTTTCACTTGAACCTTTCTATAAAACTAAGAAAAAAGCATTTTTAATTTTTTTAATTTTCCAATGTATACTGTATCCTTTTTAACCCATCCTGTATGCTTTATTTCCCACTTTTACCTTTCCAAGAACCTTCCAAAAACAAAATAAAATATTATTAAATTTTTAGTTCTCCTCCCGTATTGTCTATATATTTAAAAATCTACTCTGTACCTTTATTTTTCACTCTTACTTTCCCGAGAACCTTAAAATTCTACATAAACCTTAAACTTTTCATTCTCCCATTGTATTATTTATTTTTTAACCCACCCCGCTTTTGCCGTCCCGTGAACCTTAAAATTTCATTTAAACCTTCCTAAAACTAAAAAAAATAATTTATTTTCCGCTTTCACATTTCCAAAACATTTTAAAAACAAAATAAAATAATACCAAACTTTTAATCCTTCCCCCGTAATCTATATATATTGTAACGTAATCAAATGGCCTTATTAGAAAATGAAAATATTTAACAAGAAAATCTTAGTAATTAATTAGAGGAAGGGTAGTTTATTTAAAATTTAAACAGATAAAGCAAAGTAATAAAATTTAAATTATATTTACATAAATTAAAATTGTCAACAAATCACCTGATACATAATTTAAGATTTAATAATATAAGATTTACCATACAGATGAGTAGCTTGATGGTTTCTATGTATTATCCGAATATGCATTCATGGTGCCTATAACAAATTATTTAAAAGTGGTACTTATAGAATTTCACTGAAATACATACATACATACACAGACAAACATAACAATATATATATTTTTAACCTACTCTGTACCTTTATTTTTTACTTTTACTATCCTGACAACCTTAAAATTCTACTTAAACCTTCCTAAAACTAAAAAAAAACAATTCATATTGACATATTGAAGTTACATTTTGTTTGTTTGTAGCTAGGTACCTGATGTTTATTAGGTAGTTATAAGGCTAGAACAAGTATGGAAGTAATAAGACATAACAATATTAAAGCCTAGATGTTATTAGCCCTAAGGGATTATCCTGGATGTACTTCCCTCTAAGATCAGTATAACTGTGCAATGATATAGAAAAACCAGGAAAAAACTATATCATGCTGATCTTTACAATAACCTAATATATTTGTGTTATAATCACGTCTTATCTATGTATAAAATGAAGACTCAATCAAAGCAAACACTTTAAAAGTGGAGAACTTCCCAGATTTATTTGTTCACTAACAGCTTTAAATTGTGGATCTGCTAGATGTCTTTTTATTTCAAGTTCTTCAAGAAAATCTAAATTTTGTTTATTATTACTAGTGTGTAGTATTTGGATGTCAATAGTGTGTAAGAGTGAGGTTGGATGTTCAAGTAGGTGTTTTGCATAATTTGACTTATCTGGTTGTTTTAATCTGTACCATAAAACAAATAGCTACATCTAATGGTTACCCAATTCATTTGATAAATACTTTAATTAATAAAAAAGAACAGAAAGTGTCACTACAACTAATATTTCCTAAACAAACTAAAGAAATTAAAAGTTATGAAAATCTTACATATTGTGGAAGTATTTCCAATAAAATTTCAAAAATAATAACTTCGGCAACATTAGCGTTAATATCATTTAAAACATAAAATAATGTTGGTACAAAATTGTTAAATGTAAAAACAAAATTACATAAATTAAAAAAATCTGGTGTTTACAAAATTAATTGTCCAAAGTGTAATGCTGTATATATAGGTCAAACACAAAGAAATTTTGAAGTAAGATTTAACGAACATTTAAGATGATATAGATTAAAACAACCAGATAAGTCGTATTATGCAAAACACCTACTTCAACATCCAACCTCACCCTTATTACTTACACACCATTGACATCCAAATACTACACACTTGTAATAAAAAACAAAATTTAGATTTCCTTGCAGAACTTGAAATAAAAAGACATCTAGCAGATCCACAATTTAAAGTTGTTAATGACCAAATAAATCTGGAAGTTGTCCACTTTTAAAGTGTTTGCTTTGATTAAGTCTTCATTTTATACATAGATAACACGTAATTGTAACACAAATATATTAAGTTATTGTAAAGATCAGCATGATATAGTCTTTTTCTGGTTTTTCTATATCATTGGACAGTTATACTGATCTTAGAGGGAAGTACATCCAGGATAATCCCTTAGGGCTAATAACATCTAGGCTTTAATATTATTATGTCTTATTACTTCCATACTTGTTCTAGCCTTATAAATACCTAATAAACATCAGGTACCTAGCTACAAACAAACAAAATGTAACTTCAATAAATTGCTAATTTTTAATAATGTTTCTATACATATTCTTCTTGATTTGTGTTCTTTATTAGGCTTATGTTTAGAACAAAATTTGTTTAAATTCAATGATTCATTTTATCAACAATCTTCTGATTTATCTATGGGTTCCAATCTCTCCCCATTCTTGACTGAAGTGTTTATGTCTGATCTAGAGGGTGTATTCTTAAATTTTAGTTTTAAGAATAACATTTTATTCTACTTGAGATATGTTGATGATTGTTTTGTCTTGCTTAAAGGAACTCTTTCTGATATAGACAACTTTCTTACCTAGATAAACTCTCTTCACCCTAGAATTAAATTTTCTATTGAAATGGAAACTAATAACCAGATTTTTTTTGGATATTTTGATAACTAAAGACTTAGTTAATGGTTCTTTTTATTTTGATGTCTATAGAAAACCTTCTACCACAGATTGTCTTATTGAATACTACTCCTACCATCCCCTTTCCCTTCTTTTAGATCCTTCTTTCATAGATGTTTCTCCCTACCTTTGTCTCAAGATTCTTATAATAGAGAGATTAATATAATCAAACAGTTGGCAGTTAACAACCACTATCCAATGGGACTGATTCATAAGTGTTATTTTGATTTTTATGGTAAATTCAGACTTTCTTTTAACATTATACATGACAATACTGCAATTTCATCAAAAAACTTTGTTGGTTCATTGTTGTATGTGGGAGATATTTCATATAAGTTATCTAATGTTTTTAAAAAATATAAATATCAATTTTAAGACAAACAACTCCATTTCCCGCTTAGTTAATACAAAAGATCCTACACCTTTGCTACACAAATCTGGAGTTTACAAATTATCTTGCTGTGATTGTATGCAGTATATTTTGGTGAATGTGGAAGAAGACTTGAATATCGCATTCTGGAATTCAGAAATTGTATTAGGAATATAAGAACTCACCTTCTAACTTTGCTAATCACATTTTATTAGAAAATCATTCTAGTGATGCATTCGATATCAAACTTGTAATAAGGGCAATAGGTTGAATTTGTTAGAATCTTTGGAGATTAGATCTTTTTTGTTAAATACCTCAGTCATTTGTCTTAATGAACAAATACAATTCAATGGTAACTACATTTTCTTGAATTTACCTTTTGTTTCTGTTTCTTGATTCTCTGGATGTTGTTGTTAATCAGACCATTACTCGCAAATTAGTTCTGTTGTATATTTTGAGAACTTCATGTTGGAGTTATCATAGAATTACTCTGTATATTCTATAGATTATGTATAACTCTATCCCTCGCGGTTTAATTCCTTTATTTCTTATTTGTTCCTTTTTTCTTCTTTCGATGTTCGTACATTGTTTAGGTGTAACAATGTTACAATCCTTTCATTATTTTACGTCCTTTCTTTTGACCTTTTAGTTGTGTTTTATAAAATGAATCCCGTTTTGTCCCTCTATGTTCCCTATTTGTTTATTTTAACTTAATAACTTATTTATATTATTTTACTCCGTAATTTATTATATTTTATATTTTATTCACCTACATATTCATATATTTTGACTGATTTAACTTTTAATATTGTACAAATGTATTGACTTTTACATGATAGGTAAGCTTTTCTTTATTACTTTTGTGCCTCACTCATTTTACTATGTTGTCCAACTTTATATTTATTATTGTTTTAGTTCTTGTCTTAATCCTTACCTTGCTGTATCTTTTTATTTTTAGCCTGATGATGGTTTAAGATCGAAACTAGTCGCGCATTTTTACAGTTTTACCATTAAATTTATTGTGGTTTGACTTTTAATTTTAATTATATTTTAAAAATTGTTACATAAAACTCCCGCTAATAACCCTTGGTGGTTGATGCGGTAAATATAAATAAAAAAAATATATATAATAAAATACAAATCGCCCAAAGTAATACTTGTTCGATAAGCAACAACGAGTCTTTTTTCTCTACCGGGTGTAGTAGTATCGACCAAATCGACGTTTATAGTAAGTACCTTTCATCTCATCTTAACCACCAATCAATTTACTCACCATCCAGCCAACAATTTCATTAAAATAAATTTCGAAACCGCTAAATGGGATCGAAAGTCTCTCGGCTGTCAAGTGTTTTGGCGCCGGGGTCTTTGATCAAGCGGGCTTTGACCTGATCGCGGGGGTCATCTCCCAGACGGTCGCTTTAGGCCACCATATGACAATTCCGAGGGTGTTTAGAAAGGGATGTGCGCTTTGTAAAACGACACAACGCCAATCTACGCTCACAGGATGCAGAAATTTTCATTTTATTACCGAAAAATGTTTTCATCTTTGAGGAAAACAGAAAAAACCTATAGATTTATTGATCTTATCTGAAATGCACGAATGAAGAGTAAGTGACTCACCGTTGATTTGGCTGGGAAGTGAAAAGTTAACATCTGACAACAACGTTTATACGGGGAAATTCGAATTTGCCAACAATGTTTTAAATCTGTTAACAATTTAATGAAAGTGTAATTGTGCGATTTAATTAATTCATGGTTTTTATTAATAATTATTTTCCTGGACACATTTGTTTACAAATCATCAAACTTACAAAAACGAACATTTCAATCTGTTTCTCTTTTTCTTGTGTTTTTAGTGTTTATATTCATAAACACTAAAAATTGATTATCATGGCATAATTGCCATGATAATCAATTAACGGATGATCACTTGTTTGAGTGATCATCCGTTAATTGATTATCATGGCAATTGAACCTTTATTTTATTAATTTAAGAAGCTCTAGTTTTCTATACAGTGTGGGCCACCTCCATATTTGGCAGTATTTATTAGATTTTAAGAAAATGAGAAAACAGGTCGAGTTTTGTGCCAAGGGGGAAACATTTTTACGATATACACATCTGTCATTTGTCAAACCCCTCCCTTCCACTTCCCCAATCCCTTATTTATGTGCAGCATATCAATAGAAAGGTATTTAGATGGAGTATTCGTTTAAAGTACAACACCTCCTAAAAATGTAACGTAAAGCCTATGGTTTGTCATTTTATCTGTCATAAATGGAGAAACATAACTCGAATTATTAGAAGACACAATTAATCCCGCTCTCAGAGACATAATTGAAAATGGTAATGGGTACTCAGAAGATCTCTTTTTCCAACAAGACGGTGCACCTCCACATTACAGTAGAGTTGTAAGGCAATATCTTAATTAACGATTTCCTAGGCAATGGATTAGAAGGAGATGAACGTGTAATTATTATATACGAGTCACATAATAACCATGTTGAACTATGGTTCAGAAGATTCTTCTTGTTTGAGTGATCATCCGTTAATTGATTATCATGGCAATTGAACCTTTATTTTATTAATTTAAGAAGCTCTAGTTTTCTATACAGTGTGGGCCACCTCCATATTTGGCAGTATTTATTAGATTTTAAGAAAATGAGAAAACAGGTCGAGTTTTGTGCCAAGGGGGAAACATTTTTACGATATACACATCTGTCATTTGTCAAACCCCTCCCTTCCACTTCCCCAATCCCTTATTTATGTGCAGCATATCAATAGAAAGGTATTTAGATGGAGTATTCGTTTAAAGTACAACACCTCCTAAAAATGTAACGTAAAGCCTATGGTTTGTCATTTTATCTGTCATAAATGGAGAAACATAACTCGAATTATTAGAAGACACAATTAATCCCGCTCTCAGAGACATAATTGAAAATGGTAATGGGTACTCAGAAGATCTCTTTTTCCAACAAGACGGTGCACCTCCACATTACAGTAGAGTTGTAAGGCAATATCTTAATTAACGATTTCCTAGGCAATGGATTAGAAGGAGATGAACGTGTAATTATTATATACGAGTCACATAATAACCATGTTGAACTATGGTTCAGAAGATTCTTCTTGTTTGAGTGATCATCCGTTAATTGATTATCATGGCAATTGAACCTTTAAAGCTGCTGCCTTTAAAAGGCCGGTCGTTGTGGAACCAAACCAAGTTCTCAAATTCTTTAGACAAGAGATTCTCCTCGTGCCAGGTCCCGTTCGTTCTAAGACGAACCTGAAGAATCAGCTGTGGTAGTTCATAACGTTTCCCATTCCGCATTTTATGAACTAGGTACTCAAGCTTCCTAGTCTTGATCATCTTTATGATCTCCATATCTTTAATAATTCTCTCCAGCACCCTTACATTTGTCACGTGGGCTGTCCAAGGTATTTTAAATATTCAACGATATAGCCACATCTCAAGTGCCTCAAGTTTTTCTATGGAGTATTGAGTGAGTGTCCATGATCCTGCTCCATAAAGCAGCAGTGGGAACAGCGAAGAATTCTTATTTTTGTTGTTAGATTAAGGTCGTTTCTTTTAAAAAGGTTTGACATTTTTAGAAACGCCGCTTGGGTTTTTTCAATCCTGCATTTAATTCCACGAGAATGGTCCCAATCTTCGTTTATTGTTGTGCCTAGGTATGTGTGTGAAGCAACTCTTTCCATTTGTTGGTTTCTAATATTAAGTTGGCATGGTACATCGGTTCTTTTTGGATTATTATAAATTTGGTCTTGTCTGTCTTCAGCAGTTTGGTGGACAGAAACTCAGGAGACTGTTCAATGACATATCTGAGCGTCAGGGGAATGATTGGAACGGACTTAATGAAAGCTTTAGAGGTTTTAATAAATTTGGAAAGGACTTAATGAAAACTTTAGAGGTTTTAATAAACTTACCACTGCATATTTATATTTAAGGGAAGGTTATGCCAATAGTACATAGCATCGTTATAACAGGAGATAAAAACAGATTGTGTTTTAGGGCTGCCTGTACATCGACTGGTCAATAGGTATAACTTTAATAAAAGTTTTTAGGTCAACATCCCAAAAATAGAGAGGACTGGCAAAAGGATTCGCCTGTAGGAGAAGCAAGCTCTCTTTTGTATATTAATTTTGCAAATTAATTATAAATAATGATTTTTAAATTAGTTTAGATTGATTTATAATAATACCAAATTGAAACATGATTGAGGTATTATAAGAAGCGAGGTTCGCAGCACCAAATTAATTATAACTAATGATTTTTAAATTAAAGCGTTTCTATAAACTTTTCTTTATTTTTAGAGCGTTTTTGTACAATTTTGGAGGGTTTCTATATACTCTTCATTATTTTAAATTCACTTTTTATTATTTTGAGTATTTTATTGACAAATTTCTCCACTTCTATTTAGCACCATTGGACAAAATTCAAACTTCCCAAAAATTACCAATTTTATGAAAATAGCCAAAAATATCCCAAGAATCACTAAAAATGATCAAAAATCGATAGGCAGGTCACGAAATAACATTCAAAGGTATAAAAAACCGATGTTGGTACAGAGGCTGGGGTGTACGGCACAAAGCCGATGACAGCTATACCTAACTGGTTACCCGAAACGTGGAGAGTAGGTGGAGAGTACATATTATGAATTAAAGTTTGACTGGGTCAACTTTTCTTGATAAAGATATGATCTTTTGAAGTCACTTGGTAATAATAAGTCAAATTTAAGAAAACGTGACGGTCACTTTTCGCAGTGTACCCACGATATATACAGTGCGGAAAAGCCTAATGAAATAAATTTATTATTTCGATTACTGTACATATTTATACAAAATCCCGAAAGACAAATTATAAATTGGCATTCTTTAAATTGAAAATATGATCCCTACCTTCAACTCCCCTTTTTTTTGGGGGGGGGGCTGAGATGGGAAACTCATGTTCGATGGGTCCTTATCCAGAACCCAACAGTGTTGGACTCACAGTGTTGCCTACCAACCAAACCCACCTTAAAAATCGCCATTACCCCCGCCTCGGAATCACTACCCTAGCATACTTCAAGACGGGCGGCGGTCCCTCACACACTCTTCACCCATTAATATTACTCGCCATCAGAACATTCCCTTCTCCTAACAAGTTTCTCCACAACTTCGCTAACCTCTACCCATTCTTTCTCTCCTCTCAACATTATCTCCATCATGTTCTCCCAATGCACTGCTTTCATTCGCTATTGGTCCTTTCTCCCCCACACTGCCTTCCCCTACCTCCTATTGTACCAAAATCCCCTCTAAGGGGTCCAGAAGGGCCACCAAATTTTTTTCCTCCTCATGCCCATCCAGCACCTTTTTCCCCATACAACAATTTTCCCCTGTTCTGTGCCCTCTGACCCCACATGCTGTACAAAGGAACGCCTGCCTGCAGTTCCTGGCCATGTGCTCCTCGCTTTTGTACAACCAACATCTAGCCTTCTTCTTGACCCCCTTCTCTTTACACACCGCAACCTTGTGTCCTTTAGCACCACACCCAAAACATCTACCCTCCTTTTTACCCTCCATAAATGTTACCCTATTCCACCCCAATTTCATCTCCCTTTTTCCCAATAAAACTTCCGCCTTTTCCCATTCCGCAGTCACCATCGCCATCTTCATCCCCTTCCTCTCTCTTACCACCTTAATCACCTTAGTACCTTTCCCAGTTAATTTCTCTATTCTCCTCCTTATCTCTTAATCTTCCATCCAAGGGTCTACCCCTGTCACCTTAATGGTTTTTGTTCCCCTTCCTGCCTCCACCGCTCTTGTAACCTTTTCCACCCCGCCCAGCATTTTCCTCACCTGAACTCCCTTCGTTGCTTCAATTATCAACTCCCTGCTCCTTGATATTCTGAGTCTATCGACCCACTCCCCCTTCATCTCTCCTAACCCCTTCTTAATCTTTTCAATCCCCTCCTGATTCAGATCCCCAATATCCTTTAGGATAACCGCTTTATTCCTTTGTTCTCTTGCCTTTCCTTTTACTGTATATATCCCTCTCTTTTTTGCCTATGCCACCATTTCCTTAATACTTCCATCCCCATATGTTCGAGCCTGTGCAGCCCAACACAATCAATCAATATCTCCAAACATCCGACTCAGCAAATCAAAAACTTTCCTTTCATCCCTAACATCCCCCTCCATTCGGCAGATTCGCTCTTCCTCCTTCGTTTTTACCCCTTTTCTCTCTGAGATCTTTACTTCCTCGATCCACTCCACTCTAGGGAGCTTCACCTGTCAGCTTCCAAAACAGTCTATTTTGCCCTCTTCGAGTCACATCTCCGATATGCACTTCCTTTTTGGGGTACATGTTGTGTGACTCAATTTGAACGTATTTTTAAATTACAAAAGAGAGCTGTTCGGTATACGCTGAAACTAAGCAGTAAAACTCACTGTAGGGAATTCTTTAAAAAACATAAAATATTAACACTTCCATCCCTATTTATCTTTGAATCCATTTCTTTAATTCGGAAACATTTACCTGAAGTCTCAGACAGACCATCTCATAACTACCCTCTTAGAAGTGCAGAGTATGACCTTTATTTACCAAAACCTCGCACGGAACTAATCAAAAGCTCTATTTTTTATAACGCTAAGAAAATGCACAACAATCTACCCTTGGAAATAAAGTCCATTTCATCAATAACCGCATTTCGTATCGCTTTAAAATCATACTTGGTGGAGAGAGCTTTGTATACAGTTGACGACTTTTTTACATAAATTATTTAGGACCATCTCACGCACTGGAAAGTTAATTTGTGATATTTATCTATTTTGTTGTTTGTTGTTTTTTTTTGTTGTTACTCTGACTAAATTAAAATTTTAAATTTTAATTTTTTTATATTACTTATTATTTATCTCATTGTATAATGTATACATAAAGTATACATTTATTTTATTTTATTTTTTATTATTTTTTTTAATTGACCTTTCGCAATGTTTTATATTGTGAAGTTTTATATGTTTGTATGTTTTATGTTTTATTTACTTGTAAATACTCTTGTATTACTGTTTTGTTCTATGTGATTTGCTTTTTTTTTAAACAGCTTTGTCCACAAATTTAAAAAATTTTTTCGACAATAAAGCTTATTATTATTATTATTATTTCCTCCCCTTTTTCTACCAGGATCGGGAACCTTTCCCGATACAACCCTTTAACCCCCTTTGAATGACAGTTAAAACCCCAAGTTTTTTAAATGGGAAGTATGAACTTGTGATATATAGTTTGAAAATCATTTTATTCACTAGAGTACTTACACCACTAATTCATTTCCCGTTTCAGTCTTTATAATAAGACAGTACTTTAGCAAAAACCATATCAGTGTTCTTTTTTAATATCAATTGTTAAAAAATCCACTCTGTATATAACGACACAAATAAGCGTAATCCAGTACAATGTATGACTTCAGACTGAAGTAATTTTATAAATAGACAGTTTTATTGTAATTAAAATTTTTATTAATTATCACTTTTTTGTCTATTAAGTGACAAACTCTACATCAATAGTTTTGGAAACCATTTTTAAAAGAAATGTTTTAAAAATTTATGTAATATAGTATAAATAATAAAAATGTTTCAAATACTTGTTTTTTTTCTAGTACTTCTAGTCGGCTGGAATAACTTAGAAGACACATTTTTAAATATAATAAATATTATTGAGTAAATAACGACGGCATGAGTATGTTTAAATTATCTAAAAATATGTCAAAATCATTTACCGCATTTAGAATTGGAAAATTGGCCATCAATCCATCAATACAAAGAAATTGGGCCTAATAAGCTACATCCCGACGTCTGTCATTTTACTCATACTCTGTTATGTTCAATTTTCATATATCGGATTCTTCTTTAAATTAGAAGAGAGCAAGAGATTATTTTATAAACGACATTCCGGGGACCTACCAAATCAAAATTGCCTTATTGCTTCGGGAAGCCGACAAGTTTACATCGCCGACTGCAAAAAAAGTAATCGTCATATTTAAGTATATCAACGAGTTACTCTTGATTGGCGAAAACGATTACGAAAAGTGACGAAAAAAGTTACTTTACGGCTTAGTGACGTTTAAGTTAACGAGGTGCTTCGGGGAGACACTTTATTGCAATTTTACTGAGTTACGGTAGAAATAAGAAATTTTAATTTAATACTCCCATTATTCTTTGCTCGGTCTTTATTCCAATTAGTTACACTTTTAATAGATCAAAAAGCAGAACAATTAAATCAAAATACTCTGGATTTTATTTGTTAGAAATTATAGAAAATATAGAATAAACAGTCCAATAAATATAGAATTAATTGTTCGTCATACACATGTCGAGTAAGTCTTGGGATAAATAATTATGGATTTATCTTGCTAGGTGCTTAATATTAAACAAAATTAACTAATATTTCAAAAATATTAGAGTATCTATCGGTACAATTTTATTTTATATTATTATATTTAATTTATTTTATATAATGAAACATTCACTATATGGTGTCACAACAGCACGTATATGTCTAAACTTGTTATGAGAATATTCTTTATACTTTTTTTAACCAGTGTTTGATTTTTAAGTTTTTATGTAATTAATACATATTTTATGACAAAATTATATTTTTTATTATAGTGCCAAATTTATTTAATCCAATAAAAAGAAATTTAAATGTACTAAAATAAAATCTTAAAAACTTACGTAGGCATGTTTATGTGAGAGTAGATCAGCCTTACCAATATCAAAAATATATAATCCATCAACAACTATATCGTATAATTTTGGATTTTATTTTGTTGAATTCTTATTAATTAGCATTTCAAAATTACAAACCAAAAATGTAAATATTGTAAATAAACCGGATTCCTTTGGCTTTTTTCGGTCTGAGATAGAAAACTCATGTTCAATGGGTTTTTAACCAGAACCCAACAGTGTTGGACTCATCTCCGAGAGGATACTTACTAACCAAACCCACCTCAAAGCTCGTCATTACCCCAGCCTCGCAATACTTCAAGATGGGTGGTGGTCCCTCACACACTCCCGCTATACAATACTATCCACGCCATGAAGAATGTTCCCCCTAATCATACTCTTCACTGCCTCACTTACCTCCATGCATTCTTTCTACCCTCTCAACATTATCTCCGCTATGTTTTCCCAATACACAGCCTCTCCTTTTCCTCTCCAATTGCTTTAACTCTTCTTCGTTCCACTTCTTCTTCCACTTTCTTGCCAATCTTATGTAAATACCCCACCCTTGACCCATTTTGGTCAAGAACTAGCTTACCTCCCCAAACTTCCGGTCCATCCACTCACTTCTATATCTAATTGACATTTTTAAAGCACCTTAATACCCTTCCCATCTTCTAACAATTTCCTCCTTTATCCAATCCTGAACTTCTTCTTTTGTCGCACCCTTTCACCGTCGTCTCTTCGCCATAGTCATCAAGTCCAAAGGTTATGACCTCGACAGCACAGTTGCTGCTGTTGCCCCTACTTTTGCCTTTTGTGGTGCCTTCACCATATGATTCTTGAAAGATAGTTGGCTATTCAACCTGGCCACCTTCCATACTTCCGGGTATTCTTACTTCCTCAGTATCTTGTTAAAAATAGAAAATAGTCCCCATTCTCATCCACTATTCTCTTTATTACATCACCTTTCAAGCCATCAAACCATAATATTCGTATATGAAGTTGAATGTTTTGTGTCACATAACCTATTTTCTATATTTTCCTTGTATTTGTGCAAGAGATTACAATGACAACAAAGAGGGAAAGATATGAATAAGAATATAAATAAGATGAAAAGAGGGAAAGACTGCTAACTAAAGAAAGGTACTGATAAAACTTGCGAATCAGCAGAAAACAATTGAAGAAGGCTTGTCTCATCCAAAGTTAAATGTTAAATGTTCAATGTTAAAACGTACCATATTTTAACACAACTACTAAACGGTAAACGTGTTGCTATGAACGAAATCGAAAATTAAAGATTAATTAGTGGATGGACTTCCACAAAGTAAAGGTTAATACAATCAATTTCATTATTTATGGAGGTATAAAACTGATGCTTTTTTATTAATTTTTTTTGTCTTACAAAAATATCCCTAGTAGGGCTTCACAGGATAGCGAAATTTTTCTCGTTCTCGTTCTCGTTCTCGTTCTCGTTCTCGTTCTCGTTCTCGTTCTCGTTCTCGTTCTCGTTCTCGTTCTCGTTCTCGTTCTCGTTCTCGTTCTCGTTCTCGTTCTCGTTCTCGTTCTCGTTCTCGTTCTCGTTCTCGTTCTCGTTCTCGTTCTCGTTCTCGTTCTCGTTCTCGTTCTCGTTCTCGTTCTCGTTCTCGTTCTCGTTCTCGTTCTCGTTCTCGTTCTCGTTCTCGTTCTCGTTCTCGTTCTCGTTCTCGTTCTCGTTCTCGTTCTCGTTCTCGTTCTCGTTCTCGTTCTCGTTCTCGTTCTCGTTCTCGTTCTCGTTCTCGTTCTCGTTCTCGTTCTCGTTCTCGTTCTCGTTCTCGTTCTCGTTCTCGTTCTCGTTCTCGTTCTCGTTCTCGTTCTCGTTCTCGTTCTCGTTCTCGTTCTCGTTCTCGTTCTCGTTCTCGTTCTCGTTCTCGTTCTCGTTCTCGTTCTCGTTCTCGTTCTCGTTCTCGTTCTCGTTCTCGTTCTCGTTCTCGTTCTCGTTCTCGTTCTCGTTCTCGTTCTCGTTCTCGTTCTCGTTCTCGTTCTCGTTCTCGTTCTCGTTCTCGTTCTCGTTCTCGTTCTCGTTCTCGTTCTCGTTCTCGTTCTCGTTCTCGTTCTCGTTCTCGTTCTCGTTCAACAACGTATTTCATATGGAAGCGATGAGTTTTTTAAAGAACGAGTGTCATAACAGCCATATGAAATAAGTTGTTTATAAATTTTTTTATATTTTGCCATTTTATCATTTTTTAAATTAATTCATTATTTTTATGCAATTACGAAAATTTTGATTTTAAAAAGTATGTCGGTAGCAATGTGTAGTTTATAACATGACAGTTTTGACATTTATATTATGAAATGTTAATGTTTTCAAATATTTTTAAATGACTAATACACCAATAATAATATATTATATAAGTAAAAGATGATATTCATATTCACAAATACTTTTTTAAAGAACAATATAAAATTAATAAATTGCTATTAGCCACAAATGTCATTGTCAATAGTCATTAAATAAGTACTTCACTCATGTCGCCAACCATTTAAAACAAAAATTTGCTTGCGTACAAGTTACATTACGATACGTAAATGCGTTTTATAATGAAGATTTTTATAAGTGCAAAAAATACAGCCTTATTTTACAATATACAAATAAAATAATGTATAAACTAATAGTTTAAAAAAACAGGTATACAATGTGATTTTTTTATCTTGAACATCCATTTTCTCGAAAATGGCTTTGCAAGATTTTGTAGAATGTTATACGCAAGGCCGATATTATGGTGGTATCTATCTACTTAAATTCTGAAGATACTGCTACATTTACATTAAGGTATCTAAAATCATTGATTAATAAAATTTAACTTAATACTTTTGGCACGTTTTATGCACATTTGGTACATTATTACAAAACAATAACAAATACCATTGTTCCAAATAGAGCCAACATGAATATATCTATCGAAAAAGGACTTCAAGGGTTAATACTCTTAATGAATATCAACTTTTTATTTATTATTCAAATTTTATTTATATGCCATCATGATGTATTGCTATTATATTTAAATGCTTCGTTACGATGCTAATCAAATATGTGATTCGTGCGAATTGGACTTGCATATTTGCAATTAAAATGTATAGAGTTTGTCTATATTTCGTAGTACTTCTTCATTTTCTTCGTAAGTTGTTTTTAAAGAAAAATTGTTGACTATATTTAAGCTACCTGCTGTTTAGTTGTATTAAAGCACCTTTGATTTTTTTATGATTAGGCTCCTTCAATATGCATCACTCGTTTTTTTTAACAATATTTAGTAAAACAAAATATTTAAAGCTTAAAATATTTATTAATACGGTAATCGTTTAAAAAGCACATTAAAAACATCTTATTTTGCCACAAAATATAATTTATTTATCATCTATTTAAATAAATCCTTCTGTAAAATCCGTTACTGTAAAAATTTACTAAATTATTCTGTATAGAATTTAGACTTTTATTAAAATAACACTTTTTTTAAAACCTTGTGTTTTTTCACGAACATAACGAGAAAGGTAATTATTATTGTTGACCGGAAGATATAAAAAGCGTCTTGTTACAAACTGGTGCAATGTATACCCTATAGATTACCTCGTTACCGACGATATGACATTTATGGATGCAAAAACGATCTCTCTTAAAAAATGACACGTGTTACACGAGACACTGCAAATTGTTCGTTCTCTTCTTACTTGTGGCTTTTAAAATGGCGAAGGAGCGTGCCCGGGAATCAGTCAACCATTAAATAACTTCTGGGTTGGAGCCGTTGCTGTGGATTACCACCGGTTTCATAATGCGCTTAAGATAATTAGGTTTACTTGATATTCAATTTAAATAAATCGTGTTGGCCAATATTTAACATTTTTGTCTATACTAATGTATATTATATTATAAAGCTGAAGAGTTTGTTTGTTTGATTATTTTTGGTGAATCTATAAAAATTCACAGAAAACACACATTTGGAAATCAATTTGATTATCTTAGCATGCATATCGGCTAGGGTGGAGAATCGCACATCTATTTTTCATCCCCCTAAATGTTAAGGGCAGTCCACCCTTAATTTTTCCCCTTACGATCAACCCTTATTTTTAATTTGTTGATTAAAAAAAAAGATTTTTTTTATTTTATCATGACTGAATAAAAAAAATTCATATTACTCTGATAGAATCCCTATTTTTCCGCCCCGATCGCCCCGATTTCTATTTTTTTTTATTCTATCCGTAGATCCGCAATAAGGTTGCTAGATGGCCGTCAAATGTTATAATTGTGCAAAAAATTCTTATTCGGAGTATATAGTTTCAAGTACCTTTAATTATGATTTTACTTTAAATTTAATTTGATCTACCGCCCTCTCCGGTCGACTACTGATCAACTATCAACTATCACATCACGCGTGAACTGCTGGGCCGATTTCCTTTTTTTTTGTTGTGTTTGTTATTTTCAGGAGATGGTCCTTAAGAAAGAAAAAATTTAAAACATTACGCGGGGAATTAGAAAAATTAAGAATACTTATTTATGAACTTAGAGTACTTTGGACAATGTAAACTATTTTATTGTAACATTATGATATTTGAAAATAGAATTGACAGAATGCTTACTGCAAATATCATCAAAGTTTATAGATGCTTTCCTTTGGTGCTTAACAATTGTAAACATACGAGGGTACAGCAAAAAGTTGGTAGATCGCGAAAGGATATTTTTTAACAAAAATAAAATACGAGAGTGATTACTTCAGGGTAAAGAAAGGTGTAAGACAAGGGGATCCTTTATCCACCACACTGTTTAACTTGGCTTTAGAAAAGATAATCAGAGACAGCAATATAAACAGGACAGGGACAATATTTAACAAAAGCCATCAGTGTCTTGCCTATGCCGACGATGTTGTACTCTTGGCTAGAAGTCAAAAAGAATTGAAAAAAATAGCTAGTCAACTAATAGAAGCTGCGGGAAATATGGGACTGCAGATAAATATGAGCAAGACGAAGTACATGGAACTAAAGAACAAGCAAAAGAAAAGCGGAAAACTGAATATGGAATTATTGTTGGGGGAAGAAGTTAAAGAAATTGAAGAGGTGGAAAATTACATGTATTTGGGAGTGCTTGTGACAAATAAATGCGAAGAGGAAACGGAAATAGATCTGAGAATAGCAAAAGGAAACAGATGTGCAGGCGGTTTACACAGAATTATAAAATCCAAAGACGTGTCGAGAAATTCAAAAATAAGGCTGTATAAAACGATCCTTCGACCTACGTTGACATATGGATGCGAAACATGGGTGTTAACAAAGAGACTGCAACAAAAAATTGAAATATGGGAACGACGAATATTGAGAAGAATTTTTGGAGGAAAGATGACGGAAACAGGTTGGGAACGAAGAACAAATGCTGAAATTTATGACATGTTTGGGGAAGAAAAAATTAGCGATTTTGTCAAAGCCAGAAGACTGCAGTGGCTGGGGCATCTTGCTAGAATGGAGTCTTATAGAGAAGTAAAAAGCATAGCGTGGAATGCACCAGAGGGAAAAAGGAAAAAGGGCAGACCAAGAAGAAGGTGGAGAGATGCCGTGGATGACGATCTAAAAGAAAAGAAAATAGAAAATTGGAGAATAAAAGCTCTTGATAGAAGAAGGTGGAAAGGAATTACGAAGCTATGGGCCTAAAATGGCCTGTTTAAAGCTTATATATATATAAAATACGAGAGTAAATCAAAAAGTTGGCAGATGACCACATGACATTATTTAACAAAAATTTAATACAAGGGTATACTATTTAACAAACATATAATACTAGGTTACATCAAAAAGTTGGTATATGACGCAAGGTTACTGTTTACAAAAATATAATACGAGTTTACATCAAAAAGTTGGCAACGAATAATATTTAACAAACATATAATACGAAGATAGGTGTAACATTTAACAAAAATTTAATATGAGGGTGCTTCAATCTTGAAAATCCATGTTTTTCACTTTAAGGAAAATTTGCGACGGAAGTCGGCCATCTTGAAGCTCCTAGTATGACTCATTGTTTACGTTTACAGTATACTGTCAAAGCAATATTTCATATATATGTCAAAAATGAGCGCATAGGCGTATCATTCGGTTCTTATAAATACTAAATTATTTAGAACACTAATTTTATTCCTTAGAACAAAAAGATACAGGAAGGAGTATATGCAAAATGACCTTGAGTCCAGAAAGGAGCTTGCATATGGCGGCCAATTGTCAATTTTAGTTTCCGTTTCCATTGACGTACCGAAAAAAAATTAAAATTATATCAGGGTTTTTATTTTTAATAAATGTTAACCAATCAAGAGTGTAAATATAATTAGTTTTTTAAATAATTTAGTATTTATAAGGACCGAATGATACGCCTATGCGCTAATTTTTGACATTTATATGCAAAAATTGCTTTGACAGCATACTGTAAACATGAAAAATGAGTCATACAAGGAGCTTCAAGATGGCCGACTTCCGTCGCAAATTTTCCTTAAAGTTAATATATGACAGACTCCTTCCTGTTTCTTTGTGTTCTAAGTTTTATTCACACACTTGATTGTTTGAAATTTATTAAAAATAAAAACCTTGATATAATTTTTATTTTTTTTCAGTACGTCAATGGAAACGAAAATTAAAAATTACAATTGGCCGCCATATGCAAGCTCCTTTCTGGGCTCAAGGTCATTTTGTATTGACCCCTTCCTGTATCTTTTTATTCTAAGCCTGTTCCCGAGACGAAATACCAACAAAACTATTTATATAAGCACAAGAAAAGAAAAATTACAATATTATGTATCATAAAGCATGAGAATAATAAACACAGTTTCTTTTATTCATTGTAGGTACCAATTCAAATTCAATAATCATCGTTAAGAATCTGTCGGGTCATCTATATGTGTTACACATATTATCGTTCATGATTATTTGAGTTTGCAGGAAAAATATTATTGTGAGCAGTCTTTGGAGATATTTATTTGATGCTCAATAACTACCTTTATTTTGTGTCTATATGTATCTCGATATGTGACAATGGATGAAAAACATGGTTTGCATAATCTCCGTAGTCCAATCGATCAGCCTAATGGACTGAACGCGATTAATCGTATCCAAAGCGTGAAAAGATGGAACAGTTCAAAAAAATTTGTATCAAAAATGCAAGAATAAATAGAATAAATAAAACACAGGGTGTTTCATTTAAAAAAAAACATAAGTTTGCCTGTAAGATTGTAACTAATTTTAAAATGTGGAGTTTAAAGCTGCTTACAATTTTTGTCGATACCTTTTTCCGGATTTCTTCCGGCTTTGGTTGGTAGGGACATTGGATGGTAGGGACTTTGGTTAACCAATTGGTAAGTCCTACGTCACCAGTATGGCGTAGGTTAGGCACCGATTACTAGCGAAATCGTTTGGTTCTCAGTTGATACCTTAGAACAAAAAGAAACAGGAAGGAGTATATGCAAAATGACCTTGAGTCCAGGGGTGTGTTCGGGGAGCACGCTTTCGAGCTATGTAGCGCCAAGAGCCATATAACGCAAACGAGGAATAATACTAGATAGCGCCAAATGGCGCAAATAGCGTGCTCCCCGAACACACCCCAGAAAGGAGCTTGCATATGGCGGCAAATTGTCAGTTTTAATTTCCGTTTCCAGTGACGTACCGTAAAAAAATTAAATTTATATTAGGGTTTTTATTTTTATTAAATTCCAACCAATCAAGTATGTGAATATATTTAGTGTTGTAAATCATTTTGTGTTTATAAAAACCGAATGATACGCCTATGCGCTCATTTTTGACATTTATATGCAAATATTGCTTTGACAGCATACTGTAAACATAATCAATGAGTCATACAAGGAGCTTCAAGATGGCCGACTTCCGTCGCAAATTTTTCGTACAGCTAATATATGACAGACTCCTTCCTGTTTCTTTTTGTTCTAAGGTTGATACAGCTAATTGATAAAATTGACATTTATTCATCATCTGCCCCGAAAGAACATCAAAAATCAATTTTTTCACTCGGCAAAAAACCAGTGGGTAATTCTTCCTATTCCCACAAAATGACAGCTTACTGTCATTTATAATAAAATTAACAGATTCCATTATTACTAGACAATATAATGAAAAAAACTGTCAGAATTTTAAAATATTAGCCAAAAATACAATTCTTTAAAACGACAACCACAGAACAATGTATTATTCTGTGTTACATTAAAAAAGAAAAACAAAAACTTCTTTAGGCAAGAATAGAAAGCTACTAATTTCAGTAACCCTGTTGCAGATCACGGTATGTGATTTGGCAAACCAAAAGGAGTACTAAAGCGGGACTAAATCGCATTGTACAGTTTATTTACGATAAAAAGACGGTGACATTGCAAAACACTATATTACTCAGCTGACATTAGCTTTGTTCGGGTTTACTTGATTACTGTTTTCAAACTGTCAGGATTCTTCGCACTAAAAAATCTCCTGTGTTCGGGTTTTTCTTGTACGGTTTTCGAACCGTTCTATAATTTTAGTTTGGTGTTCGGGTTTTATTTCTGACTATTTTCGGACGATTTGAAAACTGTCAAATCAGTCCAAGGTTAGGTTAGGTTAGTAAGTAAGTAAGAATTTTTCGTGGACTAATTGACGCATGCGCTTGGTCATTTGTCAGTCATTGTTTGTAGTGTGCATTTTAAATTCAAATTATTCTTGGTATTTTAATTTATTGAGTATATTATTATGGATTTATTGGCAGAATTCTCGTCAGATTCATCCTCATCTTTTTCATTATCAAGTGATGATGGAATTGGAGATGGTAGCAAATCTTTTTTTATCCGAATTATTACAGAAAAAAGTAAAAAATGAGAATTATGCCGAAGAAACAGTACCCCTATATAGTGATGAACAGTTTATCCAACATTTTAGGTTTGTGAACAAAATAATTTACTTTTTGTATCAGATATTAAAAAATAAGGCGTTCGGGTTTTTTCATTTGTTGATAGTTTTCAAACCGTACATAAATAGTCCTTGGATTAAGTCTACTGCACATCCAGTTGTGCGCAGTCAGCAAATCGTTCTCAAACCGTCTGAAAAATGAAACCCAAATAAAGCTAACATTTTCTTTACTTAACGAAAACTGGAAAGTCAATCTTACAATCTTTTTTAATATTAAAGAAACAATGAATTTAAAAGTATCACAACAATTTGCAAACTATTAATTATTGCCGGCATTCATAGTCCACCCTTAAGTACGAGTTTGAGTGTAAGGATAGATTAAGGGCATTCAGGTATTCCATAAATAACCCTTCAGTCACCCTTAACTCAAACGAAAACGTGACTGCCCTTGAGTGTTTTATATTCGACAGTTTTGATATCTTTTAGTTTATAGTACCCGCAGTATTATTTTTTAATCTTATACTTTGTTATAGGTTATTATTGACATTGTTTATGGTAGTAAATATTGTGGGGTTTAATTTTGTTAAATCTATAAAATTATATTTTCTTAAAGTATTTGTGTGAAACGTGTTGCCTATAGCGGTACGCCTACGACAACAATATGATCTCCCACAATATTTTCTTAAAAAAAATATGACGCCAATGAAATTAAATTAAACCAAGCTGCTCAAAGCAATGAGACTCTTAAAAATTTTTATGATTAAAACAAATAACGAAAAAAGATACTTAAGTAGTTCCTCCGGTCACTGTATGACGTCACCCGCTCAGGTTACTGGTGTAGGTTCAAGTTCTGCGATTATTCCCTCTAGTCAAATTCTGTGTTTTGTGAGGTTAAAGTTCTGAGACGTTACAGCTGATTGAAGTAAATTAAGAAGTGATCGTTCTCGTTAAGTAGATTTCCAGATTAATTTATGTTTGAAATAAACAGAAATTTAAAAGAGATATTTATTGTTCAATGTCGCTAAAAGAAAATGTATTAGAAAGATTCCAAAATGAATTGGTGTTACAGGTGAGTACAATTTATACTTTTATTCCTATGAAATGTACCTTAAATGAAAATATAGTGTGTTCTTAGTTATAAAACCGTATTCTTTAATTGAAATGTATGGATGTGAAAATTCCTGAATATCCTGTTTTCTCTTCCAAGAACAAACTACATCAAAGTTGTAGCACGTGCTAATTTAAATAAAACCTTTATAATACGAATAAATTTTGACAATAAATATGGATCTTGTACAAATGAATTAGTGATAAAACAAAAAATTAGTATGAAATTCTACAGCTCATCGAAAATGTTAAACATTGAAATAGAGCAATAATAATTGTTGAAATTCTAGAGTTTATCGAAAATGTCTAACATTAAAATAGAACAATAATAACTGACATCACCTTAAAAATGTTCAGAATTTGGTCCATGCGTGGATGTTGTGGAGTCCTGGTACTTAATTCTTGCTAAATATGTGTTGGAGCAAAATTGGCCCCAAATACCTCAAATGTAGAATCCTTACAACTGCTGTCACCTTCAAATGGACAGGAATATGTTCCTTAAGGCTTAAATAACTTGCTTGCTCTCCTGGAACTACTGGTATTGGATGCCAATACACTTTGGCCCCAATTTCTTGTCAGGTATGTTAAATTTTTTTATGAAAATACACTTTTATACACACACTTTATTGTTTTAAGTATTTATCTTGCATTATTATGCGTTAATTGTTTAATTTTACTTATAAAAATTTTAATTTTATCAGGACAAATTTCTTACCCTCCTTTTAAGCTTTCAGGAACAAGAAACAAGAGAGAGATTTTAGATTCAACAGAACCATGGTTACCGAAAATTCTTTTGTTTTCCCAGCCTTTCCTTTTGAACAAAATAAATAAATTTATGTTGGCAATGAAAGCAAAGTTACTAAAAAAATATCAGTTTTTTATGTTGGTGACTGGTAAGCTCAAATGATGTTTATTGGAACCTTGTTGTACAGGGTGATTTTATTTTAGTGAGATTTGGAATTCTAAAATTATTCCTACAGATTTTGGGAGTGATCACAAATTTGTCCTTAACATCTAGAAATTAAAACTAATCAATTATTTTCAAGGTACAATTTAAGAAATTTATAAAATTTATGGAATAATTATCTGGAATAAATTAAACTCAACTTGTAGTTTTGCTATTATCTTTCTTTCTATTAATTTAGTTGCATAAAAAAAATCGAACAAAGACTTATAATGATTTTTAATTATTGTTTCCCCCCGAATGTTGTACACCAATTCAGTATCTTTTTCATAATATTTATAAATAAACATGCTCATTTGTATACTACTTCTAATGCAACCGTAACAATTTCCCTGAATTTTCTTGTAATTATTATAATTGGCTTTGTCAATCTAGAATAATTCAGGAAAATTCAAACCTAAATTTATTTTAAATTAAATCAAGTTAACAAAAATTAATTAATGTGTGTTTTCTCACAAACCAAACAAATTAATAGACATTATTAACATTGCTTTACCTAAAACATTTTCTAAAATAAAACAACTTAGTTTTCCTTCTTTAACACGAGAATTTCCGTATTGTTCATGATTTTTGGTACACTTTGACTGGGTATTACTTTTTTATTGAACATTTTACATTAAAACTCATTTATCTATCAGTATTCATAATAGAATCGTTACATACGATTCCTATTCTCATTAATATTTCGTTATGTGTCCACACACAAACGTGACAATATTTAAATTATCTTATTATTCTCATATCTTGAAAATTTTCCTGAGATCTTTTCTCTCAGAGAAACAATTTTCCTTAGCTCACCATATGCCTTTAACAAATATAGTGAAATCACATTTACTTCATTTTATTTGAGGTACTTCCTCAACATTTATAAATCTCAAAATATGTCCTTAATGACAAATACTTTGAAAATCTCTTTATCTCTTTAAGTTCATTAGAATATAACGTTCCCACATTTCACCAGTCATGACACCTGTATCATTTTAAATTATGAAAGAAAACAGAAATTCCCTTAAAAATAATTTTAAACAGAGTAATTAACAAAATTGTAATTGTAACATAACTAAATAACCATTAATAAATTTTATGTTTTAGGTAAACACACCGAATTTTCATCAGAAGGACTCACATATCTGTACAGCTGTGTAACATGGAAAATTCCTCTAGATTTCCCAGATACAGGGTGTACTAAGTGATAGCTGTTAACACCGTTTTCTGTATCAATCAAATAGGGGCCTTCGTAAAGCAACTGTAATTTCGCACATACATTCTTACTACGGTTTGGAACCCTTAACGTCTTAAGAAGTACCAATTCGCCCTTGTTAAAAGTAATATGCTTCTTAATCTTCTTGTTTCTTTTTTCTGTGTATTTTTCAGCATTTCTTTTAATTTTGTTGTAGGTCTCCTGGATTATCTGCTGGTATTCTAAATCTATTACTGAAAGCCATGGTCTATCCGGAGCCTCATTCTTCATGATGACTATAGGTGCTCTTCCCGTGATGTCATGAGGTATGTCATTATAACAATTTTGTATCCTTACCAAATTTTTCTCCCATTTTGTTGTTGGTCATGAACCAATATCCTTATACATTTTGTCAGTTCCTTAATAGCCCTTTCTGCCGGATTGGCACAAGGATGTCGGATGCTAGTATACACAGGTAAAACATTAGACTTCTCTAACCATAGTTTAAAATTGTTATTATTAAAATAAGATGCATTATCCATTAAAATCTTCCCTGGAATTCCCACTTCTAAAAAATATTTCGTCATAAGTTGCTTGACTGTTCGTTTGTTGGTTCTTCTGCATGGATAGGCTGTTAAAAACTTAGAAAATAGGTCTAAAATTACAAAGATGTTAGAATTACCTTCTTCACTAGGTATAAGATTTGAAATAAAATCTACCGCTATCATGTTTAGAGGATGTGTAGTTACTATCGATTTTGCCAAATTTTCGTTTACCATATTCTTTTCCTTTGCAAACTGGCATACTTCACATTTTCTGAGCTCCCTTTTGACTAATGATAGATCCTTTTTTGTTATGTAATTCTCTCTAAGTATTTTATGTATTTTTCTGACTCCAGTATGATTATAGATACCATGAAGCGCCCTGATGATTTTACTTGCTAACTTTTCTGTAATAACATACAGTTCCGATCCTTTTACCGTTTTGTAGTAGATGTTGTTCTTCTTTTTCACATTTTTGTTTTTCTTTCTCCTCCAGATTTTTCTGGTCTTCCACTATTTCTTGTAGAGAGAAAATTCCCTTTCTGATTTCATTATATTGATTCCTACCATCCTTTCCCTTCTGGTCTTGGCTTTTTCTCCATCCATTCTCGATATCGCATCTGGTACTGTGTTCTTAACACCAGGTATGTACTGGATATCAAAAGTGTACTCTTGCAGAAGTAACGCCCACCGATGTATTCTTGCATTACCAAATTTATTCTTTAAAATGGTAGTTAAACCTTGATTATCAGTTTCGATTATAAATTTGGACCCAAGTAAAAAAAATCTTAGCTTTCCCACACAGAATAAAATACTCGCAAGTTCTAACTCGCTCACACTGTAGTTTTTCTCAGACTTCTTTGTGATGCGCGACACAAAAGAGATTGGTATTTCTCCTCCTTCATGTTTTTGTATCAAGGTCCCAGCAAATCTGTTCTTTGGAAGCGTCAGTCCTCAGTATGAATGGTTTGTTATAATCTGGATGGAAAATCTTGACATTTTCTGTAAACTGTTCTTTAATTTCAATAAATGCCTGTTCTCTCTCTCTAGTCCATACCCATTTGACATTCTTTCTGAGTAGTTCGAGAAGTGGTAGTTCCTTTTCGGTTAGATTTGGTACTAACCGTTTGAAGTAGTGCAAAATACCCAAAAATCCTCTCAAGGTTTTGAGATTTGTTGGTCTCTTGTATTCCTTGATAACTTTGATCCTTTCTTGATCCATACTGACCCCTTCCTTATCTAACTTATATCCTAAGTAGATGACTTCTTCCTTAAAAAATTGACATTTTTTTATGTTTAGCTTTAATCCAGCTTCATCCAAAGCTTTCAAAACAGTCCCTAGGTGTTCAAGGTGTAATGTGTCATTTTCGGAGAAAATGAGGATGTCGTCTATGTAATGTACTACAAATAATTCGTATTTGTTTAAAATTTTGTGAAGAGCTTTGAGTAACGAAGATTTCTATTACTGTGTGACCAAAGGAACTACTCTAAAACGGTACACTAATAAAACGACTATGAAAACTGTGTAATCACTACTTTCCTTGGCCAAAGGTATTAGCCAGAAGCTATGCTTCAGATCCAACTTAGTAAACACTTTGGCTTTGGATATTCTTCCTAAAATTGCCTCTATGGTGAGGGGTGCTTCATATTCTGGTATGCTCTTTTGATTTAGATTTCGCGCATCCAGACATATTCTTATGTCTCCGTCCTTCTTCTTAACTATCACTATGGGGTTAATGTAGGGAGTGGTGCTATACTCAATAATCTTATCCTTCAGGAGCTTGTCCAGTGCCTTTTGCATGTCGTCCCGATACTTGTATGGAATGGGGTAACTTTTGACTCGGAAACTGTCCATATCTTTTACCTTTAATGTGTGTACATAATCCTTAGCAACTCTAGATTCCTCGTTAAAAAGATTTTCATATAATTTTAGCAACTCTTCTACCTCTCTTTTCTTATTCCTGCTACAATCCAATTTCACTCTTTTCCACATGTCACTTTCATCATGATCATTGTTTAATTCCATCTCTCCCTCAAAATCTTCCATATTTTCATCTTCTTCTTCTAAAACTTGTCCTTCTATTTGAACATCATAGTTAGAATTATTAACATTACTAATCTTCACCTCTTCATGGTGAACTTCATTTAAATTTGATTCATTTTCGCTCTTCTTAACTTCATTGAAATCTACCTCAATTTCTCTAATGATTACTTTTTTGGTCTTGTAGTTGATATCAGCTCCATTCCTGTGTAATTCATCAGCTCCCATTAAAATTTCGTACTCCATGTTAGGGACTACTAGACATTGTAGTTGTAATTTCTTCCCTGTTAGATCCACTTCCAAAATTACCGACCTGTTGACATCACCAAACTTCCTTGCATTGATCCCAATTAAGCTCACCTTTGGTACTTTAATAAGTTGAGCTCCTAAATTCAGTTTATTTATGAGTGATTCATTGATTAGAGACACCTCTGATCCTGAGTCTATAAGAATATCAATTTGTTTATTTGCAACAATACCTTTTATAGTGACTAATAAATTTTCCTCTTTTTCAGGGCAGTCTACTGATTTGAGGAATTCCCTGGGATGTACATAACCGTACAGACTGCTAGTCATGACACCCTCTAATGAAAACTCGGATTTTGTGAGTGATTTGTGTCAATCACAGTAAAATTTGTATCGGTGGCATCACCTTCAGGATGTCCACCACTACCATTAGAAATTACCGCTCTGGAGGAGTTCCCCTTTCAACACTCCTGTCACACGTCTGAAAATTGACGTGTCTATTTTGAAAAATTGTCTCTGTTACTATCTGAGTCGTTTCTATAACCTCGACTCAGATTAACATCAGAGCTGCTTCTTATGAAACCCTGGATACATCATTGTTATTGGTTCGATTTCTAGAACCACTATTAGTGTCAGATTGTCGATTATGCGACTGATTATTTGTAAAATTTTGGTTATTACCATTCTGTTGAAAACGTTGGTTATTAAGATTATTGTTTCTATTGTAGTTAGAGTTGTGATAATTTGGGTTACTACCCCTAGTATTATTGTTAAAGCGATTTTGGTTTGAAGCAAAATTTGGATAGTTGGTCATGGGACTATTTCTATTGTAGTTGTAATTATATCTATTATTATTTTCATTTACTAATTGATTATAGCTTTGTCGCCTATCACCATGATTATTATTCAAATTTTGGTTCCCCTGGTTATTATTGATAGTTTTATTGTTGTTATTTCGTACTAAATTTCTTTCAACCCTCATCAAGTATGAGGTCAACTGTTCAAAACTCTTTATGTTCTGAATCGCTATTGTTTCGGATATCTGGGGTCTGAACTGACGTGCGAGGTAGCTTACAATCTCCTCTTCACGCATTTCAGGTTCCAAGTGTCTAGCTTGTGAAAAAAGTTGCAATGAGTGATTGTACATGGAGTTCCTCCCCTGCTCATTGTATTGTCCATGGAATAGTCTCTTACGGACTTCATCTTGTACGATCTCACCCCAATACACTCGAAGGAAAGATCTCTCGAAATCTTCAAAATCTTGAAATTCCCCCTCTTTACTGTTGTACCATAGCTGAGGTTCCTTTCCTAAATTTTTCCTAATAATTTCTTTTATGTCCTCAAAATTATTAAGACCTCTAACTCGATTTTTAAGAATTTTTATGAATGTCTTCGGGTGGATTTTATTACAATCTCCCTCAAATTTTATGCTCTCATCAAAGACAGCTGGATAAAGGTAGATAGGTCTCGTTCCCATTTGCCTTCGTAGGTCTTCAACTTCTTCTTCGATTTTCTTGTATTTTTCTCTCTCTTCTATACTGACACCTCCATGACTACCACCTCTTCTTATCCTGTTGAATTCCTGTCCAATTTTCATAATCTTTTCCTCTAGTTCTTCTTTGTTATTAGCTACGTTTACTCCTATTTGTACCAAATTTTCGTCCTGTCCTTCTTTCAACTCCTTAATATTCCTCTCAAGTTCTTTTCGTACTCTCAAAATTTTCCTCTCTGTCTCTTCTCTGTCTTCGCTCATCTCCTTTCTTACTCCTGTCTCCAACTCCTTGATCTCCCTTATGTTTTGTTGTGTGATCCTTGTTAAAGATTTAATATCCTTTTCTGTCTCGCAACCAATTTTTTCTTGAGCCTTCTTCACAAGTACCTCTGCATTCTTTAAGAATTCTCCCTGTATGTTTTCTTGGATGAAATGTATCTTTTCCTTCTGCTTTTCCATCTCCACTTCCAAAATGTCCTGTCTCCCACTTAAATCTTCCACGTTTTTTCTTAGTTTTTCTTCTATCTCCTGGATTTTCCTTCCAATGTCATTTGTAATTTCTGCCTTCATCTCGACAAGATCTTTTTTAAATCTATCTTGTCCTTCTTCATTTCTTCTTTCTGTTCATCCAGCTTCTTAACAAGATCTTTTTTTAACTCTATCTTGTCCTTCTTCATTTCTTCTTTCTGTTCATCCATCTTCTTACCAATATCTTCTTTTTGTTCATCCATCTTCTTATTCATCTTCTTCATGTCTTCTTTTTGTTCATCCATCTTCTTACCAATATCTTCTTTTGTTCATCCATCTTCTTATTCATCTTCTTCATGTCTTCTTTTGTTCATCCATCTTCTCACCCATCTTCTTCATGTCTTCTTTCATCTCTCTGAAGAAATTCATCATCATCCAATTTTGGTCTTGATTAGTTGCTCCCAGTGTGGCTTCTCCACCTGCGAGTCTGTCTACCTCTTCTGCTGCGTTGTCCGAGACATGATCCCTAAGGTTCTCATTGTCTGATTTTCTGTCTCTTCCCCTGTTTCCGAGACATCATCTTTTCATGGTCCATCTCTTGGTTTGTGGTTCTTTCCTCCAAAAGAAATTGGAAGGTTTCTGGATCCTTTTCCTCCTCAATAAGAGCTGTCTTAAGTCTATTGAAAAGAGTTAATTTAATCCCTTCACTGCTTAAATTTCTTTTTTCCAATTCTTCTTTCAATTCCCTTACTCTCAACTGGCCTATAGTCTTACAGGACTTGTTTTGTTCCATTTTGTTAGATTAAGTTGAAATAGAGTTTTGAAATCAGTTTTAAGTTTTAATTTAAGTAATTAGACCTAGATATTACACCCAATAACAATGATGTTTCCCTATTTCAGGAATTGTACTGAGTTTTTGTATATAGTTAAATATAAAATTTTGCAAAGAAAATCTTAGAATTATTTTTCTCAAGCAATGTTAATATGATTCAAGAAAAATACAACTGAGCATTTGTTTACTAAACTTCTAATTGTCTCTGAGTAGTCTGGAACAATCTATAATTATTACTCTTGTTTTTATTTTATGTAAACAATAATATTTAATACAATAAATCTTTAGAGATGAAATTTATATTAATTTTATAATGCCCCACGTTGGGCGCCATTAATATTGTGGGGTTTAATTTTGTTAAATCTATAAAATTATATTTTCTTAAAGTATTTGTGTGAAACGTGTTGCCTATAGCGGTACGCCTACGACAACAATATGATCTCCCACAATATTTTCTTAAAAAAAAAATATGACGCCAATGAAATTAAATTAAACCAAGCTGCTCAAAGCAATGAGACTCTTAAAAATTTTTATGATTAAAACAAATAACGAAAAAGATACTTAAGTAGTTCCTCCGGTCACTGTATGACGTCACCCGCTCAGGTTACTGGTGTAGGTTCAAGTTCTGCGATTATTCCCTCTAGTCAAATTCTGTGTTTTGTGAGGTTAAAGTTCTGAGACGTTACAGCTGATTGAAGTAAATTAAGAAGTGATCGTTCTCGTTAAGTAGATTTCCAGATTAATTTATGTTTGAAATAAACAGAAATTTAAAAGAGATATTTATTGTTCAATGTCGCTAAAAGAAAATGTATTAGAAAGATTCCAAAATGAATTGGTGTTACAGGTGAGTACAATTTATACTTTTATTCCTATGAAATGTACCTTAAATGAAAATATAGTGTGTTCTTAGTTATAAAACCGTATTCTTTAATTGAAATGTATGGATGTGAAAATTCCTGAATATCCTGTTTTCTCTTCCAAGAACAAACTACATCAAAGTTGTAGCACGTGCTAATTTAAATAAAACCTTTATAATACGAATAAATTTTGACAATAAATATGGATCTTGTACAAATGAATTAGTGATAAAACAAAAAATTAGTATGAAATTCTACAGCTCATCGAAAATGTTAAACATTGAAATAGAGCAATAATAATTGTTGAAATTCTAGAGTTTATCGAAAATGTCTAACATTAAAATAGAACAATAATAACTGACATCACCTTAAAAATGTTCAGAATTTGGTCCATGCGTGGATGTTGTGGAGTCCTGGTACTTAATTCTTGCTAAATATGTGTTGGAGCAAAATTGGCCCCAAATACCTCAAATGTAGAATCCTTACAACTGCTGTCACCTTCAAATGGACAGGAATATGTTCCTTAAGGCTTAAATAACTTGCTTGCTCTCCTGGAACTACTGGTATTGGATGCCAATACACTTTATTTAATTTCTTGTCAGGTATGTTAAATTTTTTTATGAAAATACACTTTTATACACACACTTTATTGTTTTAAGTATTTATCTTGCATTATTATGCGTTAATTGTTTAATTTTACTTATAAAAATTTTAATTTTATCAGGACAAATTTCTTACCCTCCTTTCGCTTTCAGGAACAAGAAACAAGAGAGAGATTTTAGATTCAACAGAACCATGGTTACCGAAAATTCTTTTGTTTTCCCAGCTTTCCTTTTGAACAAAATAAATAAATTTATGTTGGCAATGAAAGCAAAGTTACTAAAAAAAATATCAGTTTTTTATGTTGGTGACTGGTAAGCTCAAATGATGTTTATTGGAACCTTGTTGTACAGAATTGATTTTATTTTAGTGAGATTTGGAATTCTAAAATTATTCCTACAGATTTTGGGAGTGATCACAAATTTGTCCTTAACATCTAGAAATTAAAACTAATCAATTATTTTCAAGGTACAATTTAAGAAATTTATAAAATTTATGGAATAATTATCTGGAATAAATTAAACTCAACTTGTAGTTTTGCTATTATCTTTCTTTCTATTAATTTAGTTGCATAAAAAAATCGAACAAAGACTTATAATGATTTTTAATTATTGTTTCCCCCCAATGTTGTACACCAATTCAGTATCTTTTTCATAATATTTATAAATAAACATGCTCATTTGTATACTACTTCTAATGCAACCGTAACAATATGTATTACTTATAATAAGAAATACTTATTAATGTTTGGGTAGTTTGATAGATTGCTATTAAAATTCTATTAACTTTTCGTTTCATTAAAAAATACATAAGGGACATGACGAATCCTTTGGAAATGTTTGGGCAACGAGAATTCCAAAGAAGGTTTAGATTTAGTAAAATAAAAAAATATCAAAATAGCTTTTCGTGTTCGCTGTAGACCATTTTCTCCGCCATTTTTCTTAACTTTACTCTAAATAAAATAAAACGTGACACCATGAACACAAAAAAACAAATTTAAAATTACGATATCAAACATAGAACAAAGCGTTTTTGTTATTTGGAGTACGCTCACAACCATGGCTAAGAAAAGCCAGCACAACCAACATAAATGCATTAAAAACACCGAAAACATGTTTACTCACTTAAGGGCTCGTTAAGTGTTGTTTCTGAAACAAGTAAGAGGTTGAGTGCTGAGTGACCCTTACCCAAGTATCCCTCAGTGCTCAAGTTGATGGTTGGTTAGGTTAGGTTAGGTTAGGTTAGGTTAGGTTAGGTTAGGTTAGGTTAGGTTAGGTTGATTTGACAACGTCATGAAGTATGTACGGTTGGTAAATTTATATTCATTTTGATAAGCAGGAAAGTAACACACATTTGGGGCCAGGGGCGCTATCCTTGACCCTTAGCATTTATGACAACCATTCGCTTACGCTTAAAAAATATTGAATGCTATTTTTGGCCGTTCGAATTATGTTTGCATGCGATTCAAACGATTTCAAATAATCTAGCCCTCATTTTCTGTCGTTTCTTCGAAAAGTGCAAACATAATCTAAAAACGAGCTAAAAACTGGTGCTTTTTAGAAGGTATCAAGAATTTGGAACAGATGCAGATGAAAGGCATTATCGAAGAGTTGATCAATAAAATCAATGTCAACAAATGTTTCGACTGAGCAAAGAACTGTTTAGGTTTCTTATTAATACATTAGAACCATTCCTGAGG
Organism: Ophraella communa; assembly: GCA_035357415.1. NCBI lineage: Eukaryota > Metazoa > Arthropoda > Insecta > Coleoptera > Chrysomelidae > Ophraella > Ophraella communa. Next base: position 35,466,248 of record CM068983.1, read on the forward strand.
GGGCCAGAAAGAAATAGTGATCTAAAAATTTGGCTTATTTCTTTAAAGAATCCTTCATTGTGAAATTATTAGAAAATTTTCCAATCTTACTGAGCGTAGAAATATGAGAAAACTATTTAACGTTCTATTGTAGATATTTGCACTAAGCGAGCGTTACGTGCTGAGATATTTTATAGGAGAGATGAGAGACCTCTCAACTTCACTCAACGGAAAAGCGGTAGAACAGCCTTAAGTATATTTTATTATATAAATTAACCAATTTAAAACAATAAAACAACAATTTTAATAAAAGGACAAATAAAGACTGTATTACAGTTGCGATTTTTGTAGGTATTGATATAAAATGAAATTTATAATCACGAGGCAATGATCGAATCCAATACTCACGGTAAATTCGCAAATCGATTGTTCTTGGAATAAACACCGAAATAATTATTTTATTGTTTACTGGTAACAGAAACTGCTGTCTTACAGTACAGTACAGTCACGGAACCAACATACCAAGAAAGTAATTAAACAGGCTTTAGAGAACTATTAATTGTCCATTAAGTAAACTGGTGAACTGCATCACGGACAGGTCCCGGGTATAAACCAATAGTAACGTTCAGTAAATATAAAGATAACAACAAAAACAATTCAAATTAAGTGCGCGACTTTTTCCTGTTAACTTAAATCAAGTCTGCTGCTTCATTGCCAATCGTATTCACATCGTTGCCAATTTTATAATACTTTTTATAATAAATTTTACAATTATTATTATTCTAATTTTATAACATTTGAACAAGTTAGTGATATTTGTTTACCAACACAATTTACTCACTAAAATTTTAGTTGTATGACATTAAAAAGATATAATTCATAAAGGACCAGGCTAGTTTATGTATTTCGACCCCGAAAAACTGGATAAACAGAATTGCCCACCAGGAAAAAGAAATTAAAATATGGATTATCAGGTACAAAAAATAATAGATGTATACATTACTAGTGCGTGGTACCCAAAATGTACCTTTACATACTTAATTTCAATCTAGAAAATAAAATTTTACAGGATAGTGGCAGGCTTTTACATCTTAAAACTTAGTTAGGTTTCAAATGTATGAATATATTTCATCGTTCAATAAGTCCCAGAGATGGTGTGATTCATGTCAAATCAACCTTATTTTTTAAAAGTACCAACCTTCAAGTGACATGCGCCAAAATTTCAATCGAACCATAAACAAAAAAGCTACTGTGGTGAGAGTAACGCTCCTTTTGCATTTGTTAAAAAAATGGAAAAAACGAATATCGTGTGTTAATAAAACGTTGCTATTTAATGGGAAAAAATACATTGCAAGCTCAGCAATGGCTTGAAAAGTGTTATTCAGGCTCTGCTCCATCGAAAACAACGATTTGTCGGTGGTATGCTGATTTCAAACGCGGTCGAACTGATAGAAGTGATGCAGAACGCTCGGGGAGGCCAAACAGCAGTAACTCCGGAAATATTGTTTTGAAAATATTGATGGATGACCGCAAAACGAAAGTTTCTCAGATTGCTGAGATCGTGAACATATCGATTGAAAGTGCGTTTACGATTTTATATGAAAAATTGGGCATGAAAAAGGTATTTTCCAAGTGGGTGCCGCGCTTGTTTACAGTTGAACAAAAGCAACAACGAATAGACGATTCAGAAACCTGTTTGGCACGGTTTATTTGCAATAAACAGGATATCTTGCGTCGGTATGTGACAATGGACAAAACATAGATCCACCATTACACTCGAGTCGAATCGGCAGTCAGCTGAGTGGAGTGCAGCCGGTGAGAATCATCCGAAGCGTCCGAAAACGCAACAGGCAGCTGGAAAGTCATGGCGTCAGTTTTTTGGGACGCGAACTTTATAATTTTTATTGACTACCTTGAAAAAGAGAAAAAGCCATCAATAGCGACTATTACATTGAGTTATTGGTGCGTTTGAAGAACGAAATCGAGAACTAACCACCCCACATGAAGAAGAAAAATTATCTTTCATCAAGACAATGCACCGTGCCACAAATCAATAAAAACAATGGCCAAATTAAACGAGTTGGGCTTCGATTTGCTTCCCCACCTACTATACTCTCCAGTTCTAGACCCCAGTGACTACTGGCTCTTTGCTGATCTCAAAAGGATGCTCCAGGGAAGAAGATTTGGCTCGAATGAGGAAGTAATAGCTGAGACTGAAGCCTATTTTGAAGCCAAGGAGAAATCCTTCTACAAGCATGGTATCGAAAAATTAGAAAAGCGTTGGAATGATTTATTGCACTTAAAGGTGATTATGTTGATGAACAAAAAATAATTTTTCGAAAAAAACGTGTTTTCCCTAGTTAGTCCCGGAACTTATTGAACGATGTGTTACACTTATTGAATTTCAACAGCAAACCAATAAACAGAACTTACTTATTGCCTAAATTAATATTAACGGTTATATTTTCATTCCCAGGAAAATTCAAAAATAGCGAACATCTATAAATATATTGATGATTTATTTTTTCACTGTTCTTTTGCATTTTGGGGTACCTACAATATGAAATAAAATGTTGTACGTCACACGCCTGGTAAACTTTTACATTACTTGTTTCAAATTCCGGACTGGGCTACTCACTCGTACTGTAAACTCGGACTGGTAAAGTAAATATCTATTATGTTAGAATCCATTCACTTCTTGCACTCCGTCTATTGATTGACAAGCTTTAAAAAAGTCACAGACTAGGTTCATACAGATACTAATGAACAGTCAAGAGAGAGAGAGAGAGGGGTAGGCAACTTAATTTGGGCTGCTTCGCAAAATATTTTAACAGGGTTGTTAAATTTGCTAAATATTTCCTTCAATTTACGATCATAGGTCAAATATTTTATAAGCACTATTTCTAATCGTAATAGTTATACACATACTAGGGTTGCCTTTTACATTTCGAGATTAGAGAATAAAAACAACTATTAATAATCGAAAATCACTTTATTATTTCCCCATATTCCCCATGAAGATCTATATACTTTTGCATGCGTTTGAACCAAATGTCAAGCCATTCTGATTGAGGTATCTCCAAAACATGCATTCTGAATGCAGCAACCGCTTCTTCAGCTGTCGAAAAACGTTGACTTCTCAGTTTGTTTTTTACGTACGGGAATAAAAAGAAGTCATTCGGTACCAAGTCAGGACTATACGGTGGATGACTCATCAAATGATGTTTTGGGTGCTCAAATATGCAGTTATTTGAGCCGATGTGTGGGAGCTCGCATACGCGTAAATCCGCGATTCATCACCTGTCACGATGTCATAGGCGTGTTTCGAAGTACCGCGATCGTATTTTTTGAGCATTTCCTTTGACCAATCGACACGAGCCTTTTTTTGAGCGACTGACACATTGTGTGGGATCCAACGTAAACAAATTTTTTTCACCGTCAAATATTTATGCTATTCAACGAAACGGCCGTCATTATAATTTAAAACATAATTTTTCACATAAACGAAGAGTATTTTATCATTCTTAATAAGATGGACTTCCAAAAAGTAAGGGTTAGTACAATAAATTCAATATTGAATGTATGCTGGTCCCACTAATGCCTAAGTTTGTCTTAATATCACGATAGGTCACATGACGATCTAGCAATATCAGTTCGCGCACAGCATCAATGGTTTTCGGAACAACAACTGATGTTGGACGACCTGCACGAAATTCGTCTTGAAGTGAACTACGATCACGATTGAATTCACTATACCATCGATAAACACTGGTCCTTGATGAAACTTCATTGTCAAAAATTGAATTAAGTTCATCTATGCACTGTTGCTGAGTTAATCCACGTCGAAAGTTGTAAAAAATAATAATAACCATATCTTTGGCAATCCGGTGACGGATTGGCTCAAAGGATCCAAATAACAGAGTGGACTGTATTGTTCATACAGAGACTGTCAGAATAAATTTTATTCAGAATGAAAAATAAAGTTATTTCTTTATTTTATTTTGAAATTTTATTGAAATTGTTAAATGCTTCAAAAAACTAGATACAGTATTTGAAATTGTTATTGTCCTTGAGTCAACATTGCAATTTTGTAAGAAATTTCGATAATTTGTCATGGTTTGAGATAGGAATTCTTTTCGTGAGGCTACTGGAACTGTTTATTATCAATAAAACAGTAGAACAGTAGAAGAAAAATGAAAACGATTCAACCTATTTTATTTATATCCTTAAATTTTTATACAGAATTAACAATTTAAAGAATACATAAAAGGCATAAATCTATAAAATAACAAGTTAAATATATTTTAAAATTGAAAAAAATCTGATAAGAAACTTTTTGTGACGTTAATTACCCCTTTTATTAAAGTGAAAATGTAAGTTTTGTAGTAAGGTAAGGTTCTTTAAAAATAATTTATACAAGCGCTGAGTGTCGGGATTAATTTAAAATGCTTGTGCAACTTAACACATTATGACACCGTCCGAAGAAAAAACGATCTTGGTTTTTGGGTAATATACGTCCACCCAGGGATACTTATTTTTTATTTATAATACAATTTTTTAACCAGTAGTAACGTGGTGGTTGGATTGGGGGGAGTAGATATGATTTATAGAATTAAAATATTTTTAATTAATTATTCATTAATGTATGCAATTTAAAGCTAAATCCCAATTGGGTATTAAATATGCTAAGCTAAGGGAAAAGTACAATTTGAAAATAAATGTATAGATAGTGCATATTTGCTAAAAAATATCTAATTAAAAGTGCAATATTTAAATTGCATGTCAAAACACTATTGTGACAATGTCACTACAATAGATTACGTGACGTCACCAGCTTGTATTCTGATTCTGATCTGTGGTACATATTACCCCCATACGTGTTTTGTAAACAAAAAATGAAAGTACTTTTAGATTTACATTTTATCAGTGATTTATGTTACAAAATGAGTTACAAATGGTGTGTAGTTCCAAAATATACAAATAGGTAGGTAAAAACTGTTCCAAAAAATATTCAATTCGTCGAAAGTGGTTGCAAATTTCTCGGAGGGATTTTTATGACGTAGCGAATAGTAGAATTATTAGAACCTATAAAAGTTCTTGACTTATGAGGGTATAAATAACTTGGCACACAGACTGCATATTGAAAAAATGCAAAATTAAAATGTAAAAATGTAAGGGGTTGGGGTAGTCGTGGAGGGTTAAAATATTTTAGATTTTAGATTTTAGAAGCCGAGATATTGCAATTTTTTCAAGCGCGCTCTGTTTTGAAGATTTATTTTCACTTTAAGGTGTAAGAGAAAAAGCTATCCCCACTACGACTCCCAGACAAGTCGCCAAAACTTACCTTCACTGCTGACAAAGGGTTAATGCTGCATAAAAAAATAGAATGTACTATTATAGATTGATACTGTTAAAATTTCATCCCCTAATGTTAATAAGCAATTGCTCTGTGAATAAAAAAAAAGTTCTAACTCCGTTTCTGTTAGTCGTAGAAAGTTTTTTAACCAGCTGTCAAATGATGTATTTTGTTTTTTTGTAGAGTGAAAAATGGTGGAGTTATTCTATATGTTCATAAGGTAAAAAAGCGTACTCCCTTAATTAACAATTTTTTCTATATAAATAATTAAAAAATGTTACTTGTTTTTATTTCTGATACCTAGAGGCAAAGCAAAGAGATTGAGCCTATAATGGACAATGTACCTAGTCAATAATTAGCCAGCTGTACAGCGATTTGAAAATGGCCTTTATTTGTAAAAATGGGATAAACAATTAGAATTTCTCTACCGATCGAGCTCATCTTTTGTACACATTTTTAGCGCCAAAAGACCTAGACAAAAACAAAATTTGGAAATTTTTTAAAAAGTATTTTCAAAGTTATCATCAATTAAAAAAAATCCACTTCATTTAACAAAAACTTTTTTGTATATTAACCAATTTTAATTTACACAGTTTCAAACTCATTGCTCAATTCATGAGCAATAAATCATCTGTGGATCACTTTTCTCTAGGATTCGTAGTTTTTTCACATGAATAGCAAGTAGTGATGAGCTTTCAGCTTAAATGTTTAAATAACGCATTATGCAATCATTGTTTTTTGACTCACGAGATGAGACGACCTTTGTATAAACTTCCACAACACATTCCAACAATAAAATAGCGCGGGGTACTTTTTCAATTTTTGAGACTATTTTCCACCTTTGTTTCTTGGTCTATATATAAAACAAACAAAAACTTACTCATAAAAAGCACAAATAAAATTAGAAAGACAACAAAATATAAATATTTGTTTTGAAAGAAGCTGGTAGGTACAAATAAAACTTAAATACAATCGGAAATCAAAATAAAAGGCTGCCCAAATAAATATAGAAACGGTTAAAATAGAACAAAAATTCAAATATTTATAGTCACTTTTGAAGAAACGAGAATACAAGATGTAGCCGTTAGTAAGAGAATTTTAAAAAACTCCACCTTAAATTTACTAATAAAAAATAAATATCCAAACAGACAAACATCCAAATGTACATTGAGCAGTACATGTGATTCTTGCACTCTTAGTAAAAAACATAAAAGCATTTTTTTACACAGATTAGTCAAGAGATTGAGTATTTTATGATATGTAAATAATATTTAATACAAAGAAATTATATCGGTAGAATATTTTATTTCATTTTAAAAGTTAAATTTAAAATTCCCAAGTATAAAATTCACTTTACTGGAATATAATCAGCACTTACCGTTTTTAAACACATAGGAAAGACAGCGATACGTCTAGATATATTCAAAGAGATTCTGTTAATTGTAGCCAACACAAAACGGCAAGTTTATATTTTTTGTTTATCAATTAATCAATTTTCCTTTGAACAAAGAAATATAGAAATATAGAAATATAGAGTTATCCGTCAAAATAAACAGTATCGGATATAAAAAAAAATATAATTATTAATTAATTTTTATAATACTGTAACGCTAATACTCACTCTGAGCAGATCCCGGCTAGAAACTCTCTCAAGGAGTGATTCGACTGCAAGTTAATGTTTCAGGTTAGGTTATGTTCAGGTTTGTGGTTATAAGAGCTTCAGGGCGCCACTATCTATTTATTCGTTTACGGAAAACCTAAAATAAATATAAACAAAAGGAAACTAAGGTGAGAAAGATAGAAACATCTTGTAGAATTCTAAAATAAATATAAATTGTTGAAGTTATCAGTAAATATTAAAGTTAACTAAGTGTGTATCGAACACGATACACACTACAGCTCTTACAGCCAAGTGGGTTTTGTAAATAAAACTGAGAAAAAAATATATTTGTTTAATTTATCTGCCAGGTTAGAAGTAAAGGATGGACAAGTCCTAACTTATAGCAAAAGGTACTTATTAGGTTTCCAGATGTCCTTGGGTTGTTGTTGTGGTACTAGTGTTTCTGGGTGGTATTTCTTACATCTAATTGGGTCCTTGACAGTGATTCTTATATACAATTGTGTCCTTGACAATGATTCTTACAGATAATTGTGTCCTTATTGTGGACTGTCTGTAGCCCAGCTGGCTGTATCTTTCACTAGCCAAAGTGATATGATAAATTGCGGTAGAAAGACGACTGTTATAGACGAGAGCTGTCAGTTATCTCGCTGGCGTCCGGTTAGGGGTTGCATTCAGTTAAGGGTTTTAACTCAGGTACGTTACATTGAACGTGCACTCGATTGAAGGTGCATTCAGCTACGGTAAATAAAGTGTCTTGTATAGAGGTAAAGGGTGAAAACATAGTGGAGCGGCGAGGCTAGAGTGTAGCGAAGAGCGTAGCTCAGAGGTTAAAAATAGTACATGTAGTCAGACGCGCCAAAACATAGTGGAGCGGGGATGATGGCTGGTTCCTGCGTCGACCCCTTAGCCTCTCTGCTTCGATATTCTACCCCAAATTCTTTACCTACCTCGAGGGTTCAGTCGAGCGTAGCTGGTTGAAGTGGCAACACACTATGGAGGCGGAAAGTTTCATTTTGTCTGTTCGCGAACGCCGTCCTGTTTGGGACCAACACCTATTCGAACATCATAATCGATACATCCTCGACCTATAGTTCGACGACATTTTGCAAACTGAACCCTCTTGGCTCGCCACGTGTTCCCACACGCGGTACTATGTGCATGTACAGCGCCACTACCATCGGGGGTCAAAACCCTCTCAGCTACGCTCTCCGCTACACTCTAGCCTCGCCGCTCCAATATGTTTTCACCCTAAGTCGGGGTTGATTTTAAGGTTCATAATGACAGTAATCTAAAGTAAGGTAGCATGGCGATAGACAAGTCGTCAATAAATTTGAACATTCGACGTGCACATGTTTCACTTATATTCATTTTATGTGCTGTTCGTACAAGACTTCTTTGTAGAGATTAGATGATTTGGTTAAATACGCACCCTTCATTGCAATTGCCATTTGTTAGAGCAAAAGGCCGTAACTATAATTGTTGGAATGAAAAAGCATATCTGTTGGTAACCGAGCAGATAAGCCCCATTCTACGGACAAGTTGCCTAGTTGATTTAAGATACATCCTTAAGAGGTCATGAATTCCATAACCTTAAATTCTATGATCTCGTTTGTAAACAGTGTGTTATTAATGTTTAATAGTTTCTACTAGAATTATTGGAAGAATCTGTGGACTTCTTAATCGACTTGTGACTTAGAAGAGGACTTAACACACTACATTTTTCGGAATGGATCACGTTTCACTTGACATCAAAATAGAAGAAAAGGAATTATTTAGATTTTAAAGATCCTGATGGAGTTGATGAAGAAAACTTCCCTTAGCTCAAGGAAAAGGAGTTGAAAGCAGAGAAAGCAAGTGTAGAGTTAGTAGAGAGCCTCCAAACTAAATTCGTCGGTGGGAGAGGAAAGAGGGATCAATATCCACCAGTTGGTTTACCTTACACATGATCAACTGGGAAGCCACTACACTACAGAACATATATTTACAATATCAAGTTAATTGAGGTTATGAAACATTAATCAGTCGAATATGGGCGATATAAATCAACGGTTCGATTTTACCACTGATTGGTTTGGTGCAAATCAATTTTGCAGTTTCTGGCAATTGAACCGTGGGTTGAATTAGAACCGACTGTTGGTGCATACGGACCCTAATATTATAACCATAAAATTTTATGTTTCTCATATTCTTACATTTGAGTCTTTTAGACACGTATATGTAGAATTAAAATGATCACTAATCTAGTTTTTTGCCAGTCGAAGAATTGTTTATTGCGTAAAACTTTTTTTTAATAATCCTTCTACGCGTTAAAAATCATATAAAGTAGATTTTTGAGCTGGCAAAAATAGTTTTTAAATTAGTTAAAATTTATTTGAACAATAATAAATCATTCAATTATAACTAATTTATAAACATGGTTTAATCACGCGGTCATTAATTTATAATAATACAGATTATAAAAAGTGGTAAACGGATGGTTCCAAGCTAGAAGAGGGAACTGGAGTAGGAGTTTTTGGACCGGGAGCCGAATCAGACAGCTTAGACGCGTATACAAAATAAAAGAGGAGGATTTACCTGATTTTAGGCCCGATGATGTCCTAAACTTAGGAAAATAGGACTAGAAGAGCTGCTATAAGAAAACATCCGACCCATAGCAAGAAGGAGGACCCCTAACCATTCCTAACTTCACATACATGCATATACCTCTTTTGAAAATTGGACCCCTAATGCATCAAAGCGAATTTTTTGGTGAAAGTCACAATACGTGGCTTCATCGGAGTAAGATGAAGAAAAGATGGTTAGCTAACAAATTTTTATTTTTATTTTCATTATTTTGTTGTTTTTCAAAATTCAAAATGTATTCTATGACTGAATTACAGTCTTGTCTCAACAAATGTAGAAATAACAAAGCTCCCGGTTCTGATGGCGTTCCGTATGAATTTTAAAGTACAGTCGGCTTTAGAATAGCATATACATGTTAAATGTGAATTTCGTTTACCTACCGAAGTTATAAAAACGCCCTTCTTAAACAACAAAGAAATGGCAATTTTTAAAACGCCCACATTAATGGTTTTGGGGTATTAAGTTTATTTACAAGGGTAGGTCATGTCCCGAATAAATAAGTTTTTTTCGCATTTTTGAACTGATATAATAAAAAAAGGGATTTTAATCCCAAACAAACATTTATTATCGAGGGTTCCAAACTAAGTGAAGATGTGGGCGTGGACAACTGTTTAACTGATTTCAAATTTATTATTATTTAAACCGTGATTGGTTACACAAAATAAAAGGCTGTCTATTCAATGTAAGCGATTTGAGTTTGAAAATGTATATGCAATTCTGAAGCCGTAAATCACAATACCCGTAAAACTGGGTATTGTGATCTGTTCGGGGGGAAATTCCAACTGAATGGAGTAATATTATATTAACCATGCTTCATAAAAAAGGTCCTATTAATGATCCCGATAATTACAGAGGAATTGCGTTAGTTAATTGTATGGCAAAATTCTTTACTTCTATAATCCTACAAAGATTATCTGATTACTGCGAAGCACATACTATACTCCCAGAAATTCAAAATGGTTTTAGGGTTAACAGTGGTTGTTTAGACAATGTATTAATCCTAAACTCTATAATTCAAATACATCTTAGGCTAAAGGGGCGCAAGATTTTTGCGGCATTTGTTAATTTCAGAAAAGCATTCGATACCATAAAATATAATATTTTGTACAGCAAATTATACTCTTATGGTATAAGTTCAAAAATAATTCGTATAATCCAAAATCTGTATAAGCATGCCTCTATACCTAAGGGTAAAATCTAACCAAAAATATACCAAATCCTTTCCAATAACAGAAGGCGTCTTGCAGGGAGAGTCCTTAAGCCCACTTCTTTTTACAATATTCATCTCCGATATGGAACGGTTTTTTGAAGAGCGCGGGTTCCAAGGTATTAGCATTGACAGTAAAACAAGTATTCTCCTCCTGCAATATGCAGATGACCTTGTCATTTTGAGTGACTCACAATGTGACCTTAAGAGAAAGCATAAGTGTCTTGCTGAATATGCCTTGATAAACAAGCTCACTGTCAATACAACTAAAATTAATGATTTTCAGCAGAGGTGGTTTTTACAGCAACTACAAAAATTGTACTTTTTATTTTGGGGATCAAAAATTAGAAATAGTTAAGCATTTCACATATCTAGTCGTTGTTTTCGTATCTTCAGGTTTGTTCTCGGAAATGTCAAGGACAACTGTTGCTAAGGTTAAACAACCTTTTGGAGCAGTTTTGGATATTATGATTAAATCAAAAATGACATCATGGGATGCAAAAATAAAACTATATAATTCAATAATCATATCTATGCTCTCTTACTGCGTATCCATATGGGGCTTAAGATATGAAGATTTATTAGAACGCGCTCAAGTTAGTTTCTTTAAACAGCTGCTCAGCCTTCTTAGAACTACACCTGATTATGTTGTTCGGCTGGAAGTATCTGCAATACAAATTAGTTATGTTGTTTTTAAAACTGCTCTGTCTTGACTGAATAACTTGATTTTAATGAGAGAAAACCGTTTGCCCAAAATTCGTTATCTACGCCTATTGGCTCTCTCTGATAACTCTGACCAAAAGTACAATTGGGTTGCAAAAGTAAAATCAGTTTTTACAAATTTAAACCGTACTGATCTTTGGAGTTTGTTTATTCAGGGCAGTAAAGGGTTGGGATGTATCCGGAAAGAAATTTTAGAAACCTATAAAAATAAGTTACATGCCGATGACGAACATAGTTTAAGCTTATCCCAGTCACTTTGCTTATATAAATATATTAATAACAACTATTTAAAATCTCATTTGCCAACTTTTATCACCAAAATTTTAGCTCAAATAGGAACTAGCAACAAACAATTTTTAAAATTTACGTACTAGGGAATAAATTATTTTATAGCATGTGAAGAAGTATGCTCTATTTGTAATCTGCACCTAAGATCAACATTTTTAGTTAATAATCAAATAAATAACCTGTCTGATGTGCTTAATACTGGTACCCCAAAACTGCAAAGTCAATTGGCATATTTCATAATAAATGCAATGAAATTAAGATCGTTCATAATGAATGAATAAGTAACTACTTTTCTTTACACTATAATTTTCTACAATATACCTAAACTAGTTATATAATATACTCAAACTTCTAGTAATGAGAAATGTATTTCTTATGTACAATAAGCTATTGATTGATTGATTGATTGAAAATGTATTTTAAGAATAAATCGTTGTATATACTGCCTTTTTGTTTACTGGTCTTTTTCCTTTTACTAGTGAAAAAGGTCGTACCTATCATGGAAACAATTAATAGTTACAAAGTGAATTGTGTTCACTCTCATTTTTACCAATTTGTGAGTGTGTTTTGTTTATTAGCTGATGACTTTTTAAAACTTTTTTATTAAAACCTTTATTATAAATAGTTTTATAGAAAAAAAAAACATTTAGAACAAATGCATGTTCTGCCACTGAGGTAACTGACAAAACGGCGGCTTCTATTTGGATTTATCTGAAATTGCATCTAATCGAATTTTTATCACTGTTGTACCATCGTAAACATTATATGTAAAGTAGTTATTCTATTGAAATTAAACGTTATTTTATTAATGCTTTTGTCTATCCTAGTAGACCAATTTTTCAGGTTGTTTGGATGAGAGTTAGTTTATTTACTATACACCGCAGGGTATCTGTCGGTGAACGAGTTTTTCAATGCACAAAATTATTGATACATATTATATAGAACATTTTAATTTCACACCAAATATTGTCTATTAAACGAAGAAACATCTAGTAGTATCCAACCAGAAGAACAATCGTAACGCTATAAAAAGTTGTACATGTAGTAATAGTTTTTTTGGTTTTTATTAACCAATTAATTTAATAATAGTAGTCAATAGTGAATCATTAAACTTATCTTAATTATTGTTGTCTTTTTATAGTTTTATATTGAGAAAAAATGGGTTAATGAATAATGTTACAAAAATGTTGTCATAGAAAAAGTATATTATGCAGCTCGCAACTAAATGACCATTTTGCACTTGTATGAATTGCAGCACGAGCCGAAAGCAAGTGTCAAATGTACATCATTTTGTATAATATACTATTATTTAATATTTAAAAGAATTATAGATAGGTAACATTATGTTTTATGCAGATTTAATAAATAGGGTGCTTTAAAATTGAAGTTTCCAATTGGATCAAAGTTTGTCAATATGTTTTTGATTTTTTTTCTAATTTGGTTTAAAAGGTATGTAAGTTTTTTCTATTTCTGCATGGTGTGTTATTTTTATTTTTTATTTACAAATATGCAGCTGTTAATATAACTGTATTAAAAACATTCAAAAAACGCTTATTAAAAAAATACCGCTTTACAATTTTAAAACACCCTGTTTATTATTAACTTATTAAATTTAGGCTTGTAATATTGTTGAGGTAACGAAAAGATTAAATCAGTAGAAAAGAAGCAATAATAGTCGTTTACTGCTTACTTGATTTTTAATGCTTTTAATTTGAAATTTTTTTATTATTAACTGACATATATATTATAATAGTATCTAGTCAAATTTGACTATACAGGACTGCACTATGAATTTGTAATTAAATATAAATATATTTATCAAAGTTATATTTATAAAAATTTACAAATTTCAAACTGTACTTATATACGGGGTTGGGAAAATTATGGAACCAAGTAAATATCTTTTAAACGAAAAGAACGATGTTTAGGAAAATTTGCAGGTAGGTGCAATGGAACAAAATGCATCTGATGTACATTTTTTTAAAAATAATATACTTCCGATTTAACCGGAAATGCCATCAACTTCTTTAATTTAAAAGGGACACCCTATATATTTTTACAGATTTTGAAAAAGCTTGTTATTTTGAATTCATACATACTGAGTTTAATGTAAACAAATTTGTAAAAACGAGGAATAACTCACTGTTAGTAGTACAATAGATGTACATTTCATTATTTTAGAATAATGAGAAACAAAATTACTTCAAATGTTCAAAATGCTCGCCGTTTACTTGCTGACAATATGCCATCCTATTAACAAATTCTTGAGTCACTCTTTCCAAGACTTCTCCACGTATTAGTTCACATTCATCAATAATTCTTTGTCTCAATTCCTGTAAGTTTGTTGGTCGTCTAACGTAAACACGTGATTTTAGATAACCCCAAAGAAAAAATCTAACGGGCTAAGATCCGGAGAACGAGCAGGCCTCTCTATGAATCCTCTACGTCCAATCCATCGATTTGGAAAATTCGCATCCAGAAAATCCCTAACCCGTCTATCACAGTGGGGAGGTGGCCCATCTTGTTGAAACCAAATACTTTGGGGTAATTGCCCATTCTGTTGAAGTGCAGGAATAATTTCGTTATTTAGTAGATCCAAATACTTGTCACCATTCAAATTTCCGTCGATAAAAAATGGGCCTATAAGCTTATTTTCTACAATCCCCATCCAAACATTTAACTTCTGTGGATGCTGGGTCTGTGCTTAATGAATTCAATGAGGATTCTCATTTGACCAATACCTTAAGTTATGGCGATTAACTGTTCGATTTAAACAAAAAGTTGCCTCATCGGAAAAAACTAAGCTAGAAGCAAAATTTTCGTCGACATTACAGATGTCCATTAGCCGTTCGCAAAATTCCAGCCGTCGCTCAAAATCATCGTATGGCAATTCTTGAACCAACTGTACCTTATACGGATGATACTTTTCACTTTTTAGGATCTTTCCTACAGAACGTCGACTGATACCATGGTTTAGTGCCAAATTTGTGGTGGAAGTTTAAGGTGATTCTTCTAAATCGATTGTTTTGTTTAACAGTTTCGTTCGTTGCAGTCCGCGGTCTTCCAGGTTTTAGCAAATTTTTTACCATCCCAGTAGTATTAAAACGTTGTAATGTTTTAGTTACTGTTGAGCGTGATAAAGGATTTCTATCCGGATGCAAATTATTAAAAATATGACACACTTCTTCATGAGTTCTAACACGATCACCATAACCGATCATCATTAAAATTTCAATACGAACTTTTTCACTTAATTGAACCATTTTTAATTGTGCAATTTATTTCCATCAATTAGAATTTGACACTTGAAGAACAAAAGACGTACTAAACAGTACTTGTTTATTTATTACTATGCATGCAAACAACATCAATTAGTTTATCTAAATAATTTTTTGCTCTAATGCAAAAAACTCAAAGGAGGTTGGTTAAAGTGCTATATTCCCCGTATTTACAAATTTTTTTACACTAAACTCAGTATGGATGAATTCAAAATAACAAGCTCTTTCAAAATCTGTAAAAATATATAGGGTGTCCCATTTAAATTAAAGAAGTTGATGGCATTTCCGGTTAAACCGGAAGTATAATATTATCAAAAAAATGTACATCAGATGCGTTTTGTTCCATTGCACTTACCTGCAAATTTTCATAAATATCGTTCTTTTCGTTTAAAAGATATTTACTTGGTTCCATACTTTATCCCAACCCCGTATAGTAAGTAAATGACATAATTATCATAGGAAATATAACCGCATAAGCTAGTATATTAAACATCCATAAAATAAATAAATAAATTCATTATAATTTTTTGGAAAATTATTATCTGCTTTGGTCTTTTATTAATATTGCTTATGTATCCACATTTCTCCAATAGATTCATTTACGTATATTTATGTGATATCTATTCCAGTAATGCTGGAAAAAACAATGTTGCCATATTGAATCGCTCGTGTCAAAAACTTACGAGCGGAGGGGTACATGAGAATCTAGAAAAGCCATATCGCTGCCAATTAAATCACCCCCTTAAGAAGCGCTTGCATAGGAGAGAAGTGAGTTTTGAGAATACCTCCCCTGATCCATTAAAAGGTTGCCTCTTCTCGGGCTAGTAGGTCAGCCTCTTTGTAATGTCTTCAGAAGGATTTAATACCCAATAAATATATAATGCAAAATTCAATCAAAGAACGCACAAAGAGTAATTAAAAAGGCCCAAAAAATGCAGATTAAAGAGGAAAGTCAACCAATCGGTAGATAAGAGTATTTTTTTACTAGAAGTCGTCCGCGTACCGGTCCCACCTTAGCCTCTTGGGCTTATTGTGTATTCTCTTTGTATTGGACTACATCTCTAGAAATTCAGTTCCCTGTATGAGCTCATACCGGTTCTTTGGTTTCCTTTGTTTCCTTTTTGCACCGTCTGCAAGTAAGTTCTCGGTTATAAAGACCTAATTTATACAGGTGTTATCTAGTGAGGAAGTATCCCGTGAGTAATCCTGTAATGATGTGTAGTTTATCCCCGGTCATTGCCAGCAGTTCTTTTGTTTCTTTTTTAGATGACTCTTTTATAAATTTCTTCCCATGTATTTGTCTGGGCGTGTTCATCCAGTGAATTTTATGTCTATTTCTAGCCCACCCTTTTGACTATGACTTGATAGAGCATTTATGAATGCCTACGGCCGGTTCGGATCTGATAAGTGGAGTTGACGATCCTCGCCTTGCTAGTTCGTCAGCTTTCTCATTGCCACCGATTCCCTGATGTCCTGGTTAGGTTAGATTAATCCCATGTCAACCTGGATGACACCTTAAAGCTTTAAGTGCAGCCTAACTGTCGCTATAGATTCTGATGTGCCTTCTGTTGTAAGCGCTCATATTATTATCTCTTGTACAAGCAAGTATAGCATAGACTTCTGCTTGAAGCACAGAGGTGTGTTTGCCAAATGGAAAGCTACCTTCGTATCTGCCTGACTTGAGTGCCTGAGTGTCCCTTACTGTAAGTTGCCTTGTTGTCTGGGGTTAAAGCTGGGGTTGCTTCGCTCATTATTATACAATGTAGCGGTGGACGATCCAGTAGTGTTTCTAACGCTGCGTAGGTGTAGTTCTCATTGCCCCAGTTATTCCAATACAGAAAAGTCTTTGTACCTGGCTTATTTTGGTCTTAACTGAGACTTGTTCAATTTTTGGCCACCAAATCAAAGATGCATAGGTTACCTTGGGAATAACTATCATTATGTACAGCCAATGTAACATTCCTGGTCTGAGTCCCCAAGTAGTGTTATATGTACGCCTAGCAATCATGAAGGTTGCCTCCGCTTTGTTTATAATATACAGTATAGTCGGTTCCAGGTTAACTTTGAGTCAAGAATAACCCCAAGGTACTTTACCTCCTCGGACAACAGTATTGTTTAAAAATATATAGAGAAAATCAGTTATTCATAAATTCTCAGTCCCTTTGTAACCAACATGCCAGATGGAGGAGAGCGGGATCAATAGCAAAATGCGGTGAGGAAGGAAGAAGAGTGGGGGTTGAGCTTAAGTCGAAATTACGACAGTTTTGAAACCTGCGAAATGAGATAGTGCAAATCAAACACGTCCGAAACATTATCACTTAACGTCTAAATACTATTTGGAAGTTAAATAACTAGAATTGCTATGGTTTGTTTTATATATGAGCACCGTTAACCCGTTGGATGTCAACACCTCCTCTAGAATCACTCCCCTCCTGTCTGTTTTACTCCCATCCTGTCCCATCCTGTATAAGTTTCATACCGAGGTATTGATATTCAGGGAAATGGGTAATGTCTGTTCCAGCCTCCAATATAATGTTTTGTAATCGTAGTAATAAAACTCAAAGTCTATCCACAACGTTTAATAGTGAGGTTCAATAGTAAGTGCAACATGTTTCGGTCTTTAGACCATCATCAGGCTATAAAGAAAAACAATGGTATTCTTTATAGCCTGATGATGGTCTAAAGACCGAAACATGTTGCACTTACTATTGAACCTCACTATTAAACGTTGTGGATAGACTTTGAGTTTTATTACTACGATTATCTACATCATCCACATTTGAGAGATGGATTTCCTTTTCAATAATGTTTTGTGGTAATTCTCTAATATACATAGATTCCGCCTTCTTAACGTTTACTCCGAGGCCCCATTTCTTGTAATCCTCTACCAATTTTTTAGTCATATTATGTAAGTCGTTTTGATCTTGTTCTATCAGGATTTGGTCATCTGCAAAACCGAGCGTGTGTAAAGTTGTTTTATCATTTAGGGGTAGTCCCATGCCGATACATTTTTTCTTCCACACTTTGAACACTTGCTCTAAATATATCTTAAAAAGCGTCGGCCCGTGTCTACGGCTGCATTAGCGGGCTTAACCCAATATCTCCATTTTTTTATATATACATATATAGATCGCTGTTTTTACTACAACTAAGCCACAGCATACTAGAATTTCTTGAAACTTCTGCCTTACCTAACCTGCAGAGCACCATAACATAAGAATATCTATTTTTAGTACAACGAACTGCTTAGAGAAAATAAAGGAACACATGGAAGATAATGCCAATGACAAAAGTATATTTAACAATCTATTATAAAATATAATTATATATTAAATTATAGAATCATCGTACAGAAACTTTTTAATAACAAGAAATAAAGCTTAACTCTGCTGAAACAAAAAATATATTTAATATTATGTGCTTTTAAGTAATCGGTATCTTGACCATCTTTGCCAAAATAAACAGTAACGATAGTGGTTAACGACAATGTTGTTATTACTTTTTAAAAATGTGCACCATTGCAGCTCATTGAAGTATAATGAAATTTACTATATTTTCATTTATATGTCCAATATTTACTGGTGGATATTCCGGTTAAAATATTGGAAATAATAAAATATAATTGTAATTAAAAATCTTTAAGTTCGTGAAGAACATGGATGCATATTTTCTTATTAACCAAATTGTATGTTTAGTATATTTAACTCAAATAAATCTTTCTAAAATGGTATATTGCTATTGTTGATTCTCATTCTAATTCAAAAACAAGTTGTTTAATATTATTTTAAGGATATAACAAAGTAATTGCTATATAGTTCAAGTATTACATACACTTTTTTGAAAAACTATATTTCAGTGCTGTTTATTTTGTGCAAATATTGCAGTTTTTCTTCGATTTGTTTGTATATAATATTAATTAACCTTTATTAACTGTTGAGGGATATTTAAATATTTACCAAGTGTTTTTTTGTTACAGGATGGTGACACTGCTTCCGACAGCGATGACAGTGAAATGGAAGTAGCCGAAGACTGTGTAGAAAATAAAGAAAGAACCTCACAAAAACCTTATGAAGATAATAAAAGTGATAATGTTTTAAGCAATAAGGAAAAATACACCACAAATAACATACCTTCAAAAGAAAAATTAGAAAACAATAATATTAGGACTTCAAATTTACCACAATCAAGTTCCAAAGACCAACAGAAAGAAACACCAATTACTGTAAACAATTCAACACCAAGATTTGAAGGCGTATATATAGTTCCTACCACAGCTAGTACAACTGTACCAATATCAGTTCCTACGTCTACTTTACCTGCAACGGCAACATCTGTTCTTACGTCATCAGCTGGACCTTCGTTGTTGTCATCCATCAGCTCTGTTGGTGCTAATCTTACTTCTGCTGGAAACACTTCCAATAAAATTCAAGCTCTTCCATTAGTTCTGCAAACTGCAGCTGGTTTAGGGTATGCTTCAACACCTGATGGGATGATTTTAGGGCTATTGCAAGGACCAAATATTACTCAACCTCAATTTGTAGCTATTCCCATGAGTAGTGTTACTATGGATAATTTAGGGACTGCTAAAGCAAAATCGGACTTGACTGACTAAATATTTATAAGTTTTACTATTTTAAGTTTACTTCCCTTTTTGGTTGGTAGCATTTTCCTATTTATAGTTAGGATATAAAGTTTCTTTAATAAGATAAAGTGATCTATTTATTTTTTATTAATGTACAGGGTTATTTGATATGCATTAGTTCACAGGATTGTTAAACAAAATTGGCGTATTTTTATTGATTAAAATGTAAAATATTTTATTTACTGGTGCTAAGCAAACATTGTAATGTTAATGTACTATTTAACCCATGTATAAAAAAAATATTGTTTTAACGGAGCTTCTACAAAAATTTCAACATCTTACTCTTTTTGCAATATGAGCATCAAACCCTAAATACGTATGGTCTATGTTTTTATTTAGCTTGGGGAAAAATAGTAAATACCTTGCTTTTCTCTTAATTATTTATCTATATCCTCAGATGATTTGATGTATTTATTTGGAACGTTTTCAATAACAATATTATGTATACTTGTGAACTTACTTACTATACTTTTTATAGATCTTCTTCTTAAGAACTAATGTTTGGGTAACTGTAAGCTTATCTTGTATATGTAGAATGAATTCCACTCTGAAGGGTCTACAATAAATTTCCTTATTTCGGTCAACCATTTCTGGAATAAATTACATAACGAATCTCACGGACACTTTGATATCTCTAAAACTTGATATGCAGTGTAGCATGCAGCTGTGCTTTGAAAACTTCTTCTTCTTAAGGCCTACAATAGTATATTGTGTCACAAGGACGAAAAGTAGGCATTAGCATCCGGCGGCTGCATTTGCCAGCTCAGTTTTCTTCTGATAATGCTTTAAATTTTTGTGCTTTATAATTTATAGAATTTTGTTTGAGAAATGCTCTCATTTTGTGGAATTTTGTCGAAATTTATATTATAATTTAAACATGTCAAATCCAAGGCATACCTTTTCAATACTAGAAGAAAAAAATCGTGGCGTTATGAATTTTCCGGTAAGGTAGGCGGAAAATAACATATTAACAGCTAGGGCTTACCTATGGATCTCTTCTGGGTTTCAACAATAAACGTGCAATACACTTATCAGGAAATTATAACTTCTTATGAAAGGTTAATTATTATACCTTGGCTCAAAGTCTCATTTTAGGCGGTTTTTTAATGATAGGTGATGCTCAAATATGAAATGTTACATTTAAAACAAATTGTATTCTGTATGCTTCTCTTAGAATATGCAGAAGATAATAAATACCGTGTACTTACTAGTTTTTACTGTAAAATTATCCAAAGATCTTTTTCACTTAAGAAACTGTGTTATAATTTTTTTGTTTGTGATAAAAACTATACAATAAAAAACTAACTTTATCAATTAGAGTTTTTGACTTTAAACTATATACTTATATTTTATTTTATTTTATTTACATTCATAAAATTGTTTAAAATATTTACTCTCTCTTAAACTTATTGTAATTATCAATCTTTGGAAGTCATTTTAATGTTACTTTTTCATGATGTGGTTGTACATACTTTAGTTACTTTTTATTAAAATTTATTTATTTTAAACAAATTGACACCGTTGACTATATCACCTATCCATCACAAGCCAAAGACAGCGAAAATTCAATCACTAGTGGTATTACTACTAAACAGGGAGTATAATACAAAATATTGGGTCATTTGTACCAGTATCGCGTGGGGATTAGTCGAAAAAAAATTTGCTGATTTACGGCGGTATAGCGGCCATTTGGAACCTTCCCAAAAATATGGCATGGTGATGTTCATAAATGGCTGAACGACGATGATTAACTTT
The DNA here is from genome assembly GCA_035357415.1 of Ophraella communa. Classification (NCBI taxonomy): domain Eukaryota; kingdom Metazoa; phylum Arthropoda; class Insecta; order Coleoptera; family Chrysomelidae; genus Ophraella; species Ophraella communa. The sequence goes on from CM068983.1 coordinate 35,487,719, forward strand.
GCAAAAACTAGCCTGGAACAAGTGGTTGACATTTTTTAAATTAATTAATCCGTCGCTACGGCAGGCTGTGTGTCAGACCGGAGAAGTATGGCGTGACACTACCACCTCTTCTTTTTTAGGGACTATCGGAAAAAAATAGAATTTTTGAGGAACAAATTGACACTCCTGATTAATCCAACTATAGTTCGACTAACGCTCACGCTATTGGGCCGTCGGTCGGTACCAGTGCTATAACCATCATTTTTCTTTTTGTGATTGCGTAATAAGACCTCTGACGAACCGCCATATTGTAACAAATGACCCAATATTTTGAGTCACTCTCTTCCCGTCTATACTGACAACTACACATGTCATGTGTATAAATCAATTTCAGTAAAGACTTATAGCGTTTTCGGCTGGGTGCTCTGGGTCGCTCTCAGATTGCTCTGAGAATATTCGGTTGGTCTGATTGGTCACCGAGGATGGTCAATTTTCTTGTTCGACTGGATCGCTCTCGGGTTGATCGGAGTTAATCTGAGATCAAGGGTCAGATCAACAGATGCAGAGCAAATATAGAGGGTATTTTTTAAAATAATAGCGAAGAGTTTTTGATGCTTATGAATTTGTTATCGTCTTCAGAAGATAGTGACCATGAGTTGGGTTTCCTTATTTTTAAGAAAATGGGGAATATAAGAAAAATTAGAAAAATTTATGGGTACTAGGTACCTACATTTTATATTCTGCAAAATTAGATTTTGGCCACTTCTGAGCGGTTCTCCCAAACAGTTTGCTAATTTTCCATTTTTAATATTCTGAAATTTATCACAGTTATCCCAAAATAAAAAAAACAATTTAATATAAAAGTAAGGTTAGAATATTCGAATTAACTTTTGTTCGGGTTAATGATGTTCTGTCACAGAACTGCGTCACTCTTCTTCCGAACGACATAGATTTTCGATAAATCTGGGAGCGATTTCACATCATTTCACCCGAAAACGCCAATAAATTGTTTTAAAAACTTCTCTATATTTTGGTATATCTAGTAATTATTAATTTAAAATATTTTTTCTACAAACGTCAGTAAAAGTATTATTTTTGACGCATGCTGTCAGTGTCTAAAATGGCGTTTTATGGCACTGGTGTTAAAACTAAATCATTTTTAGCACTAGTGCTAAAAGTGATTTATTTTTAGAGGAGATATAAAAACAATTCAAAATGGAGTGTTTATTCAATTAAACGTACAAGTAGTGAAATTACAATTATGATAAAAAAATCCAGGGCCAGTCTCATTGGTAGATGTTACATAATTTATTTTGGTGAAGGTTGTACCAGAGCCAAGTTTTGGACAAAATTTGATCCGAAATGTTCTGTTTCTTTTGTAGCTAGTCTTCTTAATAATCCTTTGATACTGCACTGGACTTCCATCCACCGTGTCTTTTAATTGTAGTAAGACTACCACCGCCAACAAACTCTCAGAAAACAAAATATTACTTTTAGTACTTATATCATAACAAACTATTAAATGTAGTTTCCTTTAAATTATTTTGGTATTTTTGTATCTAAAAAAGTCTATAACTGTTTTCTATTGGAATTTTGAAGAGACATATTTACGTTTACTAAATAAATACACCATTATAAATTATATATTTCTACCATTTTCATTTTAGAAATCTGAATCAAGCCATTTAAACTTTTACTGACTTATAACTAGATTATGGGAATTATTTAATAACTTAAAATTTTTGGTGCTGTTTGGTTAAGATTAATATTTGTTTCTCGTTAAAGTAAGTGAATAAATAATTTTATAAGATGTCTACATTTATATTGATAAGAGTTATTTGGGTGTTATGTATGACCACAGTGTATGCTTCTATTTTGCGGATAAAATTTTAACATAGTATGATTCAGAGGTGTTTTAAAACTAAGAATAGTGTACCTACTTAATTTTTGTAATAAACTTTTGTTGCGAAATAGATTTTTAAGGTTATTGTTGTGCCTTATATCATCTATTTTTATCAACTTTGTACCAAACCTAAAACTCTATTTTAATAAATATATTTTTAAAACTTTGTACTTTGTACTATTATTTATTTGCATTACACATATTTAATAAGTAATGAAACAACCAATACTGTAATATTAAAAGAGCAATATCTGCTGCTGTTATTAGATATGGGAATTATCCTAACCACTCCAGCTTCTCTTTCTAGAGTTTTAAGAAGATTTAAGAAGAGAAACTGGCAGCTGCAATAGAAAACCAGTTCCAGACGTCCCAGCTAACCGTGTAAATGACAGTTATTTACAAACGCAGACTATTCGTACACGGTTTGCAACAGTCAATCAACTGCAAAATATTATTTCCAAGTCTTCAATTTTCGGGTATATATGTGTCAATAGGAACGGATTAACTTATTTTGGAATCAGATACAAAATGCTTACTACTGCTCCATTGTTAACCAGAACATACCCTATGACACGTCTAAGGTTCGCAATAGAACAGTAAGTGGGCATGTTAACGATTGAACTAGTATTCTTTTTACCAATGACTAAATACTAAACAGTTACTAGATACAATATGTACCAAAATGTAATTAAAAGATTTAAAAACAGAGCAACATGGTTATGAATACAAAAACATTAGTAAGTATAGCCTATGTATGCCTCCTAGTAGCCATATTGATGCCATAGGTATTTAGTTGTGAATAAAAATAAACGACTGAATATTTACAAAATTAGGAAGAAAATTCAGATGATTCTACCTTCAACAAACAAACGCTTGAACTAAACTTCCACGTTTAATTAAAAAGCTTTTATAATACCATGACAGCTGTTTAACTAGTTTTAGATAGATAAATTATTGCTGTCACGTTTGGTTTCGAAAATATAAAAAAATCGTGAATTTTTCCAGTGATTAAGAATTATTAATTAATTTCACATGAAATTACAAAATAATATACTGAAAATTTACTACCAAAATCAAAGAATGAATATGAACAGAATTACATTCATGCATTTGAAATTTTTGATCGTATCAGATTAAATTGTCTTAGGTAGTATAAGCCAGTTAGACTTGTAAGAAGAACATGTAAGAACAACACAATTAAGGAAGAAATTAAATATTCTAGCATTAGAACAAAAACGAAATTTCTTAAATTTATTATTTCTTTATAAAGTCATCTATAACAAGATCGATTCTCCTGAAATTTTAAACCTAATTCCTTTTAATGTACCGCCTCGTATTACTAGGAATAATCCATACCTATTTAAAATTCATCGTCAACTTATGGATGCACGAGACCCCTTGCAGCTATGTTGCGACTTGCAAACAACTTCAATCAAGTAATAGAAATAGATTGGACTTTATCACAATCCAAGTTCCATAAGGTGATTTTCAATCATATTGTTCATATAAACTCTTAGTATTGATTTCCTTCAGTTCTGATTTTGTTTTTGTACTTTTTTATCGACAATTTTCACTTTCCGATTTGCCCATTATTTTGAGGTGATACCTCAAAGTGTCCAGTGTCCAGTGAGAAGAACTACGGTCAATTTTATATCTTTTTTGGTAAATTTGTGAAGGCATTTAGCTTTTTCAAGTGATATGTCTACAAATCTTTAAGCTTGCCTCAGTCCTGGCGTATTCCTCCAGTGAGATCGTAGTCGATCCTTTTCCCAGGAATGGAGTATCTTTTTGATGTGGCTTTTTGTGAGACAAGGAAAGGTGTATTATCCCCTTCTTTTGCCAGTCTTTTATCTTCCTCATTACCTATTATCACTCTGTGACCTGGCACCCACATCAAGGGAATCTAATTGTTTCTTGTCAGTTTCTTAAGGGACTGTTTATATTCCTAGACTAACTTTGACTCATAAGTAAAAGAACTCAGAGCCTTGAAAGGTGCCTGACTGTCTATCCCCTATGGTGACACTCCTGGACACTAACATCTATAGCGTATATCTCCGCCTGAAAGATAGTTGGGACGTTACCAAGTATTTGGACAAGCGAAAATTCGGTTCTATTACTCCCAACCCTTTTATTCATCTTGGACCCATTTATGAACTACATCAGTGAGCCTTCTTCTAGTTCTGGTTCGACTTCTTTAACCGTATAGCGGTCTCTTATGGCCACTTCAAACTGTGTCTCAAAGTCAAACTTAGCTAGCATGGTACCTAATAGTTGGTTTAAAGATGCTAGTGGAATATTTTCCAGTAGCCTTACATGACCAACCAAATCACCAGGTTTTAAGTTTTGAGTCTGTTGCAGTTGTAAGACACCAGCTGCAGTCTTCCTCATAATTGCAACGGAGGTAGACCTAGCAACGCCTCTAAGGTTGCTGTGGGGCACGTTGTCATTGCCCTTGTTATTCCCAGATAAGACAGCTGTTGCACTTTCTGCAACTTAGCATATGCCGAATTTTTGGCCACCATACTAATAAAGCATAGGTGACTATGGGGTTGATATTCATTTGGTTTGACCATAAGATCAGTCTTCCCAAATGTCCAACTCGCCACTAAGATTTTTTTTAAATGATTGTTTCAAATTAGTTTTTGTTCCCAGGTCACTCCTAGGTATTTTACCTCATTAGAATAATGTTAGTTAGATATTGTTCATGGTGGGGCGGCTAGAGAGTATCTTCGTCTTCTGGTTAACGGTATCAAAACTGTTTTGCGGGTATTGACCTTAAGGCCTTTTTTCCGGAAAAATTTCTCTATTATGTTTAGGGCAATTTGCATTAAGTTTGAGATAACTTTATCATGGTTTCCCCTAATAGAGACGACTAGGTCATCTGCATAATTGCCTATTTAATTTTGTTAATCGTAAAGATTTTATCAACCAGACGCCTATTCACCCTGTTGAGTTTACTACGATACTCTTTTAGTTGAGAGGTTGGTGGATTATCTTCTGAATTTGACTGATATCCAGGAAAGTGAGTCCGTAATAGCACTCTAATACTTTGTGCTTGGTCTTCAGTATATTCTCCGTTCAACTTATTAATTAAGCCAAACCCGTTAGTATGGTCTTTTGCGAGTACTTTTGCGATGTCCTCTTAGACCTTCGAAGTTCTTTGTTGTACTCAGTCAGAGCTTTCTGTACTACTCCCAGGTTCCTTTACTTTTAACTGCCTTGCTCTTCTTCTGAGTTTCGCTTGCTCTTTGTTCCACCAAGGTACATTCCTTCTGGTTGTCTTTTTTTCATATACCTTAATTATAACATTGGGAAATTGGTGCGAGGCTCTCTAAAGATCCCTGTTCGTTGTTGAATGAAAATTCTATTCCTTTAATGTCCTTTTCAAAATGTTCTTTGTAAAAATCCCATTCAGTCCATTTAGAAACCCTGTACTCGATGACTGACTCCAAATTTTATGTGTCTGTGACATCGATGCTTCATCAGAGACAAGCCAGTGGTATATAGGTACTATTTGTTATGAACGAATTAGGCAGGGCGATGTCTAGTATCCGTGTTCTAACTGCATTTATAAAGGTGGGTTTGTTTCCTTTATTAATAATGTCTACATTACAAATATTCTAAAAGGTACTCACCTCGTTTATTGATATCTGTACTTCCCCAATAAGTGTGGTGTTCAGTCACATCACAGCCCAGAATGCAGTGCCTATTCCCTCTACTGCACCAACTCATGAGTCTTTGGACATCCTCTGGAAGTGGTTGCCCAGTAGAATCACCAGGGATGTAGGCCGAGGCAATAACGATCTGCCTTTTGCCTGCTTCTATTGGTACTTCCACTATAGCGAATGCCAAATCCGTCGTGATGAATTCTGGTACAGGTATAAATTTAATATTTTTATCTGCCCGTGGATTGTCAGAATTGTCACAATATAGTAAAAAATCAGGCCTTGCATTCGTCCCTTGATCCACGGCTCCTGTAGGAGTCCTACAGCCACGTTTTCTTTAATAAGCCTTCTTCTAAACATGCTAGTTGCTGATTTCTAATATTTATTTGGAGACATTTTAGTCGTTGGATTTTTAGGACTTCGTCTTCCCCTTTTTGAGGCGACTTAGCGTTCTCTTTACAGTAGTCGACTATCTCCATGGCTAAATTTTGTTCTTGGTCCAATAATGATTCCCCTAGTGAAAGGTAGGTCACTCACAACAGAGCCCCGCATGCTGTAGGAAAGATTATTTAGAACAGAAGCTTGCCAGGTACTTCGTAGTTCACATAATATCAGTTATATTACTCTCTTACCATGCATTTCTCGGCTTAAGCTGTTCAACCTTAAAGTTGCTGTGGTTGCTGTGGTTTCTGGTAGGCAGAGCTGCTTTTTAGCTTTACTCCCACATCTTGCGTGGAAAGTTACTGAGCCACTCCACCTAACTTCAAGATGCTACAGCTCCTAGGAGTGGTTTTGATCGTATGGAGAAAGTATAGTCTCTGCTACTCGATTAGAAAGAAAATTCGTGATGCTCGTGGTTTCTTATACTCGCCTTCGGCTCGCTCTCGTCTAACTTTCCTCGCATCGAATTTTCATTCTAACCTTGCTACAGAATAAGACATTTTCAAGTATCATATCAACACTTGATGTATCAAAAACGTCATCAGCACAATTCAGGCATATAACACAAAATATAATCAATACATTTATGACAACAATAGCGCTGTTTTAATATAAAATAATTGAATTTGAGACTGATGTGATTTGTACAATGCAACTAACGCCAGTGATTGACCCAGGAACTAGAATTAAAAAACAAAGGCAACCCGTTTAAGATTCTTTTTTACCATATTTGAAAGACAAAGTGATAGGAAAGAAAGCTATCGACCATAAGGTCAGAGTATTCCATGCTACAGTGACTGTATTACTAACAGTGGCGACAATAGATGTATCGATTTTGATTGGACAACCGCCATTAAGAGGCAAATTTTCTATAGCCTTGTATGAGGCCCGCGCACAAAGAAATTCTGTGTACATTATAACTTAGTATCAAATAATTTAATTTATAAACACTCCCAAAGACCCAATTTTTAGGTATAGTTTCTCATAAAGTACCAAAATAAAATAAATTTTCTTAAAATACTTTAAAAATAAAATAAAAATAAAAAAAAAAACATTTAAATTCATTGTCCTAAATAATATAAATCAATCAAAAAATTTGCCTCCTAATGGCGTATAGCCGGGACTAATCGCCGATTGTCGCCACTGTTAGTAGTACAGTCACTGTATTCTATGCTAGCTACTATTGATTAACCTGTAAATGAAAGATTTAAGTAAAGTAATTTCATATGACCCTGTACCTATTTAGAGATATGTAAAATAAAAAAAACTAGATATGTGAACAGTTTTATTAATATACTAATTTACTGGTTTAGCTCATTTTAAAGAAAATACAGCAATAATACACTATTTGAATATAAAAATATAATATAAAAAAACTAGTGAAAAGCTAAAATATAAGTATAAATTGGTGAAAAAACAAAAATATTGGAACATAGAGTGTACCTAGGTGTATCTGCGAAGGCAAGTTTTTGTTCAAATTTTTAAATAATAAAATATTTCTAATGGCGTCCCTTTATTTAATAGAATAAAGATTTAACTGAGAACTAAGAGACTGCTAGCCCAGAAATTGGCTCTTAAAACCCACATGTCTGAGGAAGCGATTCTGTACGAGTACACCTTCAATTTTGCGTAATATAAGGAGTAGACCAAACTGAACTACAATATTCTAGGTCGGTTCTAACAAAAGAACGGTACAAATTTTTTAATGTTGTAGCATCAGAAAATTTATGAGTTGTACATATAATTTCAGAGCTTTGATACTCTATAAGTATGTTACGTTTTCTTTAAAATTTAATGACAAATCTAGAAACACTTCTAAATCTTTAATTCTGTTAATTGAGTACAGCTTGATGTCGTTAATTATATAATTAAATAAAGTCATTAATTATACAGGAAATTTCAGTCGACAGAATCTCTTAATATTACATTTGTTTATATTGACATCCATGTTTTTTCTGGTACACAGACAATAAAAGTTAATTAAACTATTTTGTAGCAGTTCATAATTCGTCTTGATTATTTGGTACAATTTAGGTCATCGGCAAATAGGAGAATGTTATCAAATTTAACAGTTGCAATAATGTCATTAACGAACACATCGAAACGTAAAGGATCTAGGTGAGAACCTTGCGGAACACCCAAAATTTCATCAACTTCTTAAGAACAAAGATCTGCTTACTATTGAAGAAGGCAATGAAGTATTATTTTTTGGCGTTGGCAACTTTCCGGAATAATTTGATAATGGACTGTAGGCCTAAATTTAAATTGTTGTTACTTTGAGAATTTGTAAAAGTCTCTTTGTTATGGAAAAATAATGTCCAATAAAAATATAAATAAAAACAAATTTACTAAGAACAATAAACAATTCGTTTTTAAATTACAATGATAGCTGTTTCGCTAAAATAAGCATCATCAGTTTGATATATTTAAGTTACATTTTGTTTTTTAAGGTAACTACCTGATGTTGATTAAGTAATGTTAAAACTAGACCAAGTATGGAAGAAATAAGACATAACAGTATTAAAACCTAAATGATATTAGCCCTAAGGTATTATCCTGGATGTATTTCCCTCTAAGATCAGTATAACTGTGCAATGATCTAGAAAAACCAGGAAAAACTGTATCATACTGATTTTTTCAATAATTAATGTATTTTTGTTACATATTGTGGGGTTTAAATTGAGTTAAATCTATAAAATTATATTTTCTTAATGTATTTGTGTGAAACGTGTTGCCTATAGCGGTACGCCTACGACAACAATATGATCTCCCACAATATTTTCTTAAAAAAAAATATGACGCCAATGAAATTAAATTAAACCAAGCTGCTCAAAGCAATGAGACTCTTAAAAATTTTTATGATTAAAAACAAATAACGAAAAAGATACTTAAGTAGTTCCTCCGGTCACTGTATGACGTCACCCGCTCAGGTTACTGGTGTAGGTTCAAGTTCTGCGATTATTCCCTCTAGTCAAATTCTGTGTTTTGTGAGGTTAAAGTTCTGAGACGTTACAGCTGATTGAAGTAAATTAAGAAGTGATCGTTCTCGTTAAATAAATTTGCAGATTAATTTATGTTTGAAATAAACAGAAATTCAAAAGAGATATTTATTGTTCAATGTCGCTAAAAGAAAATTTATTAGAAAGATTCCAAAATGAATTGGGTTTACTGGTGAGTACAATTTATACTTTTATTCCTATGAAATGTACCTTAAATAAATATATAGTGTGTTCTTAGTTATAAAACCGTATTCTTTAATTGAAATGTATGGATGTGAAAATTCCTGAATATCCTGTTTTCTCTTCCAAGAACAAACTACATCAAAGTTGTAGCACGTGCTAATTTAAATAAAACCTTTATAATACGAATAAATTTTGACAATAAATATAGATCTTGTACAAATGAATTAGTGATTAAACAAATTAGTATGAAATTCTAAAGTTCATCGAAAATGTTAAACATTAAAATAGATCAATAATAATTGTTGAAATTCTAGAGTTTATCGAAAATGTCAAGTATTAAAATAGAACAATAATAACTGATATCACCTTAAAAATGTTCAGAATTTGGTCCATACGTGGATGTTGTGGAGTCCTGGTACTTAATTCTTGCTAAATATGTGTTGGAGCAAAATTGGTCCCAAATACCTCAAATGTAGAATCCTTACAACTGCTGTCACCTTCAAATGGACAGGAATATGTTCCTTAAGGCTTAAATAACTTGCTTGCTCTCCTGGAACTGCTGGTATTGGATGCCAATACACTTTGGCCCCAATTTCTTGTCAGGTATGTTAAATTTTTTATGAAAAATACACTTTTATACACACACTTTATTGTTTTAAGTATTTATCTTGCATTATTATGCGTTAATTGTTTAATTTTACTTATAAAAATTTTAATTTTATCAGGACAAATTTCTTACCCTCCTTTCGCTTTCAGGAACAAGAAACAAGAGAGAGATTTTAGATTCAACAGCACCATGGTTACCGAAAATTCTTTTGTTTTCCCAGCTTTCCTTTTGAACAAAAATAAATAAATTTATGTTGGCAATGAAAGCAAAGTTACTAAAAAAAATATCAGTTTTTTATGTTGGTGACTGGTAAGTTCAAATGATGTTTATTGGAACCTTGTTGTACAGGGTGATTTTATTTTAGTGAGATTTGGAATTCTAAAATTATTCCTACTGATTTTGGGAGTGATCACAAATTTGTCCTTAACATCTAGAAATTAAAACTAATCAATTATTTTCAAGGTACAATTTAAGAAATTTATAAAATTTATGGAATAATCATCTGGAATAAATTAAACTCAACTTGTAGTTTTGCTATTATCTTTCTTTCTATTAATTTAGTTGCATAAAAAAAATCGAACAAAGACTTATAATGATTTTTAATTATTGTTTCCCCCCAATGTTGTACACCAATTCAGTATCTTTTTCATAATATTTATAAATAAACATGCTCATTTGTATACTACTTCTAATGCAACTGTAACAATTTCCTGAATTTTCTTGTAATTATTATAATTGGCTTTGTCAATCTAGAATAATTCAGGAAAATTCAAACCTAAATTTACTTTAAATTAAATCAAGTTAACAAAATTAATTAATGTGTGTTTTTCTCACAAACCAAACAAATTAATAGACATTATTAACATTGCTTTACCTAAAACATTTTTTTAAATAAAACAAATTAGTTTTCCTTCTTCAACATGAGAATTTCCGTACTGTTCATGATTTTTGGTACACTTTGACTAGGTATTACTTTTTTTTTATTGAACATTTTACATTAAAACTCATTTATCTATCAATATTCATAATAGAATCGTTACATACGATTCCTTTTCTCATTAATATTTCGTTATGTGTCCACACACAAACGTGACAATATTTTAAATTATCTTATTATTCTCATATCTTGAAAATTTTCCTGAGATCTTTTCTCTCAGAGAAACAATTTTTCCTTAGCTCACCATATGCCTTTAACAAATATAGTGAAATCACATTTACTTCATTTTATTTGAGGTACTTCCTCAACATTTATAAATCTCAAAATATGTCCTTAATGACAAATACTTTGAAAATCTCTTTATCTCTTTAAGTTCATTAGAATAGAACGTTCTCACATTTCACCAGTCATGACACCTGTATCATTTTAAATTATGAAAGAAAACAGAAATTCCCTTAAAAATTTTAAACAGAGTAATTAACATAATTGTAATTGTAACATAACTAAATAACCATTAATAAATTTTATGTTTTAGGTAAACACACCGAATTTTCATCAGAAGGACTCACATATCTGAACAGCTGTGTAACATTGAAAATTCCTCTAATACTTTTACCAAAGGATTTTTATGTGAATGCAAAATAATTGAAATACTGACCAGTATTTTATCATCTTGAATTTTATGTGTTAAACATTTTCTACTAACAAATATAATTTTTTTATAATGTTGTTTACCAGGGGTTTGAGAGAACTCAGAAATTGGTTCCCCAATTTTTTTGTTATTTTTTACCAGTACCATTTTGCAATAAAGCGTACTTGCCAATGTGGAAATATCTTATTGAGAGGTGCATTTAAATTTTGTCTAGAATATGTACACCATACTACAAGTAGACCATCATCCGATAATAAGCTGTCGATTGTTAAACTCTTTAAATCTTCATTAAACATCATGTTATAGCCATCTGATGTTTTTTTTCTTTTCCTCCAATTATATTTATTCCACCAAGGAGGATCTCGCAGAGTGAGGTCAAATTTTCTTTCAGTTAAATATTTGTTTATTTCGCACACATCTTTACAGTAGAATTCAGTGTTTTCTGGAAAGATAAATTTTGTTCCATTTATTTCTTTGACCAAAGCTGGTCCAATATTACTTCCATGAACACCTACAACACTAAATTTTTCACACATAGAGTTGATATGATCGGATGTTTCAAAGGCTTTTTTATTATCTAAACAACTTCTCTTTAAATTTTGTTCAATCTGTGGAAAGAAATGGCTAAACTTTTGTTTAGTATCTTTTTGTTTTCTTATTAGTTCTTCAAATTCATTGTTTGGTTCTACTATTTTTAATGTCGATTTGAATTTGTTGTGTTTTTTATACAATTCATTGATATTTAATAGATTTGAATTTAATGTGTAATCTCCATATGAATTACACAAGTTTTTGTATTGTTCATGAGAAATGTACAAACCAATCTCCTTTCTTACTCCTGTCTCCAACTCCTTGATTTCTCTTATGTTTGGTTGTGTGATCCTTGTTGGGGATTTAATATCCTTTTCTGTCTCGCAACCAATTTTTCTTGGAGCCTTCTTCACAAATACCTCTGCATTCTTTAAGAATTCTCCCTGTATGTTTTCTTGGATGAAATGTACCTTCTCCTTCTGGTTTTCCATCTCCACTTCCAAAATGTCCTGTCTTCCACTTAAATCCTCTATGTTTTTGTCAAGTTTCTCTTCTATCTTCTGTAATTTCCTTCCAATATCATTTGTAATTTCTGTCTTCATCTCGACAAGATCTTTTTTTAAATCTATCTTGTCCTTCTTCATTTCTTCTTTTTGTTCATCCATCTTCTTATCCATCTTCTTCATGTCTTCTTTTTGTTCATCCATCTTCTTAATCATCTTCTTCATGTCTTCTTTTTGTTCATCCATCTTCTTATTCATCTCTCTGAGGAAATTCATCATCATCCAATTTTGGTCTTGATTGGTTGCTCCCGGTGTGGCTTCTCCACCTGCGAGTCTGTCTACCTCTTCTGCTGCGTTGTCGAGACATCATCCCCAAGGTTCTCATTGTCTGATTTTCTGTCTCTTCCCCTGTTTCCGAGACATCATCTTTTTCATGGTCCATCTCTTGGTTTGTGGTTCTTTCCTCCAAAAGAAATTGGAAGGTTTCTGGATCCTTTTCCTCCTCAATAAGAGCTGTCTTAAGTCTATTGAAAAGAGTTAATTTAATCCCTTCACTGCTTAAATTTCTTTTTTCCAATTCTTCTTTCAATTCCCTTACTCTCAACTGGCCTATAGTCTTACAGGACTTGTTTTGTTCCATTTTGTTAGATTAAGTTGAAATAGAGTTTTGAAATCAGTTTTAAGTTTTAATTTAAGTAATTAGACCTAGATATTACACCCAATAACAATGATGTTTCCCTATTTCAGGAATTGTACTGAGTTTTTGTATGTAGTTAAATATAAAATTTTGCAAAGAAAATCTTGGAATTATTTTTCTCAAGCAATGTTAATATGATTCAAGAAAAATACAACTGAGCATTTGTTTACTAAACTTCTAATTGTCTCTGAGTAGTCTGGAACAATCTATAATTATTACTCTTGTTTTTATTTTATGTAAACAATAATATTTAATACAATAAATCTTTAGAGATGAAATTTATATTAATTTTATAATGCCCCACGTTGGGCGCCATTAATATTGTGGGGTTTAAATTGAGTTAAATCTATAAAATTATATTTTCTTAATGTATTTGTGTGAAACGTGTTGCCTATAGCGGTACGCCTACGACAACAATATGATCTCCCACAATATTTTCTTAAAAAAAAATATGACGCCAATGAAATTAAATTAAACCAAGCTGCTCAAAGCAATGAGACTCTTAAAAATTTTTATGATTAAAAACAAATAACGAAAAAGATACTTAAGTAGTTCCTCCGGTCACTGTATGACGTCACCCGCTCAGGTTACTGGTGTAGGTTCAAGTTCTGCGATTATTCCCTCTAGTCAAATTCTGTGTTTTGTGAGGTTAAAGTTCTGAGACGTTACAGCTGATTGAAGTAAATTAAGAAGTGATCGTTCTCGTTAAATAAATTTGCAGATTAATTTATGTTTGAAATAAACAGAAATTCAAAAGAGATATTTATTGTTCAATGTCGCTAAAAGAAAATTTATTAGAAAGATTCCAAAATGAATTGGGTTTACTGGTGAGTACAATTTATACTTTTATTCCTATGAAATGTACCTTAAATAAATATATAGTGTGTTCTTAGTTATAAAACCGTATTCTTTAATTGAAATGTATGGATGTGAAAATTCCTGAATATCCTGTTTCTCTTCAAAGAACAAACTACATCAAAGTTGTAGCACGTGCTAATTTAAATAAAACCTTTATAATACGAATAAATTTTGACAATAAATATAGATCTTGTACAAATGAATTAGTGATTAAACAAATTAGTATGAAATTCTAAAGTTCATCGAAAATGTTAAACATTAAAATAGATCAATAATAATTGTTGAAATTCTAGAGTTTATCGAAAATGTCAAGTATTAAAATAGAACAATAATAACTGATATCACCTTAAAAATGTTCAGAATTTGGTCCATACGTGGATGTTGTGGAGTCCTGTACTTAATTCTTGCTAAATATGTGTTGGAGCAAAATTGGTCCCAAATACCTCAAATGTAGAATCCTTACAACTGCTGTCACCTTCAAATGGACAGGAATATGTTCCTTAAGGCTTAAATAACTTGCTTGCTCTCCTGGAACTGCTGGTATTGGATGCCAATACACTTTGGCCCCAATTTCTTGTCAGGTATGTTAAATTTTTTATGAAAATACACTTTTATACACACACTTTATTGTTTTAAGTATTTATCTTGCATTATTATGCGTTAATTGTTTAATTTTACTTATAAAAATTTTAATTTTATCAGGACAAATTTCTTACCCTCCTTTTCGCTTTCAGAACAAGAAACAAGAGAGAGATTTTAGATTCAACAGCACCATGGTTACCGATTAAAATTCTTTTGTTTTCCCAGCTTTCCTTTTGAACAAAAAATAAATAAATTTATGTTGGCAATGAAAGCAAAGTTACTAAAAAAAATATCAGTTTTTTATGTTGGTGACTGGTAAGTTCAAATGATGTTTATTGGAACCTTGTTGTACAGGGTGATTTTATTTTAGTGAGATTTGGAATTCTAAAATTATTCCTACTGATTTTGGGAGTGATCACAAATTTGTCCTTAACATCTAGAAATTAAAACTAATCAATTATTTTCAAGGTACAATTTAAGAAATTTATAAAATTTATGGAATAATCATCTGGAATAAATTAAACTCAACTTGTAGTTTTGCTATTATCTTTCTTTCTATTAATTTAGTTGCATAAAAAAAATCGAACAAAGACTTATAATGATTTTTAATTATTGTTTCCCCCCGAATGTTGTACACCAATTCAGTATCTTTTTCATAATATTTATAAATAAACATGCTCATTTGTATACTACTTCTAATGCAACCGTAACAATATATGTCTTATCTATGTATAAAATGAAGACTTAATCAAAGTGAATAGTTTAATAGTGGAGAACTTTCAAGATTTATTTGTTCATTAACTACTTTAAACTGTCGATCTGCTAGATGTTTTTTAATTTCAAGTTCTAGAAAATCTAAATTTTGTTTTTTTATCACAAATGTGTAGTATATAAATGTCATTGGTGTTTATGAGTGAGGTTGGATGTTCAAGTATGTGTTTTGCATAATTTAACTTATCTGGTTATTTTAATATATATGCTCTTAAGTGTTCATTGAATCTTACTTAAAAATTTCTTTGTGTTTGATTTCCAGCTTTTTGGATAATAAATTTTGTTAACACCAGATTTTTTTATACATAAACAAGACAAAAACGTAATACAAATATATTAAGTTATTTAGGGCTTTATGGCTAATATCATCTAGGCTTTAATATTTTTATGTTTTATTACTTCCATACTTGGTCTAGTCTTGACACTACTTAATAAATATCAGGTAGTTACCTTGAAAAACGTGGAAGTTAATTTCAAACGAATAGTTGTTTTTTATTCTTAGTAAGATGAACTTCCGCAGAGTAAGTGTTAGTACAATACATATTAAAACAAATTTAATTTGATCGTGCACCAACAACCATATTATAAATTTAAGTAAAATTTTGTGTTAATTTCTATTGTTAAAATCTCGCCTTTCTAATGTTTAGTACCTACATAGAATGTGGGTTTTATAAATTATGCCATAATGTGTATGTTAAATAAGCTATTCCTTAGTTTATCTAATTGAATTTTGTTGTTTTTACTATATTAATTTATTTAAATGAAAATACTGATCTAATTTTTCTTTGCAGAACGATAACATATCTGGTGCTGATTCAAGTGACAGTTGCAGCGACGGTGAAATGGATACAGAAAATCCGCTACCAAGTTTCGCTCCACCAGACACTCCTAGTATTTCTTCAATATCACCTCCTTCATCTCCATTTCAATCAAAACAAAGCACAATAACGTCTATACAATCTTCAACGTCAACATCTACAACAAAATCAAAGACCAACCAACAGAATCCCTCAATTTTATCTCCGCTGATGTATCAGACTCCTCAAGGGATGATGTACGCAGCATCACCTACTACAGGAGGAGTAATACTTAGCTTAGCTCCGACAGATGGCAGTAATATTCATCCGCAGTTCATAACAATCCCGTTATCGATGGTCGCGTCAAACGGTCAAGGAGAATTGGATTTATCGAAAAGGAAATGACGATTTGACGAAGACGTGATAGTTTATTTGCCCTGCTGTTTTACTTCCTTTTCCGGTCATTTAATTATCGGGTGCGTATTGTTTCTCCACTATGTGACTGTGCATATCCGAAAGAAGAGACCGTTGGAATATTTTTGTTTTAAATGGGTTATTTAGACGCGATATTTACACACATCACGTCTAGGGCTTATATTGCGGAAGTAAACTTATACTTTTTAAATACAAATCTGACGAGAAAATTATTTTATTCTGGTGAAATTGTGTTCAATTTAGATTTTATTAGTGGCAGATGTTACAAATTTGGCAAGACATAAAGTAAACAAATATGGAAAAAATGGTTCAGGAATCGTGTATAATTTAAGTAACTGAAATTATTTTGTAATATCGATATTGAAAGTAGGGATTAGGTGACGGTATTTCGGAAATATATTGTTAGGTTAATTAATGTTTGGCGTTTAATTCTACACAATAGCGACTTAGATGATTTAAAACATCAATGTTTTTTTTACCAAATTTTATTAGACATTTTGTGTGTTGACAAAAAGGTTATTTCAAATATGGAGTTTTGTAACAATATTACCTTAAAATATAAACAAATATTAGTTACTTTAAATACTTTTTAATTAGTAATGCGAATTGGTTTTAATAAAAAAATTGTATGTAAAAGGATTGCTCTGAACATAAATGTCAATCAATCTATAAATAAAGTTAAAAAAATTAAAATAATACCATGTCCTTACTCGTGAAAGTCCTAACAGAATTAAATTCACAAATAGGACAAATAATAACATCAGTACTTCATACCTGTGATGACTTTAATTACAGTATCTCGCCATTTGTATTGCATCTCTTCATTCATTCATATCTCCACAAATTAAGTATCTCTCAACCAATCTCCCCTATTTAATTTTAAGGGTTTGAAAAGCCCTTATTAGTGGGTTGCTCGTTCAAGCCTCATGTACTTACATATCTATTATAACTAGGTATAGTACATTCATACTTATACCGTTCTGACTTCTTAAGGCCAATAAACGACCCTTTTGTCCACTATTGTCGGCCGGCGTTTTAGCCAGGTGTTACCTGCTATAAAATTTGAACGGAACAGGGTGGAATTTCCTTTTTTTATAGGAAAAAATAGAAACACTTTGATAATCACATATTTTATTACATACCTAGGGATACTATAAGTTATTTTTTTAAACATTGTCGTTTATTACTTGCCGTTGATCATTGCGTCAAAAAGTCACGTGATGGCAATGTTTAAAAAAATAAATTATACCTACTTTGTCATTTACAAAAATATATAAATAAAAAGCTTTTAAAAATACAATATACAATATAAAATGAAAAGTATCCAAAAATATTACAACTTAATAATTATTATTAGGACCTATTCAATTAAATCAGTGTCACTATAACTATCATCCCCTAACTGTATAATTAACTCTTTAACATTACTTGAAAGTGTGGTATATGATTGTTCAACTTTAATTACGTGATCTACACTGTTGCTCCAATTATTTACTGATATTTTATTTATTTTCCTGGTGATAATGCCTAATACAAAACTATTTAAAGTCGGTGAACTGTTGTTACGTCTAACTTGCGATTTTAATTGATACCAAATATGTTCTATGGGGTTAAAAATGCAGTGATATGGTGGAAGCCTTAAAACTGAATGTCCCATGCTATTTGCAAACTCATCACAAACATATTTTTTCTCTGTATTAAAACATTTTAATCCTCAAATAATTGATTTTTTGAATAATTTTCATGAAAATAAATATTATTGACGTGCATAAATTCTTGAATAATTGCGTTGGTGTCGCTTGAACAAGGGTGTTTGTTTAATTGCCTAATATGATAGCTAGCGTTATCCATAACAATAACACTTTGAGGAGGAATATTGGGAATTAACTTATTTTAAAACCAGTCTTCAAATAAATGTGCAGTTGTGTCGTCATGGTAGTCAAGAGAAAAGTCTTTTATATTTTTTGCACTCAGTGATAAAGCATTTGGAACCCATCCGTCTTTTGATCCCGCATGTATAATTGTTATCCGCTTACCTCTGTTGGATGGTGCTTTTGTGTTACAATTACCACTTGAATCGTCCCAATCTTTTTATGGCGTGTCATGGGTATCCTACCACGTTTCGTCCAAATAAATGATCGACCTTCCTTGACTTCTATACATATCTATTTTCGTAAGATATTCTAATCTCCATTTCCAAAGTCGTTGCGATTCCATCAGCACTTGTTTTTTGTCTATCTTCTTAAATTTGACTCCTAGTTTTTTCACAGTCTTCCACAATGTTGTTTTGCCACACTGTATGCCACTTTCGTCCATTTCTAGTCTCTTCATTAAGGTGTCCAATGTTGGTGCATTTTGCTCTTCATACATTTTATAGATTTTTTGTCGAATTACGTCTTTATCACTTACATCAAGTTTTGTGGCAGTACCAGAATCGCATCTTTTCTTTCTCTTGACTATCGGTTTTTTAACAATATCGCGTGTGGTAATTTCGTAAACCTGCACGTTTCTTCCAAAGCTGCTTGTGTGGAAACATCGTTTCTTAAAGTTAAATATACATTCTTTACAATTTCTTTAGCATCAACAGAAAGATGCTTTCTCTTGCTGCTTGCTGTACTACTTGCTTGCTGCTCGTTGTCGCTTGCTTCATCGTCAGATTCACTCCACATTTTGGAAAATACTAAGCCATTTACTGTTCTAAGGGCATATACTCATATATACCCAAACTCCTTTTTAAAACATTCAGGTAGGTATAGGTACAATAAGGTATGTAGTAAGGTAATAACTGAATATTGTATTTCCTTAAAAATTTAAATTGTAATAAAAGTTACCTAGTACCCAAAATTATGTTTAGAAATACTAACTACATACCTGTTTGCACATTTGTACATATTTTTAGACAATTTATATCTATCTATCAATATTTCAATTGCTTCTCAATGTAAAAGTAAAAAGTCTACTCCGGCCCTGCCTGCAGCTCGACGAAGTCTGCCGGTCGGTAGGAAGATTTATTGGAGGCAATATAATCGAAGTCCTTAAGTCAGAACGGTATAAGTATGAATGTACTTTACACGCGATGGGACGGAAAATAAAATAATTTCTTAATATCTTCAATAACTGATTGTTTCCTATATTTAACTTTTGGCATGTCATCCTGTTTTTGATCCATTTATTCATCCTTATACTGCTGATTTGTGGATTTCATTTGTAGGACTTAAGGTTTTTCGTTCTGGATACTTCATGATTGGTTGTTGTACCAAACATTCAAATTTAACGTTTTTTCTGGAAAGTTTATTAAAAGATATGCATATTCCGGCAAATTTAGATATAAATCTTTTGTAATAATTGCAAAATGCGGCGAATTGCCTTATTTCATCTGAACCGGATATTTTTCTATGACTGAGAATTTGGCTCTATCTGGTAATACTCCATCATCAGATAAATTGGAACCTAAATAAATGACTTTTCGCCTAAAGAATTGGCATTTTTGTAGATTGAGTTTTAAGTTAAATTTACGACATGTTTTAAATTTGTTTTTAAGATGACTAAATTATGATTCTCTGAGATTCCAATTACACTATATCATCCATATAAAGAATTGCTTTCTCTGAGGTAAGACCCGAAAATGTTATTGACATAATCCTTGAAAAACTATTAGGACTGATATTTAATTCCAAAGGTAATTTTGTACATTGAAATGAGCCTGATTCCGTACTAAAAGTGGTGCACTTTCTAGAGGATTGTTCTAAAGAAATTTAATGAAAACCTGACCTAGGAAAACCATTTAGATCTTTTCAACTGATCTAATATTGAAGCTATTCTGGGCAATGGAAATGTATCTCTGCCGATTTTCTTATTTAATTGTTAAAAGTGAATACATAACCCAGTTGTTGATGATGATCAGTTGAAGTTGATGACTTCTTGAGTATTAGCAATACTGGACATTTATACTCTAAAATTGAAGGTTCAATAATAACTTGATGTAGTAAATTATTTGCTTTTTTCATTCCTTAGTTTGTGAATAAGGTTTTGTGATATAACTGCATGCACTTTCACAAACAATGGAAATCTTCTGGCAAAGAAAAGTAAGGTTGACCAGGAGTTGACATGAAATACACAACGTCACTCTCTATATTGACTATTTCCTTTATTGTATTAATCATAATCCACGGTAGACTCTTTTAAACTTTTTTAATAGACTAAGAACAATAAATAACTGAACGGTTGAACGAAACTTCCACTATTTATTCGCAAAATACGTATTTAAATGCTATTACAGCTGTTTTGCTAAAAACTAGCATCGTCAGCTGTAATTCCGTTCAGTTATTTATTTTTCTTAGTAAGATGGACTTCCACAAAGTAAAGGTTACCACAATCAATTTTTTTAATAGACCTTTGCAGTTTGAACAATCATGAAAACTTGTGTATAAAACCGTTTATTAAAATCTTCTTAAAATCATCACTAGATTAATAACTTCTCATCAAGGTATTAAATAACATTTTCCACCAACAGATATTTAAGTTTTTTTGTCCGGTGGTAAGTTTGCCGGACGTTTTACGTACAACATTTTATTTCATACATGCTGTACTACAAAACTTAAAAAAAACAGTGAAAAAATAAAATATTATTATATTTATCGGCGTTCGCTATTTTTGAAATTTGCAATGCAGATAGTTGGCCTGTAATTGGTAACAATAGAAACATTATGATTTTTTTTAAGCACGTAATATGATACTGTCATTGATTGTCATAGGCAATCAGTAAGTTTTGTTTATTGTTTTGCTGTTGTATTTCAATAAATGTATATTCACACGTTTGAAACCTAACCAAGTTTTCATTAGTTTTTAATATCTAGAAGCCTATAAAATTCTTTACTTGATAGTAGCACGTAATATATTTTATTACGGATTGAAAGTTCATAAAAGTATGTTTTAGGGTTTATGAAATAAAAAATATTAAATGATAATTGTTTATATTATTCATAGTTGTTTTTTTTTATTATTGATAACTGCTTAGTTTTTTTGGACACTAGTTCGTTGACACATTTTTGTAATAATTCTAAAAATAAAAAAAATATTACCCACCCAAAAATCAAACGAGGACCAAGCAATTAAGTAATCTATTGTTTTTTATAATTAAAAATGTGTTGTTATTGTTGTTAACATTTGTTGTGGCTTGTACTTATATAATTCTTATATTTATGTGTAATTGCATATATATTTTAAATTATTTATTTAGTCGTTAAGTTTAACTTAATGATATAACAAACCTGATAATATTAGAAAAAATTGAGATTTATCCTGACGTCACAAACCTCGCGAAATGAATCGGAATCAAAAATGGCTACTGTCAGTGGCGTAGTCAGGAATTGGCTACGCCCCCAGGCAAAAGGGAGGTCCACCCCGGAAAATTTTTGAAAATTAGACCTTGAAATAGGCGTTTGGGACTCATTTAAGCATCAAAATCTTAGGTTACAAATAATACGTGTACACTGTTACATAAGACGTGTGGAGCACATTGTTTTAATACAACTAAACCGTAAGTCAATGCCCGTAACTTAGTTTTTTATGTTTTTATGTTCAAAGTTTTATAAATTTCGGGAAGGCCCGGCCCCCTTGGGCCTCTTCCTTGGCTACGCCACTGGCTACTGTTACGTTGTCGTGACGTGTTTAAAGTTAATTTTATATATACTGTACAATAAAAATAACAATTGAAAGGTTTTGAAAAAAACCGATTTTATAGAATTTATTTGAATGCAAATAATAAAACGGTTTAAACAAAACTCGAAGTATCAAAATAATGACAGTTGTCATAAGAGGTCAAAATAAATTCTTATGAATACAACCGTTTGAACGGTTTTGGCGCTATCTCTTTCCAACATTCGAAGGTCATAATTAGAGTTGAAGAGAACGTAGATATGTCACTGCTTGACAGATAAGTGTTTGATGTATTTCTATTAGCAGTAGAAAAGGATGAGGAATATAACGTTTGTGTTTACTATTGTTCGCTGTTAGTGACGTCAGGGTAATTTTTTTCTAGTGTACAAATAAAGAAAAAGAAGAACTATAAACTTAAAATATATTTCTATTATATTACAATTTAACTACAAATTAGTTACTTAAAGATTTTATTAAATAAAATTCATATAGTTTTTATCTACGACATATTTTATTTACTTAGTTTAGATGAACTTATATCTATAAAAAAAATCTGGCAGTCGATATAGTTTATTTTTGGACAATTCCTTAGTATAAAAATACGAATACATCCGTAACTGAATGTAAAAACACTTTCCCTGTTAAATAAAACTATGAATAATAAGTTATTTTTGGCCGAATGCCTAAAATGTTTTGTAGAATGCAGGCTTGTTATATCATCTTATTATGTACAAGGTGTATTTCATTCATATTACTATAAAAAGCTCAAAATGTTCAATTTTGTTTATATTTTAGTCACACTGTGTGTAGTCCTTTGTAAACAAATTGGTTTTATTAATAGTATTGTTTTTTACTGGATTTTGTTAAGATAATATCAGTTGTTGTATATATAAGTCTTTTAACCAGTTTTTTTATAAAAATTTTCCTTTAGAGTGATTCCTTTCGATAGTTAACACTGTTTTAACCAGAATTCTGCTGGACTGACTATTTTTTAAAACTGGTTTACCTTTTAGCTCAGTGAACATAAAACAAATAGCTTTGTACCTCATAATTGTGATGTTGCCATATTTAAAAACTAGATACCTAAGTCGGGATTTATCAGGCAACTCATAATTAACCAAGCATTCAAATGATTTGATTGATGTCAATGATGATTACATAATTATTTTTTAACTCTTCTAAGGAACTTCATTTTCACTCCTTGTAATTTCCCTTTTTGCCTCTCTGATAGTACCCAAGACCCACAACAACCGAATGTCAAAAAAGATCTGTATATAGATTTCAAAACATTAATTTTAGTTTTATCAGAAACTTCCTTTTTATTCATAAACTTGGTGTTCATTGAGTAGTATAATTTTAACTTCCTTTATATTCATAAACTTAGTGTTCATTGAGTAGTATAATTTTAACGTTTTTTCTATTCAACTATTAATTTCCATTTTCTTCACCATTTTCGTCTACTTCAACCTCTAGATATTCAAACGTTTGCACTTGTTCTATTTTCAATGAGTCTAATTTTTTCTTACTGTCCTCCAATTGGTATAACTTGGTTTTTGTTTTTATTTAGTTTCATTCCATTCTTTCTGAAGACTTCGTTCCATATTTCTAGGTTTCCTTCTAGGTCTATGGAGCCTATAAATATTTTTTTTGTTTTGTGGTTGGTATCTTTCTATTACCTGCTTTACAGTAAATTTATGATCCTGTATGCTTCTTTCCTTCCGGAAACCACTTTGTGATTCTTCTAATGTTGGTTGTATTACTCTTTAAACTCTTTTATTGAGTATTCGTTCATATATTTTCATATTTGTACCTAGACGAGTAATACCTCTGTAGTTATAGCAGCATTTTCTATCCCCTTTGCTAAACAATACGGCTCTGAAACTACTAAATTTTAAATGAGAGATATTTTTATTTTTTAACTATTGTGTTGTTGTCATTGACGACTTTGAATTCTATGACGTGCAATGCTTTTTATTTGGGGTTTACTATATACATAAATATTTGTAATTGTTTCGTTTTTGTTAAAGACGTGTATAACTTCCTGCATTTTACTGAAAAGCAAGAAGTGTTAAAAATTAGTAAGTTATTTTCATTGCAAACTACCTACTTCAATTATAGAAAACTAGTTAAAGCATTTTTACACTTTAAAAATAATGTAATTATTATACTTTTGCAAGTAATTTATTAGTTTATTCCAAATTAATACATTGGAAAGTTATACTTACGTATCGACTTTTGTTTTTGTTGTGACTAGTTTAATTTCCACCATTGTTTTTGTATCCTTTTGTGTAATTGAATTTTTATATTGTTTACTGTGTTTTTTTGTAATAGTTTGTTAAAATTTACTGTGAGTACAAAATCAAAAATTAATTACGGTGTTTTATTCTATAAATAATTTTTTTAATGTAAAAAATTATTCCTTATCAAGAAAATAGATGTATGACGTACGACGTACGTATTTTTTAAAATTTATCTATCTATCTATTTTTATGAAGAATAAAATATTACAGAATTCGTGACCCACACGCGTGCTACTCCATGTAGTAGGTACATATGCATATTTTTTCGCAATATATAAATCTGTAGAAAAATTAAAATGTTGTCGGTATGTGTGCGTTAAAATTAACTGACAAACCTTCTCTCTCTTATCACAAAAACAGGTAAACCTGTAGATATATTTGATCTGTGACTTAGGTACATTTTTAAATTTGTCAACGTTGTCTATTAAATACCCTTCATCATTGGTTATTAGTTAGCGCTAAATATAAAACTTTCTAATTATTTATTGTTAAATTTTCCATGCAAAATTAATGCCAATATAAGTAACTAAGCTTCTTATCCTAAATATTTATACTTTTACCATTTTAATTAATACGATCATACTAGTCCATTATCAAGGTGAGATCTAATTAAAATTATATCTATAATAAAACTTTGATTCTAAAAACTAAGAGCTACTTTGTCCATAATAGAGTCAGTAGATGAACTTTCAGTACTAATGTTTGTAATAATCTTTTTTTCATACGGTACACTTGTACTTTACAGTACTCTTCAATTCTTCAATGTTGTTTGAAATAATAAGTAAATCAACATAAACTAAAAGCTTTTATTCTAGTTTTTGAAGTGTACAACTGCTGTTGCCAGCAATATGTATTAATGCAGTTGTTGATGGATTTACAGTGTTTTCTGTAATCGCGGAAGACGTGTGGCTGTGATGTAACACTTCAACAAAAGTTTCGCCCCAAATAGTGAACCTCATCACTGTTAATCACAGTGAAAGCTCGTCGAATGTACGTTTTTGTCTAGTTAATCTTAACTACTGGCTGAGTACCCGTATCCTCCACATCACTTACTTCTAAATTATAGATCTGTTCCCTTCGGTAACCTCCAGCAACTCCAAGTAATGCTATCACTTTGAGTAATAGATATTCTTTATCTGGAGCGTCCCTCATTAAACTTTCAATTTGTTCCTTTTTTCAGCACCTTCGACTGGTTTGGCTGATAGTCTACATTTTGTTTTTTTAAGAAAAGCTATCAACTTTGCGAAACTTGATATGTTGACATTCTCATTAACCATAATCATTGATTTTACCATCGAGTATTTGGACCATAATGCAGAAGTGTTGAATGTTTTTGAGTGAAAATTTAAACTGTTGAAAAGAATATTCTTTAAAAAAAACTGTTCTTACCACATCCAAAAAGTAAGCCAACATCACATTTTCATCAGCACTACTCTTCAAATTGGGTTGTTCACGCCAGTTGCAAAACAGTGCATATTATTTTTTATATCTTTTCTCAGACTTAACTGGAATGATTTGCCCTATCGCTTCCGTAGTTTTCTCAGCGATTTCATCTTATTTCAGATCCATTTTCTCCGCAGATATTTCGTGTGTCGATTAGATATTCTTGACTCGGCTCCTTCGTCGCCTCGTCCATAAACATCTATCTCTTCCCGGACTTGTAACGTAAATAACAACTATTTCGTCAGTGATATTGTCCAAATTCCAAATATGTTCTTCTTCTTTAATTGTTTGCAATACTGCATTTTCCTAGTTTTCAGGTTTTACATTATTGACATCTTTCAAAAATAACTGTTTAAAATCAAACATTTTACAATACAAGTTGTATTTTTTTAAACCTCTTCCTTTATCTGTGCGCGTATCAGTTCAATTGTCTTTAGTTCACAATAATATGGTGGGCATACAAAGAATAAAGTTTTCTTAAAGATCCGGGATGGTAAAGGTAATGGGTTTTGAGATGAGCTATGGCCTTAAAAATAGCTGTGCGGTAATGCAGAAGATTATGTTATTAGACAATTTCTCAAAATCAGAATAATGAAGTACAGCCGTTTCGCTAGAATTAGCATCTATCATTGAATGTAAAACGTATTTTTGAATAAATAGTGGAAGTTTCATTCAACTGTTTAGTTGTTTACTGTTCTTAATAAATTTACTGCACTACTAAAATATTAGCAGCTGATCTGATCTGATCGAGAGACAGTCCAAGAATGAAATTTTATGGCTAACTTTATTAGGATAGTTAGTACGTCCCTTTTCGAACGTAAAATAGTGTTCTGCGACGCTTTCGTTCAAAGCTCATCTCAAAATCCATTACCTCTACTTTTTATTAAATTCAGCTAATTTTGTATACCATTACAATTTCAGAGTTCTTAGGAAGAAGATGTATTATTAGTTTGAAACATCAACATCCATGTCAACGCGGTAGTCACCGGTACGCGTAGATTTAAAATTTAATAAACCACAGGAATAAAACAGGGAATGTGCACTTTTCTAAAAAAACCTATGTAGCATTTTTTTGGATTTTCTTGTGTAATGCAAAATATGTATGAAACATTGTTATTTATAATTAAGCAAGAATTGAGAACTGAATAATATACAACTAAACACCCACCTTTTCTTTAAAAAATAAATTTTTAAATGCAATGACAGCTGTTTTGCTAGAATTAGCATCGTCAGATTGATATATTAAAGTTACATTATTTTTGTTTGTAGCTGCCTGATGTTAAGTAGTATTAAGGCTAGATCAATTATGGAAGTAATAATCTTATTAAAGCCTAGATGCTATTAGCTCGAATATCCGTTTTTTTGTGTGATTCTAGATTTGCTAACAAAAAACGAACAAAAGTATCTGAATCTGATGACGTTGAAAGAATTTTGTGAAATTCCAGATGCTGCTTTGTTCTATAGAGAGCTTCCTCACAAAGTAAAGAAAAAGAATTAGATCGATAGAATATTACTACTTATGACCTGATAATAATAAAATTGTTTGATTCTACTACGTACGTAAAACGCCGGGGGTCGGAGAACATTCCTTGTTTTATATCGGATATATTTTGATGTTTTCCTTGAAAATTGAGTTCATTTTAGTTATATTTTTATTTATTTACATCAATAAATGTTTTTTTAAATACTGTGTGAACAATACATATTTTTCAACTCGATTGCAAGGTTTTATAATGAATTGAAAATACTAAATTTGAATTTCTCCAAATAATGCCTCAGTGACATTGCTTGTTTTATCCCCTGTAGCCTTAATTTGTAATAAAACAATATTAAGTTAAAACACCACTACGTTTTACATTAAACATTAGGTTTGACTCATAAAAATTAACTATAATATTACAGATATTACATACATCTAATGAGGAAAAGCATATAAACTATAAAAAACACTTTAAGATAAACCCAGTCTACCAAATTTAATAGATATAATATGGGTGTTAGCTTCTAGCAGATTATTTAGAAAGGTTAATTTATTTATAATAAATTAAATTTCGGTATATATTTTTAATAGTAATTTATATCCACCAATTTATTTCTCAAAATAGTTTTACATACGCAAACATTAAAAAGTCTGTTATATGTTTGCTATAAAATGAAACGGTAGCCGGTAAATTCTTCGAAAACAATTATTCGAAAACAATTATTCGAAAACAATTATTCGAATACAATTATTCAACTACAATTATTCGAATGCAATTGTTCGAAAAAAATGATCCGAAAATAGTATTGGTGAGTTTGGGTTAGGTTTGGTTGGTATAATATTAGCAATATTATTTAGACAAATAAATATTGGTGAGGTTGGGTTAGGTTAGGTTTTGTTTTAATAAAATACAATTTTTGACTGAAATACAACATAACAATTATAAACTAATACACAATTTAAAATTTGTTTTCGAATTCGAGTGATTGCTTTCGAATAATTGTTATCTTCGAAGAATTACTTTTCGAAGAATTGTTTTTCGAATAATTGTATTGTAACGTTTATTTATTTTTACTAGTCTTTTAATTTATTTTTATACTATTTAAATCACTAATACTATTTAATTTATATAACACAATTTATTTACAATACTTTAATTTATGTAAGACAATATTTACAATCGCATTTATCTAACAACATACTGCTGACTAACTAACTAACTAAAATATTCAAATCGGTCCTTAATATATAGGTAAGTATTGTTCCAGCATACTCCAGAACTCCAGTCTATTCTCGATCGTATCGAGTCTAGATGCTTCGCTCATCGGGCGCCGTATATTCTCGAAGACTCTCGTATCATTTGTTTCCTTCGCGTCTGATCATAGCGCCAGGGGCGTACTCGCACAACATTGCCCCCTCCTTAAGAGATAGTTCCTCCTGGAACTTTTACGGAATTGAGACTGGATGGAGATACTTGCAACTGAATCCTCGTCTACAATTTCCAGTTGCATGGAAATAACATGGAATGGTCTTTGATGTCAGCTGGACACGGGGCGAATGGCTGCATACCAACACTTGGACTTCGGTATCTTGAAAGATTACTTCCACCATATTTCGGATGACCCTCCAATCCAATGAGTTGCACTCTATTTTCGGCATGGCTAGCTTCTGTATGTTGGACTCTAATACGTGCTCTCTCAAGTTAAGTAATGATTTCCATATATTTCGATAAGTGGGCTGGTCTTGGTAGGTATTCTTGGTAATCAGATAGAAGAGGCAACGGGAGTCATCTCGAAGTATCAAAGCCTTCCCAGTGGCTGGTAACTGATTTCGAAGTTCTGACAGTCGACCAAACTTCCTTCGAAAGACAGACGCTAATCCTCGGCCGTCGCTGATAGTGGCGGAAACGCTATGGGCCAATGAGTAGTCATCAGGAAGTGTGAACAGGTCTTGCTGTTTCTCAATAGTCACGCCGTATCTAGCTTTCCCAGTACCTCCATATGCACCCATAAATTCTTCGAAAGCAAGGTCGGGTGTATCTTGGACTTGATTTACGACTTCTTCTTCCTGGTCATGATCTCCTTCAAATTTCGCCAGTCGGTTTCGGTGTACTACCTTAGGTTTTCCATTCGGGGTCTTTATTATACGGTATATGACGTCATTGATTCTTTTCTTGATGATGTATGGACCCTCCCAAGATTGTTGTAGCTTTGGTGAGTACCCCTTCTGTCTTTTTGGGTTATGGAGCCAGACTTTGTCACCTTCTTGGAAACATCCCTCTATAGCTTGGGTATCATAACGTTTCTTCATCCTGTCACTGGCAACTTGGAGATGGGAGCGAACCAAATCATGCATGTCGTCCATTTTTCTTCGTAACTGTATTACATAGTCTTCTCCAGCTATATCCTCTCCAGGTCGGCATCCAAACTCGAGGTCGCATGGTAACCTCATCTCACGTCCAAACAAGACTTTTGCTGGTGTCTGACCTGTTGATTCATTGACGGCGGATCGATAAGCCATTGCAAAGAGCGAAATATACTGGTCCCAGTCCCTTTGGTGATTGGATACTACTTTTGATAGATATTTGCCAATAGTTTTATTCATGCGTTCTACCATTCCATCTGATTGTGGGTGCAATGCTGTAGTTCTTGTTTTCTTCATTCCTAAATTGTCGCAAATTCCTTGAAAGAGTTGACTTTCGAAGTTCCTTCCTTGGTCACTGTGAATCTCCAAGGGCACTCCATATCGGCAAATAAACTCCTTCACTAGCACGTCTGCGACAGTTGCTGCCTCTTGATTTGGAATGGCGTAGACTTCAACCCACTTCGTAAAATAATCCATTACCACCAACATGTATTTATTCTTATTCTCAGTAGTGGGAACGGTCCAGCAATATCTAAAGCAATTCTCTCAAATGGGCTACCAACGTTATATTGTTTCATGGGAGCCTTTCCTCTTTTCTGAGGTCCATTACTAGCAGCACAGATGGTACACTTCTTACACCAGTCCTTAACATCATCGGAACTATTCATCCAATAAAACCTTTCCCGAACTCTCTGCAAGGTTTTCTTGACACCAAGATGACCTCCTGATGGACTGTCGTGTAACTGTCGTAGTACTTCGGCTACTCTACTCTTTGGTATAACCAATTGCTTTCTGTTAACGGAACCGTCATCGTTTTCAATTATTCTCTTTAATAAATCGCCTTCCAAAATGAAAGACTCCCACTGAGCCCAATATGATTTAAGGACTGTAGAGAATTTTGACACTTCTTGCCAAGTAGGTCGACGATCTTCTATCTTCTATTCTCTCATTTTCTTTAAGACAGGATCATTATCTTGTTCTTCTTTAATTTTAGTAGGTGCCCAGTCGTCGTTAACTACAGTTGTTCGTAGTATTGCAGTTTCTTTTAATTCTGTCTTACTGCAGTGAGAACACTCTTCTGGGCACGGTCTTCTGGAAAGGGAGTCTGCATTTCTGTGACTTATCCCAGCTCGATGTTCGATCCTAAAGTCGTACTCTTGGAGTCGTTCGATCCACCTGGCAATTTGACCTTCAGGGTTCTTAAACTGCATTAGCCATTTTAGGGCTGCATGGTCCGTCCGGATTAAGAATTTTCTTCCATAAAGATATTGGTAGAAGTGTTCCACCGATTTCACAACTGCCAGAAGTTCTCTTCTCGTAACGCAGTAATTCCGCTCAGGTTTGGAGAGTACTTTACTAAAATAACCCAGGACTCTCTCTTGTCCATCTTGAATCTGTGAAAGGACTCCTCCAATTCCGACATTACTGGCATCTGTATCCAAAATAAATTCTCCTTCCGGTTGTGGGTAGCCTAATATCGGTGCTGCGGTTAAATGCTTCTTCAGAGTTTCAAAAGCCGTTTGACAGTTTTCATCCCAGCAGAACTCTCTCGTTTCCTCTGTAAGGCGTGTTAATGGCTTAGCAATGTCTGAAAACTTTCTGATAAATCTGCGATAGTATGTACATAGACCAAGAAAACTTCTTATTTGATGTTTATCAGTTGGTTGTGGCCATTGTTTGATAGAAGAAACCTTGTCCTTATCTACAGACACGCCTTCCTTGCTGACAATATGACCCAGATAATTAACTTTGTCTTGGAATAACTGGCATTTTTTTGGATTTAGCATCAGTTGGGCAGCTTGAAGTCTTTTAAAAACATCTTCTAAGTTTTTCAGATGTTCTTCGAATGTCTCCCCCAAGACTATGATGTCGTCTAAGTAGACCAGGCACGTTTTCCAAGACAACCCTCTCAATACGTTCTCCATCAGTCTTTCAAATGTCGCAGGAGCATTACATAGTCCGAATGGCATGACATTGAACTGAAATAATCCAGAACCGGTGGTAAAGGCTGTCTTTTCTTTTTTTTTTTGTCCATTTCTACCTGCCAATAACCAGACTTCAAATCTAAGGTAGAAAATAATTTACTTCCAGCTAGAGTGTCCAAGGTATCGTCGATTCGAGGCAGAGGATAACTGTCCTTCTTGGTAACATTGTTCAACTGACGGTAGTCTACACAGAACCTCGTAGTTCCATCCTTTTTCTTGACCAAGACTACCGGAGAGACCCATGGACTGGTAGAAGGTTCTATCACTCCATCTTCTTCCATTTCTCGGACAATCCTTTCAGCTTCTTGCCTCTTCGCCTGTGGTAATCTTCTAGCTGATTGACGAATTGGCTTGGCATCACCCGTGTCGAT
Source organism: Ophraella communa (assembly GCA_035357415.1). Classification (NCBI taxonomy): domain Eukaryota; kingdom Metazoa; phylum Arthropoda; class Insecta; order Coleoptera; family Chrysomelidae; genus Ophraella; species Ophraella communa. The sequence goes on from CM068983.1 coordinate 35,519,860, forward strand.
TTTATGTTTTACAGCAGAGGTACGGTCCTGTCTTACCTCCCTTTGGTACAAAAATGTTGCGATACCGATGAAGAAAATCTTTCATTTTTCTTTTCTCTTCTCGGTTTAAAGATGTACCAGCAACCGCCACCATTTGTTCAAACTTATCGTTGGAATTATTGGGAATAGTTGTTTGTCTCATTATAGATGTTACTGGTACGGAGGTTCCAACTTTGGTCTCTTTCTTGATCGTAATTGGGTGATCATTGACGTTTATAACTCGTACTGGAATTTCTTTAGCAGAAGTGACCAATCCTTTTCCTATCAAAATTCCTCGACCGACCTCCTCATCATGGTTCCATGGTTCCATCATCACAGGTATTCCTTCGTCAATAGTTCCTTGCAGTCTGGCCACTATGATCGTTTCGCTTCTACCAGGTACCACAGTATCCTCCTGGACAACGGCTGGCACGGTTTTGTCATCATATGGATGAAGGAATATTTCTTCAGAACCGACTTTGATAACTCTGTTCTTGAAATCCAGTTGGAAACCATGTAAGTTCATCACATCCATTCCTAATATGACATCTTCCTCAATATCAGCGACAATAACAGTATGCGTGAACTTTTCTGAGCCAATTCCTATTTGAACCTGGGCTTCTCCAAGGATGTTAGCTCTGTCACCTGTGGCAGTTCGCAGTCGTAGCCTTGTTGGTAAAAGCTTCTTACGGCTATTTATAGTTGTTGGCCGTATAATCGTTCTGGTCGCTCCAGTATCCACCAATAGTGTATACTTTTTACCGTTGACCTCACCATCTACATATACACTGTCTTCGCGGCATTTCAAAGAGGCTATTAATATGAGAGGGTCTTTGGAAACGTTCTGGGTCGAAGCTGCCCCCTCTAGGCCGGCCCGTTTTAGTTTTCCTGTGGAGTAGTTTCTTGATTCGTAGTGACCCCAGGACGTTTACATGAATTGCGAGCATGTCCTATTTCACCACAATTCCAGCGCCTGATGGTCTTCTTCTTTTTCTTATCAGTAAAGTTCTTCATCATATTTACTAATTGGTCTAACTTATTTTCATCTTCCTCTTCCGTTACGGACCTTACTTTACTGTATCCTCCACAAGCTTTCGAAGCCGCTTCATACTCAAGCGCGGCGGACAAGATGTCAACTAACGTTTTGTGGTGAGCTAAACGGAGTGTCTTTGCCATTTCGTGGTCACGAAGTCCATCAAGAAATGCTTCAACAGCTAAACATTCCATCATTTGTTCTGGAGCTGAAGGGTAAGCAAATCTTACCAATCTGGCAATATCTACTTCGTACTCTTGAAGTGTCTCCTCTCGCTTCTGTTTTCGAGTCTTTAACTGCGATCGGTACAAGTTCTCCAAGTGTTCGTGACCATATCGCATGTTCAAGCTTTTCTTCAGTTGCTCAAAATCATCTGTGTCCTCCACTGGTATGGTCTGAAGAACATCCAAAGCGTCTCCTCTCAGAGCGATGGTGAGGTTTATTGCCTTCTCTTTTTGGGACCATCCGTTCGCTCTTGCAGCTGTTTCGAACTGTTTGAGATAATTTTCCCAAGACATCTTTCCGTCAAAGGTTGGGGCCTTAACACGAACAGAACTTTCGCTGCCTTCCAATTTCGGTTTCCGCTCCACTTTGAAGCTTCTCATTTCGTCCTCGTTTTCCTCTCCTAAATCTTCCATATCTTCTTTACCTCCTCTTTCCATCTCTTCCATTTGTTTTTCCATTTCTCTTATTTTCTCTTAAATTTTTTTCAAATGAAGACATTTTATTTTCCATAGAAGAAATATCAAAAGAAACTTTGTTTTCCAAACAAGAAATGTCAGCAGAAACTTTATTTTCCAAAGACGAAATATCATTTTTTAAAGAAGACATATCAGTGGAAACTTTGTTTTCCAAAGAAGAAATATCATTTTTCAAAGAAGACATATCGCAAGAAATATCATTTTTTAATCAAGACATTTCGGAAGAAATATCACTCTTCAAAGAAGACATGTCGGAAGAAACTTTATTTTCCAAAGAAGAAATATCAGAAGAAACTTTATTTTCCAAAGAAGAAATATCAGAAGAAACTTTATTTTCCAAAGAAGAAATATCACTCTTTAAAGAAGACATATCGGAAGAGATATCACTCTTCAAGGAAGACATATCGGAAGAGATATCACTCTTCAAGGAAGACATATCGGAAGAAACTTTATTTAATGAAGAAATAATTGTAGCAGAAGAGTCGTCTACAAAAATATGATTTTCTGGATCTAAACCATCATTTTCCAATGCTTGCTTAAGTCGCTCCAACAACTCAGTCTTCCTTCCTGTTGTTTCCAATTCACGATCCTCCAGCTCTTGACGTAATTCTGTCACTTTCAAGTCACAAAGTTTTTTCGACATATTTATTTATTTATTTTTTTTTACCTTATTTATTTACAATATCCCACTTCTGACACCAATGTAACGTTTATTTATTTTTACTAGTCTTTTAATTTATTTTTATACTATTTAAATCACTAATACTATTTAATTTATATAACACAATTTATTTACAATACTTTAATTTATGTAAGACAATATTTACAATCGCATTTATCTAACAACATACTGCTGACTAACTAACTAACTAAAATATTCAAATCGGTCCTTAATATATAGGTAAGTATTGTTCCAGCATACTCCAGAACTCCAGTCTATTCTCGATCGTATCGAGTCTAGATGCTTCGCTCATCGGGCGCCGTATATTCTCGAAGACTCTCGTATCATTTGTTTCCTTCGCGTCTGATCATAGCGCCAGGGGCGTACTCGCACAACAGTATTCTGATAATTGTTCTTCGAAAAACTGTATTCGAATAATTTACCTAGACCCAAATGAAACAGTTAGAATATTGAAAAATCGTGGGCGATGCCCGTTTAACAAAATCAAACTGCTTATGAAACAAAATTCCAGTATAAAGTCCTCTAGTGTCTAAAAAAATAAATCTTTGGTCTTCGTTGACATAGAGAAGGCTTTTAACAATCCAGTCATCCTGGATAAAAAATTGATTTGGAACTTAAACTTAAAATCTTAACCAAAGCGTTGGAGACATTGGCATATTTGGAAATTAATTTAACCAAAACCGATAATAATCCTCCTAATATACAAATCGATTACCAAACCGATGGTAACATGTGCTAAAAATGACGTGTATTAAGTGCAAAGGTTGCCTTGTTTGGGAATAACAGGTGCAATGGCAACATACGCTACAGGAGCCCTAGAGGAAGTACTGAAGGAATACTTCAACTATGGCAAGTATTTCATGCACAGTGGTTAGTGTGTTAAAATAGTTTGTGTTAAAAATTGTAAAAATACGTATACCACCTATGGGGCATTCCATGCCAACTCATCCTACCGATTGGATTTGCATCTTCTATTTCGCTGAAATTTGGGAATCCTTTTGTATCCTTCGAAAAAGGTGTGTCTATGAATTTTTTCAAATTTTTTCAGAGACATGAATTTTCGAAAATTTCGGATATTTTTTTTAAATAGCCATATCTTGATGAAAAATTGTACGATTTGGGACTTTTTTTTAAATTTCATGTTTGATGAACTTTTTGAAAAATTTATGCAAAAAATTATTTATCATAAATTTGATTGTTTTTTTTTCATTCCAAAGTTAAAACAAGAATTTTAAGATTGTTTGTGTCCTTAAAATTTTTTTTTATTCTCAAAAATTCTACTCTTCAAGACACAAATTTTAAGTCTAGTCTCGTAATGGGATAATAATGGGTTATATTTTTTTTTTATTTTTAAATTATTTTTTTTCTGTTTTTTTCACTATTTGTGTATTACTGGCGACTTTATTAGATGAGATTCGAAAAGTCAAAATTTCAATTTCTATGGTAAATTTTATATAAATCTTGTAAGCTATCCATATCTCAAATGTGGGTTGAAACACAAAGGTTCAAAGGAAATCAAAGTCTATAACACAACTGTTAACAAGGTCTTCTTTCTTGAAAGCATGGTGTTACTGTAATGACGGATAACAACTGCCAGACTAGCTGACTGTACATCTTGTAAGCTATCCATATCTCATATGTGGGTTGAACCTTTTTAAATTTTATTTATAACTTTTTAAAGGTTTTTTTAAATTTTTTTTCTGGCGTATTTTACAAGTTTTATTTGAGCAAGAAATCAGTTTCATTGTGAGTGATCCATCTGTATTTGGTATAACGTAATGATACTTTTGTGTACCTGTGATAGTTTTAGCTTTTGAATAACGTTTATTTAAATTCTCTATAGCTTTTTCATAATCTGCAATAGTTGAATATCTTACGTCGATTAGTTAGTTATTAGATTGCGCAGCCCATTGATACAACTCTCGGGGGTTTGAAATTTGTTTATTGAATGGTAACTGAAGACTAGCTCTTGCTGCACCTCTTTTTAGTGTTCCTCCTACAAGTCCTTTGCCATGGTAGCTGGCAAAGAAATGGAAAAAAAATAATTAATTTAAAAATAAAAAAAAAATATAACCCATTATTATCTCATTACGAGACTAAACTTAAAATTTGTGTTTTGAAGAGTAGAATTTTTAAGAATTTTTTAAAAAAATTTGAAGGATACAAACAATCTTAAAATTCTGGTTTTAACTTTGGAATGAGAAAAAAAAATTTATGATGAATAATTTTTTGCATAAACTTTTCAAAAAATTCATTAAAAAGCAAGAAATTTTAAAAAAAAGGACCCAATCGGACAATTTTTCACCAAGTTATGACTATTTAAAAAAAACGAAATTTTCGAAAATTCATATCTCTTCATTGGCCGAATGAAAAAAATTTGGAAAAATTTATAGGAACTTTTTTCGAAGGGTACAAAAAGATGCCCAAATTTCAGCGAAATCGGAGATGTAAATCCAATCGATAGGATGAACTGGCATGGAATGCCCCTTATGCACATTTACCAGTGTTTACACTGTTTACTCTCTGAACTACGTAACAGCTATTTTAACATATGTGCAATATCATACCTTGTAAATTTGTTGTACCATAGATACTCCACGAGTATCACGGGTTGGAAAGCCAACGTAGCTGTAGTATAGTTGCTCAAACAAGACAGATTAATGTAAAATGATATATTTACTCGACCCTTATTATAAAATAATTAAAAATAACGAAAAGTGTTTTCATTTAGGTAATCAAAAATCGGTGATTTTGTGAATTTTTATTTAACAATTGTTTACAGTATTAGCATTTTATCTCTAGACCCATATAATTTAATACCTATTTTTGAAATTATTTCCTGGCAATTATTTTTGAAAAGCATACTTTTAATGGATTTTATATTTAGGAAAACTAATTAAAAAAACATCTAAATTTTCGAGATAAACAACTAACATAGAATAAGAAAATATCGCCGGTGTATCATCCTCCCACGTATTTCTTACTATATTTAGTGCAAATATAACTTGGAATTGCGTTCATATTATGTACTCTATTTTTGCTTTAAGGTCGAATACGACAGATCCGGAACTTGAAATATTCCATGCAAACTACTTATCTGGATAAAAAACGTTTAGGTAGGTACATTTTTATATTAAATGCTAGGATATTAAAAAGTGTATATAAAGTTGGCTCAATATACTTTTTATTCCTTGTTAGTAAAAGAAATATGCAACCAAAAGGTTAATCATTGTCCGATATTAAGGAAACATTGTCAAAAGTTTAAGCTTACAGGTTTATAATAATAATAGTAATTCTTTATTGCTTATATTGAATACAATCAAATAGCAAGGGTTCGGTTACAATAATTAGAAAAAAAATAATATTACAACTGACAACTGTGCAAGTAATAAAAAAGTAAAATAATTAAACAAAAACCAAAATTTCATTCGCTCATTAATTACAAAAGATCGCAGTTTTAATACTCCTATGAAAAAAAGCGATATATTTTTTATTTTTGTCAGTTGTCAGTTGTTATAATCTGCTATTTTATACATATGACTGAAGGTTTAAAAAACAAATTGGTTAACATCACAAATATAATTGTATGAAGGTAAAACTGGGCTGAATCAAAAACGTCAAAGGAAACACAAAGTCTATCCCACAAACTATTTATTAAAATGTAGCAATTAGTTTCGGTCCTACAGGATCATCGTCAGGCTGTAAAAAATGTTACAATAAATAGAGAGAATAACAAAGAAAGTCCGTTAAAATTCCTTACAAATTTCTAAATCAGCCACACTCAATGATACAAAACCCCAAGTGTACAACAACACTAAATAATAGTTACAATCAAATGTCAAAAAATTTTTGTAAATATCAAATTATATCAACATAATTAATTATGAAAGTGTAGTGTGCAAATAATTAAGTAGTATATTGAACGTAATGAAATGTAATATTGTTAAAAAATAAAATTTGTAAAATAAATAAAGCTTAAAAACAAAGTTCAAAATTATAAAATATTTTTTTATACTTTGCAATAGCAATTTATTAATTTTATATTGTTCTTTAAGAAAGTACTTGTGAATGTGAATATCATATTTTACTTATATAATTTATTATTATTGGTACATTATTCATTTTAAAATATTTTAAAACATTAACATTTTATGATTTTACACCACCTTGACGTAATTCAAAATACGGCATTAAGAATAGCCACAGGAGCATTTCGGACCAGCCCAATAGAAAGTTTACGGGCAGAAACTGGAGAGCCACCACTTAAATATAGAAGCATGTACTTAACCCTCACATACGCATTTGCTGCTAATTCTAATCCAAACAATCCATCCAGAAGTAACATATTCACTGATCGCTTTAAAAACCTATATACTGAAAATAGGAACATGAAACCGCCATTCTACGAAAGAGTTAAACAAACCCTTAAGGCTTTACAAATTCCGATACCAAATACCTATTCCAACTTCATAGAAATTCCTCCTCCTTGGACATTAAGCATTCCTCAATCCGATACATCCTTAAATATCTTCAGAAAGAACGATACTCCACACTACTTAATAAGAAATTCTTTCATCAACAAACTAAAACATCTACTGGAGTTGGGGCAGCTGTCATTACTCCAAATATTACACTTGAGTATAAACTACCATCCTTAAGCTGTATACATACTGGCGAGCTATACGCCATCTATCAAGCTCTCGCTCATATTAACTCCAGTAATATATCCAATGCTCTTATAATTATTACCGATTCCCTCAGCTCCATCCATACCATTAACCAACTGTACACGAAGCATCCAGTTGCTCTCCTAATTAAAAAAGAACTAGCTACCATTCAAAGCAACAACCATATTGTACAATTCCTATGGGTACCTTCACACATCGGCCTTCAAGGAAATGAAGAAGCGGATCGTACAGCCCAACAAGCCAGGAACAGTGAAACCGCGAGTGAAGTGAGAGACGTAGTTCTTAGCGATTTAAAACCATTTATCAAAGTGAAAGTCGAAAATCTGTGGCAAAACCAGTGGGACAATTCAACTTCAAAACTACGTGAAGTGAAAACGTCTGTAAAACCGTGGAAATCTCAAATTCACAACAGAACTCACCAAGTCATTGTTACCCGTCTTCGTCTAGGACATACCCGACTTACCCACGGACACATAATTGGTCACACTAATCCCACTTTATGTGAAAACTGTAATATCCCACTAAGTGTTAACCATGTACTTGTAGATTGTCCAAGATACCAATTGCAGAGACAGAACAACCACATCATCGGATCAACAAGCGAAATCTTAGGAGAAAATTGTAAAATTGAACATTTGACAAAATACCTAAAAGACATTAATATATTTAACAAAATTTAATTGTAAGTAAACTATCTCATACATATGTATAAAAATATGTCGCTAATAACCCCAGAGGTTGATGCGACTATTTTGTAAAATAAAAAAATAAAAAAAATTTGATGATTTAAATTTCAAAACTTTCGTAATTTACATACAAGTAATAAATTAATTTAAAAAATGATAAAATGGCAAAAAATATTATAAACTTATTTCATATGGCTGTTGTGACACTCGTCCTTTAAGAAACTCTTATCTTGAACTCGTGCCATAACAAAAAGCCATGTGAAAAGCATTGTTTAATATACAATAATTTGCATCAGTTTTTATCAAACTGATAAGATAATTTAAAGTCAAGAAAACTTTTTTAAAAAACTTTTCAAACAACTGGGTGAGTAACTTAACTCAGTAAACTATTGTAAAAGATCAAGAGTAGAACATTGTTAGCATATTACAAAAGAAAGAAAAGACCGTAAAAACTGTAGTGAGATAAAATGAAACACAATACTTCAATTTATTAAGGAAGCATCGGGTATGTAAAATTAGATCTTCTCATCAGAGAGAAAATAGTGGACATAAACGTTGAAGTCCAACAATGATTTTCTTCAAAAGGAAACAAGAAGGGTTGTAATATAAAACATCCAAAGACAAAAATTGTTTGGGGGATCGAGAATTTAAGTGGTACGTATCCTAAGAAGGAAATTGGCCTCTGAGGAGAACTAATAAGAAACTTTCATCTGTGAAAGTAAAAAATCCCAACAGGACAAAAATCTTTAAAAAGAAAGATCAAATATGGAAAAACGAAAGAAGTAATATCTTCCATCACTCCATTATCTCCACAAAAAATTGAATTTCTTAGGAAGAAATGGACAATTCAAGGTTCATCCTTCTTATAGAAATGAATAGAAGTGGGAGAATCATTCGAAAAGGAAAATATCCCAAGAATAAGAATGAAGTGAGTTATGAGTAACAAACGCATAACTCATTAACCCTTAAATAAAAGAGATACATGAAAATTAAAGAAAATCTTTCAAATAAGCCGAATACAACACACTAATTAAGTTAACACTAATAAAAATAGGGGGAGCAGAGGATGTATAGAAATAAATTTAGAGGGAGTACTAGAATAGGGTATAGTATCATAGAAAATAGAAAATCTAAAATGTCCATACGAAGTGAACTTGTCAAAAAAAATAAGAAAGAGAAATAAAATATCTTTTTGTAAAGTAAGAAAAACATAATTCTCAGAAGGTCTGAGTTGCTCATTAAGACATTTGATGTTTCTGTCTAATAATGCTGAGTGTATCTCAAGACATCAAGTAAATTCAATCTAAAACCTTTATCACAAATGTAGTAAGACAAACGTAAAAGGATCCTGAGAATTAAGAACAGTAAACAACTAAACGGTTGAATGAAATTTCCACTATTTATTCGTAAAGTACGTTTTAAATTCAATTACAGCTGTTTCGCTAAAAACTAGCATCGTCAGATTGACATATTGAAGTTACATTTTTTTTGTTTGTAGCTAGGTAACTGATGTTGATAAAGTAGTTAAGGCTAGACCAAGTATGGAAGTAATAAGACATAACAATATTAAAGTCTAGATGTTATTAACCCTAAGGGATTATCCTGGATATATAACTATGCAATGATATAGAAAAACCAGGAAAAAACTATATCATGCTGATCTTTACAATAACTTAATATATTTGTGTTTTATACTTACGTCTTATCTATGTATAAAATGTAAACTCAATCAAAGTAAACAGTTTAATAGTGGAGAACTTCCAAGATTTATTTGTTAATCCCTTAGGGCTATTAACATCTAGGCTTTAATATTGTTATGTCTTATTACCTCCATACTTGGTCCAGCCTTAATACTACGTTAAAACGAAGAGTTTTTTATTATTCTTAATTAAATTATCAAATGTAATGGAATTGAAAATGCTCTATGTATCATATCATAAGCTGCTAATTTATGTGATATAAGATGATTTGAATGATATGGTATGGTTACATCTGTTTGTGTTGATTTTCTGTATATTGAATTATTTAATGAATTATTAACTTTTTCAATTCTCAAATATAGAAAATTAATTGAATTATTTTCTTCAACTTCCAAGGTAAAATTAATTTTAAGATGCAAGGTATTAATATAATTAAAAAATATATCTAATTTTCGTTCCCTACCTACAAAACCTGCTAAGACATCATCAATATATCTATACCAAAATACAATATTGTTTTTATAATTAGAATTATATATAATTGGTTTTTTAAATTATCCATAAAGATATTTGCTAAAATTGGAGAAATAGGACTTCCCATTAGAAGACCTTCATTTTGAATATATACTTTATCAAAAGTAAAATAATTTTGGCAAATGCATACAATAAATAGGTCAATTATATCTGATATAAAGGACACTGCACTTTTCTAATGGAAACGAGAGCACCGTCAAATTGTCTGAATTTTTGATATGTACTAATATTTGATGTCCTGATCCAAAGTTTCAATGGGCCCAACTTTATCATATGGCTAGATTTTTAGATACAGTGCATTGAAGTTCAAAATCCCCACTGTTTTAAAACGGTCCCTAAAAAGTTGCTCTTAAATATTTTTTGATGTTACTGCCATATAAATTAAGACAAAATACATACCTAAAAGAGAAAATAAAATATCTGTGGTTTACAGGGTGATTCGTGCTTTCACAGACCTGTTTTTGTTAAAATACGTATTTTTGCAGTAGAAAAAAACATCAAATATCATTAAAAAAATCACCGTCAAAGTTTCTGAATATTGGATATAGTGTAGATCTCGATGTTCTCGTTAAAAGTTCTTATAGGTAAAATTAGATCCTATGACTACTTTTCTAAATATTAAATGTTTAGTCTGTAAAATAACATTTTTTGGTAATACAATATAAATACAAAATAAGAAATATTGTAAACTAATTATTTTTACACACTGTGTTAGATTATATTGCAACGTTGTATTATTGGGTGATAGGCAACACAAAAATTCAAACCTATAGCGTGATCTGACCTGAGCTTGTAAGATGACAAAATCGACAAATCCAAAAGAGCCGCCAAATAATAGAAACCATTTTGCTATTGCTTTTTTCAATCTAAATTATTAGGTGTAATTTAGTTTAGTTTTTAAGTTCGTTCCCACATCACCCGTCAGGTAGAACCTTATTGGTTTTGAGGTAGGTCTATTCTACTTATATTTTAGGATTTTCGTCACATTGTATGTATATTTAACATCAATGATAGTTTTTTCATCATTTGGTGTAGAGTTGAAATCGAGAGGTACATGTCAATAAATCCGTCGAACTCTGCCATAACAACGCATTACCCTGTATATTTAATTTCGCCACTTAATTTTTATAAGTCTTAATTAAGATTTATATATTCTAGTGAAAGCAAAAAAAAGGAGGTAATAGTAAAATTGTCTCTATGGTTCGCCGGCTCTGTTGGATTTGTTGCTTTTGTCATCTTACAAGCTCTAGTCAGTTCACCTTGTAGGTATGAATTTTTGTAGCCTACCACCCAATAATACAACGTTGCAAGAGAATCTAACACAGTGTGTAAAAATATTTAGTTTACAATATTTCTTATTTTGTAATTATAATGTATTACCAAAAAATGTTATTTTACAGACTAAACATTTTATATGTAGAAAAGTAGTCATAGGATCTAATTTTACCTATAAGAACTTTTAACGAGGACATCGAGATCTACACTATATCCAATATTCAGAAACTTTGACGGTGATTTTTTTTAATGATATTTGATGTTTTTTTTACTTCAAAAATACGTATTTAAAAAAAACAGGTCTGTGAAAGCACGAATCACCCTGTAAACAATAGATATTTTATTTTCTCTATTAGGAATGAATTTTTTGAACTTCAACGCCCTGTATCTCAAAATCTAGCCATATGATAAGATTGAGCCCATGGAGATATCAGGATATCGAATATTAGTACTTATCAAAAATTCAGACAATTTGACGGTGCTCCCTTTTCCATAAGAAAAGTGCGGGGTCCTTTCCTGAGAATTATTTGAGATAAGATGTGGTTAGCAAAAGATGAAGAAAATTAAAATGTTCAAGGTCCTGGTATCTCCTAATGAAACCAACATGCTCAGAAATACGAGCTTTAAGTCTACGTCCACATTGAAAAATATAAATTGCATTGCAATCAGCACAAGAAAGTTTGTAAACACCGGATTTATGTAACTTTGGAATAAAATCTTTATTATGGACCAATATTGATTTAAGTGAGTGGTTAGTCTAAAAAGCAACCTCGACATCATATTGTCTGAAAATATTTTGTATTTTATAGAAAATATTGCCAAAAAAGTTAATGGATCCTCGAAAATTTCTAATAGGAAGGTCTGTTTTATTCAGGACACTGCGAAAAGACAATCTAAACTTAGTAAAAAATTATACCAAGTTTGGATACATTTTAACCGTAATTTTGCTATGTTATGTTTGAATACTTTTGAGTAAATAAGGAGTGAAAAATGAAACTATTTAAAAAGCAAATATTTAAAATAATATAACTAATTTATCCGATACATTTTAAATGCCAATAACGTTGCTTCTTACAGATGATACAACTTTTTATTATAGAAGTATAACGTTAATATCGATTTTAAAATATATTATCAAAATGAAACCATAAAAATATTGTTTTAGTCCGCTCCTGAAAAATGTCTTTAAATAACCGGCGACTGGCGTTATCTAAAACTGAAAGGAAATATTCTTAACGCAAGTCAAAATGGTTCTAATTCCAAACACTTCCCAGAACTGGCTACAGAACGATATAACTATATTTGTAGCGCTACAGAAATAGACACCGATCTCGTTCTTCCTCTGTCTAACTCGTGAAAAACAGATAAATGGGAAAAGGATGTCGGAAAATAGATTTTAAGATGCAAACGTGCTCGACGCGTAGCGGAAAATAAATAAAAAAATATTTCCTTCTAGAGGTTATTTATGGATAAGATCTTCTGAAAGAAAAAGTCACAAGAGCCGAGACTAAATATGTGTTTAATCGATGATGACCACGGTAAAGGTATTTTTTTAATTGGAACTCTGATTGAACATTCTTTATCACTAATTATTAAAATTCTACGAATTGGTGAAATTTATGAATTGGAGATAAGCCATCCTTGTATGGAACGAAGTAAATGATACCTTTCATGTAATAATAAATTCCAGTAACTAAATAAAGGTGAAAAATTGAAGAATTTAGATAAGAAAAATGTTTGGGGTGGTCGGCGCTATCGGCAAAAGAGTTGAGATGTAACTGGTGACAAGTACCGTAGCAGTTCCCTTAATCAAAGCTTTAGGAATGTAAAACGTTATTGCGTTTAATATACTGCCAAGTCTATATAATAATTTCTTTAATTTTTTACTTATATTTGCATAAAATATTCAAATTTGGACGACCTAGAAATGTACTGAAACTCACTATTCAATAAAATAATGTGAGAGATAGAAAAAAAGAAGAAACCAACTCGCCAGAATAAAAATACAAAATTGGTAACCATTAAACAATTTAAATTGATTGTACTATCCCTTACTTTTTGGAAGTCCATCTTATTAAGGATAATAAAAAACTCTTCGTTTTAACAAAACTTCCAATATTTATTAAAAAATTGCTTTTTTAAAGGCTCAATGACAGCTGTTTCGCTATGAAGCATCGTCAGATTGACATTTAAGTTACATTTTGTTTGTTTGTAGCTAGGTACCTGATGTTTAGGTAGTGTGGAAGGCTAGACCAAGTATGGAAGTAATAAGACATAACAATATTAAAGCCTAGATGTTATTACCCCTAAGGGATTATCCTGGATGTATTTCCCTCTAAGATCAGTATAACTGTGCAATTATATAGAAAAACCAGGAAAAAACTATATCATGCTGATCTTTACAATAACTTAATATATTTGTGTTACAATTACGTCTTATCTATGTATAAAATGAAGACTCAATCAAAGCAAACACTTTAAAAGTGGAGAACTTTCCAGATTTATTTGTTCATTAACAACTTTAAATTGTGGATCTGCTAGATGTCTTTTTATTTTTTATTTCAAGTTCTTCAAGGAAATCTAAATTTTGTTTTTTATTACAAATGTGTAGTATTTGGATGTCATTGGTGTGAAAGAGTGAGGTTGGATGTTCAAGTAGGTGTTTTGCATAATTTGACTTATCTGGTTGTTTTAATCTATATGCTCTTAAATGTTCGTTAAATCTTACTTCAAAATTTCTTTGTGTTTGACCTATATATACAGCATTACACTTTGGACAATTAATTTTGTAAACACCAGATTTTTTTAATTTAGGTAATTTTGTTTTTACAATTAACAATTTTGTGTTTTAAATGATATTATTGCTGATGTTGCCGAAGATATTATTTTTGATATTTTATTGGAAATACTTCCACAATATGTAATATTTTTATAACTTTTAATTTCTTTAGTTTGTTTAGGAAATATTAGTTGTAGTGCCACTTTCTGTTCTTTTTTATTAATTAATGTATTTATCAAATGAATTGGGTAGCCATTAGATGTAGCTATTTGTTTTATGATATAAATTTCTTTATCAAAGTTAATTTTGTCCATTGGAATTGAAAATGCCCTATGTATCATAGAATTATAAGCTGCTAATTTATGTGTTATAGGATGATTTGAATTATATGGTATGGTTACATCTGTTTGTGTTGGTTTTCTGTATATTGAATAATTTAGTAAATTATTAACTTTTTCAATTTTTAAATCTAGATATGTTGATGATGTGTTAGCAGGATTTGTAGGTAGCGAACGACAATTAGATATATTTTTTAATTATATTAATACCTTGCATCCTAAAATTAATTTTACTTTAGAAGTTGAAGAAAATAATTCAATTAATTTTCTAGATTTAAAAATTGAAAAAGTTAATAATTTACTAAATTATTCAATATATAGAAAACCAACACAAACAGATGCAACCTTACCATATAATTCAAATCATCATATCACATATAAATTAGCAGCTTATAATTCTATGATACATGGGACATTTTCAATTCCAATGTACAAAATTAACTTGGATAAAGAAATTGATATTATAAAACAAATAGCTACATCTAATGGCTACCCAATTCATTTGATAAATACATTAATTAATAAAAAAGAACAGAAAGTGGCACTACAACTAATATTTCCTAAACAAACTAAAGAAATTAAAAGTTATAAAAATATTACATATTGTGGAAGTATTTCCAATAAAATATCAAAAATAATATCTTCGGCAACATCAGCAATAATATCATTTAAAACACAAAATAATGTTGGTACAAAATTGTTAAATGTAAAACAAAATTACCTAAATTAAAAAATCTGGTGTTTACAAAATTAATTGTCCAAAATGTAATGCTGTATATATAGGTCAAACAAAAAATTTTGAAATAAGATTTAACGAACATTTAAGAGGCATATAGATTAAAACAACCAGATAAGTCAAATTATGCAAAACACCTACTTGAACATCCAACCTCACTCTTTCACACCAATGACATCCAAATACTACACATTTGTAATAAAAAACAAAATTATTTAGATTTCCTTGAAGAACTTGAAATAAAAAGACATCTAGCAGATCCACAATTTAAAGTTGTTAATGAACAAATAAATCTGGGAAGTTCTCCACTTTTAAAGTGTTTGCTATGATTGAGTCTTCATTTTATACATAGATAAGACGTACTTGTAACACACATATATTAAGTTATTGTAAAGATCAGCATGACATAGTTTTTTTTTCTGTATCATTGCACAGTTATACTGATCTTAGAGGAAAGTAATAACATCTAGGCTTTAATATTGTTATGTCTTATTACTTCCATACTTGGTCTAGCCTTAATACTACCTAAACATCAGGTACCTAGCTACAAACAAACAAAATGTAACTTAAATGTCAATCTGACGATGCTTCATAGCGAAACAGCTGTCATTGAGCCTTTAAAAAAGCAATTTTTTAATAAATATTGGAAGTTTTGTTAAAACGAAGAGTTTTTTATTATCCTTAATTAAACAATTTATTGTTGCTACAACTGGTTATCCAGGGAAAATAATTGGCAGGAAATTTATAGAAAGATGTGAATAGTATAATCGCAACAACCGCCAAATGTGTAGATCTGTAGTATCAAAAAAAGGTAAGCATAGCTAAATTTCGCAATAAAGACGGAAAAACCGACTTACTGTAGGCAAGACTGCAAGATAATTAATTTCACCAGGAGGCGGAAACTGGGTAAACTCCAAATACCGCCCTCTATGGAGAAGCTATTAAGAAAGAGAATGAAGTTACATATCCAGGGGTTATGTTGGACAAAAGACTTACGTAGAACGCTCATTTGGAGAGCATCTGTAATAAAGCAAAGATCTCTGGGCAACGTAAACAAATTTATTGGCTATATATGACAATAATAAGGCCTATAACTACGTATGGTGCTGCGGTCTGGTGGACTAAATGTTAGCAGCTATATAAACTTCAACGGCAGGCATGAATAATCAATATTATACCCCTTGCTCAACTTTTGGCGTGCCATATTTTCTTTATTGGTATATCTCCATTCAGCCTTGTGAAGTGTTCAAACCACATCAATTGTTTTTTTATTTTTTTAGTATTGGCTCTACGTTAAGCTCTTCTCTGACAGTTTTACCAAAGAATACCCCAACTAAGAAGAAGCGAATTTCCCAACTTTTGTTAATTTAATTTTTTGTTTGCGCATGTCTAAAATTGCCATGTTTGTAATTAGAAAGAATCCAAAAAGGCATTAATATTCTCTGATTATACTTTTCATTTGAATACTATACTAAAATAGTATATTAAACAACGCATTTCATATGGCTTTCTGTTATGACACGAGTTCAAGTTTTTTAAAGAACGAGTATCATAACAGCCATATGAAATAAGTTGTTTATAATTTATAATTCGCCATTTTATCGTTTTTTAAATTAAATTATTATTTGTATGTAAATTACAGAAATTAGATTTTAAAAAGTATGTTGGTAGCACTGTGTAATTTATAATATTTGACAGTTTTGAAATTTAAATTATCAAATGTTAATGTTTTAAAATATTTTAAAATGAATATTACACCAATAATAATATATTATATAAGTAAAAGATGATATTCATATTCACAAATACTTTCTTAAAAAACAATATAAAATCAATAAATTGCTATTAGCCACATATGTAATTGTCAATAGTATTGTCATTAGATACCTTCAATCATGTTGCCAACCATTTAAACCAAAAATCTGCGTGCGTAAAAGTTACATTACGATAAGGAAATGCGTTTTATAATGAAGATTTTTATAAGTGCAATATATAAATATATATTAATAATAAAAGTAGCATAAAATGAATAACTGATCTTTAAAATAACAACATCGTTTTATAGAGATTAAACTCCACTTGTACTATTTTTCTCCGTATAGCCCAAATTTCATATATCTCTCAGTGTATTTACTAAGTTAATGGTCAATTTCAGTTATTCGAGGTCATAAATTTGGGCAAATACCCAGTTTTCACTCCAAATGTTAAAATTGAAATAATTTTTTCGCCTACCTTACAAGGAAAAACAATCATAGGGCGGAAAGTATTGTTTATCAACCCAAGGGCGGAAAATTCTTAACGCCACGATTTTTTTATAGTAGCAATGAAAAAGTGTGCCTTAGATTTGACATTTTTAAATCGGAAAGAATATTTTGACCATTTATAAATTATAAAGCAAAATATTTAAAACATCATCACAAGAAAAATGCATTCGATTTTTAACCCAAGCATCCCATTCTAAATACCTTGAGATGAAGGCTAGCAAATACATAATAGTATAAACCTTACGATATGAGCCTGATCGTGGCGTAGTGGAATACGTGCTTGCCTCTCACGCAGATGGATCGAATTCGAATCTCAACCATAAGGTTACAGCTGTAAATGAAGCACAAAGCTTAGTTCAGCCCTGCCAATGTGAAGATATTGAAGCTTTTGAAGGTAACGGATTAGCGACATTAATGAATAATTGTTTGAAAAGAAGGTTATATTAAATGCTATATGGTATGGATTATCATCACCAAAATCATATAGAGGTGGGCTGCACTATTGCTATAGCCCCACAGGTCTATGCAACCTCGGATTACGTCCATCATATGCTATTGGAAGAAGTCTAAATTATCTACGTGTGCCTTTGGAAAATCTTTTATAAAAGCCATAAAAATGGGTCAGGTTTAGTCAATTATTACAGTTTCTCACAAGAAAGGTAAATGTGTTACAATAATAACTGCATATTTTAAGGTGGATATTTTATAAGCATTTGTAGATGCAATAAAAAAAGTAGACCAACAAACTATAAGCATTCATAAGCTTTGTTAAAGCTTGATTGGTAAGTTTGCCAGAATCATTTCTTAAAATACTATCAAAGCACTCATAACATAAATATGTTTTTTCCCACTACTAGAAGGTCCAGTAAAAAACAATTTATTTGGAAACTTTGTTGAAGTAGATCGACATATTGGCACAAAACATGGGTCAACACGACTTTTTTTTTGGAATTTTAAGGGTATTATTGTGATCACCTGATGTTGATGAATAGCCCATTTTAAATTATTACAAAAGTAGAAATTCGACAGAAAGGCAATTTATGATAGCCAACGACGGCAAGCACTACCAGTGACAGACAGGAATGACGTCAGGAATGACGTCAGTCCTTTTAAAACCGTATTTTGTACAATAAATTGGATTATTTTAATTTTTTAATATGGTTATGACCTATTTTACATGTAAAGATTTAAAATCAAAACAAAACTAAAAATATATTAAATAGAAGTAAATCATCCATAGCACAAATGTGACTGAATGATAAATGAAAAAAAAAAATTAAAATCAATGTCACAAAATTTTATTTACATAAACTAGCTGCATTTAACAGTTTATTATTATTATATAGAGCATTTAATATTCCTCTTAACCCATCAGTTTTTTCCAAGGAAATTAACATTATTAAGCAAATTGATATCAATAATAATTTTCCCATTTCTTTAATTAATAAACTTTATAATCAATTTTCATTAGATTTAGACTGTTTTCATTTTGTTCGGGATGATTCCTCTTCGGTTGCTAATACTTATATGGGTGCTTTAAATTTCTTTGGCCCTATATCTTACAAATTTGGACAGGTTTTACGTATACACAATGTTCAGTTTGGCTACAAAACAATTAAAAACTTAAGTTCTAGTTTGGTTTGGTGTATATAAACAGTGCTGTGATGATTGTAATGCTGTTTACAGAGGACAGTCTGGGCGTCTTTTGGGTACTAGAATCAATGAACATCGTAGCCAGGTGGAGAGGTACAAAAATTTTGATCCTCCTATTTCTCCTTCTGCTTTTGCGAAACATATTATTTCTGAAAGACATAATTTTTATTAATTTAATGTTACTAGATTGCATAGATGTTTCAAGGGACTGAGGATGAACCTATTGGAGATATTTGAGATTAATGAGGTTTCGAGGGATAATACTATTGTTTGTTTGAATGAACAGTTGAAACACCCAGAGATCCTTACATTTTTCTTAGTTTACCTTTTTGATTCTTGATTTGCATTTTCCCCCAAATAATCGCTCATTTGTTTTTATAAATTTAATTTTATCTGTTATTTGTTAACATGTTAATGGTTATGTTGTCATACACTGTATTCCTTAACCTATTTCGTCTTCTTTAATTTAAATATTGTAATAATCTACTCTATTAACTATTTTTCATTTAATTGTTAGGATGTTAATTAGTTTCACTATACATTTGTTAATATTACTTAATGTTTTTCTGCTATGCTTGCATTTTCGTTCTGACATTTCGACATCTGCAATATTTGTTCCATCTTTGACATATCCTGTACTTCTTAGACTTGATTATGGTTTGTTTTATGTTCTATGTGCTTCATTTTATGTCACTTGCCATCATTGTGTTTTGAATATTCTTTTAGTGTGCGCCATCTTATATTTAATAGTTAATTAGTGTTATCACTTGTGTTATGGACCTTTTTGCGTGGGTGATACACGATGTCACGTCTTAACGAATTTAAATTTATCTACTTGCTTATATTCCTGCACCGGTTGTTTATTATTAACACCACGTGTTATGTCCCACAGTCTTACAATTTACTGTGGTTATATTCTTATCCTCATCCTCTTATTAATACAAATATTTACCATCCATACACCTTTTTTCCTGATCCTATAAATATTTGCTCTTTTATTCCATTCATCACTCACAATGACAATCATTACGCATTTGCCAACAGGTCTTTGAACTGTTTCCTTTTTATTTACTGTTTCTATAAATATTGCTCCTACTTACTTTCCTTTATATTTCAGGCTTTTGGGTATCTTTATCATAAGCTGCATTACAATTTTCTTTCTGCTATTAACAAAAATTTTTCAACCAGTTTTAATGAGTTACTACTCACCTAGTTTTTAATCATTATTTCCTATATAGTACTTTTCCTTTAGTTTTCAATGACACAATTTTTAATACACTTTTACTACATGCAAGGATGGTGGAAGTTGTTAATTGTTTCAACCTTTACTTTGGTTATTAAGGTAGGTTTATACTGTTGCTTTAATCTATATTGCTTTCACTTTCTTTGTTTAATTTTTGGCCTGATGATGGCCTATAGGTAGGCCGAAACTAGTTGCTGTCATTGAATAAATAAAATTTTGTGACATTGATTTTGATGTTTTTCTTCATTTAAAAATATATTGCATGTTCTCTATTTTATACAGCATGTGGCTAGAGAAGGTAATTTTTTATAAATAATTCTAAGGATCCGTCTTAGCAATACATTCAGATTTTTCAAGAAATAATTAAACACTATGTATGCATATATTATTTAAAATCAGAAATATCGGAGATCTTTTATAAACTCAAAGTAAACATGCTTTGTATTTTACTTATCCAGCCGAACAATTTCTCCTATCTTGACATCGTTTAAAATAAAATAAAAACTGAAAATATGCACTGCGTTAGTCTAATATATCACAACCTACTAGATTTCGCACTTTCATCAGCACGTTTACAAAGCACCAACGCTGATGTTGTGTGCTCGTAATTAGTTATCCATTAATTTTATGCATACTGATAACGATAAAGTAAATAGTTTTGAAATTTTTAGATACGAAAAGCCACTGTGAGGTGAGTTCTGTTAAATTATTGAAGGTTAATATAATAAAAAATATAAATGCAATAAAGAACTCCAAAAAGAAAAAGAAAATCAAAATACGCGATATACTTTATATTTTTATTTAATTTGGAATGTATTAAACCTTTAAATTGAGATATAAAATTCTGTTTATTTAATTTGTTTTGGTTAAAAAATGTTCATTTTATAAACTGTCCATGATGGGCCGTTTTAACAAATTTTATTGCGTCTTGTAAATTAAATTAACAAAAATGTCGCGGCAATTTTCTTGGACTGGCTTCAGTTTCATCTCTAGGCGTGTAGACGCAACATTTCTCGCGTAACTGGGACCTTTATAAATCTGTTTTTAGTCATTTATTCGTGGTGTTAGTGGAAAAGATTGGTCGTGTCAAGAATCCCATACATGTGGAGGCAATTACCCTTTACGGAATCCTTATCACCTTGTATAAGAATTTCTTCAGTTTGTTTCTAAAATATGTATACTCTCAGCATGGTCAAAGAGTGCTATTTGTCGAACATACATCTTATATACACTTCTTACACAATATAACAGCTCGGTTTTCAGTTTTTCGTATACGAGAGCTGTTCAAATTGTTATGTTTTATCGGGTGTAATACCACTAGAGCTCAGATTTAGCCGGATATTTTTTATGATTGTTTTGGAACTTTGGTAAGACAATCCCATGGATCGACTTATTTCAATTAAACTTCATGGACAATGTGTAGAAACATAATATTTAGAAAGAACAATTGCTAAAAGTATAATTATTATATAAAAATTGGTCCAGTAGACATTTGCTCTTTTAATGATGTAGATTTTGCTGTTGATATTGACGTTGTGGCTAATTCATTATTCAAAGCTTTATCTCGAAGATTTGTCACAAGATGTGAATGATACTCATTATCAAGTTGTAAATAAGGCTTTATAGACTTGGAAGAGGAATATTCACTTATTTTAATTAATTACTGTTCATTGATACCTGCTTTACCTAAAGTTGACACGGCGCTTGAGCGATGAAAATGATGAGAAATTTTTTTATTCTTTGTATATAGTCCAATTTTTCCAGCTGAAATTTTCGACCACTTAGGAATCTCGTTGATTCCTAATAAAACCTTTTGTACCAACCTTTTGATGAATTATTTTTCCAAAACGGAGTTATAAAATAATCTATCAATTGTAATATGGTTCGGTCTATGTAATAATATATAGCATATGCTAGGGTTTTCTAGGTTTTTAATTAGCCACTTGTTTGAGCCACCCTGACATGTTTTGAAAAATACTGTATTATGTTCAATGCGACCATTATGTGATTTTTCTTCTTTATAATAATGCACTTTACAATTTGCAGCTTCACCTCCTCGCCAAGCTAATTTATATGCAGCGATATGAAAAAATTTTTTAAAAGACCTATGGCTCTATTTTCATCCCATATTAACGCCATTTTAACAGTTTCATTTTTAATCAATGCTGTTGAACTATTTTTACGTTTTTCTAAATTACCTTGTAAGTTCTTCCGCTTAGAATTACGTGCATCACGGGATTTCTTAAATGCCAAATCAGTAAAAGGGTTGAAAGTAACATTAAATTTTTCGAAATACATGCTTTGCAATAGTTTCGCTGTTGTGTTCCACAGTGTTTTCACCACGTATTCTTTATAATCTTCGCCATTCTGTTTCTGCTTATTAAAGCCCCAGTCCATCAATATTCCTGCCAAATTTTCAACTGACTGTTCGGTTTCCAAATTGAGGAGTGACTTTTTTTGTAATTTCTGGAGTTGATTCTTTTGGTTCACTTTCACTTATTCTTTTCTCCATAGAAAGTATGGAGTAATTACCAAAACGCGACATTTTTTATTTTTGTAGTCCATCTGACATTTATTTGTGTTGTTTACTGGAATCCAGCGGTACGGTTTTAAATGTGCTGTTAGGGCGACTTGATGCTTTCGCAGTGCAATTACCGCTTAATTTTTCGATAATTGCATTGCTCTTATGAGACATTTTATACACGAGGGAAATATTCAGTTGTAATTTAACCAGTGCAATGAAAATGATAGATTCAGTTAAATGTTGAAAGAAAAGGATTTGATAATCTTGCACTCGTGCAGATTATGGATAATCGCACTATTTACAAGATTAGTACCTAATAATAGCAATAATAAACGACTTTATTGTTTCTATAATAATTAAATCTATGAATAAATATAAACTATTTCACCAGAAACAAAAGGTGTTCAGGGTTCAGGGTATAAAGCAATCATAAATCACTTTATGCTCTGTTCTTCCATTCAACTATCTCTTACAATAAATAAGAATTAAAATAAAAAAATATAAAGAAATACAAAATATACAAAGAAATATGAAATATACAAAATATACAAAAACCTTGTCGCACTTGAGCTCTATGGCTGTCTTAGCAACCACCTTTTTTTATAATCAATCCTAAATATGTGAGGAGGTAAAACTTTTAGGGAAGTCGGGATAACATTGTATATAAGGCAGATTTGGTATTTATAGCTTCGTCTAAATATTTCTAGTCTGAAGGGTGGCGGCAAGAGAGCTCCCCTGCTACGTATATTTATATTATGCACATCAGTTCTATAAGTAATTTTGCTATGTAGGTATGAAGGTATTTTATTTAAAATAATTTTATGAAAAAGTGTTGCAGCATGCAGAGTTCTTCGGTTTTCCATATTTAGCCAATTAGCATCCTTCAGCTTATGCGATATATGATTTCTTCTGCAAATACCAAATATAAGACGTAAGCAAGACTTTTGATCCTTTTGCACTTTCTGACGATACTGCCTAGACAGAAAAGCACCGTACAGGACATCGGTATAGTTAAATTTTGACAATATTAAAGATTCACACAATTTTAACTTTACACTCTTAGTAAGTAGATGTCTACTACCATATATTGTTTTAATTCTGGTATAGGATTGCTGTATAAGTTGGTTTATATGTTTCTCAAAATTTAAATTGGAATCCAACGTCTCGCCCAAACTCTTAGCTTGTGTTAAAATCTGAAGACTTTCTTCCTTAACAAAAATATATCTATCAGTAACTTGATCACGTTTAGTTTTATAGCCAAATATCATAATGTTTGATTTATTACAATTAATATTTAAACAATGATCCTCAGCAGCTTTAATGAAATTTTTAAGATCTTCATTTATTTTGTTACACGACTCGACTATTTCGTATGGTTTAAAACTATCATAAAGTTGAGTATGTATGTTACAGTTACCTAGTTATTAGACTGGATGTATAAATAGCAAAGAGTAGGGGACCCAGAATAGAACCCTGTGGAACACCACAAGACACATTTTTATAGGTAGATGATTTACCTTCAATCTCTACTAGCTGTTTGTGACAACAAAGATAGGATTTAAAAAAACTGAACAGCATCTTTAGAAAGATCTATAGGTCCACTAAAGTCTACCAAAGTCCAGTAACACCAAAATAGTACATTTACTTACTCTCACTATATCATCAACGATATGAAGAAGAGCAGTTGTGCAGCTATAATTTTTGCGGAATCCAGATTGCGTAAGAGGTATTATCGAATATTTTTCCACGTGTTTCTTCAGTTGTACCTCTACAGCACGTTCAAGAATTTTTGATAATGTTGGTAATATATTGTATGCCCATTAGCCAAAACAACAACAAAAAACTAGTCGGATCATTGTTGAAATGACAAATTTGACAAATGAAAACAAAATTCATTTACAATAACACAAGAACTTCAATTATTTCCGGAAATATTTTTGATGTCACGAATATTTTGAAAATTTTACACCATAATTTGTAAAAAAATAATAAATCCAATCTGACATCTGACACAAAGAATAATAATTAGTAGTTTAGAAATATTACTAGCTTTATTTACATCAAATGCTAAAACTCAGATGGGTATTAGTTCAGTCTTTCACACTTTCATTTATTTTCATATATTTTAGGTCAATAAAAGTGGTAGAAACGTGTGGTTGTAAATCATATGTTTACCTTTTCAAACTGTCAAAAAATTTAAACTTAAATATCGTTGCGTACGGTATCATGGAGCCATGGTAACTAATCAAAATTAAGGCATCTTATTGGTTAAAAAGTAGAGGTATAAAATTTTAACCATAATCATCTAATCTATCAATGTTTAAGTTCATTAATTTTTAAATCAATTTTATTTACACTGTCTGTAGAAGCCAAGGCTAAGATCACTTCTTGGTAAATATTTTAAATATTGAAAAAGAAATTAATACACAGAAAATATTAACAATATTATCACTAATAATATAACAAGAGAGTGCGAATAAATTGAAAATAATTTGACAGATTGTTTGAAAACTTGTTGACAGGCAATAAGTTTGAACAAAATCTGTCAAATTATTTTCTAATTTATGGAACTCTCGAGTTATATTCGACAAGGATTATTTTTTGATTAATAAATTTTTACAATAAAAAAGATCAATGAAACTATCATAAAATTATTGAAAAAATTCACTTAATTAATTATTACCTACAATATATTTCACGTTGACACCATTAAGTAATTATTTTGATAAGTATCTGACAGTTGCTGGGCAAATAAAAGTTACAGTGATTATTCCGGACAATAATCACAACAGATTTATTCCCACTATAATAATGACATAATTGGTTGAAACTTACCCTTGTGACAAATAAAGAACCATTTCATTGGTTTTAAGAAACGTCAAAAAATAAGCAATAAAACTACATATCGTCGGTTTGTCATTAAGTGACATTAAAATTTTGTATAACATCGAGTTAAAGAATGTTTTGAAATATTGTTTCACCTTATAGTTAGTGATTCAAATTTATTATTAACAGTGACTTTATTCACACTTAATTACTTTATGCATATATAGAACTAGTGACTTTATGCTGCAGACCGACGATATGCTTTCACGTGGATGAAATCAAAGACAACAATAAACCTAATAAAAAAGCTTGCTAAAGTTTCTCTAAAAACATTTCCGCTTTATTTATTTGACTTCAAGTATCCCAATTCTTAATAACCCTGTATACTAAGATTTTTTATATTTTATTAATCATAATATAATATTACTAGCTAAACGGCAACTCAAAAGACATATAAATGTCAGTTTAAAATGCACAACAGTTTCTGAACATAAAAGCCCGTAAAAAGTTAAATTTTTACTTCTTCACGGTAAACTGAACACCATTTCTAAGTCCCATAACTTCCGCCAATATAGAAATTCCAGTAAGGTACGAAGAGGTATCTATAATAATTATGGAATGCAGATGCTGCATAATACTCAATATACACAGGGTGCGACTTAAAATGCTAATGAAACTGTTAAAGAATAATTAAATAAATTCTTAAAATCATTTATATTCAATTTTGGACAGACTCGTATTCTTTTTATTCTAGGATGTTTTGATATTAAATGTGATCAACAATTTGTAATATGCGGTCGACTTTGTACCTTTGGCGGGCATTCAAAAACCTCTTTAAATATTACTTTATACAGAGTGGAAACCACTTATGGAATAAAATTATTTGTGAGGTTAGTTTAGAACATTATAAAAAATCTGGGACCCGTCAATTTTAAAATTCAAATGTGAGCTTTTTAAACATAAATTTAAATGTACAGGGTGATACACGTAAGTCTGTAAATAATTTCAAAATTTCACCCTCTACAATTCATAATAAACCCTATATGGTATAGTGCGTTGAGATCGTATTTTTAAGGAGCTTTTAAAATCATAAAAACATACAGGGTGTTTCATTAAAAATATAGATCATGAACGATCCAGACTTGCGTGTATCACCCTGTACATTTAAATTTATGTTTAAAAAGCTCACATTTGAATTTCAAAGTTGACGGGGCCCAGCGTTTTTTATAATCTTCTAAACTAACCCCACAAATAATTTTATTCCATAAGTGGTTTCCCCACTGTATAAACATTCGAAAATCTCAAAAAGTTGTACAATTTGTAAACATTATCAAAATAGGGCTGTCCCAGACCAAAAAATGTTTTTTTGGATAGGACAGAGCAGTGATAGAGTAGGTGAACCATCGTCTCTTCCTTTTCCTCCTCCTCGCCCAAATAACTTCTACAGAAGTCATTCTGTTGGAGGATTCCCAATTGGGAAGAGTGACACCCACCAAGCAAGTGACCAGTGTTTCCAACAGAGTTCCTAAAAAGGGATGAAATGGCTTTGGTTTGTCGTAGATCAAGCTCTGACCACACCTGTCTTGACAAGATGCAGGAAGACATCTCCCGACATCTAAGGTTGGTTTGGAGGAGTATTTCCTTTCGGAGGAACAGCCTTCTTTTAACTCTTGCTAACTCGTCAGTTATACAATTGCCTGCTGTATCCCCGTGGCCGAATTTCAGATAATATTGACCTTTTATTTATTATAGATGACTCTCCAGCTCATTTAAGGTTTTTTAGGTCAGATAGAATGGGTTTAGGAGTTTGATAGCAGCATGGTTGTGATTAGAATCGATATTTCATTGGACTCAAGTCCAGTTTGAATGACCAATTTTTCTGTTTCATTTATAGCTAACATTTCTACTTGGAGAATATAGCAGTACTCCGAAATTATAGAATGAGGGGCAGGGACTCTGAGAAAACTCCACATCCTACCCTCCCCTCCTGCTTTGAGTTATCTGTTTAGATAAGCTACCTATTTAGCCTAACTAGTTTTGCCATCCACCTTTCTCTGAACGGTATGTCTACTGAAAAATTCTTGTCAAACTTCGGGGTGAGTTTATTGTAGTATGTATAGAACCCTTTTAGATTTTTAGAATGCCCATAGCTAGGCTGCACACATACAGATCCAGTGCAATCAAGTGTAATATCATTTCAGGGGCTTTGGTCTCGGTTATTTTAAGACAACCCATCATGAGAACGGCAGCTGGTTGCTGTTGCTTTCCCACCCTTTAGTTATCCTTCTTACATAGGGCTGGCCACCGTACTAATGAACCACACATAAGGGTGGGTCGTACCACCGTCGTAGTGTATAACCAACCTTCACTACTTTCCAGTGGCCCTTCTGCAGGTATACAGTGCTACCATGGTATTGTGCACCCTTTCCCTTATGTTATCTCTGTACAAAAATATGTACCTCGTTCTGAGAGTCCAAAAATTTCGATACTGCTCTAGGTTTCATTTTAACTTTTCCAGTGTTCATTGTTTTGTTGTGTTTTAAACGCTAGAGTTTTTAAGTTATCGGTAATTTTAAAACTATACTGCTACCAACATTATTTATTTACCATTTTTTTCTCATCTCGTAACGGAACAGTTTAGCGTTTTGCTTCTTACACCACAACGCGGTGGTGGGGATTTGATTTTTCTTCTACAAGGGTTAGAGAATAAAAATAGATGAACCCTGATTTAGGATTTAGGATCCTCTACAGGGCTGGGGTTGCGTTGTTTTTATGTGGATGTCGTATTGTCCTAGGTAGATTGAGTTTAGGCTGGGAGATAATGGCTCGTTGTGGCAGAAGGGTGCCAGTTGGGAGTAGCCAGGTCTGTGGGGCGTGGCTTCGAAGAATTCGTAGACAACGGGCCTAAATTTGGGTGGCGTTTTGGACATCGTGGGGAATTGGGTACAGAGATGTGGATGTATTGTTCCCTTCAGCCATTCAGCCATTCGGTAGAAAAACCACAGAAGACCTATAACCTGACAGTGTACCGGGAAGGGGTTAGCTAGGCTAACGGGGTAGTTCGAGGAATTGTGAAGATTCCTCGAAGGAGTTACTCGGGTTTTGTTGGAAAAGAGATAGATGTCTTGTTGCATCCCCCGCAGCGAGGGATGGGATTGCGGGGTGGT
The DNA here is from genome assembly GCA_035357415.1 of Ophraella communa. NCBI lineage: Eukaryota > Metazoa > Arthropoda > Insecta > Coleoptera > Chrysomelidae > Ophraella > Ophraella communa. Next base: position 35,548,707 of record CM068983.1, read on the forward strand.
CCCCGGGGTGGGTTTTAGCGAATCGCTTGGGGTGATATGTCGAGGATACGTCGTATTCCTCGGGGAGGGTGTCTCGGAGAGTTGTTTGCAGTAAGCATAGTGGTAGATATGGGGTTTTCCTCTTGGGTTTTCGGGAGCGGCGATTGATTTGCCAAAGGAGTTTTAGGGAGTTTTTAGCTAATGTGTTGTCAGAGAGAAGAGTGCGCTGGACATAGCGCGATTGTATATTTTTGAATCGTTCTAAGACTGGGGTGCTGTTTGTGTTTTGGTTGACTACATTGCTGGGGGTAAGTCGGTTTTGAAATTTGCAATATCTGAGGATAGCTCGTTAATAAGATTGGATAGTGCTTGTGATGCTGATGGAGGCGGTTCTGTATAGAATAGCTTTGTAGTGGGCGAATAAATGTTTTGTAGGTTTGCAGAAAAGTGGAGGGGTGGGTTCTACCCACTTTTCCTCCTAACGCCTTGATGTCTTAAAGTCCAGGGTGGACTTTACGTGCCCGTCCAACAGAGGATGCGAGTGTATCTCACCCCCAGGTAGACGGCTTCGTCCCGGAGTTAGGTAGACACTTACCGAGGCGCGGCTTTTCAAACGTTAGGTATCGCATATGCAATGTGACGTCACATGTGATCACGCCCCGTTTTTGTACAGTTCAATTTATAAAATGTGCTTATAAAAAAAACAATACCAAAACACCTATGAATTTATTTAAAATGCCAAAACAAGAAATTTTATGACATTCTTAGGACGGATTACTAATATTTTGAAATAATTAGAATAAAATTGCCCCAATAAAAACTAACATGACGCTTGAAGGAAGCTGTTATTGCGTCGATGCTCTACAATGGGGAAATTATTTTAGGACTGCTAAGAATTACAAAGTATATTGCTGCACGTAATCCATTTATCATTTGGGCATTGATAAAGTGCAGTTATTGTTGAAAGACGTTTGTAAATAACATAGTAGATGAAAAGTATAAGAATACAAACAGGGATGATTGGTATTATTAACCAGGAACATACGCGTATAGACACAGTAGATTGATCGTCGTGTGGATGCTCTTCAACTATATTATTGAAATGTAAATGGTTCACTCAAAACACAACTACAATCAGATATATTACAAGAACTGGTTGATAAATACACAATCATATAAACACAAGAGAAACTCGTAAATATAAATTCAGTGAATTCATTAAATAAACCAAGATAAAAAAACTATTAGTATAAATATAAGTTACTTTTGAGGAAAACAATAATTCTAAAGATAAATAATTAATAAAATTGATTTAGAAATAAAACTACTCTGCTAACAATAAAAACAAGCATTATTAAACTGTTCACTTTGATTGAGGCTTTATTTTATACATACATAAGACATAAAAGTAACACAAATATATTAAGTTATTGTATAGATCAGCATAATATATTTTTTCCTGTTTTTTCATTTCACAGTTCTACTGATCTTAGAGGGAAATACATCCAGGGTAATCCCTTAGGGCTAATAACATCTAGGCTTTAATATTGTTATGTCTTATTCGTCCAAACTTGATCTGGCCTTAATATTACTTAATGAACATTTAGTTAAATTGATTGTACTAACCCTTACTTTTTGGAAGTCCATCTTATTAAGGATAATAAAAAACTCTTCGTTTTAACAAAACTTCCAATATTTATTAAAAAATTGCTTTTTTAAAGGCTCAATGACAGCTGTTTCGCTATGAAGCATCGTCAGATTGACATTTAAGTTACATTTTGTTTGTTTGTAGCTAGGTACCTGATGTTTAGGTAGTATTAAGGCTAGACCAAGTATGGAAGTAATAAGACATAACAATATTAAAGCCTAGATGTTATTAGTTGTTTATTATTCTTAGTAAGATGGACTTCCACAGAGTAAGGGTTAGTGTAATGTTATATATTTTTAATAAATAATACTGAACATTGATTACAAGGCAAATAAATTATTTTCATAAATGTCAGTGTCATAACGCAGTAATGACTACTCGAATATCTCGTATGTTACATCTCCCTTACAAAAAAAAAATTAAAAACTATACAACATAATTAATCACTCATAAATTGAGCGGTTTAACTGGCTTCACAATTCTTCCATATCTAGTGATTATCTGTTGAGGCTGAACTACCGAACTTCTATCAGGAACATTTCCAGAAGGTGAAGGTAAAATTACATTTGTTTCTTCCAAACTAGATTCAGTAGAATTTTGATGATGAGATACCGATTCTTTATTTTCATGAGAGAAGTCTGCTTCAGTTTTATGCAATTGACTGGTGTTTCGTCGGTAGATTTGACCATCAGTAGATTTAACAATTATTTGTCTTTGGTTGTCACCCTTTCCAATTACTTCAGCACCCTTCCACTGACGATGATCAACCTGAAGTCGAACTTTGTCTCCGTTTTCAAATCGGGGAGACTCTCTAGCTTGATAATCAGCATAACTTTTCTCTGTTTTTCTCGTTGTCTCTTTAATTCTTCGGGTACATTTTCAATTATTTTTGGTTTCAGAAGATTTTCTGCAATGGGGATTATAGTTCGTGTAGCCCTCGCGAATAGTCTCTGATTTGGGGATCCTAAATTATTCCTAGGTGTATTACGATAGTTCATCAGGGCAAGATGAATATCTGAATTATCTAAGTAACATTTTTTCAGAATGTTTTTGGAAATCTGAACTCCTCTTTCAGCTAAACCGTTTCCTCTTGGGTGGTTAGGACTACTGGTAGAGTGTTGAAACGACCATTGAATGGAAAATTCTTTGAACTCTCGTGAAGAATATTGCGGGCCGTTGTCTGTTTCGAAAATCTGGGGAATTCCATGAACCGAAAACCAATTTTTTAGGTGATTTATCGTCTCTATTGAAGTGAGAGTTTTGAGAAGTTTGAAATCAACAAAACCTGAATAACTATCATAAATATTCAAGTAGTGTTTTCCTCTACAAGCAAATATATTTTTCTATATCTAATATAATTTTCTATATCTGTGTTCATTCCTTTCCAATACAGCAATTGTCTAGCACGGTGCAGGCAACTTCGAATTCCAAGATGTCCTCTGTGAATGTTTATTAACATTTTCTTAATTAATGATTTGGGAACAACTATCTTCTCGCCTTTGAATATCAGTCCTTCATATTCGGCTAATTCGTCCTGGAAACATGAATAGTGTTTGAGACCAGGAGAAATATTCTTAAAACTATCAGGAAAACCATTGTGAATAAATGTTTTCAACTTTTCTAGCTCTTCGTCTTCTCTAGTGGCTTCAATTAGTTCATGTTTCACTTGGGAAGAAACTGTTAGAACTATTTGGACCTCTAGTTCATCATTTTCGTCGGTATTACTACAGCTGTAATTACAATCTCGGCTAAGTATATCAGCTAGTGGTATACTTTTTCCTTTTCTGTAAATCACTCTGGGAGCATATTGAAGGACATCAAATATAATTCGTTGTAGTCTAGCAGGAGCAGATTGTAATGGTTTGGTAAAAATGGACTCAAGGGGTTTGTGGTCACTTTCGATAGTTAGTTTCTTTCCATAAATATATTCGTGAAATTTCTTGCAACCAAATCTTATAGCAAAAGCTTCTTTTTCAATTTTAGGCCAGTTAACTTGAGACTCACTAAGAGCTTTTGTTGCGTAGGCTATAGGTTGACCACTCTGTAGAAGCGCAGCTCCTAAACTTTTCGAACTAGCATCAACTGACAAAGTGACATCTTCGTTAACGTCATAGAATTTCAAAAGTGTTGGAGATGCTAAATGTTGCTTTATTTTATTAAAAGCTTCATTTTCCTCATGATCCCATTGGAATTCAATGTCTTTTTTCAGCAATTTACGTAAAGGATCTGTCAGTTCGGATAAGTTTGGAATGAATTTATTTAGATAAGTAACCATTCCTAGTAGTCTTTGTAATTCTGTTCTGTTTTTCGGTGTTTTCAGATTATTTATTGCTTCTACTTTACGTGGATCTATTGATACGCCCTTCTCGGATAAAATATGTCCTAAGAATACAATTTTTTTAGCTTCGAATATACACTTTTCTTTATTGAGCTTCAATCCTGCTTTATTAATTGCATGGATAACTTTTTCAGTGATTTTCTTGAGCTCATGTTTAGATTTTGCATAGATCAAAATGTCGTCCATTGAACATTGAGTATTTGGTATACCTTTCAGGACAGAGCATATTACTTCTTGGAATACTTCTGGGGCTGAGCATATTCCAAACGGAATGCGTGTACAGGAAAACCGTCCCCATGGAGTTGAAAAAGTAAGATACTTTTGAGTGCGCTGTGTTACTGGTATCTGCCAAAACCCACGTCTACAAGCTAGGAGTGTGAAGTATTTCGCGCCATTGATCTGTGCTGCAATTTCCTCCAAAGTTTTCAAAGGATAATGTCGTCTCAATATATTTTTATTCAAATCTGTAGGGTCAAGGCATATTCTGAGTTTGCCTTTTTGCCGAACAATTACCATAGGACTCACTGCAGGTGTTGGCTCTCTAACTGGTTTAATGACGCCTAATTTGACCATGTTGTCCAATTCTTGTTTGACTTCACCTCTTAAAGAATATGGTATCCTTCTGGGGGGATGAATGTTGAATTTAGGATTGTCAATGAAATCTATATCATAAGCATAATTTTTGTGACATCCTAGACCTTCGAAGACATCTGAGTTGTAGTTTTTTATTTCATGCAATCTTGCTACGAGACCTAAGTCTTGACAAGTTTTCCGACCAAGTATTGGAGATACCTTTTCTTTTACAATTTTGAAAATTATATCAGCGTCTCGACTTTTGACTTTGCATCTTATTTTTGATTCACCAATGACAGAAATTCTATTTTCAGTGAAACTAATTAATCGTTTAGTACTAGAAGGATTGATCTCTGCATTGATTTGCTTCACTATATGTTCAGGGAGAACGTTGCACTGTGCTCCAGTGTCTAGCTTCACCTGAAACCTCTTGTTGTTAGCTTCAATAATTTCATGCCAATCTTCATCGTCGTTTTTCTTCAATTGTCGAATGTATAAAATTTCATCCTCGTCAAAATCTTCCTCTGTCTCATCATTTACAAAACTTATTTTTTTCTTGTTATTGCTACGATTTTCGTTCTTAGACCAGCATTGAGTTGAGAAATGGCCTTTTGTATTACATACCTCGCATCTTTTACCGAACGCAGGACATTTCTTTCTTTGATGAGTAGTACCACATCTCTTGCACATGAACGATTCATTATTCGGTTTAATTGGCCTATGCTTCACGAAATCAACCTGGCTTGATTCTGGTTTTTGAATTTCCTTCAACTGCTTTGATGTTTGTTCACTCGATCTACAAATTACGATAGCTTTCTGGAGATCCAAGTTATCTTCGTTGAGTAATTTTTCTCGAACTACATTAGATCTGACTCCAAACACTATCTTGTCTTTTAGTAATCTATCTTGTAAGTTTTGAAATTCACAGCTGTTTACTTGCGTTTTGATTTTTGTCAAAAACTCATCAAATGTTTCATCCTCTTGTTGAGTAATCTTGAAAAATTGATATCTTTCGAATGATATGTTCGTTTTTGGTATGAAATATTCTTGAAATTTTTGTTTGATAGTGTTTATATCTTTCTGCTGTTCACTTGTGAGATTGAATGTATTAAATATTTGGATAGCATCTGGACCAATTATTGCCATGAATGATGCTGCTTGCACTTCTTTGGGTTTCGTTGCGAATTGTGTAGCTATCGCATACCATTCAAACTGTTGTATCCAGTTTTTCCAAGCACTAGTCATATTCTCAGTATTCAAAACGAGATTCTTGGGTGGCCGAATGCCTGAAACTCCAGATTCGTCGGATGATGTTAAAGCTTGTGGATTTGGCATTTTGTAGCGAACTGCCCTAATTCTCCTTTTTGATTAAACTAATTGGTTCTATCTAGTGAATACTTTAGGTTTCGTAAACTTCTGACATCATGTAATGTTATATATTTTTAATAAAGAATAATAATTACAAGGCAAATAAATTATTTTATTAACTGTCAGTGTCATAACGCAGTAATGACTACTCGAATATCTCGTATGTTACAGTTAGTACAATAAATTTAATTAATTGTTAAATCCTAAAAATGAATACGAATATAAAGAACTTTTTCAAGATCTCCTACTATTAAGAAAAATAGTGACATGAGCTCCACAGCAGCACTTTTTCATTATATTTAGTATTTTTACTTAAATGTCTTCCAGCTTGACGTTCAAATATTGGCAATTTTTGTTAATCATATTTTTTAGTCGTCATTTACAAGTTTACGGTATATTTTAATTTCGATAAGACTCAGTTCGTGTAAGAGCAGCTGTCGTTATATTTTTGATCAGTAAAATACATATTCACCTTTTGAATAATTTATTTAATTTTTAAGACATGCTCGAATTAATGCGTATTACGAAATTTCTTCGAATAAACGATCGTCTCCTGCAAACGATATCTAAAGGTGTCAACGCCAATTTAAGTGAACATCTTCAACAATTCGTCTATTTAATTTCAATTTATTTAGTCCAAAGAGGCAGAAGCGGCTCATTAAGAAATAAAATAAAGAATAAAGAAAGCAGCCAATTTATTCTCAAACCGTAGAAAAAAAGTTCCTGATTGTAATTATTTGTTCGGGCAATAAATGTTTTTGCTCGTTATTGGTGAATATATTAACGGTTGATAGTGTCGAAGGTGGAACATAATTGCGAATTTTCACTTCGCTTATATTGCGGTTCTATCAGTGTATAGAATGAGATTAATAATATTACCAATAGTATTTTTTTTTTAATATAAACTATTTTGATTAGATCAAACATTTTTTTGGACTATTTAAAAAAACTTCTTTAAATATTTCATTTTTTATTGTATTGTAATGTTTTTCTTATTTATTTATACAGTTTTTGTTATCAGAAATCAATATTTATTTAAATAGTATCAAAGACTATATAAGTAACATAAAAATCCGAACACCCAGTTTAAATGATTTTATTTTTATAAAATTTTGTATAAGTACCTACTTACTAAAGCATAATAAGTAAATGATAAAAATTTCGAAATGTGTTACGCATCCTCCAACGCGCCTAGGCATGCTTCTGATTAGATGGTCAATGTCCTCCTTTGGTATCTCATTCCAGGCAACCACCAACTCCTCTCCAAATTCTTCTAGAGTCTGAGAAGGACGTTGCAAATTGAGCAATCTCCTACCCATCATATCCCACACGTGCTCAATTGGAGATAAGTCGGGAGATCTTGGTGGCCAAGGTAACAATTTGACATCTTTATGTTGAAAGAAGTCTATTGTGAATCTTGCGACCTGTGGTCGGGCATTATCTTGTTGGAAAGTTGGATTTGCCAGGGTGTCAAGATAGGGTAAAAGATGGGGTTCTAAAACTTCTTGGATATAACGCTGCGCACTCATGTTACCTCTGATGAAGATTAAAGGTGATCTCGAACCATAACCTATAGCAACCCACAAAGAATAATGAAAAACTCTCGTTTTAACTCAACTATCAAGTTTAATTGAAAGAATTAGGTTTAAAATTACAATTACAGCTGTTTCGCTAAATAACTAGCATCGCCAGATTGATATATTGAAGTTACATTTTGTTTAATATGTCAATCTGACGATGCTAGTTATTTAGCGAAACAGTTGTAATTGTAATTTTAAACCTAATTTTTTCAATTAAACTTGGAAGTTGAGTTAAAACAAGAGTGTTTTATTATTCTTCGTAAGATGGTTTTCCAAAAAGTAAGGGTTAATACAATAAATTTAATTATATCACCCCAAATCATAACTCCAACAGTTTGATTAACTTGCCTTTCAACAAAAAACCGTGGATTTCACCAAGTCGTATTCTAATCCTCGCTGGACCATAGTGCATGCCTTAACAAAATCGAGACTCGTTACTAAATACTGTTCCATTCCTGATCCCAGAGTGACCGTTCTCTGCACCACTCAAGGTAATTACGTCGGTGTTCTGGAGTTAAAGAGTGTGGTCGGTATGAAAACAGGCCAAAACGTCTTATTCGTCGGAAAACACTTCGCATAACAATAGGTCTTCCGTGTTCTGCAAACTATTAATTTGCAATGGACCTGGTAGTGGAGAAAGGGTCCCCTAAGGCCAATAATCTTAGGCGGCTATTTTCACGGTCTGTTGTTCTACGGGGGCGTCCAGAGCCCCTTGCTCTTTGAGTACGGCCTTCTCGAAGCCATGCTTGATATCACCTAACCACGGTGTCCACACTTTTTTGCACTCTAACTGCAATTTCCCGAAAAGAAAATCCAGCTTCCCGAAGTCCCACTATACGACCCCTATCAAACTCACCCTAGGCCTCATATACAATCGTAAAGAATGTCAAGAACCAAAATCCGCAAAATTTGGATCTTTACTACGACTACAATATTCATTTTTGGATTGTTAGTGGATTTCAAAAAAAGCAGTATAAAAACCGGAATCTTCAACTGATAAGGCTGAAAATTTTATCAATTGTTTATTTCAGTAAAATAAATTCACCAAATGTTATTAAAATAAAATCATTTAAACTGGGTGTTCGGATTTTCACTGTATAATATAACAAAATCATAATATACATAAAGTACATTCATATTTATACCGTTCTGACTTAAGGAATTCAATTATATTACCTCCAATAAATCTTCCTACCGGCCGGCAGACTCCATCGAGCTGCAGGCAGGGCCGGAGTGGACTTTTTACTTTTACATTGAGATGCAATTGAAATATTGATAGATATAAATTGTCTAAAAATATGTACAAATGTGTAAACAGGTATGTAGTTAGTATTTCTAAACATAATTTTAGGTACTAGGTAACTTTTATTACAATTTGAATTTTTAAGGAAATAACATGAATAATATGGTTACCTACCTTACAATATACATTAATTACCTTACTACATACCTTATTGTACCTATACCTACCTGAATGTTTTAAAAAGGAGTTTGGGTATATATGAGTATATGCCCTTAGAACAGTAAATGGCTTAGTATTTTCCAAAATGTGGAGTGAATCTGACGATGAAGCAAGCGACAGCGAGCAGCAAGCAAGTAGTACAGCAAGCAGCAAGAGAAAGCATCTTTCTGTTGATGCTAAAGAAATTGTAAAGGATGTATATTCAACTTTAAGAATAGATGTTTCCATACAAGCAGCTTTGGAAGAAACGTGCAGGTTAACGAAAATACCAAAGTCTACCATACGCGATATTGTTAAAAAACCGATAGTCAAGAGAAAGAAAAGATGCGATTCTGGTACAAAACTTGATGTAAGTGATAAAGACCTAATTCGAAAAAAATCTATAAAATGTATGAAGAGCAAAATGCACCAACATTGGACACCTTAATGAAGAGACTAGAAATGGACGAAAGTGGCATACAGTGTGGCAGAACAACATTGTGGAAGACTATGAAATAACTAGGATTCAAATTTAAGAAGATAGACAAAAAACAAGTGCTGATGGAATCGCAACGACTTCGGAAATGGAGATTAGAATATCTTACGAAAATAGATATGTATAGAAGTCAAGGAAGGTCGATCATTTATTTGGACGAAACGTGGTACGATACCCATGACACGCCATCAAAAGGTTGGGACGATTCAAGTGGTAAATGTAACACAAAAGCACCATCCAACAGAGGTAAGCGGATAACAATTATACATGCGGGATCAAAAGACGGATGGGTTCCAAATGCTTTATCACTGAGTGCAAAAAAAAAAAATAAAAGACTCATCTCTTGACTACCATGACGACACAACTGCACATTTATTTGAAGACTGGTTTAAAAATAAGTTAATTCCCAATATTCCTCCTCAAAGTGTTATTGTTATGGATAACGCTAGCTATCATAGTAGGCAATTAAACAAACACCCTTGTTCAAGCGACACCAAAGCAATTATTCAAGAATTTATTCACGCCAATAATTATTTTCAAGAAAATTATTCAAAAAAACAATTACTTGAAGTATTAAAATGTTTTAATATAGAGAAAAAATATAATTGTGATGAGTTTGCAAATAGCATGGGACATTCAGTTTTAAGGCTTCCACCATATCACTGCATTTTTAACTCTATAGAACATATTTGGCATCAATTGAAATCGCAAGTTAGACGTAACAACAGTTCACCGACTTTAAATAGTTTTCTATTAGGCATTATCACCAGGGAAATGGATAAAATACCAGTAAATAATTGGAGCAACAGTGTACATCACGTAATTAAAGTTGAACAATCATATACCACACTTTCAAGTAATGTTAAGGAGTTAATTATACAGTTAAGGGATGATAGTGATAGTGACACTGATTTAATTGAATAGGTCCTAATAATAATTATAAGTTGTAATATTTTTAGATAATTTTCATTTTATATTGTATATTGTATTTTTAAAAGCTTTTTATTTATATATTTTATAGTAGGTATAAGTAGGTATAAATTATTTTTTTAAACATTGCCATCACGTGACTTTTTGACGCAATGATCAACGACATGTATTAAACGACAATGTTTAAAAAAATAATTTATAGTATCCCTAGGTATGTAATAAAATATATGATTATCAATGTGTTTCTATTTTTTCCTATAAAAAAAGTAAATTCCACCCTGTTCCGTTCAAATTTTATAGTAGGTAACACCTGGCTAAAACACCGGCCGACAATAGAGGACAAAAGGGTCGTTTATTGGCCTTAAGAAGTCAGAACGGTATAAGTATGAATGTACTATACTATACCAGTAAAACCTACAGGTACCAAAATATCTGTATGTAGACTTGGATAAAGGAACACTTAAAAAGTAAATAAGAAAATTTCATACATAAATGTTCTTCCTCCATAATACAATAAGTTTTAATAAAAATCAATTTAACATTGATATAACAGATTACACAAATCAAGCACATGAACACTTATATTAATCATTAAGTAATAACCATATAATTTATAAATTACAAATTTGCTCTGATCAATTTTTTACATCCATTTAAAGGACGGTATCGGTTTTGGGGCTAATGACAGATGTCAATAAAATTTAACACTTGTAGAATATAAATGCATGCGCAGTGTCAGGCAAAAATAAATTCATAGTATCTTCCAAAATAAATTCGTATAAATTTTCATTACAATATTGCTGGCAATATAAAACTGTCTAAGTTAATGTCTGGACTCCTTAGAGTAAAATTGACATTATATCTAGGATATAAATTCTGCATAAAATTTGAATAAATAGGTTAACTAGATCTGAATATTTTAAAGGTCTAATTGTCAATATAAGTAACAGCCTACAAGTTGAAAACGATGTTTTTAGTATTAAGTCGTCGTTTTTCCCGTAACAGAAAAAAGATAGTGTATTATAAAACGCAAACATGTCAGAATTTCGTTCTTCAACAAATCTAATACTTTGTATACGTTGTATAAAAAATTCCTGTAATTAAAAAATCACAACTAATCTTTTTACCATTTTCTACTTAAATTGCTCCTTTAGTATGTTTTATACCGCAGGTTTATCAAAATATTGTTCATTTTGTAAACAGTTTGATATTATTGTAGGTTAGAAATGAAGAAGCAAATATTCCTTGAATATGTATTTGCTCCGATGAACTATTTATATTGTGATCATTCCTGCATATGGACTCCCGCAAATTTATGTATTCAGAATACAATGGATGAATATTTCGTTTTGTCAAGCCCTTATTTTGCGTTTGCAATTATTATTCTACCTATTGTTTTAATTGAAAATAAGAATAAGAATTAATATATTATTCTGTTTCGATTGTCAATGTGTGTAATAATTAGTTCAGAAAAGGACAACGAACTTGGGATTTCTTTGTCTTGTCACTCGTACTGCTTTTTGCCTCATGCGCGCTTTTATTTTGATCCAGTTTTGCAATGCGATAAACTGGCGCTTCGTACCTACCCACTTATCGTAGACTTTTAGTACAGAAGCAACTTATAAGCATTCAAAATTAATCACCTGATGAGAATAATAGCAAAAATTTAAAAACTTTAAAAACAAATTTTAAAACTTTTATTTTGAATATTAAACAAACAGGAAAACTCAATATTTACATCCATCGACAAACCAATTGATTCCCTGGGTTCCTGATGCCATTGCAGAAATGCCTTTCCACAGAGTAACCATTTGGGTTGCGGGTCATTGTATATATATTATATATAAAGTCGGTTCACAGCGTTCATATCTCTATCTTGTTCTGTCATTCGATAGATCGTCCTTCAGTTCTCTTTCCCTGATTTCTTTATCAACCCCCTCCCCCCAACTTCTTCGCGGCCTTCCTGGTCTAGGTCTACCTCTCGGTTGCCACTCGAGAACTTGTCTGGGTATTCTTCGGCATTCTCCTTACGTGTCCGTACCATCTGAGCTGTTTTGTTTTTATGTCATCAACAATATTATGTGTAACCACCATGATTTCTCTGACTCTTTCGTTTGTTACTCTGTCCCGTCTGAATATTCCTGCCGACAGACGACAGAAATTCATTTCTGTCGCTCTAAGCTTTTGCTCTGTTCTGTCTTTTAAAGGCCACACTTTGCAACCATATTTTTTATAATGTGTTCTACCTATATTCTTCTTTTATTGTCCTTAGAGATATTTTTATCCCGCAATACGCTGTTCAGTAAGGATATGCCTTTCCTTCCCTGTATATTTCATTCCTTAATAGCTGCATCTAATTTTCCGTCCTGCGTAATCTTTACTTGTTTTGTATTATTCACATAATTTTATCTCCTGATTTTCCTACAAGACTAGGTTATCTTGGTATCCTTCGATGGTCATGTACTCCGTTTTTTTCCATATTCACTTCCAAACCTCACTCCGTAAACTCCTTCAATAGTTTTCTCATCCTGTAACTAAGGTCTTCAGAGTCTTGTGCGATGATCACCTAGTCATTCGTAAAACACAGAGTCTACAAAGTTGAGTCCGTTAGTGGTATGCCCATATTCGTACACTTCCATTTGATAAGTGCTGCTTCGAGGTACATTTTGAATAGTGTTGGCGAAATACAACATCCTTGCCTTAGCCCTTTAGTCAGTTTGAATCCTGGCGTTAAAAGCTTTCCCGTTTTAATTCTTGTTGTTTGTTGGTACGAGGGTCGCATTTTATATTTCGGAATTTGGCAACCCTGGTATTGCAATCTGGCAACTGACAGCTCTATCGAAAAGTTGAACATTTTTGAGGTTATACGTACTCAAAACGTTTTGACATACGAGCGCTATTTGTGTAACAGTAACTTAACAGTAGCAGTAACTTAAAAGATTCATCTAGGCCCAAAAATGGAATTAAATCGTTAACATTTTCGTGCTATTATTTTTTACAACTTTCGACGTGGATTAACACAGCCACAGCAACAGTGCGTGGATGAACTTAATTCAATTTTTACCGATGAAGCTCCATCAACGACCAGTGTTCATCGATGGTATGGTGAATTCAATCGTGGCCGTAGTTCACTTCAAGACGAATTTCGTGCAGGTCGTCCAACATCAGTTGTTGTTCCGAAAACCATTGATGCTGTACGCGAACTGATATTGCAAGATCGTCATGTGACCTATCGTAAGATTGAGACAACCTTAGGCATTAGTGGGACCAGCATACATTCAATATGGCATAAATATTTGACGGTCAAAAAAATCTGTTCGCGTTGGATCCCACACAATTTGTCAATCGCTCAAATAAAGGCTCGTGTCGATTGGTCGAAGGAAATGCTCAAAAAATACGATCGCGGGGCTTCGAAACATGTCTATGACATCGTGACAGGTGATAAATCATGGATTTATGAGTATGAGCCCGAAAGTAAACAGCAATCGACTGTATCGGTGTTTCCAACAAAATTTGTTTTCGCACGCAGCACTTCCAAGCAAATGGTCGCCTGTTTTTTCGGAAAAACTGGACATGTCGCAACCGTACCACTAGAACAACGCAGAACAGCCAATTCTGAGTGGTACACGACCATTTATTTGCCAGTTGTCTTCCAAGAAATCAGGAAAACCAACCGCCGAAAATGGATCACTCTTCACCACGACAATGCGAGCTCCCACACATCGACTCAAACGACAGCATTTTTGAGCACCCAAAACATCATTCCCGTACGTAAAAAACAATCTGAGAGGTGAACGTTTTTCGACACCTGAAGAAGAGGTTGCTGCATTCAGAATGCATGTTTTGAAGATACCTCAATCACAGTGGCAAAAGTGCTTCGACAATTGGTTCAAAGGCATGCAAAAGTGTATAGATCTTCATGGGAAATATTTTGAAAAACAATAAAGTGATTTTCGATGATTAATATTTGTTTTTGTTCTCTAATCCCGAAATCGTACCTCGTACCGCTTCAATCAATTCTATATTTACATTTGTTTTCTCTAGTGCCTCCCATAGTTTTCCAAGTGAAGCACTATCATAGGCTTTTCTTAGGTCTACAAACACCAAATGAGTTTCTTGGCCACGAGCAAATTTCTTTTCAATTATCTAAGTAATGGAGAAAACATGATCTATTGTGAATCGACCTGCCCGGAAACCAGTTTGTTCTTTGGTTTCCATATCTTGGTATTTTTCTTCGATTTTTTAGTAAATTTCCCTATATTCGACTAATACAGCTAGTAAGTGCAATTCCCCTGCAGTTTTCAGGTTTCGATTTATTTTTTTTTATGTATAGTGATCATATGTGATTCTTTCCATTCCTCAGATACTTCATTTAATTTACTACTACTTAAATTTATTGTACTAACCCTTACCTTTTGGAAGACCATCTTATTAAGAATAATAAAAAACTCTTCGTTTGAACGTAACTTCCAAGTTTATTTGAAAAAATTAGGTTTTAAATTACAATGACGACCGTTTTGCTAATCTTAGCTAATCTTAGCGAAACGGTCGTCATTGTAATTTAAAACCTAATTTTTTCAAATAAACTTGGAAATTACGTTCAAACAAAAAGTTTTTAATTATTCTTACTACTACTTATTTATGCAGTCCTGAAAAAGATGTCGTAGCCGTTGAAATAATATTTTTGGTCCATGTCGCTCCTTTGTATTGTTATCTTGTGCTGTTCCCTGTTCCCTTTTAGGTGGAAATAAAATATCTACACGTAGGAGATAGTGGTCACTTCCAAAAGTGGGTCCTGCTCATGCTCTGACGTCGACTTTTTTGTTTTAGATTGACATAGTCTATAACTGATTTTAACTTTCGTCTTTTTTGAGTCCAGATATATTTATGGATATTTTTATGGTGGAAATATCCATTTATGATTTTGAGTCCATTCTGATTACATACATCTGTGATCCTTTTTCCATTATTGTTCGTCGTATTTTCTCCATATCTGCCTATTATTTTATCGTTGTTCTTTTTCCCGACACTGCTGATTATTATTTCTCTAGTAGGTATCTCCCACCTTTGTGATTCCTTCATTCAGTTGTTCGAAAAAGTTATCTTTCACATTTAAAATAACATCATCGTTGATTGCATACACTCCTAAAATCATTTTGTATCCTTTTATACCCATATTCATTTTTATCATTCTTCCGTTGATTCCTTCCCACGATGTTATGTATTTTTTAAAAGGACGGTGTACCATAATGGAGATTCCTTGTTGAGCTCTACATTCTTTTGCGCCTCCGTATTTGCCCCATTTTACTGATCCTTGATCTTTTCGTTTGGTTTCCGTAATAACAGCTATGTCTATCTTCATTTTGTTTAGTTCTTCTAAGACTTCTGGAGTTTTCTTTGAGATAACTGGGACGTACCATGTCGCAAAAATCATTTCCTTTTTCGTTGTGTTTTTCGTCTTCGTATATCAGTCCTGTGCCGAGGCTGGATTTTAGATTTTTTAAACCTTTCAGATTTTTGACGAGTATCGAGGAGTCAACCCAATGCCTAAACTGCCAACTTGGAGAACCAGGGTTTGATTTTGGAGTTTTCCTTCTGCTAGACTGTTTGCTTTCGCTGCAGCTTAAAAGCACCATCTGCCCTACCTGTTGGTCCGCGGGTGGTATTTTATTTCCCACCTACCTGCCAGCTGATGCTGGTAAGGGTGTTCACCTATCCGCCACCTGGGGGCGCACTCTCTAGAAGTTACAGGCTCTCCCGAGAGTGGTCATAGGATAACTGGTCCTTAATTTGTTTATTTTGTTGAAGATAGACATAATATTGTAACACCTTTTGTCAAAAATTTAAAGATTTTTGCCGTGCGCGTAATTTACGAATTAGTAAGTAATGGCACAACAAGACATACAGCCGAACGCTATATAAATTTGCTATTCAAATATTATTCCAACATAATAATTTCTCGTCCCACAGATATGGAGTATCCACCTCATTCAACAGATTTAACACCACCTGATGCCTAAATTTGGGGTAGGATGAAGGATACACATGTTGCATATATGTATTATAAAAATGAATTCATGAATATATTTTTATATTTTGCACTTCATTATAAAACGCAGTTGCGTATCGTAATGTAACTTTTACGCACGCAAATTTTTATTTTAAATGGTTGGCGACATGATTGAAGTATCCAATGACAAGACTATTGACAATGACATTTGTGATTAATAGCAATTTATTAATTTTATATTGTTCTTTAAAAAAGTATTTGTGAATTTGAATATCATCTTTTACTTATATAATATATTATTATTGGTGTATTAGTCATTTTAAAATATTTGAAAACATTAACATTTCATCATTTAAATGTCAAAACTGTCAAATGTTATAAATTACACAGTGCTACCGACATACTTTTTAAAATCAAAATTTTCGTAATTACATAAAAATAATAAATTAATTTAAAAAATGATAAAATGGCATAATATAAAAAAATATTATAAACAACTTATTTCATATGGCTGTTGTGACACTCGTTCTTTAAAAAACTTGAATTCGTGTCATAACAGAATTCCATATGAAATGCGTTGTTTAATATACTATTTTTTATATCTAATACTGTTTATTTTGGCGGATACTGTACTTATAATATATACGCTTATACATAACTGTTTCTTACCTGATCATGGCATACATCTTAGGACAAAACAATTAATAAACATCTATATTTGTAAATATTACACTGTTGACATTTTCGTATGACAAAAATTGTTTAAAGCTGTTCTGCTCCCACACTAACTAGTTTTTATTTTTTATTTTACCACCGTTTCATTACACTATAATAGGAAGAATCCTATCATATTTGAGAATACATTTAAGGAAAGTTTAATAATCGATGGCTTATTAGCTATACCGGCGCTCGATTAAAGGATAATAATGTCAAAGCTTCTTAATATGTTATATTATTAGGTAAGTCCAGAAAAATCAGTCCGTTATTTATTGGAACAGATAGTTTCTCATATTAATTACTTTGCCTTAATAAAATGCTAATTATTAAAAACTATTTCTCCATTCAGCGCACTTAATAAAGAAAACTCCCGTTCAACTTTTGATTCATTTCACCCTGTTTGGTAAAGTTTGTTTATATTACACTAAATAAGGCATTAATGATTAATTATACCTATTATTATAAAAATTCTAACCATATTTACAGATAGACAGCAGTAATACATAATTAAATAAATAGAGCATTTATTAAAACACGTAAACATTATAAACAAATAATACACTGAGGGTAATGTGTTTTTCTTTAAGCGTATAATTATATCTATATTATTTTTGGCAACACAGATCATAGAAATAAGTAAAAATGATCACTCACATGTACTAGTAACAAAATAATGAGATACGATATGGGCGTTGTAAACAAGTAGACAGGAACTGTCATTTTATTTTTATTTAATTTGACGTTTGTCAGTTTTGAAAGGTGTATTGTAATAGTATATTACATAACGAGTGTGGAAAGTGAAGTATTACGCACAAGTGAAGTTTAGCACGAGCCGCGTAGTGGCGAGTGCGGAAACGTAACGAGTGCAAGAAAAACACTTTCCAACGCGTTGTGTACACGATTTTTCCTACGACCCCAATATTTCTTATTATAATAAATATTTTAAATTTATTTATAAAATTTATTTTAATTGTTAGTCATGTTATAAATTAGGATTTAAACGAGTTTATATATTGCATGGAAATATAATTAATTAAAATCAAATAACCACCTTTCTCAGGAATTCACATCAAAATTCTTTATTAGATAAATGACATTTTAATTTTTTTTGGGGCTCTATAAAAATTAAAAGTAAAATGGTCAGTTGGTGAAATTAATTGAAAAGTAATGTAATAATAATAGACACAAAGATAATTGTAAACAGAAACACAAACATAACTTCAAAAATCCACATTCGACACATGCACGGAACATAAACACAATATAAAAAAGAAGAATAAACTGTTCTTTTTTCTAAAAGTGTTTTTATAAAAATAATAATACTGAATAAAAATATGTTTTCCTACGACCACATATGAAAGTGCTAGATTGTACACTTATTTGTATTTAAGAAAGTAGCTAATATCAATACACGTATTGAAAAGTAAATATCAATACACGTATTGAAAAGTAAAAAAATATAGTTCTATGATCTGTGACATTTACGTCAAATTTATCAATAGTAAAAACACATAAATGTCAAAGCAAGGACTATTTAATTTTTTTTTAAATCTTCCTTATGTCAAATATTGTATTGTAATTGCCAATACAAATTTTTCTGTATAAAGTAAGAATAAAGTTTCTTATAGGGTTTTAAATTTTTAAAAAATAAACATATTTTTATTCAGTATTATTATTTTTATAAAAACACTTTTAGAAAGAAGAACAGTTTATTCTTCGTTTTTATATTGTGTTTATGTTCCGTGCATGTGTCGAATGTGGATTTTTGAAGTTATGTTTGTGTTTCTGTTTACAAATATCTTTGTGTCTATTATTATTACATTACTTTTCAATTAATTTCACCAACTGACCATTTTACTTTTAATTTTTATAGAGCCCACAAAAAAATTAAAATGTCATTTATCTAATAAAGAATTTTGATGTGATTTCCTGAGAAAGGTGGTTATTTGATTTTAATTAATTATATTTCCATGCAATATATAAACTCGTTTAAATCCTAATTTTTAACATGACTAACAATTAAAATAAATTTTATAAATGAATTTAAAATATTTATTATAATAAGAAATATTGGGGTCGTAGGAAAAATCGTGTACACAACGCGTTGGAAAGTGTATTTCTTGCACTCGTTACGTTTCCGCACTCGCCACTACGCGGCTCGTGCTAAACTTCACTTGTGCGTAATACTTCACTTTCCACACTCGTTATGTAATATACTATTATTTTTTAAAAATTTAAAAACCTATAAGAAACTTTATTCTTTATTCTTACTTTATAGAGAAAAATTTGTATTGGCAATCACAATACAATATTTGACACAAGGAAGATTTAAAAAAAAATTAAATGGTCCTTGCTTTGATATTCATGTGTTTTTACTATTGATAAATTTGACGTAAATGTCACAGATCATAGAACTATATTTTTTTACTTTTCAATACGTGTATTGATATTAACTACTTTCTTAAGTACAAAAATAAGTGTGCAATCTAGCACTTTCATATGTGGTCGTAGAAAAATATAATATACACTGTTCAACAATCGAAGTGGATAGTACAAAAATCTGTAATTTTCTTTTGTCATTGGTTAATAATAAATCAAAATTCGATAAAATAAGGTAATCTTTGTTATTTCACGTTACAATATACCCAAAAAATAAAATAAACAAATTTTTCAAGAAAAAAAAACCGTTACTATAAAACAGAACAAATTGAAAAATGTTAAATAATTTACTGCGCAGGTCATAAAGTCCTTTCACGAAAACTAATATCGTGTGGGTCCACCCCTAGCTTTTCTTAGTGCTGTTACTCTATTTGACATGGTCCTTATCGGCGAAAACTTTGCTGAGATACTTTTCAAATGGTTTCATGTTTGTAAAACATACGTTTAAGCCAGCTAAGTTCCATTAACCTTCCTACGTTTACTGAAAAACCAGCAAAAAATACACGAAATCCTTAGTTATATCTATATCTCATACCTTTTTTTCTCCAGTTGTTGATTTGTTGTGACATCTGCTTACCTTTGCTTGAGTCTTTCATTATTGTTTTAAGTGTTTTTCTTCGCCCTATTAATATAATTATTTTTTTATTTTAAAACTATAATATAATAATATTATATATAATATAATATATGATGGTCCCAAATTAAATATTATGCTTGAGTTTGAAGAAAACCCACATGTTTCTACTCCAATGTTCGATGTTAGCCATTCACCAGATATCCCAAATGCAAAAGCTTCAAAATCGAGGAATGAGAATAATTTCTCCTAGATTGCCATCATTTTTATTTTTATTGAAATCATAGCATTGGTTTACAGTTTCTCAGAGATTATTTTATTCAACTAGGGTATTTTTTATAAAATTCTCTTTTGGCTCTATCATATTTAACGAGTATAACACAGTAGCAGCAAAAGTGCATGAATATCTCACTGAAAATAATAATAATCTTTATATCAATAAAACTAATCTGCACAAGTCTACTAACTTATTATTTTTTAAAGTTTTTAACGTGTATAATATGGTAGTCTATTACTACTACCATATTACCACTACCATAAAGTCGAGTTCATCATTAAGAAGCTGAACATAGTAGGAGTAGTTACTGAATAAACTATTCAAACCTTGTTTTAGACTGATTGTATGTCCTGTTTAAATATAATTTTTGTATGCTTATTTGTAGGAAAATATAAAATATGTTTGTATATTTGGATTACCTATTTGAAATAAATAAATATATACGTTTTGACAGGCAAAATTGTCGAAAACTTTATGAAATTTGGCAGATATAAATAGTTGAAACTGAAGCTTATATATTTTATAAAATGACTTCTGTTTTTTCTGTCATTTCGGATCGCGTAACCCCAACATAATTTTTTTAAATGGGACAACCGGTATAATATTATAATTTTTGATATATCATTCAAACACAAATTCAATGATATCACAGTTATCATCAATGTTTTATTCAGTAATGATAATAGGAGCTATTTATATAATATTTTGCAAGTTTAAATTTCTGGGAACTATAGTATAAACTACATAGATTGTCAATCATTATTGTTAGGTTCAGTTTATTCAAGAACTGTCCTTATTAGTCATATTTTTATTACGTTTTTTAATAAAAGAATTTATACAGATATTTAGTTGCCCCTATTATCATTACTGCACACTGACAACAATGATGACAAGTGTGGTATCGTTGAATTTGTTTTTGAATAATATAACCAAAATTGTAATATTGTACCGGGTTTTCCATTTATACATATATATATTTTTTCTCAAATATTAGTTAGTTAAAAGGTTTTTTGAAAAATTAAAAAGTCTGTAAGATAAATGGTTGGACATAATCAACTCTAGTTTCTCAGTGGCTACACATAAAAATTTTCAGTTTGCACTTCATTTTGCACAAATAACCAAAATATTCCTTTTGAATTGTTAGTTTGGTTCACATGTACGATTTTTCATAAATATTTTTAATATCTACCGATAATTACGACCAAGGTCATTTGATCCGAAATAGGTATTATGTAAATCATTTAAGGAAAGGTTCCAAAAGGGACCGATAAAAATTGCAAAAGTTAAAAAAATAAAGTAAACAAAGTGGAAGTTGCATTTTGCGTCACTCTCTCCTTAATCTTTTATTTATTAAAAAAAGGGTAAAAAATATATTTATTAAACCAAAAAATAAGTAGAGAGCGACTTAATGTAAGTCAAAATAGGCACTTGTTGTTTAGGGTACTTTTAAGCTTTTATTGGGTTCTGATTGCTTTCATTTGCAAATCACAAAAACCATTGCCATTTTTGTGTACCTTTTGTGACAGACATATAATTTAAAATCTCATAAAACATTAGCTGCTATAAAAATACCTTTTACACTTTCCAGCTGTGATCAGGTTATAAAAAATACTGTAATACTATAGCTAAACATTTCTTCGAGATTCAACTATTGAAAACCGTACCATTTGTATGCGCAACATAGCAAGAACAAACGATGTGACAAATTATCTGAACAAAGAATAGATTCTTCGATATCGGTGAATTCCTCGCATCAGAAAAATATTTAATTCGTATTGTGGATCATTCCTAATAAGGGAAATCCTATAAGGAGATGGATTTAAAATTCAAGAGACGGTGTGCGATATGGGTAGAAAAACAAAGTGGATCGAGGTGAAATAACGACACCTTCAACTTGTTCAAAACGATAGATAGATGCTAGGAGCGCACAGAGTCGCAATCATAGGGTGAAATGTGAATCTTTACATATATATCTTATCATTCGACGTAGATCTCAAAACCTAGTATATATTTCGCTTGATAATATTTAAATGCGATTTACTTTAAACTCTGTTTTGTTTTCTAAGTTTTATTTTTAATTTTACAATATTAATGAAAAGCTCTAATAGTATACAACTTATTTTGATACATAATTTTCAATATTTGTAAGTTTCTCTCTATTTTATATTTTCCATTTTGTATCAACGTCTTTTCTACTTCGAAGTAGTGTTAAATTTGCTAGAATTCTCAATTTATGTTAACTAACTTTGATATCTATCCAACATAATTCTTTATTTATATATCAGACATTTTTAGTCTCTCGATTAACTTGTTCATGACAGACAGTTACGTAAGTCTTGCGAATGTATTTATTCATTTGTTACTTTAACAGGGCTAGCAACGGTATTGTTTCTGAATCTGGATTGTATTTTTTTCAAGAAGTTAGCACCTTTTCTAATAAAATGTCTAAACTTTGTATTTACTTAACACATATATTTGTTAAAGTTATTTTACAGCCAAGGGTTTAAAATCAACTATATTTCAGCTTGATATAATATGTCTTAATATCTAGTTAAAAAAAAGATAATGAAATTTCAAGTAATGTTAAAAACTATGAGGTTAGAGAACAGGCTGTTCCTAATATCTTTCCAAGGTGAGAAAATAGAGGTGAAAGATTCACGACGTAGGTACTTCACCAGTTGTTACTACTGATCTTTGACCTTGACATCCAGTAGATAGTGGACAATCTTATAAAAATGATAAGAGGAACACATGAAGAAGTTATCTCTGGAGTACTTTAATAACCACTTAATAATGTTACTGCCCTAGAATATCAACGGTAATTAGATTCTTTAAGAAATGTAGGTACCTAAACCAAAATAACCTCCAAATGTCACTTCAGAGGAATTAAGTGAAGTCAAATCTCTAGGGGTTGCGGTGCTTGAAATACAGAGATGTATTTGCCAAGTGGAAACCTACCTTCGTATCTACCAGACTTTCTGTTTATTCCCGCTCCAGTACCAAGCTCATTCTTTCTTTGATCCGTCTGTGTACCAGATCAATTCGTTCGCTCTAATTAGAGGGGGTGCTTTTTCCTTCTCTAGTACCTTTCGACCTTTAATGACAATTTCAAAATTCCTGTTAAGTTCTATTTCCTTAGCATGTGGCCTGTTGGGTCCTTTCACATTTTTTATTTCTAAGTGTCCCTTACCATAAGTTGCCTTGTGGTCTGGTGATCTTTCCAGCCTGGTTAGAACTAACCTGGCTTCGCCCATTATATGTATTTATCTTAGAAAAATTGGGATTAGAAAAATCTTGGTTATTAGAAAAATATGGTATTGATTAATTCATCTATTCTACATTTAAACCAAACCCTTCTTTTAGCTGGTCATTAATTTTTACGCCATATAGGATTTTATGTCCTAAAGCTGTCAATAGTAATTAGAAAAAAAGTGAAAATGAACATTTTTATTCAAATTTAAGCTAAAAAAATCAACAATTTTTAATAATAACAATTTCAGTATTATATGTCATACTACCCGTTGACATGGTGAAAGCACTGTTAGGATTGAGTACTTTTGCGTCACCATAGTTCATCATTGATTGGTTCGAAGATTCTCTCCTCGGTCTTTAATGGACCTCGACGATAATAACTCACTTTTCTAACTTGGCGCATAATTACTATTACTAGTATAAGCTACAAAATAAAAACAATAGCATATAAATACAATAATATATATATACAAATACAAAACACACAAACCAACAAAACTTCAAAATAAAATATTGCTAGAGGTCAGTTTCCCGTTTCAGTCTTAATAATAAGGGAGCACCAACTTAAAAAAAAATCCTTTAAAAACCTATTATATTAATGTTAGTTTGTTTAAAACGCCTCAGCAAATTGGTTTGTTATATTTATAACTGCAGGATATTGTCAATA
The DNA here is from genome assembly GCA_035357415.1 of Ophraella communa. Lineage (NCBI taxonomy): Eukaryota > Metazoa > Arthropoda > Insecta > Coleoptera > Chrysomelidae > Ophraella > Ophraella communa. The sequence continues at coordinate 35,572,996 of CM068983.1, forward strand.
TTATAATTGTTGTTTGAATTTCGTTTACTGCAATTCAAAAAATGGTTAGATTAAAAGAAATGCATAAAATAACAGTTTTACAGATGATTGGTTGCGGAGATAACACCCAAACATAAACAGTTGCTCGCTTACTTCATGAAGAATTTCCGAATTTGCCGCCTATATCCCAAGGTACAATTAGTAAAATAGAGAAGCAATTTCGCGAATTTGGACAAATAAATCAGATAGAAAAAACAGCTGCCAATGATGATATTAAATTAGATGTAATGATTGAGTTTAATTTAATTTAATTTAATTTAATGTTAGCCATATATCGATACTCGCCGCTATGTGGCTTCATGCGCAACTTTTACAATCGTGCCTAAAATGCTTCTTACCACACACGTTACGTAATATACCATGACGACGATAAGTTTTTAAATTAAGTATCATCTGGTATTACATTGGTTAGCATTGTCAGCAAAAACAGTTTTATAATACATGCGGTATACTTATTTAGAGAGAAACGGGACAACAAAGAAGGCTGTACTTTCAAATGAGTTACTTAACTATCCAAACGAGTGCACAGCCAAAATATTCCTGGAATCGATCAGACTAGTAACGGTGATACTAACAGGTCGCGGGGATCTCCAAAAATACCTACACAGGACAAAAGTAAGTATGTGAAGAAGAGGACACAGTCGAGCACATCCTGTGTGGCTACTGAGTTCCCTCAACTATTCGGAAATCCTCCCTTAACGAGTACTGGCCAACACCAGCCAACATAAGGAAGTTGTAGTGTATTCTTCGTTTACCCAACGAAGAACTACGTCTTTGAGAATAAACTTGTAAGACTTAGTGACAATTCAAGTCAGAATTGCTTTCATACAAATATACACAACTATATGCTAACACTAAAGATAATAGTATTGAAAAGTAGGAACTAGTCCTAACATATTCTGGTAAAGAAAACTTAATTGTAATTTAATCTTTGAGGTTGCCGAACCTGTCGGGCATATCTGGTTACTACGTCCTAGACATCACTGTCACTTGCAATTTTGGGTTTTGATGTCTTCTGTTTATTCAGTTGTACATTTTCTTCTAAACTGTCAACCTCTAACGAAAAAATTCTTTGCCATCCACAGTTTTGACTCTGACCAATCTTACTTCTCCATTTTTTCCCGGAATAATTTCTATTATCCGTGCGAGTGGCCAGTCTAGTCTCTTCGTGTTATCGTTTCCAACTAAAACGATATATCGCAATTTTAGAAATTTTCTTCTTAAAATTTGTATTCCTTAACAAAAGTTCTCAAAGATACTCTCTTCTAAATATTTTCCTCAAATCGTTCTATAATTTAAGCTTGTGTCTCCATCTTCTGTTCAAACTTTTTCCATCCACCAAATCTACATCCGGCACTCCGACTTCTTTAATGCCCGATAAAAAAATTGCCGGAGTAATTGGAACCAAGTCATTGATATCTTTTGACACATAAGTTAATTTCTTTTTTTTTTTCTGTTTTCTGTACCACAGGATCTTTTATTTCCAGAACGTCAAGACTCCACAGATCTGTGATACAATTGTCTCGAAAAAACAATGAAGTAGCCGTCATATTGGGGGAATTGTAATTTCTTAATTTACCCATTAGTGTCCAACCTAATAAAATTTCTATTGCCGCCAATCCACATGCCAGAACTTGTTTTTGACCAGTAAAGAGTCGTCCTGCGATATCTGCACCTTTGAGAATTTCTATTGGTCCATAAGTAACATCAGTTAATTTAACTCTCAAATTATTTAATTCATTGGTCCATTGAATACAAAGGATATTAGAACAGATTATAGACTGATCTAATACTTCAAAAGAACAGGCATAAGATTCATCTAAATTCAGTGCAATTATTCTGTAACAGGAATGACTAATAATTTTTGATTGGTAGCCTCCAAATAACACATGACTAGACTTTATGATCGTCGTTCTTCAAGTTCCAATTCTTCAGCTAATTTCTTACTGATAAATGATCTTTCTGATCCGGTATCTATAATAGCTCTAATTTCCTTCACTTTGTTTTGATTTTTTACCTGAATTATTAATGTTTGTAAAAAGACTTTGTTACAGGTTTGGTTTGAAAAATTTTCCATTGAAGAATATTTGGTTTCTCTGACTGCATTCGACAAGCTTTCCGCTGGAACTGAGTTATTGTTGGAAAGTTCATCAGATTTAGGACACATTACAATATTTGCATTCTAGTTTATCACGATGTTTATACGATGTTTATGAGCTATGTGTCCAAATTTAAGACATAAATGCCAACAACTTTTTTGGAAAACTTTTCTTTGCGTTCTGCTCTTGTTAATTTTGAAGCATCTTCATAATTTTGACAGTAGGTATTAGGACACTTTCTTTCACAATTTCTGGTTTTTTCATTTTCTGTAAATCAAAAGCAGCTGTAGCTATGGGTATCTGAACTTCGTTTTCAACTTCTCGTTTTAGAAATACCACTAATTTATGAAGTCACATTTTTAGATGATGTTCTGATGAAAATTCTCTGTCTCTCTGTCAAACACGTAGGATTTCTTCTGGGAAACATGACTCGATCAAAGGATGAAGTAGGGCTGCACGTGTATCCGAAGTTACACCTAAGCTTTCCAAAGCGCAACTGTGTTTCGAGTTTGTCATAGAGCTTACTTAAGTAGCATTTGTTACAATTTGAAAAATCAGCTTAATTAAATCCCTTACGTAAACTTCTACCAGTAAATCATCTCGACCACAACGTGATTTCAAGCTTTCGAGAGCTTTAGTATAGTTTTCACTAGTTGGTGGGTAACTTTCTACAATAAAACGAGCTGGAGACTTCGGCCCGTTGATTGTATTAAATATTGGAATTTTTCTTCTCTTTCAATATCTTCATTTTCTTGGATACGTTTGAATTGACTCCAAAAATTTAACCAATCCTTAATGTCTCCGTTAAACTTTTTAAGTTCAATCTTTGGAAGTTTAAGATTTCTTTTGTTACTAGAGGAACTAACTTGACTGGATACTTCATCGGTAGACACTTTTCGTATCAGTTGTTCAAACTTACATTTAAGAGCTGCAAATTTTTGAATGTAGCAATCAGCTTTTTCGATTTTGGAATCCATATCTATGACTGCAGAATCATCTTCTAACATAGAATCGAATATTCGCTGATTTATCTCGTTCAAGCATTGCGCCTTCTGTTCGAGTACATGGCAACTATCTCGAATAAATCTCTGCTCCAGCTTCATCAATTTGGCTGCATATTTTGTCATAAATTTTATCGACAGATGGGCGGTGAGCATGTAGAGCTTTCACAAGTTTATCCATCTTGATTCAGAGACTGTGGTACTAGAGCTTTAAAATATATGCTTCAAAATACGGTGTCCCAGTCAGTCCTGCCACGGTCGCCAAAAATGCAGCGTATTCTTCGTTTACCCAACGAAGAACTATGGCGTTTGAGAATAAACTTGTAAGACTTCGTAAAAATATCTTTTTTATTATTGACAATTAGTGACAATTCTAATCAGAATTACTTTCATAAAGGGGTAGACTCGGGAGGAAGCACAATGTACCTAATGAGGTCTAAGTGGGAATGAAGTTTTTGGACTTTACCCTCCTCAATATACAGAAACGGATGTGGTATAATTCCTGTTGCAGTATCTAATGTTTAAAGTTAATATTTTCTTTAAAAATACTATAAATTTAAAAATAGTATTGTATAATTTTTTTGTTTGTCCTAGGTTTAAAAATACAATGTAGATTTACCAAAATCCTTTCCCTTTGCTTAACTCTGATTTTCAAATTTTAATTTTTAAAATTTTGTTTGTATTATTGTTAAGAAATTAACATTAACTTAATCAGGCACTTAAGATAGTAAGGATATATCAAGTTAAAGATGAAGTGCAATAAAATTTATTTAATCTTCCATGGAGTATACGACCAAATTTTTACTGAAAAGAGAGATTACTATACACTTGTCTAGTAAAAAAAGGTATGTTTTGTTTCTTTTTAAATTAGCTTTTCTATTTTACACTTTTTTTTGAATTGTAAAAATCCTGGTTTATTTCTATTCAACTATTCTATTTAAATTCAGTGTTTTGTCATTCTTGAAGCAAAGATATTAAACTTATATTATCAGCAAGTCTCCCGTATTCAAATTAAAGACCTGTTAGACATTGAATTATACTCCAATGGAAAATGTATGGAAAACTTTAACCATGTCGATATAATCTGTACTTTTTGGTTTGCAATTCAAAACTGAATAATTTGCTTTGATATTGTAGCGCCATTTGAAGTGCAAAGTAGATACTTCCCGCTTGGCGTTAAAAAACTAGTTACAGTTACTTTAAATTTTATTCGGTAACGATAAGGTTATTTGTCGAGCTAACAAGAATCTACTACTATTTACGAAATGGTTCATAGCCTCATTTTGCTCTAGATCAGTTTAGTTTTATACTCAATAACACATTATTTTAATTAGACATTTACTATAATCAGACAAGACAGAAAGAATAAACAATTGTTAAGCCTTTTAGGTTATATATAATTATTGTAGAATGGCCATTTTTTGATAATTGTTTCCGAGAAATTTTCACTAGGTATTCCTTAAAAAGTTTTATCAAAAATTTAAGCACCTTGTTCTAAATTTTATAATACGTCCACTTATATTCCTTGAGCTTAACAACCACAATAATTTGAAAAATTTTATTAAAGTTATAAATTATTCGAATGAATAGTGGAAGTTTCTTTCAAACCCTTAGTTGCTTACTATTCTTAACTTTTATTTCCTTAAAAAATTGGTGATTTTTCATAAACCACACCTACCTAACAATAATAACAATGATTAATAAATACTCAAATTTTATCTTCTTTGGAAGGAAGATGAATAATATATTCGTTGTCTTCAAGTTTGCGACTGCATTTGTCGAATATTTCATAGTTTACCAAAATACTAGAAAAATATTTAATCCAATGGAAAACTTTGGACAAGCCTAGTTTATGCCAAAAGAACTATTAAATACAGTAGCTTCAGGTAAAAAAGCTAACAATATGGTCTTTTTTTTATTTTATTATTATTAATTAATTTTAATTTTATTTCCAAAATTTATTTATTTCCCAAAATTATAAACATTTGCACCAACCGATTTAAGTAGCCCTTAGAGATAAGGGCCCTTAATATGTGAATTTGGTTTGCACGAACCTTAAGGACAACTTATTCTAAAATTAATTTAAGTTCCCTCCAGCGACCACTTAAGGTATCCTTAACACTTCTTAACCTTAAAACTTTTATGGTTTTTTTCTGGTTTGAGTGCATTTTTCCAAATAACTAAATTATGGAGTATTTAAATTATTCGGGCGATGAACCAGATTAACTAGAGGATGATTTTGAGTTGGTGGATATTATACAAGCTAGTTGGCTAAGAACAGTATAAAACAGGTTTCGTTTGTGTAAGAAAACGGTTCTGGAAATACTAATGCATATTAATAATATAATGTATATTTGGAATATCCACATGACAGGTTACGTATTTAATTACCTATGTATTACCCAAATTACAAAAATAACAACGTTTCTCCAATGAACCAACTTTTATTTGCTCCATACAATAAAATACACAGATGTGCTCTGCGGTATTTTGGTATATAGCTCAGGTTTTCAGTATTATTAAAGGTTATTTATTCTTAGGGTCACTCAATTCAAATATAGTTGGTTCTTTTTTCTCAATTTTGGGCCAATATAAGACTGAAATAGATAAAATTTACTAAATTCATGCGGGGTTGCCAATGTTAAGCAAGACAGCTAAGGAACAATAAAATTTGATGATGCAAACGGATACAACTTGAGGACCCCTTAACTTTTAAGGTTCCCTTGACTATTCTCTCCTTATCGTGATGTTGGTAAATCGGGCATAAATGTACGGAATAAGCTATTTTACAGGTTATTAAAATATATTTTATATTATGCGAAGAGGTTATAATAGATAGAATAACAAACGGAAAACAAGTGATAGGTGCATTGAACCCAATATTATGGAAAAAGAACATAAAATAAGAAACCAGAAAAAAAGGATATATAATGCTAAATTAAAACCAGAGAAACGTATGGCTCCGAATTATGGCAACTGACACAAAAACAGAAAACCAACCTCATAGTAGTATAAATGGATTTTTGGAGGACAGCAGCGCAGAAGTCTAAATTAGAATATGTGAGAAATGAAGAAATAAGGAAACAAATTAAAGTCAAAGAATCGATTATAGAAGACATTGAAAAGCAACTACAACGCATGGGGGAAGAAAGGCAATCCAAAAAAATTCTCGAATGGATACCATAAAAGAAGAAAAAGAGAGGAAGATCACCAACAACATGGATACAGGCTGTAACAAAAGCAATGTCAGCAAGAAATCTTTTAGAAGCAGACTGGAAAAATAGACAGGCTTGGCGCAATGAAACCCAATGGTGAATAACACAATAAACGGGATGTATAAATACTAATATTACAGCCTGTAAAACTTCTTGGCTTCTGTGCAAGTTCATCATTATTTTACTTTCTTATGATATCATTTAAGTTACCACTGAAGTGTTATTATACTTACTTTGCAGTTTTGACATTTTTTAATTCCAACGCATAAAAATTGAAATTGCTTATGACAGCTTGATTAGATCTTTTTAAAAAAATTTTGTTTGGTCAATTGTTAATGGTCCCAGATTAGGCAAGTGATTGAAGTAGGATGTGAACGGTAAGTAATTTGTTTTTTTTTAATCAAGCAATTTGTTATAATTATACCAATTGCATATTTTTTTATCTTAAATCCTGTTTTGCTAATACTTTAAGGTCTTTCCAATTTTTACCCCTCAAATTTTATGGCCATATCGTCTGCAAAATAGTCTGACTATTTTTCCTATTGTTTGGGAATGCAATAAACTATTTGTGTAAATCGTGAATAATAAAGGTCCCTGTGGAATACTCATCGGTTAATCGATATAATTCTGTCCAGTAGTTTTGATACGGTGTTTTCATGGGTTGGCAATTAATTGTGAAAAATAATCAACGGTAATATAAATAAGACGTTGATAAATAGTCGGCTATTTTTATTGTGTCTAAATTACGAGAATATTTTAATATCAATTTGATGAGACATAATTTTGGGATTAAAGCCAGAGTGCTTTAGCTAGAGGGCTTTAATCAATTGATTATTAATTACAAAATTATGTTGAATCAAATTGTAAAAATAGAAGAGTATTAACCAACGGTTGTGTTATATTTGGGAAGATTATTTCCCGCGAAGATTAAATTAATTTCAGATACGAACATCGGTAATAAAACTAAAATAATAATACAACTGACAGTAGTATTTTACATTTTTATGTCACGTTTTGGCCTGACTACTTATCTAGAGAGATAGTCGCTGATAATTGACTCCGATTGGTCTAAATTTCAAAAATTGTGACATTTCATTGGTTAATATAAAGAAAATGAAATAATCAGCCACATAGCAATATTTTCTATAAATTATATTCTAAATCAAATGCTCTGTTAAGAACTGTCTAGCTCAGGGGTTCTCAACCGGTGGGTCGCGAGATAGGCATTTCATATTTTGAGAATAAATAATAGTTTAATTCAACCTTTTAGTTGTTTACCGTTCTTAACAACAAGTATATTTAATCAATTTACAATTAATCAATACTATTGTAAAATACAACTATAATTAACAAAAAGGCTGTCTCCGCGGCTTTAAATACACCACGCGTGGTATAACTTCCCTTACATTTATTACCGGATCGTTTATTAATTATTAAGAAATTAGTACACACTAACGATTTTATATAGTTTTGAATAGTGCTTTTTATGTTTTTTAAAACTAATTATTGCTGTCTTTTTGAATACAAAGGCTTACTTTACGATGTTAGAAAAAGGGGGTTGCCAAAATTCTCAACCTAAAAAGGGGGTCGCAGCGTTAAAAAGATTGAGAATCCCTTGTCTAGCTCTTAACAAAAACTAATAATAATTATAGTATATTTTTAAAAGAGGGTATAATTGCCTAAGCGGAATGGAATATTAACTAAGAACTAGAATTATAAAACTTAAGTGGCCACTGTTGTTCAGTTCGCTGGCCGAACCAATAGATGGCGGTATAAGAAAATGATAATCGCACCTATCCAATTTTGACTGATATGACACAAATAGGTAATTTATTGTATTTTTATGATTATTGTTTTTCTCATCGTTTCTTAAATCTAACAAAGGAGGTATTACTTCATTGTTTAGATAGTTATAGATAGTAGGTATTTATTACAAGTGTATTTTGTTAAGCAGAAAAATGCTGCAATCATTTGTAATATTGAAAAAGTACAAATCTTTATGGCACTACTTTTGTTAAGAAAATATATTAAATCTTTAATTTTATGCACATTATGAAAATGGTTAAAAAAGTGAAATATTTTGTGAATATAATTTAATTCTTATTAAGTAGAATTAGTGACTGAAATTTTGGGGGGTTACCGGAAAATTCAGATGAATTATAAGACTCTAAAATATATTTTTAGAAAACGTTATATGAGTTAAACTAACAAGAAGAAAAAACAAACATATTTTTAAGAAAATAATTCCCTATGTCTATGCTATGTTTTTGTTATAATCCTATAAGTAATACAGAATGGTAAAATAAAAATTTGAATAGCACAACCAAAAATTCGGATTACAGCGACATCTAACGGTTCGGCCCATTACTAGGATTTCATTTTTACTTTTAGTATTGTAGTTTCCATTCTGATTCGTAAGTTAATATTTTTGTGGGCTGGAAATGATTACAATTTACTTCCATGTAGTACTTAATATAAGTTTTGCTGAAAAGGTTGACGTACATTACTCAAGATTTTTGTGTAATTTGACGCCATACATTAATGATACGAGCTTGTAAATCATCCAGTTACTCAGAGTGGGTAGCTTAAATCTTGTATTTTAAGTAACCCCATGGAGTTCAATCTGGTGGTCTGGGTGGCCACTCATTATCTTTCCTTCTTCCAATCCAGGCTCGAAGAAAAATTTTCATTTTTCTTGTTGGAAAATGATCCTAATTAATCTAATTAATTTCGCTAGTGATATTACCGGGTATAAAAAAGGGCTGATTATGCGCCCTTGCCTTTCAACTGCACGTCCCGCGAAATTAATGGACATTTATTTTTCCAAATCGGCGTCGATGTTCGCATACTTTTCTTATTTATTTTCCACATGTATTGTTGTTAGTTTATATTACCTTTATATTAATTTTAATTCAATTCTTATCTTCACTTAATTTTTTTTATTGGACCAACTCTTACTATTTGGAGGTCCATCCTATAAAGAACATTAAAGAAAGAACTTTTTAAGAAAACTTTTTTTAAAATTAAATTTTTAAAAAGGTGAAAGTTTTGTTAAAAAGTTCCTTCTTTATTGTTTTTAATTCTCTTAATTTTCCTTTAAACACTTATACCTCAGACAGGAATTCTTTCTACCTTAAATAGTTGTTTTTTTTTAAGTAAATGACATCATTCTAAATTTTTTTTTATCTGAAGACTTTTTTAGCCATTTTCTTAAATTTTTCTGTTTCTGTTTTACCAAAGGAATAAAAATCCAAATATCTTTTCACAGTCATTTATAAATTTTTACAGAAATTTCCAAATCTTAACCAAATGCCAATTTGCTTTTTACCATTTTCAAAATTAATTTTTAATTCTAAAAGAACTGTTGTATTATGTATTATTAAGCACCTACGTACCACTCGTACAAGTCCGATTCTGTTGTTTTAACCAGATTATCTAGGACTGGTATGTGAGAGAAAAACTCCTCAGAAACACATTTAGACTTTTTACCTTGTATTTATAGTCGTTAATCGGCTTCGCCATTATTGTTTGGCTTTTAGAAAATCGTTCAATGAAATAGCAATAAACAATATACTAACACCTGTGCAACATTGAAACGAGCAATTTGAAAAAAAAATCAAACGAATTTCCGTGTGACTTTTGCAGATGTATATTGTAAATTACCGCGACAATTATAACTCTTCAAATGGCATGAAAATGTTAAGAATGTTTATTTGTGTCAATAAATTATCAAACGCCGATACATCAACAAACATGTAAAAAAACAGTGTTGGTTAATTGTATCAGTACTGCAAGTTGAAAATAAAATTAAATATAAACTAACTACTTCCTCAACGTGAGTATAGTGACCATCAAAAAAATATTTAGTAAACTTACGGAAGAAGTGTAATGAAAATCGTGTATGTATAAAGGCGTTTTAAAGAAAAAAGGTAACCCTGTCCCTAAGATGTGTTCTAAATAAAGAGCGTTATAGAAAAAAGAATACATTTTTTACGATTTTGCCGAAACTTGAAAAAATTATAATGGAATTTTATATGAATATGTTTTTTAAGCTGATACATCCCATAAATATATTTTTATATATATGACTCTCATAGAGGGCGCTAGTTACACAGTATTACAAGTATTATTCAACATAACTTTTTTAAGAGTAGTATTAATAATTGAAATTTTAAACGAACTTTTGGTAAAACTCCATAATGTGGAATATTTTGATGTGAAAATTATGAAGTAATAATAGATGCTGGTACAAAGTAAAGTTATTATTAAAACAGAAAATCGCCCAAAGAAAATTAAAATAAAGACTAACAAAATGAAATAAAATTCAGATAAATTAAGTGTTCAAAATTTTCTCCGTTTTCACGAATACACAATTCTTTCTAAAGAATCCATTAATCTTTTAAAGGGTTGGAGATCATCTATCAAGTCATTAGAGTAACTTTGAATTCTGTCTTCCAATTCTTGATGTGAATTTAACTCTGTAGGTAATTCTATGTTCCGATCAAACACTTGAGTTTCTTTACACTCAGATTTTCGCTTGGTATTCTGTAATCCTCACTTTGAATTGATCGACTAGAACAATTTTTTTATGACTATAATTTTATAATTATGTGTAATATAATTTATAATTTAGTTTCCTTACTGTTTATCTAATTTCTTATAAGTAAAGCTGTTTTCATAAAATAAAATAAACAGTATCTAAACTAAGAGGGCTGTGAAACTGCGCAAGCAAATTGTATGTGTCAAATTTGGTATACTTGTAATTAGTTGTCAACTTGACATTACGTTACGGTTAAAATCTTTGTCATTATGGTTCTTTCTACGGAAGAAAAAGTTTTTGTAGTAGAACATTATTTCTGCTCGTACGGAGTTTCAGAAAGTCTTTTTTTCGAGCCGTTACCCCCAACTCGGAATCACTACCCTAGCATACAGGTGGCGGTATTTTCGTACTCTCAATTACTCCTCCCTTTCTTCTTTCCCTCTCAACTTTCGGCTTCTCTTAGATCGTCTGCCCTCACTCTTATTCCCTCCTTTCCTGTCTCATCCAGAATCCTTCTGCCTTTCCACATATTTAGCATTCACCACAGATCCTCAAGCCACATTCCACTTCCTCCTAAAAACCATCTCAATCAAAATATCGTTACCAACCCTGCACTTCCCAAGGCCTATCTGCAAGACCCTCCATCCATCTTTAGTCCTACCTCTTTTTATCTGTCTACCCCTACCTCCTCTATCACCGTATTCATTCTCTCTAAAAGGTCTAAATTTTTTCACTCCTCCTTGCGTCCGTCATCCTCTAGACCATTTTCCCCTTTTCCATATCGCATCCCTCCTCCCTTACGACCCCTTTCCCAGCATATTCTGCAGAGGAATGCTTATCTGTAGCCTTTGGCCAAGTGTCCCTCATCCTTGTATAGCCAGGTTTTTTTTAAGTGTTAGAAAGAAATCAACATTTTAACTAGGCGTCCCCCAGTAAAACTGTGAAGCTAGCGATTGTTGAGAAATTTCGTCGCACTGGTAGTGTATTATGTCAACATAAAGGTCGTCGAAAAATAATTTGTACCAAAAAGTTTTGTAAGAACATCACGTAAAATGAAACATCTACGCCTCAAATATTCAAATCTATTTGCGGCTTTCCAAACCGAATTCAAATGGAAAATGGGAAAGAGTAATTTTCTGTGGACGTTTACTGAGCTTGTTGTATAAAGTTACCGATATTTTAAGAACCGTATGGTTTTCTGGCGAAAGTCATATGTTCACTTCAACCGACAAACAAATCGATTCTGATGCCATTGTAGAAAAGCCTCTCAACAGTACTCTAGTAACCATTTGCGTTGTTGTGCCTGGTCATGGGATAATTGGTCCTTATTTTGTTGAAGACGAGAATGAGCAGCCAGTTACTGACAATCAAGAGCGGTACAAACATAAAACGAGGCATGTTTTTAAAGTAAGTACCATTGATATAAAAAAGTCAACTTTCCATACAAAACATTATAATCTCCATTATTATTAAGGCACTGGACGTATCTTGGAACTCCTTAAAGAAGCTTGCCGCCAGACTGGATAACCACTGCTGCACAAATGTTTTTGCTTCTTCATAATTAGAATGACGCTTCCCCGCCAAATGCGTCTTCAAGTGCAGAAAAAAGTGGTAGTAGCTAGGCGCTAGATCAGGACTGTATGGAGGATGGTCCAATTGTTCCCAACCGAATAAAGTGATGAGCTTTTGCTTTCGAATTGCTGAATGTGGATGAGCATTTATCATTTCACCGCGAGGCAGAACATCGACCACGAACATACCTGATCTGTCCCAAAAGATAGTGCACATGATTTTCTGGGCATAAATTGTTAGCTTGAATTTGACTTTATTAGGCCACCATTCCATTAACTGTTGTTTTGATTCTGGTGTAACATAGACTACCCAGGTTTCCAAGACTGTAGCGATATGGCTTGAAAAATTATCGCCCTCGATACTGTAACGATCTAGAAAGCTGAATGCACAGCCCAATAGTTTGATTTTGTCTGACTAGATTGAACTATTTTAATATATCGGTCAACATTTCTAAATCCAAGCAAAGAAACAAAAAAAGTAGGATAAACAGAAGTTTCTTTACAATAAATATTAAATCAGTAGAGCTAATTGGAGAAGTTTTAAATTAATGATAGAGTAACTGTTATAGTTATTAACTTTATAAACACACTATATTAACTATTAAAGCCATTATAATTATTAATTTTAGACTATCTAAAGGTCTATTAACTAACCACTTCTTATATATTTATAGAATACCTTTGCATCATGGGATGTCTTGTTTTTTGTTTATTCAACGAGTTCATATTCGCAATGCAAATTTACTCCGAGAAAATAGCGTTAACCTGAGAACTGTTGGTGACAAATTAAAATTACGATATAAACCGTGTAATTAGATGTGAGTTAATTAGCTTCCAGCTCTCTTAATGAGCTACACTCGCTGTAGGGTGTGCTGCTGTTATCCGACAAAGAACGTGAATAATTATATAAAACGCTACAAAAATTCGGTAGCTACCGTCCAACTGACATGTCTCTAAATTATTTAAAACACGTTTTAAATCTTTTTAATAATCAAATGTTAAAACATTTACTACGTTTTTATGGAGTATTAAATTCATTTTGACGTCAATGCGGATCTCTGTTTTCATGGTAGGGATTCAAATAATCAAAACGTCAAAAAAGTATCTAGTCTTCAAAGCTTTCCATTTTTTTTCATTTGCTATGAATTTAGATATATAGCCTCTGAATTCTATGATACATAAAGCATTTTTAATTCCAATTGAGATCATAAAACAAATAGATTCATCTAATGGCTATCCATTAGGTACATTAAATAAATAAATTAATTAATAAGAAAGGAGAGAAAATGTCACTACAATTAATAGTTTTTTCCTGGTTTTTGCATAGTTTAACTAATCTTAGAGGGACATATTTATATCTTAGGGTTAATAACATCTGGGCTTTAATATTGTTATGTCTTATGACTTCAATACTTTGTCTAGTTTTACACTACTTAATCAACATCAGATAGCTATCTTGAAAAAACAAAATGTAACTTAAATATGTCAATCTGACGATAATAGCTTATCGAAGCAGCTGTTATTGAGTTAAAAAGCAAATATTTTAAATAAAGATGGAAGTTTTGTTTAAAAGTTTCATTGTTTAATGTTCTTAGTCCAAAATTGGTTAATGTACGTAAGTAGTTATAATTTAATATATTCATATATCGTACCGATTAATTTCCTTCTGTCGTCTACCGATATTTTCGAAAAGCAATTTCAACCGGAAGTTTTATTTATTGATATGCGTTGCATTCTTAGTAAATAATTGTGTCATGGGTGTTTATTGCTAAAAATTTTTCAGTCTTGTTGCGTACCGATGATTAGCAGAACCGTGCCGACGGTTGCTAAGTATCTCCCGTGAATTTTAAATGCCATTAAAGATTAGTTTGTATTCTGCGATGATGTGAATGATTCGAAAATGATTCATTAGTTATTGTTTATTAATATTTTTATTGTGATGGCATACGGTAATTGTTTATAAATGCGATAAATAGGGATCAGTCTTACGTGTTGTAATGTCCAAGATTTTTTTGGAACATTTTTGAATAATATTGTTGACGTATACACACAAAAAATACCTAAATAATCATAAATTATTAATAGAGGTTTGATGCTAATAATCAGAGAGCTCATAATTATACCACAAAACAGAAATAATTACATACAATTCCGGGATTCGATTGATGCGGTGTCAGTGACGATGGCATATTTCTATATATATTGTAAAATACTTAAAAACACCAATTCGACAATGACCAATGAATAAATACCAGCTGGCTAATTTTATCAACAATTTTAATAAAACAACATTTTAAGAGCTAATCTTTTGAAGATTACTTTGAAAAGAGAAGTATGTTCTGGAAATGCAAAAGTGTTTATTTTAAACATAAATGGATGAATTGGCACATCTAATGAAATTGAAATGAAACACACATGCAACAAACATTTTGAAGGTTACTTTAGAAATTATTTTTTTATTTTTAAATTTATACAGACGTCCAAAAGGCTAGAAATTAAAATTTAGTTTAAACATAAAAATGGACTGCAAGACAAATAAAATAAAATAAAAACAGTAAACAAGTTAAAATATACATATTAATGTAATTTTGAACAACTGAAATAATTTTATTGCCACCACAATATTAGAGAATCAGAATAAATAACCTTAAATACACTCACCGACTTAAAATTCCATCCATTCAAAATATTGATTTATTTTAAAATGCTCTAACTTCCGAACGCGGAGGCTAATTTCTTTGAATTTTTTGCAACTCTTAGATAAAAAACTGTACTTTTAAGTTTATTATTCTGACGGCTCAAAATAATTTCATACTCCCCTCATATACAAAAAATAAAACAATGTTTTCTTCTACTTTTCACTCATCCTGTAGGTTAATTCTGCTAGTAGATGTGCACATACTGAACTTTATCAAGATGTCTAATTTGTTTCCAACCTTTTGTTTTTTTAATTAATTCATTTACTTGATTTGTTTGTGAAATGTGAAACATTTTTAATTTTTTTATTCAATTTAAACAGAGTAATACATAATTTTATAAAAAAATCATAAAAAGATTATTAACAAAAACTAGAAATTCGAATATTAATACCAGGAGCGCGAATAACCGCCTCAATAAATCGTGGCATACCCTCTATTAAATGTCGAATCTCCATCTGGTCAATTTGATTCCATTCATGGACCAACGCACTTTTCAATTGAATTAAATTGGTTGGAGTAGGAACTCGGTGACGAACTTGTTTACCCATCATATCACAGACGTGTTCAATTGGATTGAGTTCTGGGCTACGTGATGGCCAGTTCATCCTTTGAAAACCTTAACTCCAGTCATCTACATTCCAATATTGATGCTCCCTAGCAAATCGAAGAAGCTCTGTTCTGTGATTTCTAAGTAACTCCGGACCAGTTGCAGGTCTTCTGGAGCGTAACCTATTTTCTCTTAATCGTCTTCGGATAGTTATTTCGTTAACAGCTACTTGACGTACTTCTTCTAAACGATTTCGAGCCATAATAGCAGTAATGTTTCTTTCTCGCAAAACATTTAATGTTACAAAACGATCATCTCGAGCACTTTTAGCTCGTCGTCTGCCACATCCTCTTTGCCTTGAAAAACTAACAGTTTCATTGAAACGTTTTACAGCTCTCTGGACGCTACACCTTGTAACACCTAATATTCCAGCAGCATAATATTGAGACCTACCGTCTTGCACTAGAGCAACTGCTCGTGCTGCATTAATAGCCGTTAAAACCATGATATGGTGATAGTTCAAACAGCAAATATTGCCAAAAAATGAATATTTGTTATGTAGACAATTAAACTGCAATTGACAAGTAATAAATATTGACAGTTGTCAAATTGTGAGTTGGCCACAGCACTCTACTAGCATTTTGTAGTTTATTCTCTACAGTCATTTAAATAACGATCGTATCTGAAATGTTTCATTTTCTTTAAACCGTCACATTTCACAAACAAATCAAGATATCTGGGTAAATAAAAAAAACGAAGTGTTGGAAACAATTCACACATCTTGATAAAGTTCAATATGTGCACGTCTACTAGCAGAATTAACCTACTGGGTGAGTCAAAAGTAGAGAAAAACATTGTTTTCTTTTCTCCCCTGTATAACCTAATCCAACCTACGAATGTTGGAAGGAGATAGCGCCAAAAACGTTTAAGTAGTTGTTTTCTAAAGATTGTATTTTCAAAACCTCTTAGGTATTTAATATTTTTATTTTAAGGTAAGTACAAAATTAACTTCAAACACACACAAGACAAAGTAACATTAGCCATTTTTGACTCTGATTCATTTCGCGAGGTTTGTTGGTATGACGTCAGGGTGAAGGTCAATTTTTGCTACTATATTAAGCTCTTTTATTTGTAAACTTTGATTTTTAAGTAATTTTATCAATAAAGCTGTGATTTTACAACTTACAATAATATGTCCAGTTATTATAATTTGTCAATAGATAATAAAATATTCCCAAAACCTAATTATTCTATAAAAGAGCTCAATAAATTTTAAAAATGTGTTTCAATTCTAAATAAACACAATATTTCAAAACAAATAATTAACATACTATTTTATATGCAATAAATTCATAACCATTGACCCAACTTTCCAATACGCGACACAAAAAATTTATTACCAATAAATAATAATGTCTCTATCTTCCAAATAAAAAACCTCCTTTCGCCAAAATTGGTCGGGTTAGTCGTTAATACTGCATAATGTTAACTATAAATTCATTGAAATGATCGACGGCAATAATAAGATGGGACGACAACGGCAAAACGGCGGCTTGTGATTGTGAGTGTCGGTGTTAATGTGGTTCTAATATGGTCACCTTCCGGCATAGATGGCAGGACGTTTCCAAATCTGGAACACAGACGTATTATGAATCCTAAGTTAAATAATATTGGCGACAGTGCCGTAGTAATCCAACTGCAAAGTAAATTAAAACACTTTGTAGATGGAAATTTTGCTAAATATTTTGTCAAGTGAATTTACAAATTATATAAATAAATAGAAAATTGGAGAATAAAAGCTCTTGATAGAAGAAGGTGGAAAGGAATTACGAAGCTATGGGCCTAAAATGGCCTGTTTAAAGCTTATATATATAAATAAATTTTATTATACCAACCCTTAACTTTTTAAAAGTTTATCATAGTAAGAATACGAAACAAATAACTTTTTAACTACCACCCGACCAAGAAATAGACGACATTAAAGAAGACCTAATTGGACAAAAAGTGACGGTAATGAAAATTACCCAACTACACTCCAGATTTGGAGATAAAAGAAAACTCGCAATGTTCTTCGTAGAATATCAAAAAGAAGACCAAGAGCACATGAAGAAAGTCGAATACATACTAAGCGCTAGAATATAACCAAAAGCTCCACGAGGAAGCAGAACCCCAACACAATGTTTTAACTGCCAAGGATATAACCACAGAGAGTCAACCTCCCATATAGAAACGAGATGTGTCAGATGCGGAGGAAAACACCGATCTGGCTAAAGACCGAAAAGTCAATCCGCAACAAGCGCCAACTGCCAATGAGAACACCCTGCCAACTACAAAGGATGCCCCAAATAAGAAACACACACCAACCGCAAGGAAACCAGGACTCTATTACGCAAACGTAGCAAAACCAGAAGAAAACAAGAAGAAAGAAAACATATTCAAGATGATAAAATTCTCGAATTACATAGAAGAAATAAAAAATGTATTCCTAAATTTCAGGAAACCATAAAGGAACAGGATGGACCAATAAAGAGGAACCACTTATGAATAAAACGATGCGAGAGATCCTAGTAAGAACAACTTTAGCAAGTGGATCCACTCTTTAAGGTCATCTTTATTCGCAGTCCATTGACTAAGGATGCAATTTTTTGAGGCACTAAAATCATACACTCGAGAACATCTAGAAAAAGAAGACCAGAAAATAGAGGTTCATCGCTCCATTCCGATCAAGAAGGGGGACACCTAGAAACTATCCCTAAACCACGGTAGTGAAAAAGATCAGCAAGAGCCCGAGGACTGAGGCCCCCATTGGATAAGATGAGGGGGTGAATGGAACTTCTGCCCGGAATGCATTGCCCCTTTAGGAATGCATTCTAGAAGGGACGGGTTTGAAAAGAGTGTGTGTGTAACTTTGTCATGAGTAATATAGTGAAAGTTACTTCTTTTTTTTTGCTACAATATTTCTTTTTCGGGTTGCATGTTTTAATATACATACTTAATATTTATTTTTTCTTAATATTTATTTTACTGCTTTGGTAACGTACAGGAATTAACATAATATCAATCTCTCTGCTTCTGGTTTAAAATTATTAACTATCAAGTAAATACCCCTAAATTACTCGTAATTCACTGACGTTTTGTGTTAATAGAGCTAGAACAAATATTTTGGTGCAATCGCCTCTCATACAAATGCAAACACATTACAATACTTACTCTGATTTTTTTGATATTTTTATTACCAGTTTGCGCATTCTTAAGAAAACTGTCCACGATATTGGATTGTGCAGTCTGTTACTACTTGGGGTATGGCCGTTTTGCTTTCTGTATTCCAATTTGTTGTATACTGTGTTAATTATTTTCCTATTATTATTATTTATTTTTTAATTCGCTTTTGTCTAGGTGTAAGCGACATAGTTTGGTATAGTTTTTTTTTAATTATTTGTTTCTATGTCTAAAATTTGTAAACGTTTAATTAATCAAATATTGTAAAGCTCAACCCAGATTGTAATTGGTCTTGTACCGTTATTTGGGTCTCTAAATAAATAAATAATATAAATAAATAATATAGGTGAGCATTACCATGCACTCCTATGCTATGTTTTTTATTGAATTTTTAACATTTTGGTAGTGGACAATGGCAGGATTATTAGCGTAGTTCCGAATGGTGGCGTTTTTGAAAAAGTAATCCTGTCAACCTGTTTTTTAATATTAAAATTTTTTTATAGTAAAATTATTGCGGTCGTATATAAAGAAATACTTCATCGGTTTATTTATTAATAAGTTTTCAATAAAAACTCATCCATCAATATTCGTTTCCAGTAAAATAATTTGAGGTTAGGTTATTTTCATATCATTTACCTTTGTATAAGAACTCCTTTTTTCCCAATACATTTAGCATTTCTCGTTTTAAGTTTGGATTTTAACTCGTGAATAGTCCATTCACTGTATTTATCCGATATTTTATTTAAATTCACTCACTTTCTCAAAATCTTTTAAATAAAAAAGACTAAAAGGTTTCCTCTTCCCTAGCGTGACCACAAGACATTTACCGTCCTCTACCCAGGAAGGGACGAATGGCAGAATAGATCGAATCTTATGTCTGACCAGTGTTGGTACACGGGCAGACCGAGAGATGTGTTTGAGCTGGGATACATGGAGGAAAGCCAAAGGTGGATCTGAGCCAGAACTTGGGTAAGCTATTCACAATTTTCCAAGCAGAGGTTTTTGCAATGGAGATGTGTCTTCAGGAGATGCTTAAGCGTGACTGCAGGAACAAAACTATAAAAATCATTTCCGATAGCCAGACAGCGCTAAAGTCACTGGAATCAAATCGGATCGATTCCAAGTTAGTAAAGTGCCTTCAGGATCTAATACGTCTAGGGGAAAATAACAAAGTAACCATACTTTGGGCACCTGGGCATACCGGTATTGAAGGAAACGAAAAAGCGAACCTTCTAGCCAGAAAAGGTGCTGAATATTTATAGGCCCGGAGCCATTTCTAGGCATAGCGAATAGCGTAGCCAGAGGAACAATATCGAACTGGGTAGATCGGAGAAGATGTTCTTACTGGTTCCAGCTTTAATACATTCAAAGGAATTTGTAAGAGATTTCTCTAAAAAGAGGTCTCAAGAGCTGCTGAATATGAGCAGATAGGACCTACGAATTATGATAGGACTACTGACTGCGGAGTGCGGACTGCAGATTCTGTCAGGCGGAGAATGAAACGGCGGAGCATCTTATGTAATTGCCCAGAGCTCGAAATACTAAGGATCAATAAATTTGGTCTTCATCAACTCTAGCCCAAAGACTTCATGGAAGTGTCGCCAACGACCCTGATGAGCTTTATCAGAGGCATAGGGCTGATAGAACGACTATAACCTAGGAGTGAGCCACAATAGATCTTTCAGGTCAGTGGAAGGAACGTTGAAGGACCACTCACATGGAACCTAACCTAACCCGTAGCGTGAGAAATAATCCTCCTATTGACGTGTTTCCATTCCATTGATAGTTCAAAGTAATAATACCCAGATTATTGATAAAGTGATTACCATTTTATAGGTGATTTGGTTAAACAGAATCCCTTCATTGGCATTGCGTTTTTCAATGTTGATATTGTAACGGGTGACAGATGTGTGACGGTGAATGTGACGGATGATTGTGACAGATGCGCGAGAGGAATGCATGTATTTTGATGTAGCTGCTTGCCAACAAGGGTAGAGTCCGTGAATGAGGAAGAAGGTTTTGACAGGAACTCGACATGATTTATAATTATTTTAGGTTGGTAGTTATTCGCGAACATTCTAGTAATATTTGGATTTTAGTAAATAGTTATTTCTAGAAAAATCGAGATGTCAAGTATTTTGATATATAAAACGGGTCATTCGCGGTAGTAGAGTTAGTGTTCGTTCAGCTTTTGTGAAGTTTAAAAGTCAAAAGTGACAGTTAGTAATTTGTAACCAGCTGAATTCTTGTATTCTTACAATTTGTAAATAAATTGTGTTAAAAGTCCTCACAAGTGTTTCAAATTGGTGTCAGGTGTGGGGTGAAGAAGCAAGAATGCCTGGAAAGAAGTTACGTGAACTGTTGGTGGCTGAGCTCAGAAGAGAGTTGGAAGAATTGGATTTGGATACCACCGGAGGCAAAACTATTTTAATCAATAGATTACGTGAGTACTATTTAAGTATAAATATTGACCCTGACTCGGTGGAATTCGAAGATCCTATGCACAAAGCAATGTCCGAGCTGTCCAGTCAGATAAAGGGTCAACAAGAAGAGCTTGCCAGTAAAATTACGAGACCAAGCACAACAATTAGCCGAGCTTGCGTCTAGAATTTCCAGTCAACAAGAAGAGCTGAAAGATCAAATGAAGAGCCAGCAAGAGGAGCAGATGAAGAAACAAGAAGAACTGGTCCATCAAATGCGTGAAGAGTTGTCAAGCTATGTTTCACAACAAATATCCACCTTAAGAAATGAACAATCCCAGCAAATATCGACTCTACGTTGTGAGCAATCCCAGCAAGTAGCCGAACTACGCAATGAAGATACCAAAATGAATGCGATGATTCAACAACTTCAGAAAGAAATAGAGGTCCTTCGGCAAGATCGCTACGTCCACCGTGGCGAGGGAGATGCGGAAAGAATGGAAACCTTCAGCGTGGATGTCGAACGACGGGGAAGCGGAGACACTACACAGATGCGATCTTCGATGGAACAACTTCGTGGTCCAACTACGTTAAGCAATTCGACGCGGCGGCCAGGGCGAACGGATGGTCATCCAGAGAAAAGGCAATATCTCTAACCATAGCGTTGCGAGGCGATGCTTTGAATGTCTTGCATTCCCTTAAGCCCGACGAAGCTGACAACTTCGAGCTACTAGTACATCGCCTGGAGATGAGGTATGGTCAGACCCACCTACAACCCGTGTACCGAACACAGCTGAAGAACCGTAAACAGAAGAGTGGAGAGTCTATCCAGGAGTTCGAGGCGGAGGTAGCTAGAATGGTTCGATTTGCTTATCCGACAGCAGCAGAAGAGTTCCTGGAGTGTCTAGCAGTCCAAACCTTTACCGATGGCCTTAGGGACCCGGAGTTACAAAGAGCTGTGCGGTTAGCCCGACCAAAAGACCTTGTCGACGCGTTAACCATTGCACTTGAATTCGAAGCGGCAACGGAAGCATCACGGGGAGTTGCACGAATAAGGGAGATGACTGCTGATGGCGTCGATGGATTAGTGGAAAGGCTATTACCCACAAGGAGACGGCGACCTATACGATGTTGGAATTGTGGAGAACTAGGGCACGTGAAAAACTCATGTCCACGCAAGGAGACGTCTTCTGCTACCGTCTCCCAACAGCAGGAAAACTTAAAATGGGTCGACTCCTGGAGGGCGACATCGACCCCAAACCATTGCAAAGCCCCTCCTACGGTTAAGGTAGCAATATTAAAACACCAAGCAGGCAGCTTATACGTCGAAGCCCTGATTGACAGAAAGAGATACAACATGCTGGTGGATACTGGAGCTACAAAAACTGTGGTACGGCCGACAGTTGTCGTTGCTAGGAAGATGTCGCCCACCAGTTGGAGACTGCGCACCGCTACTGGGGAACCTGCCAAAGTCTACGGAGAGGTTAACGTGTCTCTACAGTTTGGTTCAACTTGTCTTTCTCATTCGATATTGGTGGCTGATATCGATGAAGATGCTATCCTGGGTATGGACGTAATGCACAACTGTTGTTTCCGCTTGGATTTGGGACGGCGGATACTTCATACGGAAAAGGAAGAATTGCTTCTACATCGAAAACATGAAGCTATCGCCCCGTTGAAACTATCTGACGACATCGAGCTTCCAGCGACGTGCGAATGTGTTGTAACAGCACGACTAGAGGAGGTAGAGCCGGATGGAACCCCAGCTATGGTAGAACCCAAGAACCATGATCAGATATTGGGAAGAGGACTTCTGGTCGGAAAAGCTCTTGTTAGATCAGCCAAAGAGGTACCAATTCGAATCATTAACATGAATGATCATCCAGTTCTTCTGCGAAAGAACACCGAAATCGGAACTTTGGAACCGGTAACGGCCGTGATTCACCAGGTAGGAGCCTTTGAATCAGACAGAACCAACGACATACAACAATTAATGACTAGGTTAGACCCATCTTTGTCAAAAATAGAAAAGAAGCAGGTAAGAGATTTAATTTACCGCTATAAACCTGTCTTCGGTTCTGGAAGCAAACTGGGAAGGACCGACATAGTCAAGCACAAGATTGAGACTGGCGATGCACGTCCGATTCGTCAGGTACCCCGACGATTGCCTCAAGTTCAAAAGGAAGAAGCGGACAAGGCCCTCCAAGAAATGATTCGGGATGGAATAGTTGAACCCTCCAATAGTCCGTGGGCTTCTCCCGTTGTATTGGTAAGGAAAAGAGACGGATCAATGCGGTTCTGCGTTGACTATAGGAAGTTGAATGAGGTTACGAAGAAGGATAGTTATCCCCTTCCGAGGATTGACGATGCCCTCGACGCCTTGGGTGGATCTACCCTTTTCTCTACGTTAGACTTAAAGAGCGGATACTGGCAGGTTGAAATGGATCCTTCTGATAAAGAGAAGACCGCCTTCACTAGTGGATCAGGTTTGTGGCAATTTACCGTCCTTCCATTTGGCTTATGCAATGCTCCTGCTACCTTTGAAAGGTTGATGGAAACTATTCTTCGAGGTTTATCCTGGAAATCTTGTTTGGTCTACTTAGATGACATCATTATAATGGGTAAGGATTTTAAGGAACATTTGGCTAACCTAGAAGAAGTTTTTCGACGACTGAAAAAGGCGAATCTAACATTGAATGTTAAGAAATGTAACTTGCTCCAGAGACAGGTCAGTTATTTGGGACATGTTGTAAGCAAGAATGGCGTTACTGTAGACCCCGCCAAGATTCAAGCCGTTCAAGAGTGGCCGGTCCCTTCTGATAAGCATCAACTTCGCAGCTTCCTGGGTCTTTGCTCATATTACCGACGATTTGTTAGAAATTTTGGAGACATCGCCAAGCCCTTAACAAGACTAACTGAGCAAGATAAGACTTTTTGTTGGAGTGAAGAATGCCAAAAATCCTTTGAATTTTTAAAGAAAGAATTGACTTCGGCCCCTGTTCTCGCTTATCCTCGTCCTGACGGCAGACTTATTCTGGATACCGACGCTAGCAATGTAGGAATCGGAGCTATACTCTCACAACTTCAAGACGGAAAAGAAGGAGTTCTAGGATATTTTAGCAAGACATTATCAAAATCCGAAAGAAACTATTGTGTAACGAGACGTGAACTCCTCGCAGTTGTGAAGTCTGTGGAACATTTCTACAAATACTTATATGGCAAAAGATTCCTAATTAGAACAGACCATGCCAGTTTAAAGTGGCTACTGAGCTTTAGAAATCCAGAGGGGCAGATAGCAAGATGGTTGGAAAAACTCCAGGAATACGATTTTGAAATCGAACATAGACCTGGAACTAAGCACCGTAACGCCGATGCACTTTCTCGAAGGCCATGCCCACCTAATTGCACAAATTGCAGTCGACTCGAACAAAACGAGAAGCTCGCTCTAATAAAAGTGGTGCCAGACGACTTGTGCTCCAGAATGAAGGAGGAACAAAACAACGATCACGTTATTAGGAAGATCCTGGAATGGAAAAGAACGGGTCAGCGTCCCCTATGGCGAGAGGTATCATCGTCCTCTCCGGTCTTAAAATCCTATTGGGCCAAATGGAATTCTTTGACTTTAGACGGAGGGCTCCTTAAAAGGATAGTTGAAAACCCTGACGGCTCAGAAATCAAGAAGCAAATTGTGGTCCCAAGAAGTACGGTGCCGGAAATTTTAAAACAACTTCATGATGACATATCTGGAGGACACCTAGGTATTACAAAGACGCTGCAAAAAGTCCGGGATAGATTTTATTGGGTTAATTGCTCCAACGATGTTAAAGATTGGTGCCGCAAATGCACGACGTGTGCTGCTAGCAATGGACCTAATCGTAAACCTAAAGCAGAGATGCAGCAATACCTTGTCGGAAGTCCATTCGAAAGAATCGCCGTAGATGTGTTGGGGCCACTACCAACCAGTGAGGTCGGAAATAAATACATCTTCGTTGTGATGGACTATTTTTCTAAATGGGTGGAAGCCTATCCTGTTCCCAACCAAGAAGCCCCTACCTTGGCCGATATTCTGGTCAACGAGTTCATTAGCCGTTTTGGGGTACCGTTGGAGCTGCACGCAGATCAGGGAAGAAATTTTGAAAGCAAGCTATTTCAAGAAGTCTGCAAACGATTAGGTATCTATAAAACTAGAACTACAGCGATGCATCCACAGTCTGATGGAATGGTTGAACGAATGAACCGAACCATTGCAAATTATTTATCGAAAGTGGTCTCAGAACATCAGAAAGATTGGGATAAACATATTCCGCTATTTTTAATGGCTATCCGATCGGCTGTCAACGAATCTACGGGTCAGACACCTGCGAAAGTCCTCTTTGGTAGGGAAACTAGATTACCTTGCGAGATTACCTGGGAGCAAGCCTGGTGAAATAGCAACCGGTGAAGGATACGTCGGAGATCTTCAGAAGAAGATCGAAAATATTCATGAACTGGTGCGCCACAAACTACAACTCTCCAGTATCCGGATGAAAAGGTACTACGACTCACGAGCAACAGGAAACACTTATGAACCTGGGGAATTGGTCTGGCTCTATAATCCTCGACGGAAACGGGGTGTGTGTCCGAAACTTCAAAAGAAGTGGGAAGGTCCATATTTGATTAAAAAGAGAATCAATGATGTGATCTATCGGATTGTTAGAGTCCCCAAAGGAAAACCTGTCGTAGTCCATCATGATAGGTTGGCGTTATATCAGGGTGACCACAGTAGGGAGGTACAGCAACTTCGGGTAGAGGGTTCGACCAGTTCCGAAGATGACCCTGAAGTCTATTCCGGAGAGTTATCACATTCCGGGAGGAATGAACCTAAGGAGGGGGCAGTGTAACGGGTGACAGATGTGTGACGGTGAATGTGACGGATGATTGTGACAGATGCGCGAGAGGAATGCATGTATTTTGATGTAGCTGCTTGCCAACAAGGGTAGAGTCCGTGAATGAGGAAGAAGGTTTTGACAGGAACTCGACATGATTTATAATTATTTTAGGTTGGTAGTTATTCGCGAACATTCTAGTAATATTTGGATTTTAGTAAATAGTTATTTCTAGAAAAATCGAGATGTCAAGTATTTTGATATATAAAGCGGGTCATTCGCGGTAGTAGAGTTAGTGTTCGTTCAGCTTTTGTGAAGTTTAAAAGTCAAAAGTGACAGTTAGTAATTTGTAACCAGCTGAATTCTTGTATTCTTACAATTTGTAAATAAATTGTGTTAAAAGTCCTCACAAGTGTTTCAATATTATACACTACCAGTGCGTCGACAGTTCTCAACAACCTCTAGCATTACAGCTTTACTGGGGGACGAATCCTTAAAATCTTTCTAACACTTTTTCTTCGGTAGAATGAACCATAATGCCAAATATTTAAACCGTAACACATAATGTCAAGTTGACAACTAATAACAAGTATACCAAATATGAAAAATACAGCTTGCGTGCGTAATTTCACAGACCTTTTAATTTCGGTACTGTTTATTTTGGTGGATACACTATGTGAATCAGCATTCAAACAGAATAAAAATATAATTTATTTCACCAACCCATACTTCGAAGAAGTCCTAAATATTGAGATCAAACAATACAGAACAATCTATTAATTAACTCAACTACATTATCTCTAAAACTACCTTTATTCGTGTGATGACATCTGTTATGATCTCGGTTATGATTTGTTAATCTCGCGATGGGCTGCAGCTAAATATAATAAATACTGTTACAAACTTGCCAAGCTCAAGCTCCGACACAGACTAATCTAAGTTCTACATAATGGGGAATGGGCCGAGGTGAATATGCCGGTTTTACTTTTCATTGTCCCACGATTGTTTTCGAACACGATGTCGACTAGAACTTTATTCCAGTAGAATGTTCGCGAAACTCTTTTAGGTATATAAAAGCGCGATACACGTGGAAGTAGTCAGTTTTAATCTAACAGTCTTAGGAAGCGCGAAAGCAAGCGAAGAGTAAAATATGAATATATAAAAAGTGTTTTATTACAGTAGTATAAATAAATTTGGATTGATATACCGAGTGTATATAAATTAGGTAGATTTTAAGGGTATATATAAATAAATTCATTTTAGTTTGTATTACGTTAAAAAAATATACAGTAGTTAACGATAGTGTGCATAAATCCCACCTACTACAACAGTATAAATATCAGAGTAATAAGTAAACATAGAGTAGGCATATTCCCTACTACTTGTCGTCGAGACAGATTTGTTTACCAGCAGACCATTGCCAGACGTTGTGTTTTGTGAGTACAAAGTAGGAAACAAAACGTAATAGTATAATTTACAACAATTTTATTTTTCTTTTGAAAGGAGATGATTAGTCAGAGAAAATATTATTTAATACATTTTAATATTCACTTTCTTGCCTGCTGTATACTTATAAATAGATTATAACTT
Source organism: Ophraella communa (assembly GCA_035357415.1). Taxonomy (NCBI): domain Eukaryota; kingdom Metazoa; phylum Arthropoda; class Insecta; order Coleoptera; family Chrysomelidae; genus Ophraella; species Ophraella communa. The sequence goes on from CM068983.1 coordinate 35,600,801, forward strand.
GTACTAGTTGTGGTTATAGAATAAAAGAAAGACGGTTCTGTTTATTTTGTCGACGTTTCGGCATAAATTTATTACCTTCTTCAGGACTTATAATATCTGGCAGTTAGTTTACCCTGAAATAAAACTAATTGGCAGATATACAAGCCCTGAAGAAGACAATAAATTTATGCCGAAACGTCGACAAAATAATTAGAGCAGTCTTTCCTTCATCCTATAACCGCAACTAATACAAGTAATTCATTTTTATTATTGATTCACATTTAATAATAAAGTTTCTCTGCAGAAAATGGTTATAGTGTAACTTATCCCCTTTTTGCGCCAGCTGGAAAATGTCTTTTAAAAAAACTTATCCCATTATTGCACCACATTTTCTTTTTGCTTAATATTATTGTTATTTGGCTCTAGAATGCTGTTAAAATTATATTTTTCTCTTGTACTAGTTTAGCCATACTTCATAAACAGCATAAATTTTAAATTAAAAAATAAAACTTTTTTTGCTTCTCCTGAAAAATTTACATATTGTTACTTATCCCCTTCTTGCACCAGGGTCTTCAATTATATCAAATACCCAGACCGAAAATGTAGCATCAGTGCCTTTGTTTGTTATTGTCTAGAGGTAATTAGCGCTTTGTTCGATTTTTCCTGAATATTTGTGTATTCAAGTGAACTTTATAAAGTGTTTTCATTTATTTTCAATATTGAAAATGGTGAAAACCCGAAAAGCGTGTATAATTTGTGGTACTTCGCAAAATGATAATCTAACCTATCACCGGTAACTTATTCACTTCATTGGCGTAGAATTAGCAATTTTCATTAAAATTTGTTACAAATAAGATAATCAAATTAATTATGAAATACATATATAAACTAGGAGCTAAAAGTGGAAAGTTTCTTTTAAATAGTTTTCTTTTTGTTTTTCTTTTCATATAATTAAAAGAATTATTTTTAATGTGTGTAAATTATTTAACTAACATTTATATATTACGGTGATACTCTAACCAATTACACGCCACTGTACGGCTGTGTTTACCTACACCTCTAAATGTCATTTTAATTTTCCATCTTTCTCAATTATAGGTTCATTGCTATTGACTACAAACTGTTATGTTATTGTGTTGTTGTGCACCTCTATGTTTACTTATTACTCTGAGGTATAAATAAATAAGAAAAATATTACAATACCAGTAATTTCAAAAATATAAAAATACTATACTATAATTAATTTTCAGTAGTAATATCCCATGGATAATTTTTTTTAACAGATTTCGAAAGCTTGTTGCTGTTCCTTATGAGCAACAAGGTTGGAAAAGTTGTTATACAATTTTTGAGCCTTTATCAACCTTTAAAGGTTATTCAAATAGAAAATTTGTTGCTAATTATTAATACATACAGAACAAATCTTGACAATTCCACATATTAACATGGCAGCGTACATAATAGAGTGATAACAGACCCCGGAGAACTTTTCAGTCGCAGGAAGTTAGTTGTTAAATCCAATGGGATATAATATTTAAAGACTAAAAATTTATTGCCACTCTCTAAATATTTACAGTTAATATATCACTTTAATTATTAGGTCACCTTATTTTTAAATTCAGCAGTTTTGTTAAATCCAATAAGTTGAAAATAACCATGCTAGACAAATAGGAACTTAAAAGACTTAACAGAAAATGAACCAATAAGTTTTATTTTTATTTGGTTAGTTAATATGCAAAAATCTTTTTTGATTATTAATTTCTGTTAATGAAACTATGAAAACTATAGTAGGTACGCCTCTGGCGACATTTGCGCTTGTGTCCACTAAATAGGTGCTTTTATTCAACAGCAGAAATTAATTGGTGGTTCATATGTGAAACGCACCACAAGAGCAAGATATGCAAGCAGTAATAATTAAAAAATTAACTGATTGTCAAAATATATTTAAATAATAAATAAACATTTATTATAATTATTATTCCTTGCAAGTAAGACTGAAGGTTAAAAAATGTCTCATCGATACATGACGGGAACTTAGCAATAATTTATACCTCCATTACTATAAAATCCTTTGCTTATACCTTGGAGCCAATTTATATTTGTGGAATTTTTTTACATTAACCACCAGATGTATTATTTTGAGATTGAGTTTTGACCCTCATTTAAATCGTTCTCTAAATATTCGTTAGAAATTTGGCAACATGTTATAGGTATTATTCTTTTTCTTTCTTGGTTGAGAAGTGTGTTGTCATGTTGTTACGTTAATGAAGTTAGATATCCTCAAGTATAAATTACCACCTAATGTTTAATATAAAATTTGGAATATTAAGAGCACATCATTATTGTATCTGAGATAATATATGACAGTTTAGTAGTTCACTTCATAATTAATGTTGAAAACATCAATATTTGAGAATCAATTCTGATTATTTCCCAAAACTTAATGAAATTTGCTGATTCATTTTGACAACCTTGTAATTCTCTTCCCCTTCTAATTAAATCGTGATGTCACTTGTGACAAAATTTTGACCGTTTGAATATTATTTTAACTTTATTGGTGATTTATAAAAATGGTGATCAATAAAAAAATATAAAAAAATGTTAAATCGCCCAATATTCATTCATATTAATGTATTATTTAAATGTAAATAAAAAAAATAGTCTACTAACCTATTGTTTTAATAATTTGGTTTCATGTTTATATTTTTAATTTTTTATATAGGATAAACAACAATTTAACAAAGCTTGTTTATAAGATGTGTCAAACTGACTATGATTCTTTAGTAAAATCAGCTGTCATACACAAAAAGTTATTTTATCTGATGGCATGTCATAATGACAACGTTATGTCACTCAATTTTGATGACATAAGGAAGCTCATTATGGGACTAAGTACCATAATGAAATTCTATAAGGAAAACATGTAATGGTTTGATCAAAAAAGTTTATTCAAAATGCATAACTATGTACAAAACTATTTATTATAAATGGTAGAAGAACAATTACTACAATTTGTAATATTAATTCCAATGGATTCTACAGTTTTTACATCAGTAGTTGATGATTGTTGGCAAACTTGTAATCCTGTTTGGTTGTTGGAACCAAAAATTGCTTCTGATATTTTTTTCTTTTGCTCTTTCGAATTTTCGATGTAACCTTCAGCGACAGTATTGCTTTTCCATCCGCCATGGCGTCTCACGGTACACAGATCAGCTCCAGAATCAGCCAAAAATGAAGCAGACGATCGCCGAAAATAATGTCCGGTATATTCTTCAGAGCGAGGTAAATTCAAAAAAGTGGCAATAACTTTTGGCATTTTACCAAAGGTATGTATTCCAACGGGTTGTTTTGTGTATTTCTTATTTCTATAAGTGACAAAAAAAACGTAGATGGTTTGTTTTGCAAGGTCGTATTTTCACATATTGTCTGACAAGGTCTACCATATTCAATTCTGGGATATTCCCCGAAGTAACAATAAATTCTCGCATTACCTTTGTATTCGGTAATGTAATTCTAAAAACGGATCCTTTATCTATTACATTTTCAACAAGCATATTTGTCAATTCCTCTCTTCTGCATGCTCCACTTAGTCCAATTATCATGGCAACTTTATTAAATAAGTATGTATCATCTGATGCTTCCGTTAAAAACTTTGTAACATCTTGTTTAGTAAAAATTTTGGATTTTTTAGCTCTGTAACCTTCTGATTTACGTTTTGGTAATGCAATCAGCTGTAGGTACTTACTAATATCGACGTTTTTGCTTGTTGATAAAATACATCTTATCATCGAATAATACGACCAAAGAGGAAGATGGTTTTCTTTCCTTAGATAAGCATTCAAAGTAAGCCAACAATTCTTTTTCATGAGTGATATTCTTAATTGTTTAGCAGAACACCATTCTTCGTACCGATTAAACACCATTTCATATACACTCCGTGATTTTTCCGTCAAAAGGGAGTCCACGATATTTCTCGACATTTCTTCCAAATCAGAAGGTAAACTATCAGCTTCAGAATCACTCATTTTTTAAATTATATTAAATTCTACCTGACAATAATTATTGAGTTTGACAGCTATAAATAAATATTGCCGTTACAACCTGATGACGTTGTCAAGGAAATGGCAAAGCACAGCTCACTCATCTACTAATATTTGAAACTACACAATACTTTCTCCTTTAAAAATAGTTGTCATTGTGACATGTCGAAAATGCAGTTTTTAATTTTTCGAAAATGTATTGATATAAATGCCATCAGATAAAATTTTGTATGTAATACGAATCATAAACAATCATTATGGCACACGCCGTGTTAACATTCAAGACTTGTACCATAATGATCTGATCCTTATTACATAAATAACTATTTTATATTTTGCACTTATAAAAATCTTCATTATAAAACGCATTTGCGTATCATAATGTAACAAGTAAATTTTTGTTTTAAATGGTTGGCAATATGAGTGAAGCATCTAATTAATAATGACATTTGTGGCTAATAGAAATTTATTAATTTTATATTGTTGTTTGTTGTTTAAGAAAGTATTTATGAATATGAATATCATTTTTTACTTATATAATATATTATTATTGGTGTATTAGTCATTTTAAAATATTTTTTATATTTCGCACTTATAAAAATCTTCATTATAAAACGCATTTGCGTATCGTAATGTAACTTTTACGCACGCAAATTTTTGTTTTAAATGGTTGGCGACATAAGTGAAGTATCTAATGACAAGACTATTGACAATGACATTTGTGGCTAATAGCAATTTATTAATTTTATATTGTTTTTTAAGAAAGTATTTTTGAATATGAATATAATTTTTTACTTATATAATATATTATTATTGGTGTATTATTCATTTTAAAATATTTGAATACATTAACATTTCATAATTTAAATGTCAAAACTGTCAAATGTTATAAATTACACAGTGCTACCGACATACTTTTTAAAATCAAAATTTTCGTAATTTATGTAAAAATAATAAATTATTTAAAAAATGATAAAATGGCGAAATATAAAAAATATTATAAACAACTTATTTCATATGGCTGTTGTGACACTCGTTCTTTAAAAAACTCATCGCTTCGCGATTCGTTTTTTAAACTTGAACTCGTGTCATAACAGAAATCCATATGAAATGCGTTGTTTAATATACTATTAATACATTAACATTTCATAATTTAAATTTCAAAACTGTCAAATGTTATATACGAGTATTATTATTGCAATTTACATACAAAAAATAAATTAATTTAAAAAATAATAAAATGTCAAAATATAAAAAATATTATAAAAAACTTATTTCATATAGCAGTTGTGACACTCGTTCTTGAACTCTTGTTATAACAGAAAGCCATATATGAAATGCGTTTTTTAATATACTATTGTATCACTCATTGCGGACAAGGAGCTGTTTGTCCACTCCGTTAGTAGTTGACATTAGAAATATCACATTTTCAAAATTTTTATATATTTGTACCTTCTTAAATCGCCGCATTTTTTATATAAAATAGTATGTGCAACTTGTGTGCCGTTGTCTATTACCCGCTCGAGCCAATGAATCAGAAAATAATGTAGCTGTTTACCTCTCAACCTATGAGTTTAAATGTAGAAATATATTTTGCACATTTTTCCTTTTTGGTAAATAGTCTCGATTTTATTGAGTTATTGTGGATTCAATATTTTGTTCAAAATATTTCGAAAATTTAATCGAATAAATGTATAGGTCTCGAGATGTAACATTTGGTCGAACTGTTTCTTAAGTTCCACTTTTCGCTGAATACACATTTGACTTACTTATTACTTATATTTAATATGTTAAATAGATGACGCCACCACTGTTTTCGTTGAATATTTGCACGCACCCGACCAGCGTGTTTCACCCGTCCCCAACATATGCGTACATCGTTTCGGTCTTCATGTCGTATCCATCATCCAGTCCGCGCTACATGCCTAGGGAATTGGAATCTCGCCTGTTTTATATTTTCGCAGAATATCTTCCGATATGTTACCACATCAATAAATCCCGACACTAACTATCAAAGAAAATTACAAGAAAGTCGGTTATTTATTTTACTCAATAAAAGTTTTATTAGATGTATAACGTACTTATATACATATATCGGCACTGCGATAAGAAATTTCAATTCCGCACGTTTACTTTTTCAGAATATTAGGATGTTTCGACATTCAAATTCATTAACTGTTTTTTTATTATATCAACAAATTGATTTATTTAACATAGGAAGTGTACTGTGTGAATTTAAGGTAAGGTGTGTGATAAATTGATCGTTCTCAGTAAAGTGATAAGTTTCTATGCCTTTTAAATTCTCCAGGCGATCTAAGCAAAATTAATTACGTCGGCTGCCGCTTCTTAATATTTCTTTCTAGATGTCATAGATATAAAAATCATTAGAGGAGGGTATCGGTTTTTGGGCTAATGACCGATGTTAATAAATTGTTTATCAAATATGGATTATAAATAAAAAATACACTCTTTAAAATTTTAGGCTTTAAAACGGCCGCGAACATACTTTTTTTACCTGGCAACATTTCAGTTGGATTGTTATTTCTGTATTTCAAAATGTGTTGCCTAACTATCTATTTACTTGCCGAGGTCCTTATGCACCAACGATCGTACCAACCATTGGCTGAATACTATACGGTAGGCCTCTAACCGACAATTTCTGCCAACGATAATAAACTTTGAACTCTTATGCACCAAGATTATAGCAATTTTTTAACATTTTATATCAAGCTGGTTCGTGAACCAACACTGTAGCCACTACACTACAGGTGTTCTGTGAGTATAGCCACCACACTAAAATTATAAAATTTTAAATTTTAATTGGATAAATTCGCATTAATATGTTTTTTTTCCATAGCTAATGCTAAAGTGTTGCTATAACAACTGTTTTGAGTAGATAAAGTATCACTTTAACCGCAAGGGTAGATAAAGTGACACTTAAAAAGCAAGAGTAGATAAAGTGTTCTAACTTTTTTTTATTCAATAAAATTTACAAATTCAAACACATTAGGGATTAAAAACAACTGAAATTATTAGAAATATCTATTTTTGGAGTATCACAACTTGTACTCATTTACTTAAACACTTGATTCGAGGTACTGGATTCATTTTCAAGTCCGCCAAGTATACACTTGGATGCAATCTTATTTCTTACTGACTCTTCAATGAAAGATTCTGCAACGGTTGACGATTTCCATCCACCTAATCGTTTAAGTTTTACTAGATCAGCTCCAGAATTTGCGAACATAGTAGCTGAAGAACGGCGGAAACAATGCCCCGTGTACATTTCTGAATTTGCAAGTTTCAAAAATTCTGCATTCTTCTTGGGGATATTATATATAGTGTTAATCCTCACCGGTTGAGTAGTGCACTTTGCTGTCGGTAATTCACAAAAAACTTACTGTGAGGTACGGTTTTGGGCGCAAGGCAATATACTTTCTCGCAATTTCCAAGAAACTCACTCCACATTTCTTGTCAGTAATAAAAAAGTACCTATCCTGCTCTGCTTGGTTTTAGTATCAGATAATGAAACGATTATCACCGATTTTCTGTCGTCCACATTAAACACATCTAATTTGTACAATTCATCGGACCTAGTCACTTCATGCACACCAAAAATAGCAATAACCTTCATCAACAAATAGACGCGTCATCAGGAGCTTCTGTCAGAAATTTAATAATGTCATTTGACTCCAGGATTTTGCTACTTTTTAGCTTTGTATCCTCCACTCAAGTTTTTTAGTGAGGTGGTTAACTTGCTGAATTTAGAAATGTCACAATTTTCATTCACCAACAACGTACGCTTCAGCATCGAAAAATACGACCATAATGACGATGGCATAGCGTTCTTCGACTTTTCAGAAAAATCACCAGAAGTATTTTTTTAGTCACGCCATTGATATTCTTAATGCTTTATTACTTTTTAAAAAAATGGTATTCTTTCTCATACATCATCCTGGATTTTTGTGGCAACAATAAACTTTCTGCTTCCAACGCTGCATTTTCTACATTTGATAGCAGGTTTTGCTTTTCATGAGTCAATTATTTTCAGTCCATTATGTATTTATTCACTTGGTACAGAAAACGCAACAATATTCTCCGCAAAAACCAAAACGTAACATTTGTTGGCAGAGTAATTCAACACAATGGCGATTTTTGGGCCCAAAAATACAATTTTCTTTGAAATTCTATTTTCCATCTAAACTTGAAGTCTTCTTATAGAAAAAAATGTTGTATTGCACACGGCGATATAATCGCAAGTACAATTTTATCCTCTTGTACAACAAATAACTATTAAGTTGCTGAAATATAAAATTTATAGTAGAGGTATACGAACAATTATAACTGGATTTGAAAATAGTATATTAAACAATTAGAATTATAAGCTGCTAATTTATGTGTTATAGGATGATTTGAATTATATGGTATGGTTACATAATAATTCTATGATACATAGAGCATTATCATAAAACAAATAGCTACATTTAATGGCTACCCAATTCATTTGATAAATACATTAATTAATAAAAAAGAACAGAAAGTGTCACTACAACTAATATTTCCTAAACTAAAGAAATTAAAAGTTATAAAAATATTACATATTGTGGAAGTATTTCCAATAAAATTTCAAAAATAAAATCTTCGGCAACATCAGCATTAATATCATTTAAAACACAAAATAATATTGGTACAAAATTGTTAAATGTAAAAACAAAATTACCTAAATTAAAAAAAAAACTGGTGTTTACAAAATTAATTGTCCAAAGTGTAATGCTGTATATATAGGTCAAACACAAAGAAATTTTGAAGTAAGATTTAACGAACATTTAAGAGCATGAAGATTAAAACAACCAGATAAGTAAAATTATGCAAAACACCTACTTGAACATCCAACCTCACTCTTACAAACCAATGACATCCAAATACTACACACTTGTAATAAAAAACAAAATTTAGATTTCCTTGAAGAACTTGAATTAAAAAGACATCTAGCAGATCCACAATTTAAAGTTGTTAATGAACAAATAAATCTGGGAAGTTCTCCACTTTTAAAGTGTTTGCTTTGATTGAGTCTTCATTTTATACATAGATAAGATGTAATTGTAACACAAATATATTAAGTTATTGTAAAGATCAGCATGATATAGTTTTTTCCTAGATTTTCTATATCATTGCACAGTTATACTGATCTTAGAGGGAAGTACATCCAGGATAATACCTTAGGGCTTATAACATCTAGGCTTTAATATTGTTATGTCTTATTACTTCCATACTTGGTCTTGCCTTATAACTACCTAATAAACATCAGGTACCTAGCTATAAACAAACAAAATGTAACTTCAATATGTCAATGTGATTATGCTAGTTGTATAGCGAAACGGTTGTCATTGAGTTTAAAAAAGCAATTTTTTTAAATAAATAGTGGAAGTTTTGTAAAAACGAAGAGTTTTTTATTATTCTTAATTTTTTTTATATTTTACCATTTTATCATTTTTTAAATTAATTTATTATTTATATGTAAATTACGAAAATTATGATTCTAAAATGTATGTTGGTAGCACTGTGTAATTTATAACATTTGACAGTTTTGAAATTTAGATGATCAAAAGTTAATGTTTTAAAATATTTTGCGTAAAAGTTACATCACGTTACGCAAATGCGCTTTATAATGAAGATTTTTATAAGTGCAAAATATAAAAAAACTTTTTTTTCTATCGGTGTGGTTTGAGCTTTTATGTTTCATGTAATAAATTTTAGTCTGTTAACATAAAATCTAAAAATATAGAAAAGACAAACCTAAAACGTAAAATGTTGCTGTAAAAAATGGTATTACAGTTTGGTATCTCAGAAGATCAAATAACTGTTTTTACATCAAGTATTTCGTTGTCATAGAAAAACAAACTCGTCAGGATTTTGAACTGTACAAAAAGAAGTTTATTTATTAGACGCTTTTATGGTTTTGAAGTTGGGAGCAGAACTTAAATTACGTAAGACTAGCAAGACGATGTTTTGTGTTAATGACGAACAAGTAAAAATTTATGGAATACTGTATAATAATTTCTAGGCATTATATAATAATTAAATTATATTGGTATTGTGGGAAACAACGAATAAGACTCATTATTATTACCATTTCTAGAAAACCTAACTAAATTGGTATGTCTTAACTTAATTAAACAAAAGCATGTTATGCAATTAATATAAAAACTTTATTTAGGAAACAAATGATTTAGAAGTAAATTAAATATTAGTTTTGTTTGTTTAATAGAATTAAACAATTTTTAAAACTAATTCTTCCTCATAAAGAGTAAAAAATATATATTTTATTTAACGCGTACTCTAACTGGAATCAAGAATTTGTTGAAATCTAAATTCTTATTCGTTCCTATTCAGTACTTATCGATTGTTTTGAACAAGGAGTGTTCGAGGACAATTACTACAAGGAATCCCGTGCCATTATTTTTTTGTAACCTTTTTTATCATAGGGAAAAAGTTATTTGCTTCTGCCGACTTTAGAAGTATTGCAATTTTGTCTGCTATTCTGTACTATTTCAAAAGATTAATTTAAATGTTCATTCTCCAACCTACAAGGTGCGGCATAAGTACAGATTTTGTACAGAAAATAACGGAATTATTAGGAAACATGTCGGAGACATCATGAGTCTGCGCAGTATGTATATTCGTGCAGAATATTCTTACTATCAGATGACAGCCCACTGATCAAGTAAAATGAAGGCCTTCTTAATTTCGGGACTGTTTATTTTGGCGGATAACCTATTTTGCACATCTACGATGGCACGACGCAACAAAAGAATTAATATTAATAGTATATTGTGCAGAAAGTAATCTATTCGACACAATGTGTGAAAGATAATCACACGAGTGGCACACTATTAAAATAGTATATTATTATACGAGCGACTATGTAGGTCATTATCGCGAGTATAATACTATACTTTTTCTACACTTATGGTATAATTAAAAACCACAATAAATTAAATTTATTTAAATAAACCATTTTACATTAATTTGCATTAAAATTTAATAATTTGTGTAATTATGTAATACAAAGATTATTTATCAATTTTATTTCATCATATGATTCCATATTATTTTACAACTTAACAGCTAATTATGACGGCAAAAATTTATGTTGACAGTACCGCAGTTGTCTATATTAATTACAGGTATATTTTATTGTATTTTCAGTCTTTTATATTTTTTCAGAAATGGATATTTCACTAGCAAATGCTGTTTTATTCTCAACAGATTGCAATATTTTACTTGCCAATAACATTTTGCTTGAGAGACTGTCGTCGATACATACTTCTGCTGTTGTGGTACACTTCCACCCGCCATGTCGTTTGAGTTTTGTTAAATTTACACCACTGTCTGCCACTATCTTCTTGACCGATGACCATCGAAAACAATGACTAGTACAGTTTTTAGTATCTGGCAACTTTAAAAACTAAGCAATTTGCTGTGCCATATTATTAAAATTGTTTGTTCCAAAACATTGCACTGTACGTTTACCCTCCTGCAATTTGTAAAAAAAGATTCATGAGATACATGTAGGGGACGAAGTTTATCATCTACGTGGCCAAATTAGTGGATCTGACCTTTTGTTTTGGTATTAGCCTTGCCGTTTTCTTGTGTGAAATGTTTTTTCTTTAAAATGCTTAAAAATATGGAAAATAGGGTTTTTAAGTCGCTAAATCTACATGTGCAGTCAGTTTTTCGATAGCAAGTCAAGCACCATGTTAGATCTGCATTCGAGGGGAAGTGGTGCCGTAAAACCCTATGGATGCCATTTTTGCTGGAAACCATAGAGAATCCTGCAATTTTAACGCCATTTTCGTATTCTACGTGGTCAAATTAGTGAATCTGACCATTTTTACCAAAAATAACATAATTTAGATTTTGACCAAATTTTGAAGACAACAAATTCAAAGGTATTAGCTTTTCCATTTTCTTAAGTGAAAGTTTTTTCTTCCTTTAAAATGCTTGAAAATATGGAAAATGGAGTTTTTTTAGTCGCTAAATCGACTGGTGCAGTCAGTTTTTCGATAGCAAGTCCAGAACCTTGTTAAATCTGCATTCGGGGGGAAGTGGTGCCGTAAAACCCTATGGATGCAATTTTTGTTCCAAATCTATAGACAATTCTGCAATTTTAACCCCATTTTCGTATTCTGCTTGGTCAAATTACGGGTTCTAGACCATTTTTACCAAAAATAACATAATTTAGATTTTCAGCAAATTTTGAAGACACCAAATTCAAAGGTAGGTATTAGCCTTGCCATTTTCTTAAGTGAATTTTTTTTTTCTTTGCCATGCTTGAAAATCGCTGAATCGACTGGTAAAGTCAGTTTTTCGATATCAAGTCTGGAACCATGCTAAATATGCATTCGTGAGGAAGTGGTGCTGTAAAACCCTATGGATGCAATTTTTGCTGGAACCTATAGGCACTTCTGCAATTTTAAGGCCATTTTCGTATTGTACGTGGTCGAATTAGTGAATCTAGACCATATTTACCAAAAATAACACAATTTAGATTTTGACCATTTTCTTAAGTGAAAGTTTTTTTTTCTTTGAAATGCTTAAAAGCACGGAAAATAGCGTTATTTTAGTAGCTAAATCGACTGGTAAAGTCAGTGTATCGATAGCAAGTCAAGAACCATGTTAGATCTGCAATCGTGGGGAAGTGGTGCCGTAAAACCCTATGGATGCAATTTTTGCTGGAACTTATAGGCAATTCTGTAATTTTAACGCCATTTTTCGCTAGTGCTTGACCATTTTTACCAAAAATAACATAATTTAGATTTTGACCAAATTTTAAAGACACCAAATTCAAAGGTAGGTATTAGCCTTGCCATGTTCATAAGTGAAATTTTTTTTGCAAAGCTTGAAAATACGAAAAATAGAGATTTTTTAGTAGCTGAATCGACTGGTAAACTCAGTTTTTCAATAGCAAGTCTAGAACCATGTTAAATCTGCATTCGGGGGGAAGTGGTGCCGTAAAACCAAATTCAAAAGTAGGTATTAGCCTTGCCATTTTCTTAGGTGAATTTTTTTTTAAACTTTGTCATTCTTGAAAATACGCAGAATAAGGTTTTTTTATCCGCTGAATCGACTGGTAAATTCAATTTTTCGATATCAAGTCTAGAACCATGCTAAATCTGCATTCGTGGGAAAGTGGTGCCGCAAAACCTGATGGATGCAATTTTTGCTGGAACCTATAGGCAACTCTGCTATTTTAAGGCCATTTTCGTATTCTACGTGGTCAAATTAGTGGATCTGACCATTTTTACCAAAAATAACATACAAAATAACTACACCAAAACTAAGGTGAGAAAGATAGAAACACCTTGTAATTACTTTAATTAAACAAATAAAGAAGCTACTTGAAATAAAATACCGACCACGCTACACCCTTAATACTTATAGTCTAAGGTATACAAATAAAACTGTGAGTAAAGAATATTTGTTTATTGATAAAAAATTGCGAATTGCCACAGGAATTATTATAAGTGGAAATGTATAAACGGACTTGACTTATCTTTAGTATTTCGGTGATCCGGTGGGCTCGGTTAATCCACGGGGGTTGTAGTTGGAGTATTGGTTGTTGGTGGTTGGTTCTTCATCAAAGGGACTGCTAATGTGGACTAGATTTCTTCAGAAGAAGGACTGCAACTATTGGCTATATTTCTCCATAGAGAGGACTGCAACTATTGGCTATATTTCTCCATAGAAAGGACTGCAACTATTGGCTATATTTCATGCTGGAGGTAACGTAGCGGTAACGGTAACATAGCGGTAACGTAGCGGCTGTATCCTCTGTGATACAGCCAGATAAATGTATTTTCTGAATCTCGTGAACGACTGGTCTCTAGGGGTCCTTTGATCGGAAAGAGAACGATCCGTGGCGTTCTGCTAATTTATAATGGTACTGATAGGGGCTACCGGTTACGTTCGTTTGCAAGGGTTTTGTACGTTCTGTTGTGAGGGGTAAGTTTGACAGTGGTAAGGTTGTGTCTAATAATACATTGGATCGGAATTGATTTTAGGGTTCGGGGGGACGGTGACTTAAGGAAACGTAGCATGGCGATAGACATGTTACACCATTTCTGCTGGAGACTATAGGCAATTCTGCAATTATAAATTATAACGCCATTTTCGTATTCTACGTGGTCGAATTGGTGGTTTTGGACCATTTTTACCAAAAATAACATAATTTAGATTTTGACCAAATTTTGAAGACACCAAAATAAAAATATGGAATATACGGTTTTTTCAGTTCGACTGGTGTAGTCAGTTTTTCGATAGCAAGTCTAGAACCATATTAGATCTGCATTCGGGGGGAAGTGATGCCGTAAAACTCTATGGACGCCATTTTTGATGGAAACTATAGGCAATATTTACTTTATTAAGGTATATTTTATTTATATATGAAAGCAAAAGTGATAAGAGGTAAGTTTTAATTTGTTTATTTACTAGTTACTTATACTGGCTAATTGGTAGAAAATCCAAATTAATACTTGAATACAAGCTTCTACACTACAATCAAGCCTATCTGGATGTATGATATTGAGCTCTGGGTTTGTGCAAATAAGTCAAATATAGCGATCATACAGAAAAGCCAGTCCCAAATACTTCGCATGATAGCTGACGTACCTAACCCTACACCAAGACCTAAACGTTAGTTTTGTCAAAGATAAAAGAACGAAGTAATAAACATCTTGAACGTCTGGCTAACCATAAAAACCATAGAGACCTACCTACCGTTAGGTTATGTTAAGTGAAGTTTGGATTTGGAGAATTAGAATAAGTTTCGGAAAAAAGCGCCACCAAAACTGTTCAACTAAATTTACAGCTTGGTATAATGTTCAAATTTTGCGTGCAACAAATCTAAAAAAATATAACTTTTTTTAACTAGTCGCGTTCTCTATGCTTTCTTTAGGATTAAGCTTCTGGTGTTAAAGTTCCTAATCACAAATCAAACTTTTTTAAAACATATCATCACTAAAACGGCAATATCTCTTATATTGCAATATAAAACTTAACTAAAAACCTAGAGAAAGGTCTAAACTATATCCTGTTAAAATTTGATTTGATTAGATTTAAAATGTAACTTCAATATGTCAATCTGACGAAGCTAGTTATTAGCGAAACAGCTGTAATTAAATTTTAAAACGTATTTTTCGAATAAATAGTGGAAGTTTAGTTTACCCGATCAGTTATTTATTGTTCTTAGTAAGATGAACTTCCACGAAGTAAAGGTTAACACAATCAATTGTTTTTAAACTAAAATATACCTAAAATAAAGAAAGGAAAAAACAACGTCAATGTCACATTGGTTTTTCCTTTCTTTATTTGAGAAGAGTCACATTGGAGATATGGATGATTTGCTTGATTTAAAATATATCTCTACAAAATGATCCCAGCTCAACAACTGGTGGAAGATGATTTTAATATCAGAAGGTATTTTTGTGATTAAATCATGGAATTCTTAGATTACAACGTGAGGAAATTAGAACATGTCTTGTTTTCTGATGAGTGTACCTTTATACTTGAAACCAAATTAATGTCAGACATCTCAATCAATTAATTTCAAATCTATGGAGGCGCGGATCGATGGAATTATAGTCTTTCCAATATTAATTGCTAAAACCCATTTAAAAGTGTCATACAGAGTGAGTTAGTTTACTAGGCTTCAAAGTAGAAATAATGGCGTGAAAATAACATATTTGTCCCGTTAAATATCCACTCTGTATCGTCGGAACCCAGCTCTCTCTAGACTGCGGACAGCGGACAGCGCGGAAACAAGTGGGGTACGCACGCGACTTGTTGACGGCTTTTAATGGTCCGCTGTATTCTGTTGCGTCGAGGGGTCTCGGGTTGTTTTTTGCGGCAGTTTTTATGTAACTCATAATGTCGGTGTCTAGTGCGGTGGCGAAAAGTCCAGATCTTTATTTGGGGCAGATAAGTATTAACTTTAGATGTATCTTTGTTTGGATATTTCATTTTTAATAATTGGTTTACGTACTGTAATTTTTCCCTTAAATTAGTTACATATACTATGGCAGCGTTTTGGAGACCTTTTGAATCAGAAAATGGAAATCCAGGTCAAAATTTAAATTCAGAACATGAACATGATATCGCCAGGTGAGGTTAGTAGCGAATTTTGCAATAAAGATTTACACATTCAGTGTCAGAGGATTATTTTAAAAATGAAGATAATAAAAAATCAGATGCGGTTATAATAAAGCGAATTAATACGTAAACTAAAATTTCTATTTACACCATTTCTTGGGTTAATAAGCGCGGTGACGTTATAGATTATTCGGTGCGGAAAAACAAATTTGGCAAATGTGGACGATGCTACAAAAGATGTTATAAAGCGAACGGTTTATAATTTATATCAATAAAATATTGTACCGACTTTACAAATCGTTCAAGAGAAATTACGAGATTATCCTGATTATAATTATAAAAGCTTAGAAACTTTACGCGGTACACTATTAGAATGCGCTTTTAATTATAAGAAATTAGATAAACGAATGGTTATAATGGAATCGCGGCGTATTGTTGTACTTCTTGAAGATTATTTAGATAAAATAAGGCCGTATCGTAAATTAAAAAGGCATATAGTATACCTAGATGAGACTTGGTTTGACACACATGATACTGTTCAGTATGGCTGGGTAGATCAGTCTCAAAAGTGCAGTTTTTTCACGCCGGAGGTGAAAACGGTTTTGTACCAAATGCGTTACTACTATCTGCGAAAAATATTAAGCAATGTTCAGCCTACTATCATGAAAATATGACTGCAGATTTATTCGAAAAATGGTTTCAAGAGCAGCTTCTTCCTCCAAATTCAGTAGTCGTTATGGACAATGCTTACTATCATTCATATTATATAAAATTCCAAATTATAGTTCAAAGAAGGCAGATATTTTAGAAAAAAAGCACTTAATTTAAAAAACGATTATGTGATCGACAATATTTGTAATACACGGACATACACGCCTATGGAGACAGTTTCGACAAAGGAAAATTTGCCGCTAGGCGGTACCCTTTGTTATACTCTTAGACTAGGAAAGAGAGAGGACAGCACATGGCAATGAAAACCTTATGCGTGAGAGTGAAGCCAATTTTCAAACGTTTGGTGGCAAACAAATTTGGAACATCGAATTGTATTTTTTTAGTTTTTTATTAATTTTCACCTTTTTTAATAAACTGAATAGACATTTTAAAATGGTTAATTGTGTAGCTTATAAGTGCAATAGTCAGAGTGCTAAAAAAGAGCAAGGAATTTCATTTCATAGGTAAGAAGTATTTTACAACTATTTCCTTGAAATTTATTTTTATTAATATTACAGCTTTCAGGTAATAGATGTTTAACTAAATTACATATGTTATGTACGATAACTTAAATTAATTGTACATACATTTTGAACATTGTTTTCATTCAGTTTTAAAGATAATTTTTCAATTAATTGTTATTATTTTCTCATAGATGTAATAGTTTTGCAGTGGCGTGGAACAAAAACATATATTTAAAATAGATTAAAATTGTAATATTTATTAAATAAATATGTTTTAAAATGATTGTTCTTTTTTTTGGAGCAGTATAAATTCAAAGACTTTTTTAAATTAGATTTGTAATACGAAATAATGAAAATGATTATTTAATAATCGTCTAAGAAAAATCGTATGATACGCCTATGTCAATATTGACCGCCATTAGTTTGGTGGTAAATGGGTTACACAAATTGATTCGAATGCGCAGTCCTCTCTCTTTCCTTGTCTAAGGTTATACTATAACAACATGATCCCCTGCTCTTACGCCATTAGAATTTTTCGATTGGAATATGTCAAACAATAATGCTCTGCGACTAGATTAGTCACACCTGATATGTTAAATAAGGTGAGAAGGAATTTTTATTTCAGATTGGGATGTTGCCAAAACGTTCGCGATGAACATTTACTACATTGACATTAATCTTTTCCATGTTTGATAACAAATTTTGTTGATTGTAATGTTGAAGCCTAGTTGTATTTTTAATATTAATATAATGATCTTACACAGGAGGAAGTAATAATCAAATTAAAACTAACAGACTTAATAATGAGAAATGTTTATTTCTTCAATAATTCTAAAACAATTATGTATGCATAATAAAATATTTAGTAATAAAAAGGAACCCCGAAGTCAAAATCTGAATTTATTTATTTTTATATATAATACACGTTTAAGTCGCTACAAGACACCATAGGGTCTCTTTTATATACATATTTTGATATATCTTATTTACAATTAAAAATAAATAAATAAAAAATAAGTACAGTAACAATTTCAATGACTTCCGATTTTTACTAAATTTTAATACTAAAATGGATATTTAGTAATGCATATACGATATAAAATATCTAAAAAAATTCATATTAACAGAAACAAGAAAAAATATTTTGGTCTAATGTTATTATTTGAGTTAATACTAAATAAACCAATTTATTATTATAACTTAACTAACTACATATTTGCTTTTTGTTAAACTTTTTGGCAGAATGTAAAAAATTATATTTGGTTTTCACATGCAAAGAAAAGGGTTTATTATACCTACTTATATTGAAAGAAGTAATTTAAACAAAAGAATAAATAAAAATACTGAATTATTGTTTTAAGAACATTTTTTCTCAATTTAATACCGCAATTTCTTTATGGATTGTTTTAAACATTATAACTTTTTGAATAGGACCAGAAGGCACAGTTACGACCAATTATTTTGTAGCTCCCTTTAATTTTGAGAAACTAATTCACAAAAAAAATAGAATTGATCTCAAATGTCAATGAATATATGGCAAATCCTGCATAAGAAATCTCTACCTACTGTTTGCAATTTGTTGAATTATTATTTTTATACTAATAAAATTATATCCCCTATTTATTGTCCAAAATTTGCTTCATAGTTGTTCTGAATATGTTCCAAATTTCTTTAGATATTATTATATCATTTAGATCTATAGTATAATGAAAACTTACTTTCTAATAAATATATAATCATATTTTGTTAAGTAAAAAAATATTTTAACAACTATAAGTTTAGACAAATCTGCAATCATGCAGTACAGTGGGTGTCTAAAATACATAGCATTCGTAAACAGTTTTATCTGAAAAAAAAGACAATGCAACTGGCTTGAAAAGTGTGATTAAATTTGTTTGAAAAAACGTGGGGAAGTAAGGCAGTTGTTAAGATTGTAAGACGATGTTTTACAGGCACCATTATTGATTATTTAATTTTATTTTGCTTAAATTCTTTAAGCAGTTTTAAGATAACTTTGATTTCCATGTTTTTAAAGTTTTATTTATTTTATATTGTTCATTAAATGTGCATATGATTTAATTTATATTTATGTGGATTATTAGTAACACTCTAATGGAGTCTTTTTGACTAATATTTTTAAGTGTCCCACAATCAAATTGTTAAAGATCACCAATTAAAATTCAACCAAACAGTAAGACTTGTCAGAATAAGTTCAATCTAAGAGAGTTTAAGAGATATGTCAAATGTACAGTGTAGATGGGTTTGTGATTTAATACATGCTAAATATTAATACGTTAAAGAGTATAATGTAGAACTATAATTTTAAAAATTTTTGATGATACTGCAGACAAGCTTATTATAGAATCTGCTTGAAGCACAAATATTGGAACAAAATAACCATATAAACGTTTAAGTGCATGTCACTGAACATATTAATCTGCGTTTTAAGTTCTGTGTAAGTATTTTAATTATACATTGTTTGAACTGTACCTAAACTTGTAAGAGATTTGTCTAAACTACATTTAAATACAATTTTTTACTACATAAAAAAAGTAATGGAAAACTTACATTGTTAAGATCAGTGGTGCAACGTCATTCAATTTAAACATTTAATCAAAGTTAGTTTATTAGGTACAATATGGGCAGTAATCGAGATAATTAAGTAAATTTGTCAAAAAGATGAGATAGAAATCTAACAGTAAATATTTATATACAAAAGTAAAATTAAAATTACTTAATACAGTTTGTGACTGAATAGTGGAAGATCATTTTGAGCATCTAATTTATATTTGAAATATTACATCATTAGTTGTATTAATAAATACTTAGATAAAAAATAAATACAATTAATACTATTTACATTGTAAATTTAAAAAAAAGACCTCAATTATATTTTTTTGTAGTACAATGACATTATAGTAATCCATGTTATTTCAAATATAGATTCAAAATAAATATCAAAAGCCCATTATTATTTTCTAAACATAGTTACAGCTTTTTCATTTGTTATAAACTTGGTACAACGATCAGTAGTAAATTATCCTTATTAAAAAGTTAAATGCAGTGATGTTAAGTTGAATCTTTAAATCTTAACTCTAATTAACTCTTGCGATGAGTATTTCTTTTGAAAGTGTAAATAATCACTAATTTATGTAAGGATGTTAATTGTTATCTCCCATTTGCGTCATGATGGTCATGACAAATACAATTTTGATTATTATTTTAAAGTGTTCTAGATCTAGCTGTAATAAAAAATGAAATATCTTTTAGTAATATTATTACAAATACTATAGGTACATTCTATAATATATTTTAAATATGCTTTAAAAAATGTTCAAAACATATTTAACAATAGCAATATGCCATAAAGTATTCTGATGAAACATTAAAGCATGTCTGTATTACTGTTAAAAGTCAAAAAAAGGATTTTTTATTTTTTAAATATTTTAGAAACCCACTGCATATCTATTTCGTAATTATTAAATAGATTTCAAAATTTTCTAACATCAATAATTAAAACATCTGAGCGATTAGTTTAAAAGTCGATCTTTATTTTAAGGAATTTACAGTACAGGGTGATTCAAAATGATTTACTATAATAGATATAGTATATTGTTAAACTCAGTAGTAAAGACCCTGTGCGATAATGATTTTTTTTATTAAGAAGATTGTACCTAACTTTTAAGACCACTGAAATATTGATATTTTAAAAATTACATAGTTTTGAAACAACCTGCTTTTACAAAGATACCTCACGATATAATACAATATATTTGGAATTGGTAAATAAAAATAAGACATCATGTGAGTGAATGCAGGTAATATTTTATTATGTAATAAAGTAAAATATTTTGATTTCTCTCTATCTACCTTGTTTAATATATTTTATTTATTTTAGAGCCATGAGATAAATGTGGAGGTAAATAACATGCCCAAATTATTTAAATAATCTTTCAGATCAAATTTCTTGTAATTTTTAATGTTGCTTTATCCCACTACCTGTTTATTTAGTAATTTGCTATACAGCGTTTGATCAGCTTCACATAAACTATCTGTTTCATTAGTAACAAGAATGACATCAACAGAACGTGCATGGAATATTTCAGATAACTATAAGAAAAGAGCTTATTGGAAATGTAGAAGAAAATGAATTAATTAAACCAACAACATTAGAGGATACAATCTAAATACGAAAAAATCAATGAGGAGTCGGTAGAAGTATCCACACAAGCAACAAGAAAAAAATTTACAAAATACATGTACCAGCTATAAAAAAAATGCTAATAGAAGTAGAAATGACTTATAACAATAGAACAAAAGTATAACCTGCTATATTCTTAAAAAAGAATACATTATTGTTGGGGATAAAAAATACTCAACCGATCGATGGAGACATCATCGAGGAATATCAAGCAGGAAATAACTCTTTCTGGTAGAATAAATGCTAGAATGGAGATATGATCAAGCGTTTAAAATATCTATATGTATTTTAGGTAAAGTCTAAGAATCAATAGATAGAAACAACTACATATTATACTCATATCTCTTTATATCTGTAGATTCTAGGAACAAGTCAACATAGTCAAGTACTTAGGAATAAAAAAATGCATGGAAAACCAACTTTTCATAACCAAAAAGATGAGAGGACCACCTTTGCAGAAGCTTACTGAAACATATCAAGGCCAGATTTGGGACTGCGCTATTGAATGAATCTAAATCTATCTGGATCTGGATTTTTATTTCATATTCACAGTAAATTTTTTTCAGCTTAAATATTTAAATAAACTACAACATATTTAGTCCATACTTTTGTATAACTAAAAAACTAGATTTTGACTATATTATGTTGAACCAATTAAGGAATAATTCGTTACTCACGAAGATGAATCCGATTTAAATGATTTTGTGCAAATTTTCAAATCAGAAGAAATATATTTAAGAAAATAACAAAACAAAATGAATGGTGAATACAAAGCAATGCAGTACTTCATCATTTAAATTTTCGAATAAATTTTATTTAGTAGAGATTTGAACCTTTGTAATAAAATATTAATTCAATAGAAAGTGCATAGATTAATTTGATGAAAATCCTCTGTGAACATTTAGTTTTGATTACATTTATATATTTTATCTTACAAAATAAAATGATATGTAGAATATTTTAAAAAAATAATGAACAGCACTTTGTATGTAATGGAGAGTTGAAATGTAAAATATCTTTTTATATTTAGTCACTTCAACAGAAAACGTGATTAACATTTAATTTGGGTAGGTATTATGCACTAGTTTTGGCAGGTATACTTAACATTATAAAGTTCTATTTATAACTATTGCTATAAATCTTTAGTAAAATAAATTTCATAGTATAAATAAAATGCATATATCGTGACATAACTTATTATTATTAAAAAATTTATTGTAGGTATATACAATTTTCGAGTTTTCATGCTAGATATACATAGCTATAAACAAATACTTTAAACATTCTTTACGTTTCTACATTTAAATTATTTACAGTCATTATTGCCGTCTTCATTTTTGAAATGTCCCTTTCAATATCTTTGCTATATTACTATTACACATCAAAAAGAGAGTATCACACATTTATATCTTTTGAATACACCTATTTCATCCAAAGAAATAATAGATTCATTACTTTTTTAACAGATTTGATTAGGTACTTGAAATTCATTATTTTCCATCAAAAATATAGAATTCAAAGTTTACACATAAAAATGAAACAAATATTAGGGAAAGTAATGAGTGTCTTCAAAAATATACATATATACCGAACAAAACATATTGCAGACTTTTTAAAATACTATACAAACTATTTGAGCTTACATTAGCCCTAAATTATAAAAAAATAGGGCTATATTTAGCAACCCTTTACCCACGCTGCTGGTACCCACTGAGGTTCTCTCTCCAAACTGTTAATTTCGTTAAGTAATTGATGATACGCTCTTTCGGTGTCATTGTTTATAATGATAAGGTCGAAAAAGTGTCCATATTTGTCTTCCATCGTCCTAGCTTTCTCAATAGTATCTTTAAGTTCCTCTTCCTACAAAAATAATAGAACACTGTTAGAAAATCTATTTTGTCTATATTTAGAATTACAGTTTAATTAGTTTGTTGAAGTTACAAAACAATTAAAAACAGGGGGATAGCCATCGCAAAAGATAGTTTATTGCAGTTTATAATAGCCAATAGCATTTAGCTTGAACAATTTTAGAATATTTGTGAACATTTATTTATATTTAATAAAAGTGGTCCAAGAGATTACCAGAACTAAAAATTTTTTATTATTTCCATTTTCGTAACGACCTTCATATTCCGAGTCATCGTTTAATGAAATTACAATAGGTTCAAGGTTAGGTTAGATTAGGTTTTATGTGAGTGGTCCTTCAACGTCCCTTCCACTGCTACCTGAAAGATCTATTGTGGCTCACCCTATGATAGTCCTTCTATCAGCCCTTAGCCTCTGATGAAGAGCATCAGGGAAGAGCGACAGTTCCAGGAAGTTCGTGGACTCGAGTTGAAGCAGACCAAATATATTGATCCTTAGTATCTCCAGCTCTAGACAGTTGTACAAAATATGTTCCGTCGTTTCATCCTCAGCCTGACAGAATCTCCATTCCGCAAGCTCTGCCGGTCCAATTCTTTTCATATGCCCATTAAAGCGACTGGTAATGTCTGCTCATTTCCAGCCACTTTTAAGACCTCTTTTTAGAGAGATGTCTTACAAATGCCTTTGAGTGTCTTGAACTCTTTAATTCGAAACGTTAAGAACGTCTCTTTCTTTATTGGTATCCTATTTTACCTTTTTGAGTCCGTCTGAACGTTGTTTAAATCAAACCATAGATAAGAGATATATATAATCAAACTTTCAAAACCGAGCGTTTTGTAAGTACCATGGCAACATAACAAATTCAAAAACGTTCTTTGTAAATAACCAATTTTTATTATTGTTTTGACAGTATACTTGTAACGTCAAATAAAATATTACTAACAAATTTAAAATCTTTATTCAAACATTATTTAACAATAATTTTAATTTTATAAATGAATATGAAAAGTAAAGTTAGTATTGTTGGATATATTAATTTTTCCATTTTTTAAATCAGAGGAAATGCTATTTATTTAAATTAATACTGCTAACATTCTCAGAACTCAATGAGTGTGTTCGGGGATCACGCTTTCGAGCTATGTAGCGCCAAGCGCCATATAACGCAAACGAGGAATAGTACTAGATAGCGCCAATTGGCGCAAATAGCGTGCTCCCCGAACACACCCAAGGAGTAGTAATAATACCAGTATTTATTTACAGCCAAACGAGATATCACTTGCCACAACGTCCCATTCAAAATTATCGGTCACGGTGACTGTGGCGTCAGCTATGACTGTTACGTCACCTATTGTGACTACTTGAAAAGCCTACGTCCGTTTATTTCCTTCCTCCCAATTTCACCACTATAATTATGTACCGTTCAAAAGATAGGAGGCTAGTACTATATAGTCCAAAATCATTCATGCTAAAGCGCAAAATTTTTTATCTACGATCATAGCATAATACAAACTTTATTGATGTGAAAACCCCACTGTAAATTTTCATTTTACCCATCGATAACCTAAAGGAGAGCTTTGATTCGTTCTCAGCTGTAGGTAAAATTGACAGGAACTTTTATCCACTGGAATGAGGACCGGACATATTGGGATTCTTATATTTTCCCCATTATTACGTTGGCAACAGATTTCAGTTGCTACGGTGACATAACCAAAAACTCAAACAAACAAAATCACATAATTGACAGCAAAAACGTACAAAGTGAAACTCGTGGGTTTTAAGGTAGTTTTTTGTGACTGTGACTGAAGAAAATGTCGACAGAAGAGAACGAAATGTCCTGTACGCCACCTGACATTCGCAATATTGCCTGACATTCGCAATAGAAAATCTTCTACCACAAAAATCACGGCACAAGTAGGAATGTGTTTATGAAAAGTTTTTATATACTTGATCGTAGATAAAGTATAGTATTATACTGCCAAGCAAAGGCTTTTATCCACTCAAATGATTACATGCACGAGCCTGCGGCTCGTGCAGCAAGTTTCATTTTCGTGGATAAAAACCTTCTTTACTTGCTCGTGTAATAATATACTATTATTTTACATTTAAAAATATGTATTGCTGCTATCTGAACGTGAATTCCACTATAGTGAAGTTCTAATATCTATGTCAATTTAACAAATTACATTTATATTCTTACCTTGTATGACTCTCCGTTCCTAATTTTTTTCTGCCTTAATTTTTCTAAACTAGGAGGGGCTACGAACACCACATACGGCTTCAGATCGGAGGTTCTTAGTATTTTTAAACTTTGTGGATGTAAATTCAGAACACAAATTTTTCCAGAATTCACCACAGATCTAATCGCATCTAATGAAGTTCCATAATAAGATTTTTCATATTCTCCATGTTCTACGAATTTTCTTGATAGTATATCCGCCTCAAACTGTGCTCTAGTAATAAAATGATAGTCCTGACCGTCTACCTCGTTTTCTTTTCGAGCTCGGGAAGTATCTACGTAAAAAATAAATTGTTTAAAAATATTCAAAAATAGAACTTTAGAATGTACTCTTTTCAACAATTGAGGTGGATAATTTTAAAATTACTAGACCCGATAAAATGCAAATTAAAAAACGACTCCAAGCTTGTAGAACAGCTAAATCTCTTTAAATATCTTGGAGCAGAAATAACAGCTATGGTAATCTCTCCAACGAGGTCAGGGAACAAACAATGAAAGCAGCAAGAATCTCGGGATGCTTGAGAGAAATCGTCTGGAAGAATAAATATCTAAAACCTGAAAGCAAAATCAAAATATTTAAAACAATAAGATCTATTATGCGACAGAAGCAAGGCCAGACACAAACAGAATCCTCCAAATGAGAACACTAAGAAGTAGAAGTGAAGACATCAGACAAAAATGTGGAATATAGGAAGGGGAGTCAGATAGAGACGAAGATATTGGAACAAAAATATAAAAAGAATGGAGAACAGCAGACTAGTTAAAAGTGAAAAAACGAATAATCCAGTACAGTGTAGCTCGAGCTATTAGTTTGTTGAATTCAACAAGGCATAACTCAAGAGGAGGCCGCTATGAATTTAAATGTGTCTCAAACTGTTCAAGTCGTGCAAGGAATCGGAATGTAGCAACTGAATCTGCAACATACAGACATGAAGAAGGAAGAGAATGAGCTACAGCTCCTAGATGGCAAAAAGAAACCCAACATTCACGGCATCCAGATTTAACAGTATTTTTATGCGTGCTAATGGAAACTATAAGAAGGTGGTTTCATAAATCCAATTAAAGACCAAGGCTAGAGAGCAGTTATCGGTTTGCTACGAAGTGGCAACCATGCTTACCTAATGTAAATTGACTCCTTTAATTCCCCAAACCCTAGCAAACCCGTTGGCCCTCAATTTGGGAAGATATACTGCAGCAGTGAATCAATCATTTAATGAGAGGTCTTCCAAATAGAGTTAGAGCACTAAGCCAGTGGTGGACCCACACACCATTAGTTTTTTTAAGTTTTACAATTTATAGTTTATTGCTAATTTTTTTAAAGGAAATGTTCTTTGGGTACATCTGTATGTATTATTTTACGGAAGTAATGAATATTTATTTACATATTTTAATTTTTTTATTTGTTTAATTAAAAAATAGGTTTTATAATACCCACTTCAGTTGTTGAGGAATGTATTATTATGTATGTATATACAATTAATTAATTAATAGACAATTAAATATTGTTGAACATTATAAATATATCAAAACCATTTAATACAATTCTAAAATAAAAGTATGACAAAATATTACAAATACACTCGTCACAAAAAGTGATTTATGAATAAAGTTTTTATTATTCTTTTTTCATTTTTTGGGGATATGATAGGAAATTAATTTGGAATTATGTTTTAAAGTATTTTTTTAAATTAAAATTAAAAAATAATGGGCATAAATAATGAAAATAACTAAATTGATTGTACTAACCCTTACTTTTTGGAAGTCCATCTTATTAAGAATAATAAAAACTCTTCGTTTTAACAAAACTTCCGCTATTTATTTAAAAAACTGCTTTTTTAAACTCAATGACAGCCGTTTCGCTAGTTGCATTTTAAATTAAGCATCTTCTTTTATCTTTTGGCTTTAAACATTGTTTTTAGTACATTATTACAAACTTTTAAAATTTATTAGGAAAAGTGTTGGCAACGCTGTGGGGTTGGAACTACTACAAGTTGATTATTTTATACCATTTTTGGATTTACAGTGTTGTGGTGCGGTGGTTTAGTATTTATTAGTGTTTCTTAGTGTTATTCGGTATTTTTTTTCTTTAAATACACTGTTAAGCTTTAAAAAATGGTTCGTCAGTGTGTAGTTTAAAAAAAAATGGATTTTTCCAACCTAAGTTTCGGTGTTAAGTAACATTACGATATGTAAACAAAGTTGTTGATTATCCAGTGGTACAGTTAAAATTTTTAGTAAACAAATATTTGGTATTTTGAATGTCTATAAAAACTTTAACTTTTCAGTTTGAGTTAAAAATCTTATTATATGTATTTTTATATTTTTATGAGTATAGATTTATTTTCTATTATTTTAATTTTTCACTAAACAATGAACGCAGACAGAGGTGGCTAAATATTTTAAATTTAAATAACCAACATGTTTTTAAATATGCATCAATTTGACCAGACCATTTTGATGAGAGCAATATTATAATTACTGATAAATCAAGTCGAAAACAAATTAGACCCAAAGCTGAGCCACATTTGTAGTATATGCCCATGATTACGGAAGAAGTGTCTTGCAGGTAAAAACATTTTTAAACCTTAACTAATTATTTATACTTATATTGTAATTTCTTTCATTTATTTCAGACTTTACCATTAGTGGAAATTCTACTACAAAATCTTCCAGGTAAATACCTAATACATTTTTATTACAATACACCTATCTCTTTATTGAATACTCATGCGCAAATATTTTTGAATTTTCCCCTTCCATTGCTAAAATAGGATTACTTCTTGCCATAGAACACAACGTATTGCTACCCAGGAATACCACAATTTAAATGAAAAAAACCCTTTTAGCTGTCAAAAGCTAGCTTATATTTGCCGTATACCCCCGACAGCTCAGACCATAAACCATAAAGGAGAAGTTTTAATTTTTATTTCGCTTGCTAGTTGTTATTGTGTTTTTCTTGTCTTTGTGTATTTAATATTAACGACTTGTGTGTGTACCTAGACTTCTCTTTGGGTTTACTTTACTTTGGATTACTGATTACTTTTGCATGTCATACCAACACAATTTTATAAGGGACACCAACATTTAGGGGGAACTACGAGAGTGGGAGTTGGTTCGCGCACGAGTATTCAATTTGTGCCATTAACGAGATGGGTTTATAGGGTATTTTTTTATTACTATTGTGAAAGCAATAAAACATTAAAGGATCATTATATAATTTATACTTTCTATTGAAAAACTTGGATAAAATTTTAAAAGTAACCCGTATAACCAGTCGGTATCTGGTGTTTATCTATTAGTGACTATAGTCGTTACTGCGATAAAGATTATAGTTATTAAACTGTTGCCAACTCGTTGCCAATTGTTATGTAAAGATTCGATAAAGATACATAGGTATTAATAAGTTAAAGAATTTATGTAAAAAATATTTATAGATTCTATAAATGTTTAATCTCGATTTATCTTTATATGGACTAAATTTGTATTTAAAAGTTCATTTATTTTTTTCAAAAATTAAATTAAAAACAAAAAATAAGTTTGATATCATTTTTCAATTTATATTATTTCCGTTTTAATTATCCAAATTTATTTTGTCGTCACTTGATTATATCTGCAAACCTCGGGAATCGAACCTGTTGCGGAGACACGAACCAACAACCTCAAATCGCAATCTAGATGCCCTAACCAACTCTGCTATCCTACTGTTGCAATTCTCTGTTCCAAAAGGGGAACTATAATGTCATACCACCGTTCTGATTTATAGTTCTATTGGTGAATCTTATTTAAAAATTCGGTATATATTTATCATTTTATCAATAATTTGTGAAAATTATTATTATTAATAATGGATAAAAGATATAGAAGAGTACATGACGTGAGGCGTAAAAGACGTAGGGTTCATGACGAGGATGAATATAAAATATGTTGATGAGGCTTTTTCGGACTTAAACGAAACAAAAAGAATTAGAGAAAACCTTGTTGAAAATAAATCTAAATCTATAGTAGCGGATGATGTAAAAAACAATATTGAAATTGATTTTATTCAGCAACAACCAGCATTATTACCTAGTACAAGTTCAACAATTCAAGAACCTACACTGGTACAAGATTTAAAAGAGTGGGCTGTAAATTGCAATATAGAATTGGTAGCCTTATCAAAACAGCACACTCGCCACCTAACCTCAAATAATCTTCTTTTTAAAAGTTTTACATAAAGGAGTCTCTGTAAAGGATAAGTAGAGAAAGTTAGGTATCACCTAAGTATTTATGAGATAAAGATATTTGATAAAGTTTAAATAACGTTTGTATTATATCGTTTAGATTTAGAAAAATCTGTAACTGTTTTTCTTTACCGATGTGATAACGTTAAACTTCGCCAGAATGATAAATACTAGATAACTAGTTTCGTATCGACCAAGTAAAGATTTGATAACAAAATTCTCTATCGAAAAACGGTACTCAATTTATATCTATTCGTTACCTAATAATGTATAACGTTTTAATAGCGACGGTATTCATCGATATAATAACTATTTTAAATTTATCCGGTTTACTTTACCTATCCGATAAATAATATTACCTTTATCGGAATTTGGTTATACGGGAAGGGTTGGTGCAATAACTTTCATTAAAATATTATAGATTTTTTAAATATAATAAACATTTTAGGTCTCTTGATACAGATTGTGAAGAGTTTTTTAATAATCCAGAGTCTCCAAATATTTCTCAGTTAAATTTGAACAAAATAAAGCTGCTCCAGAACAACCCTCAACACACTGGTCCTTTAAATTTGTAAGCATTTTGATTATATATTATATAAATAAGTTTATAAACAAAAATTACAGCGAAATCTCTGAGATTAAGCCCATCGCTTCATCTTCAGAAAATACAGAGACTGCCTCAAAATCTG
Source organism: Ophraella communa (assembly GCA_035357415.1). Taxonomy (NCBI): domain Eukaryota; kingdom Metazoa; phylum Arthropoda; class Insecta; order Coleoptera; family Chrysomelidae; genus Ophraella; species Ophraella communa. Next base: position 35,631,354 of record CM068983.1, read on the forward strand.
AAGTAATAATAAAGAGGTAGGTTATTTGCTTAATAATAATTAAATCGTAGAGGTTATCCATGACTCAAATGTGGGTGGTACGAATAGTAGCAATAAAACTCGAAGTCAAACCCACAATATGTATATAATTTATTGGTAAATATTGTGGGTTTGACTTCGAGTTTTATTGCTACTATTAATAATAATTATTTCGAATAAAATTTTAATTCAACTTCAAAATTTTTTATCTGTTTTCTTTGCAGTCCAATGCAGCAACAACTGTCAAATATGCATTTAAAAACTTAGGAGAACAAGGAAAAAGATCACAAGTTAAAAAAAAGGTTTTTATAAAAAAATTATATATATATTATTAATAACAAAGTAATTTTGTTTAAATTTTAGGAAAAGGTATATAGATTTGGCAAGCAGTGATTTTTCAACCCCCGAAAAAAGAAAGAGAAATCTGGAACTGGTGAAATCAATTACTATCTTTACAATTAACTGGTATTTAGTTTGTAATAATTGATTGTGTGAATAAATGTGTTGAAAAAGAAATAAAGATAGTAATGTTTTAAATTTTGTATTTAATTTTTTTGGCTATACCTTTTCTGTTTTATATTAATTGGCTTGGTTTGTGAGTTGGAACCTAAATGACATAAAATGGTAAGTATATTATAGATAATACAGGAAAAATATTCGATTTTACCTCTAACAACTATTATTTCTCCAACTTCCTTATTAACATGCATAATGTGTTATTACTATTTTAAAAAAATTGTAACAAAAATATATTTGAATTTAAAATAAATATTTTTTTACTTCCACTTCACAGTAACCCACGCCCATGGCGAAGGTAGGATAGGGTGTACGAATTTTATCTAGAGATTCGTTGGCGATATGATCGTCAAGTTATCTCTCTTACACTTATTATGTGGAAGTGAGGCATGTATGATTGTAAACAAATGCGATTTTATAAAGAGAATGTTGTGTCTATCTTTTATTCTTAGTCTGAGTGCCTTCCCATACCATAATCGAAACACTTCCATAATTTCTGGCTGCTCTTATGTTACACTGAGCAAATCACTCACCTGCGCGCCTATAAACTGGAGTACGTCTATCGGATCCAAAAAGTGAAAATCTTGATTCATCCGTAAAAAGAATATTAGCCCAATAGTTAATATCCCAATTAACATGTTCTCTTGCGAACCTTAAACGTGCTACACGGTGTGCTGTGGTTAACAATGGAGCAGTAACAGGCATTCTGGGTCTGATTCAAAAATTCCTTAATCTGTTTTTAACGGAATCCAGAGAGATCATTTTGCAGTTGCCTGGCTGTAACATGACGAGTTCGCAAAGTCTGAATTCATAAATAACGGTTGTCTGCAGGATTAGTACATCTGGGACGTCCTGGAATTGGTCTTCTATTATAACTTTCATTTCATTAAACCTTCTTAAGATTCTAGAAACGCTAGATTGGTTGATTCCCATGATTTCAGCAACATATTGCTGAGATCGTCCATCTTCAACTAAAGCCACGATTTGAGCTGCTTGTTCTGGGGTTAAATTACTCATTTTTACTCAAAATGTTTCTAGACACTTCCAAATGAAAAACTAAGCAAACGTACTGCACACAAGAAATTTTAAAATGTAAATAATACAAATAAGATTTATCATAATTTATTCATTTTTTGTTTTTCAACAAAAAGGCGATTTAAACTGTGAATATTTTGGGCTTTTATACATCTAAAGGATACCAAACACTCGTATTAAAATATTCTGAAAAATGTGAAATTTTATTTTACACTATATAATTCAATTTTTAAAATTATGCGATACTTTTTGTGACCAGATTTTTTAATAGAAAGTGGATATGATCACATAGTTGGAAATATAAATGATAAAAAATGGAAAGTATCAATAAAAAAATCTTATGTAACTTACGTGGTATAGCTGCTGCAAATCGTTCACTGTCTTCCATAAGCCTCTGTCTTAACTCATGCCTTCCTATATTTGGAGGTCCAATGAGAACGATTGGTCTTTTATTGTTAGCCCTCGGATAATACAGTGACACTTCTTCGTATGTTAAAATCTCATCTGTATCGTACTCGTCTACGTTGTTTGCATACATAGGATATCCACCATCAGCGTATGCCCCTTTTTTCTTTTTTCTCTTATTTGTTTTACCACAAAGTAATGTTGTTGACTTTCTTTGGGGTTTAGACATACGTTCTTCTGCAGCTAGCCTCATATTTTCTCGTTGGTGCTGGAACGTCAGGGAAGGTACTAGTCCTAAAAATCAAAATGTTCATGTTAGCAAAGAAATACATTTTTACAAAAGTTAAGATAGAAGTACAGATTTGAAGAATGTTTTCTTGGCTTTTCAAGGGTGCAAAGTACAAGTGGCTAAGATGGATAGTTTTTGAGTTATTAGTAAAAATATGGAGGCATTTAATTTTGCGAGATTCTAAAATAAGAGGTCAACTTTGACGTAAGATAATAAAGAAAAAATCCAAAATATATTAAAAGATTTTGGGATTCTTTTGTAAAAATTAATGTTCTAAGACTGAAAGTTGCTATCTATAGGAAAAATTGACATAATCCAAAGAACCGGACCAATGTAAGATTTTTCGAACTAATTTAAAACTACGGTCGAAAATATATTATTTAAAATTTTCTGAGTGCAGATTCGTTTTCAGGAGAGTCGAATTAGTTCATATCTAATATTCAGCTAATTATATGGAAAATTAAAAATTATGATTTTTTAGCATTGATATAGACATCTTTGCATAAAATCCATGACTACTTCCCATCGAGGTTTCGAGTTTGAAATTTTGTTAATATTTGAAATAGAAAGATAAAAACTAATAGGAAATTTTATTAAGAATCTAATGGTACCAATAAAAATGTGCTATGAATAATATTATTTTGTAATAATGAAAAATGTAAGAACATGTCGTGACTAAAAAAAATTGATCAACCTTAAGGCAACCTATATGAAACTACACAAGAGATTCTTAAAAAATTTGAGCCTCTTATATAACAACTCTTGCTCCATTGAATGAAATAAACTGGAGCTCTCTAAGTCTACAGAGAACAAAGTTGTGATCGAAAAACCGAAGGCATGTTTTTTGCTTATTTTGTTCGAGGGAAGATCCCGGATGACGGTCAGAACACATAAATGTAGGTCAAATTTCGATTAGGATAAAATTGATGGAAGTTATAGAAAAATTAAATTTTCAAGGTTTGTGGCAAATTTTCTTGGCTTTTTTTCTTAGATTAACAATAATTTGCTGAGATCTTTTGTTTTTGACTCATTAGTCAAAATCGGGCTCGATTCCCTAGTAGCTACCAGACCAAAATAATTTTTTTTTATTTTGCACTTATAAAAATCTTCATTATAAAACTTTTAAGCAGCAAATTTTTGTTTTAAATGGTTGACGACATGAGTGAGGTATCTAATGACAAGACTATTGACAATGACATTTGTGGCTAATAGTAATTTATTAATTTTTTATTGTTCTTTAAGAAAGTATTTGTGAATATGAATATCATCTTTTACTTTATATAATATATTATTATTGGTGTGTTAGTAATTTTAAACTATTTGAAAACATTAACATTTCATAATTTAAATGTCAAAACTGTCAAATGTTATAAATTACACAGTGCTACCCACATACTTTTTAAAATCAAAATTTTCGTAATTACATAAAAATAATAAATTAATTTAAAAAATGATAAAATGGCAAAATATAAAAAATATTATAAACAACTTATTTTATATGGCTGTTGTGACACTCGTTCTTTAAAAAACGAATCGCGAAGCGACTCGTGTCATAACAGAATTCCATATGAAATGCGTTGTTTATTATACTATTATACTCATAAAAGCTTAATTTTGCGATTTCTTAAGCTTTATTACGATAACATTTTATGCATCTATCCAATTTTGTCTAGTGTGGCTTCACTTAAGTCTGATGTGCTTGATATCTATAAAAACTATAACCATAAAAACAAAAAAATGTGCTGATTATCATCACCATAGCCTTATTTATAATCTTTAAAAATTATTGCCAACGCCTGGGCGTTTCCCATCTTACTTTATTTGAGGTGGGTTAATACATTTGTTTATAATAATCTAGTGCGTGTTATTACTACCCTTTCTTCTTCAAGGCTACAATAGAATCCAATTGTTTATTTTTTTAACCATTTATTGTGTTACCTTTTTATTTCATTACTGCACAGTAGATTTCTGTTCTTATCGTATGACACTATATATTCTACTTCGTACCTATAGTTTTGTGAGTCAATTCTGCTCTTTCTTCGTAAATAGCTTTCCAGTTACCGTAACCAATATTTTCAAAATATAATGGATGCAGTAAGGTAAATATGTGTTATTGCGAACTTTTTTCCTATTGATCCTTATTCCAGCAGTTGCACTCTTCACACTCTGCCAGCCAATTGTTTTCATACTTTGAATGTGTCGTCAGTAGTCCCATGACAATTAGTAGCTTCTGTTTGCTCATAATTTGCAGCTATTGATATATTTCTTATTAGAAAGCCATCTTACGAATGTCAAACCCTCAAGCTCGTACCAATAAGAAATTCTCATCGGCTCTAATTAGTTTAAGACCTTCAGCACCTTTCCTAGCTAGAGGTTCCGCTTTATCATTGCCTTCAGTGCCAAAATATCTAGGCGCCCAACATAAAGTTATTTTGTGTGCTCCTCTAAACGTATCAGATTCTGGAGGCATTACCAAACTGACTTAAAGTAGATCCAAGTTAGCTTTTATAGTTTTGTCAAAGGAATTAGGTAGTGTGGTCAAATCGTAGAAAGCGATTTTTCCCAGTATTATTATCATATTTCAACATTAACAAAGTCAGTTTAATTTTTATTAAATACCGACGCTCAGAAGTTTTGGTGAGAAATTTATGGTTTTATACACATTATACACAATGTGAAATCTATATTTACCTGCTAATGTTTGATCTTCTTCCCCTTCCCTGTATGCCTGCCACCAGTTAGCATCTTCTTGACTAATGATATGTAAAACATCACCTTTTTGGAATCCAATGCCCAGTTCCCGGCAAGGTATGTACATATCCTCCTCAGGATCATAGTCGAAGTGTGCTCTGACGTGAAGGAAGTTGTCCCTACAAAAAAATATTCAATAAGTAACACATATTCGGAATATTGAGAAGAATCATTTTACTAATATGTTGAATCTGGAGAACCGTTGGCGACACTGATATCGAATACTGACGGTAGTGTACCCCTGCACCAACACACAATGCGCGTTTCAAAAACCAAGTTATCTTCCTCAGAGACCGAAGGTAAATGTAGATACCTTGTGTCTCTGAAGAAGGTAACTATGTTATCGAAACGTTAGACAGTTAAAAGTGTGTGTTGGTGTAGCTTTAGTGCAAACGGTGTTAGGTAAGAATACTTTTAACAATTCATATAATATGAAAATATGTTAATAATAATGCAAGAAGGAAGTGACAATCAAATTTATTGGCCTAGTATATTTTACATTGTTATACTCTATTAAAAAAGAGAATATAAAATAATTTTTCTCGGCTCCTTTATAGTCGATAATTGTTTAATATACGCGTGTATATTGTATACCTAGGCGGTAAAGTGGCATTTTTCAAGCAGAAAAAAGATATGGACCTCTGGCCAATGGCCTGAAAAGAGCACTTTACTGCCATGGTTTACAAACAATTTTTTATCTTACACAATAATTGTAAAATATTTTCTCTATAAAGAATGCATTTCATGATATAAAATTTATTCTACTACACTACGGCCTGGAGGGCGGAGATCACAGGGCTTCAGCATTCCCCTCCTTCCCCGCCGTCATAAGAAAGGAGCAACTGAGCTAGAGATGGGCAAACATGCTCTTTTTGAGAAATAGGTGATACAGTTTCAGCTATTTAAAAAAAAAACAAATACAAAAAAAGTTACACACACCTGACCAGCTGAAATCTAGCAGTTCTATTATTTTATCAATTTTTTAGACTCCTAGATGCAATTAAACTTTTTTAAACGTTTTCATTTGCTTAATGAAAGAAACCACAGAGTATATAATACAAACCAGAGTATCGACTCTATATGGAGGGAGTAAGCATCCATTTGCAGGTATCGCCATGACACTTTGGGAGTATCCATAGCCGTCGCCATTAGTTTTGGTTAAGGTAGGCAGTTGGTTGTATGTGAAATAATCAGTGGTAGCGTTTGTATTGTGTGGAATAGTGAATTAAATTATTTAATTCAAGTACAAAAAACTGCAAAGGAGATGCGGAATAAATGTTACTTACATTAAATGAAATTAAAATAAATGCTACTTCTCAGTGTTCTGTAAATGGATATTTAATAAAAAAATATTTACAACAACATACAATTTAGATGATTCAGCTTTATTCGGTTTATTTAAAGCATATAGAAATAAAGATAATAGTTTCTATGGAAATATTTTTATGCCTGGTAATAGTTTTATTATATTTATTGCTAAACTAAATAACATTTGAAGAATTGGCAATAAACCATCATGTTCTTCAAACTATATTAAATATTAGTAGTAATGAAACTTTTATACATCCCTGTACAAATTTTCCAATACTTTATGTAAAAAAATTATATTTTAGGTTAAGACTATACACTACCATTAAATGTATCAACAGAAATTTTAAAAGTAATGAAAATAAAGATAAATTTTTAATTTGGAGAAATAAATAAGTGTTTAAGCTGTTGATGTGTTGTTTTTTATATCTTGTTTTTTTATATCGTTCCTTACTAACGAGGAAAATTGCATGTATGACATACCTATTCGGTCATTTAAACTCAAAAAACAATATGATTTCATATTACAGTTCTATTACGTACCTGTTATTGTGCCTGGGCACTTGGGAAGCGGGAATAATCAGGAATGTCAGAGTACCTTCCATAGTTTGCAAAATATCACAGACAGCGTTTATGCTTTTGCCTCGCATTTCAATGCCGTTCACCTCTAGAATTTCATCACCTTCGTGTAGGAGTCCACTTTTATCTGCAGCTCCTCCCCTAATTACCCTTCCTAAAAAATATTTTATATGAACATAGTTACCCATTTCTATAGGCCTTTTCATCAAAGAAATGTTTTGTGCGCATGAGTTAGCCTCAGCCATCTTCTTGTACGGTTTTCTGTAAACAACTATGCTAAAGTGCCCGTTATCCGAATCAAAAATTAAAATACTAATTAGTCAATTAAGTTTTTTAAGAAAATGAAAAAAATAAAGTAATAAGTCAAAATAACAGGGAGAAAAGGTTTATAATCAATTATAATGATCCTTGTACGAAAAGATTCATAAAAACAGTGTTGTTCTGGAGTATGTAAAATTGATACATGGTATAAATCATTCAAAACAAATAAATACATACTATTTTATAAACTTTTTATTACATTTTCTTGGAGGGAGTGGTCCAACTGAATTAAACTATGATTCTTTAAGCTATCAAGAATTTCAATATATTGAAAAATCAATAATTAAGTGAATTATAAATAAAACTATTCAGGTGAAGTTTCAAACAAGTCTGCTTTTTAAGCAAATTGCAGTATTATTCGTTTCAACTTCGTGCGGACTGACTTAATTTTAATAGCTACTTAAGTCGACACTTTAAAGCTCAGGGCCGTATTTATACTGACTATTCTGTTCAATTATTTTACTGAAACGCGACATGAAAGCAAAGATGTTAATTTTTCATAAATCCAATAAAAGACTACTTTTTAAATTCTTTAATTGAAAGGTTTTATTGATTAGCATAATATAAATTTATTATAATACAAATTAAAAAATGGTATAAATCATGATGATAATTTCATTTAAGTATTTAATTTATTGTACTAACTCTTACTTTTTGGAAGTCTATCTTATTAAGAATAATAAAAAACTCTTCGTTTCAACGTCCCTAACTTCCAAATTTTTCAAATAAACTTGGAAGTTAGGTACGTTGAAACGAAGAGTTTTTTATTATTCTTCATTTAAGTATCGCAATATCAGTATCGATCTCATCGTCATCACTACTGTCTACATTTATAATCAATTTATTTAAATTAGAAAATTCCTGTATATTACTTCTACTTGTTTAACATGTTCAATGCAACTTGTCCAGTGTTGATTGTCTATTGCGGGACTTCACTTTCTATCAACTTTATCATAGATGCACTTAGTTTTGGAGATTAGTCTTTGCTGGCAATGTTCCTTTTCAACTGACCCCAAAGTAGCTCTATAGGATTTAGGACGCAGTAATAGGGAGGTAGCCTTAGTACTTCATGACCTGCTTGTTTTGCGAAACAGTCAATGACATACTCTTTTTTGAACGTTTTGGTACGTAACACTTCTAATAATTGTTTTTTTGTGTAGCACCCTTCATAGTAAAGATCATTCTGTTCCAAAAAAAATGTCAGCTCATCTTTCGTAGAACTTGATGTGGGTACTCTTACCCTCACCCTTGAATGATAACAATAACGCTATTTTTCTTTAGTTTTGGAAGTAAGGTTCCAGAAAACCATTTCTCAAAAAGAGGGCTATCCATATCTTGATAGTAATCCAGAAAACAATTTTTTATGTTTTTAGTGGAGAGAAGGAGCGCTCCTTCAACCCAATCGTCAGAACTGCCACAATGTAGAATGCTAATTCTTTTTCCTTTGTTTGAAGGAACATCTACACTGCATTTTCGTTGGTTTTTATCAGCCCATCCTTTCTTCACCGTTGCATGTGTGTCGTACCAGGTTTCATCCAGATAATAAATTGGTCTGCCGCATTCTCTATATTTTGTGAGGGTTTGTAAATATTTGTTTCTCTACACAACCAGTCTCTTGCTCTCCATAGTAGACTGACGTTTATCGATAGTCTTAAATTTAAATCCGTGTTTCTTCAAAAATCGCCACAAAGTTGTTCTCGCACAATCTGTCATTTCTTTCCTTTTCAATTCGATTTGAATGCTAATAGTAACTAATAAATAAAATAAAAATACTAAATAACAAGAATTCCATAAAAATATTAAACCCAAACCTGTTAAGGTCAAAACCAGGTAATATAATACAATGGAAGTGATGACCAGACCGTCGTTAATCCCTAATAAAAATAAGATAGTCAGTTCACATGATCTTGAAATGAATAATACATAGATTTTTGAACCCAGCTTGCGAAAACCTAGGTTAGCGAGAGTCAATAAAGCATGAAAGATAATAGTAAATACAAATTCATTTTTAGCACTTAAATTTTGAGCTATGAAGAGTACAAATGGAGTATTTAATAAAAGATTTAACTTACAATATCAATGTTTCAACTAGGTTTGTTTTAAAAATATTTGCAGCTTGAATTTATTTTTTATATAATGAATTTACCACTTAATTAAAACCATTTATGTTTGCATCAAGATAAACAACAACAATACAATAAAATTAAAAATATTAATTTCGTTAAGGTGTAATTTAGTTTGCAGCTAGTAAACAAATGCTGATACCTAACCTCTTAATTAGCTCACTTTTTCCCTTTTTGCGGACGCCCATCACATTTTAGCCACCTTATCAATTGTTCACAATTACGAACTTTCACTAAATTATAATTAAATTAAGGGCCATCGTATGAATTTTTTTAATTACCGCAGAATTGGCACCTGCGCTTACGCTTGTCGGATGATAAAAAGGCCTATTTATAAAAAGAAAACTTATGGTTTTATTTCACTTTTCCCTAAGCTTTTACTATTTTTGTACAACAGTTTTCGTTGATAAATGATATAAGTACAAATGTATGTATTTGTACTCTTTACGTAGATGTTCCTTACCTATAACAACAGCATCGCCATCGTTCTTGACTGTGGCACCTAGTGGTTCAGTACTTTTTTCTATTTTAATAACTTTAATGTTATTTTCCCCATACCTACGGTCCGTCACCGCTAGTGGTACAGTTTCGGCAGTAGATGGCGTAGGAGATGTGGAATCGGGCGGTAAAGTGGATGCTACGCCATCGTGAGCAACCATTAAAGCTTCAAACTCGTAGCCTACAGAAAAAGTAAATATAAAGTAGTGTTACATTTTCCCTACAGTTCTCTTACATATTTAACGTGTTTAAATGTAACTTCAATCTGACCTTATAAGCTTTATTGTCGAAAAAATTTTTTAAATTTGTGGACAAAGCTGTTTAAAAAAAAAAGCAAATCACATAGAACAAAACAGTAATACAAGAGTATTTACAAGTAAATAAAACATAAAACATACAAACATATAAAACTTCACAATATAAAACATTGCGAAAGGTCAGTTATAAAAGGTCAGTTAATAAAAAGGGCTATGTAATATTTATAGATAATCGATGCATAACCAATATCTTACCAGTTAATAAGGCAGCTAATTCCACTGAATAAGCACATTGCGAAAGACCAATCGCATCAAGGCAGTCTCTTAGGGCGGTTTGGGCAGTTGGCGTTGGCCTCGGCGTAGTCCTCGACCTAACGTTTTGGACTTTATTGTGGACAGCCAAAGCTCGACCAAATTGTGGCGATAATAGGAGGGATTGAATAGCTGCAATTCGACCTTCAAGGCCGCCCAAACCACCTCCCGTGCCAGCTTTCTTAAGTTGTAGCTGCAGCCGTTGGATGGAAGCAACCAAATCTCCATACCCTATAAACATAAAGATTTACTTACATTATGAAACCACGGTATTCTAATTTAGTTAACCAATCCATAAGCGTCAGTGCAAGTAAAATAGTATAAACCTTTTCATTTAAAAAGTTAGTTTCTGAAGAATTAACGGCCGTATTCACCATTGTCGGTCTTAACAACCAGATAAGTAACAGGTTGATATTGTTAACCAGACTGTTAACGAAATATTGAAATCACGAAACTAAACTGACGTTCGATTAACAAACAGGTTGTTAAAAGAAAGTCACTAGAAATTTATGTTGGTAGGAAATTGACATTTTATTGAGGATTTAACCTTACTTGTTTATTTTTTATTTTCTTTATAACGAGAATATTGTTTTAAATAATAATGGAAAAAGAAAAAAGAGGACTTCAAATTGTACACTGCGTGAAAAGGAACTAATATTGTCGTTGGTGCAGAAATATATTTCTATAATAGAAAATAAAAAACCAATGCCTTTTATAATAAACAAAAAACAGAATGTTAGGAGAAGCTGGCTAGGGAGTACAACACCAACCTAACCACTTGTTATAGAACGGGTGTGATATTGGCCTCTTTCTATCGTTGACTGGCTCAATAATTCTATTTAGCAACTCTGATAATTCATGAAAAGTCTGTTTGTTTATTCTAAATCGCCTTCTAAAACTAACTTCGTCGAGTTCTTCGAATAGATTGTTGGCACGCGCAATTTCTATCAGAATTTGATGACGAACTCAATATGTTATTAAAATGAATTATATTATACTCTTTTCATTTCTTTTAATTGTTAATTAATTATTGACTTGACTAAACTAACCTCACTTTTTTAAATTAAAACCTTATCTTTTTACCAGCCCGATTTTTGGCTGTTAACTTTAACTTCCTGATAAGAAATAAAGTTTAATGGTGAATACCACACAGTGATTTAACATGCTGATAAATATCTTAAACCAACTATTAGTGAATTATTAATCGTTGGTGAGTACGGCCGTAAGTCATCCATATCTCAAATGTGACTAGGAACAAATAAAGGAGAAACTCAAAGTCAAGTCAAAGTAATAAAATGTTAGCTGGTATTACCTAAACTTACTACAATCTAAATACGCCCATACTTAGACAATAATTTCTGGTATTCCACTTATGCAGCTATGTATTATTATCTGATAATCACGTAACATAATTAATGGTTTATTCCTTAATAGATTTTAAACGATTGCATACCCTCTGTACATTAACCTAGAATCGTCAACGTGAATTCCAAATCGTACAAAATGCGTTATGCAACTAACGACTAGACACGATGAGTTGTGTAATTCAACTAAAAATTTATTTACAGACGTAACAATAACTAAATGCTTGTTATCCTGGATTCACTTATTTTTACGGAGTTTAGATAGCAGTTTACTTCAAGGGTTATTTGGTTTGAGTTAAAATTATTAACCATATTTTTGGTTTAGTTTGTGATATTATGAAATTTATAGTACGTTTAAAATTTATGTGGAGTCAAAAATGTCAACATAAATAGTTTATTGTTATAAAACATAATTTTTTATATTTTTCTCTTATAAAAACCTTCATTATAAAATGCATTTGCATATCGTAATGTAACTTTTTCGACGATCGTTAAAAAAAGTCCACTTTTTTTCACAGTTATTAGTTCATAAAGTACCACTTTTTTTCACGTGTTAAAAAAAGTTACTTTTTTTAACATGTTAAAAAAAGTAAAATGACAGCTTACAGTCTAGTTATAAGAAGTTTTGTCATCAATTTAGTGGTCTGTCACGATAGCGTATGAGCAAGCACAAGGTCCTACTAAGCAAGAGGTCGTCGGTTCGAATCCCGCGTCGGAACTATTTTTTTTATTTATTAAATACTTATACCTATCCAGGGATAGGTTATCAAAACTGGGAAGTATTTAAAATTATTCCTGTTAACCAAATTATAGAAAATTTCATTATAAAACACATAGAATCGGCCAATCACGTCACCTATGGAAAACCAAATAAGAGTTGACATTTTAGAAACGCTAAGTAATTTGTTTGTGATTTGACAGTTAGTATTTCGTGTACTGAGTAAAATGGAAGAAAATAATTCGAATTTCGAGGAAGAAACATATATTTGTAGTAGTCCCTACAAATTAATAGGCTACATTCTGTTACTAATTCTGCAACAAAACGGAAAATAAAGTTAGTATGGGACAAAATTTCTTACGATCGTCGAAAAAATATTGTATGCAACACATGCATAAAGTGCCTTTTTTTCACTCTTGGGATTGCGGCACTCACCTTCGGTTCGTGCGCGCAAATTTCCCAATCGTGAAAAAAAAGTACCACTTTATGCACTTGTTGCATAAATTACTATTTACGCACGCAAATTTTTGTTTTAGATGGTTTGCAACATGAGTGACGTATCTAATGACAAGACTATTGACAATGACATTTGTGGCAAATAGCAATAGCTCGTCCTTTAAAAAACTCGCTTCGCGATTCGTTTTTTAAACTTGAACACGTGTCATAACAGAAAGCCATATGAAATGCGTTGTTTAATTTACTATTTTATAAACTATGATAACCATGTGCTAAATATTGTGCATAGGTAAAAAGTTGTTATGCTTTTAATTTCCTATGGGACTTAGGTCAGGAGCCATACCATAGTTTCGATTCCTATCTTGGTCGTTTATATTTTTGTGTCATTCACAATGGAAAGTAGTAGATTGATGTACCTACGCTATTCCGTGCTCAAAGTAAATTTGCGTGAGGCAATAGTATATTGTAGTATGAGTGCTTATAACACGAGTTTTCCATACTATTTTTCATAATTCGCGTCCAGAAACATTTTTAACAAAATAAAAAAAATTAAGTTACAGTTAGAGATTTTAATATTTATTTCTTGATGTTGGTATTATAAATTTGAATTTGATAGATGAAAATTATAAATACGATAAATACTTTATATTTATATTTTTTGCTGAAATTATTTTGTTTTCTCTTTAAAATTGACATAAGGATTAACTGAAAATGGGAATATTGCTTGTCAATAAAATGCCACACAACTTGTGTCTTCTATACAGTAACAGTAGGTACAGCCAATACGCCACATTATTATGACGTCACGTCGCCATTGCTTTAGATAGGTCATGACATTCAATCCAAACAAACTTTGGCCAAATAGTATTATTATCATTAAGAAATGGTTTTAGTTATATTTAAAAAAGTTTTATTTTGTTTTAGGGTGAGAAATATTAAACTTAGCCTAAAAATCCAACTTTTTGATACAATGGTTATGTGCTGGGCCTCTGGATGCATACACTATAATAATAGAGAAACCTGTAAATTTTTTACCTTTCCAAAGGATGAAAAATTAATGATGGTATGACTTAGTCTCTTGATGATTCACACAAGCATTTTGTAATATAACCGCTCCTATAGGAGTTCTCTCCTTTTTTAATTGAGTTCCATGCACTTTAAAAAAGGTATATATACTGGCAAAACTTAGCATATAATTTTGGGCCATATTAAAATAAAACACAAATCAATTAACAAGTTAAACTTTAGGGTTAAGTAATATAATTTTAATTTTTCTTACCATTAAACAAAATAAAACTTCTTTAAATATAACTAAAACTCTCTTAACGATAATAATGTGTTTATATACCACTATAAACACACAAAAAGAAGAAAATACAAAATACACAAATATTCAATATAAACCATGTGTAAACTCATACAACATAGAAGATGAAGTTGAAGTATTTTATGACAGAACATAGAACTACTATATGGCCAAAGTTTGTTTGGATTGAATGCCATGACCTATCTCAAGCAATGGCGACTGTGACGTTTTTAATAATGTGGCGTATTGCGCGACAAAAAAAGTTCCTAAGCCAGTATTACAAATTGCTACTTCGTTACAAAGTAGATTTTGTATACGCGAATTATAAAAAAACGATTTTTGCAGACAAATTCTACTTTTCGCACTCAAAACAACAGTTAGTCACTAGTTGACAATAGAAACGTCACATTTTTTAAAACTTTTTGATTGTTTGTACGTACATAAATCGCCGCATTGGTGATACAAAATAGTGTGTGAAAAGCGTGCGCCGTTGTCGATTACCCATTCAAGATTAGCCACTCGATTTTGCCTTCGTAGACAATCGATAATTTCTCGCACTGTGTTATAGACTAGTTTGTGTACAAAATGGCCACGCCAGTCATTTTTACTAGAATGTAGAGTTTGTAAACCATGTTATAACCTAGAATCTGCATGAGATCTGAATACTTTTTGACAGCTATTATAAAATTTCACTTTCACTTGACGTTGCAATGGAAAATAATAAAATAAAAGCAAACATTCGTCATACTTTCAAGACGTAGTTTTTAACCGTCATGCGTCAGAAAATAATATTTCTCATTTATTAATGAGGTACAACAAGCATTTTCGTAATTAAATACTACTTACCATAGGCTGTATGGACTAGTTCTTTTTCAGATGCAGCTGGTGTATCGGATCTGGATGAATCCTGACCTTCATCTTCGAAAGCGTCATTGATAGCCCCATGAGGTTTACTTTCGAGAGCTTGAAGTTTACGCGAACCCCGCAAGGATCTCTTAAGGACTTCATTTTGAGCAGCTAAACGATCTTCTTCTTCTTTCCGTTTTCGAATTTGTTCCTGAAAATATTCGTATATAAATTAATTAATATTAGTACTAGAAAAATTAGAGATTAAAATTACAACATAATATAATTATTTTTATACATAATTCACAAACATATTAACGGATTTTTTTCGTTAATTACCAATTGTAAAATTATTGTTTTTAAAATAATTAGTATCGAAATTTTTAATGAGCACACCAATTGAAATCAAAAAGTAAGAAATATTCTAATATCTATTCTAATAGTTATTGCTTGTTAGAAAATAGATATGAAATAAAAAAAATTGGATTTTAGAATATAGACCATAAAGTAAGGGTTAGTACATTTCAAAATTCATTATCAATATGCTTATATTTGTTGAGTGTTGAAAGACTAGGATTAGTATGTGTTTTTCTGATTAAAATCACAGTTAAAGGATGCATCTACGACAATTATGACCTTTATAAAAATGTAATGTTATAAAATGCAGATTTAGAGTAAAACCGAAAAAATAAGGGCCATACTTCATGTTGATTGAAATCAAAAAGTAAGAAATATTCTAATATCTATTCTAATAGTTATTGCTTGTTAGAAAATAGATATGAAATAAAAAAAATTGGATTTTAGAATATAGACCATAAAGTAAGGGTTAGTACATTTCAAAATTCATTATCAATATGCTTATATTTGTTGAGTGTTGAAAGACTAGGATTAGTATGTGTTTTTCTGATTAAAATCACAGTTAAAGGATGCATCTACGACAATTCTGACCTTTATACTCCATGTTGATTCTATTATAAGTAAGATAGTGGAAAGTCAACACAGACGGTAACGGCACTTGATAAGAATGGAAGACGACAACATAGTAAAGCAAGTGTGGGAGGTTGGATGGGATCGTAAAAAATGAACTGGGACGCCCATGAGAAACTGGAATCAAGAAATAGGTAATATATTGAAAGAAGAGGTACGACATGGATTGAAGCAAAGATATTAGCTAGGGATAGAAAGGAAAACTGCTCCCGACACCCAACGGTAAGGCTAAACAATATATACGATACTAGTAACGTTATCAATCATTTTACATTAAATTTCTCTTGTCTGAGTAAGGTAAATAGCACAAGATGGTGCGTACAGGCATAGAACCAAACTTCGTACCGTAATGCCGTCGTAACGCCGTCGTCTAAACGGCAGTGCACAACAGCGTAACACCGTAACATAGTAATATCTAGGCGTTCTATGGGTTGTCAGTTTTTTTTGTTATCTTTATTCAAATAAAAACATCGCTGGTCAGTGGACAGAGCTGTCTTCCCTAGATCTCATCAATGGCTATCGTAATAAAGACATTTTATGGGATACAAATCATCCCAAATATAACAAAATATAGAAGCATGATGGGAAGAATTTGATGTAGAATTTCAGATGAATGTTCTTTTGTCAGCAGAGAAAGCCAAAATTGAAATTAGCCAGGGTACGGGTAAAGGTAAGTTTGATGATGTTCGGTTTTAGTTAAGACTGTTACACTATATTTGTTGACATGCCGTATCATGACCAATTCTTATTAACACCTTCTAATTCTAAAAGTAGTGCTATGCTTAAACTAAGATATTGCCCAAGAAATCATTGTCTTTTGCATTAATAGGTGAATTAATCAAAATATGCGACATGTTGAAAGAATATAAGGTTAAATAATGATTTTTAATTTAGTAAGATGTGCTATTGAGAAATTCTTAAGTTGGATTCATACAACATCAACTAATTTAAGATTATGCGTATTTCTTTCAATAATTTATAATTTTTCAAAAGTCAAAACAAGACGCACCCTCAAATTATTTTTTAGTAGGTATTTTCAAAGCGATTCTTTTATTAAGAACATTAAAAAATAAAACGTTTTAACAAAACTTCCACTTTTTATTTAGAATATAGCTTTTACAAATCAATGACAGCTAGTTTTAGCGAAACAGTTTGTTCGTTCTACAAATTCAGGGATTGACGCATGCGTTATGTAAAAAATTAATTTCTTAGTTGAAAGTTGGGCTTCTTTATTAGTTTTAATTTAAATCTTAATTTCTTAGTTTCTTGCATGAACATCTACATTACATTACATGGTTTTATGTTCTGAGTTTTCGTTTTAAATTAATCTTAGTTTTAAATTTTGCTAGCATGAATCCACCTTTAATGAAGATCATAAAAGTAGTTTGCCCCTCAAAACTTAAATTAAAAATATATTACGTTGGAGAAGTTACCTCGTGAAACAATAAACGTACTAAAATAAGTAAATTATAAATTTTTTGTGATAACCTGTTGACAAACACTATACTAACCAAAATAATACTATAATTATAATATTTTTTAACCTTGATTGAGGTTAGTTTATTTTATACGGTAATAATTATCGAGTAGGGAACTATTGTTCTTATACAGATTAGATAATTTAAAACTATACAAAAATCAATAATATAAAGTTGTTTGTACATAACATATAAGTGTTATGGGTTTTTAATGTCGATTACTCTTTACATTTATGTAAATCAATATGATTGATTGTGTTAGAATTGTAAACACTTGTCTTTTTACAATAAAAAGGTCCAACAAATAAATCAAAGTATTGATTAGGTTAGGTTAGTTAACAATTAATTATGCTTTAAATAATAGTATTTGTATTTATTGTATTTTTTTATAAGAAGGAGTTTCACATCATACTCAGAAAAAATTTACACAACAACAGAAAAAAGTATTTAAAAAAGTGGTGAGTATTTTATTTTCCTCCGAAACAAACCCAATTGGATGACCACCTCTCAAAATGAAAACCAATCTTGTCCTTTTAAATGAAATTAATGTTCCTCCATTGAAATAGCCCAAGTATATAAGTACATCCAGGCTGCGATGGCAAAGTCACAAAGTAATAAAACCCATAACAAACATTAGCTCATTTTACCAATGATATTTTAGCTTTCTTAGGTCAAATTTTAGTTTGTTCAACTTGTTTTATTTAGTTTGAAAGCAACTTCAAGGGCTGGAAGTCATATCACTAAAAAAATATTTCTTTATATTACTTCAAATTACCTACTTTAGATTTTTTTAAATTAGCTAAATACTGCCATCACATTTTCAAATGTACATACAGTGCTTTTCAGATAAAAGTATTCACCCTTAATAACTTTTGTAATACTGGTATTTAGGAAAAAACAAAAAACACGTCAATTTATGCTAGAAGGGGCAAGCATTATGGCTTATTTAAACTTACTGAAAAAGCCGCACCCTCACCCCTAGCAGCATCCCTTTTTTTTAAATTACTTCTCATATTTTTTATGTAAAATTTGGATACTCCTCTTTGAGCTGATTTCAAAAATGTATAATACTTGTAGGTTAAAGTGGTTAGTTTATGAGGTAAACAATTTTTCTTTTAATAGCACAAATTTTTTATGTTTTACTTTCACCTTATTTGCATGTAATAAAATGGGTTGTACTACAGTTCAAACTCTTTAATCTTTTTAACTGTGCTATTTATTCTACTTCAATAATCCAAACAACAAAAAACTCTACTTTTTATTCAAGTTTGACATTGTCAACTAGAATTTGTAGTCACTATTGATAGTGTACTTTGATACATTATTTATTTTGTTTCGCTGAAATGGTTTACTCTTTGAAAGAAATAATTAAAATTGTTGGTTTATACTACCAAAATAATAATTGTGCAAGAGCTGCTGCTAGAATATTTAACGAATTACATGACGGGGGACATGCAACTCATAAGTATGTAATTCAACTGATGGAGAAATTTACCACAACAGGGTCTGTTTGCAATAAAGTGCATAAGCGAGAAGGACTCGTAAATAATGAAGCAATATAAGTGGACATTTTAGGGCAAGTCAGCTTAGAGGCTCAACAACCCTAATCGTTGTCAACAATAAGGAGAGCGATCGGTGTTTCATCTTTTACAGTTTTCCGAGTTCTACATAAATTCAAGTACCACCCATTCAAAGTTAAGTTGGTGCACGAGTTGAATGAAGATGATTTTGATGGTCGTCTAGAGTTTTGCGAATCAATGACGCAATTTATTAATAACAATCCACAATTGTTAAACAATATTTGCTTATTTTCATTAAATGGCTTAGTAAATAGGCATAATTGTAGATATTGGGCTGAAAGTGATCCATATATTATGCGTGAATTCCATACACAACATCCCCAAAAGTTAAACGTTTGGTGTGGTATCCTAGGTGACCACATTGTCGGACCTTTCTTCTTCAACGGAAATTTAAATAGTGAATCATATCTTGAATTAACCAGGGAAGGAGTTAACCCACGTATTACAACAATAATAGAAAATGATGATAACCTTTCCGAAGATTTACTGGTATTTCAACAAGACGGTGCTCCCCACACTATGCTATACCTGTCCGAAAATTTTTAAACGAAACATTCCCCGCTTGTTAGATAGGTAGAAAAGGGCAGATGATGCAGTAGCCACCTAGGTCACCGGATTTAACACCCCTAGACTTCTTTTTATGGGGGTATATAAAAACAAAAGTTGATGCTACCCAACCAGAATCTCTGGTAGATTTACGAGAAAGGATAGAAAATGAATATCGACGATTAAATCCAGTCGTATTAAGCAATGTCAGAGAGGCATTTCAATAGTATATTGAACAACGAATTTCATATGGAATTCTGTTATGACACGAGTTCAAGTTTAAAAAACGAATCGCGAAGCGATGAGTTTTTTAAAGAACGAGTGTCACAACAGCCATATGAAATAAGTTGTTTATAATATTTTTTATATTTTGCCCTTTTTACCATTTTTTAAATTAATTTTTTATTTTTATATAATTACGAAAATTTTTATTTTAAAAAGTATGTCGGCAGCACTGTGTAATTTATAAAATTTGACAGTTGTGACATTTAAATTATCAAATGTTAATGTTTTAAAATATTTTAAAAATAATAATATACCAATAATAATATATTATATAAGTAAAATATTATATTCATATTCACAGATACTTTCTTAAAGAACAATATAAAAAATGAATAAATTGCTATTAGCCACAAATGTCAATGTCAATAGTCTTGCCTTTAGATACTTCACTCATGTCGCCAACCATTTAAAACGAAAATTTGCGTGCGTAAAAGTTACATTACGATACGCAAATGCGTTTTATAATGAAGATTTTTATAAGTGCGAAATATAAAAAATAGATTATACCATTGTATGTATGGAAGTGAATGGTACTCATTTTGAACACTTATTGTAACTTCATAATAAATAGCACAGTTAAAAAGATTAAAGAGTTTGAACTGTTGTACAACCCATTTTATTACAGGCAAATAAGGTGAAAGTAAAAAATAAGTAAAATTTGTGCTATTAACAAAAAAATTGTTTATCTCATAAACTAACCACTTTAACCTACAAGTATTATACATTTTTGAAATCAGCTCAAAGAGGAGTATCCTAATTTTACATAAAAAAATATGAGAAGTAATTTAAAAACGAGGGATGCTGCTAGGGGTGAGGGGGTGGTTTTCCAGTAAGTTTAAATAAGCCAAAATGCTTGCTCCTTTCAACATAAATTGACGTGTTTTTGGATTTTTCCTAAATACCGGTATTACAAAAGTTATTAAAGGTGGATACTTTTATCTGAAAAGCACAGTATAGATCAGCCAATAATCATCATTGGACGTGCAAGACACATACTCAAGATGCTATAATCCGGTATTTTAGATAGGCACAACTACAGATGGAGTTCTTCCTGTGTTCCTGCATTGCTCAACTGAATGATTAGAAAATATCATATGAAAATGATGGATTTCTATATGACGAACTTACTTAAATGAAATTAATAATGAAAAAGCTATTGTAGCTACAATAGTAGTGAAAATGAATTAAATCCGATATTTGTAATTTTAGTGTCTTGAAAAAAATTATAAATAATTTCAACCGCGTATTATTCAAAATAATTCCGATAGGAAATATTTGGTTGAAAAATATTTGTTAATAAACTTTTATAAGTATAAAAATATTCAGAATATAACTTTAACTATGACTATTGGTATTTGACTACTACTGGTATTTGACTAAGTTACTTAACTTGCTTATTTTTTTTGACAGCTAAAATCTTCTTTTTGTAAGTGTCAAAATACAAATTGAGAATACTTGTGTTCTATTTGGAAAATTCATGAATTATTTACTTAAAATTGGTGACAGAATAAATTATATTTTGTAGATTTAAAATGTGTTAATAAAATAAAAAATTATGAGTTTCTGTAGATTCAAATATGTTTGCATTAGTAGGTTTAAGTTTTCTTCTTATCTTTAGTTTTAATACATCTGATAATTACTTATTTATTTATTTAAAAAATGATATTACCAACACTTTTATTATTATTATAGCGTAAATAATTGTCCTAATATTTAAATCAAATATTAATATTAGTGCTCGTGTTAAATGTATTTAAAAGATCAATATGACTGTGACGTTACTATGTGATTGCGTTAATTATATCATTAAGTGCCTACAAATAAATAAAAACTTACATTTAGAGGAAACCAATTATTATTTTCAATAGAAAAATAATAATCAACGTTCGATACCATACTGGATATAAAAAAATATTGTTAAATTAGTCCTTTTTCCATTTTACAACACTCATATTTAAATTCTTTAGTATCACCACAGGTAGAAACTTATTAACCATACATACAAACACTACGAAAACAATATTAAAATTTAAACGATGACGCATACTTCAGTTACGACGTGACGCGTGAACAGGAAATTAATGAAAATTACGTGTTAGAAAAAGATGAAGATATAATTCCGGTGCGCTATGCCGATTCTGTGCATTCTGTACAGGTAAAGGTATACACACTCCCACCTGTTTTCAACGTGAATGCGACGTTGACTGTTGTTTGTAATATTAACGAGAGTCAGCTATTTTTAGAAAGCGATAAGGTGACATATTCAATAAACTAATAAGCCAAACGAAAAATCCAAAGTCAATGTCACAAAACTTTATTGATGGAAAAAATACTAGTTTCGGTCTAACATAGAGGCCATCATCAGGCTATAAAAATGTTTAGTCGTGTACCTAAATATAAAGAAAGAAAGAACATACCTTAGTTTAAAAATTAAAAATTTAAAGATGATACTATTGACCAACAATAATTGCAAGAATTGTTGAAGGGGACAGAATATGTAAATAAAAACAATGAACGAGTATAAAATAACAGATCCAACAGATTGAATAAAAATAGAGGTTATATAAACAACCCCTATAAATTCGTTAATTGAATAAAATATAAGATCAAACTTATACATTAAAATGTATAACAATTAAAATTAAATTAAATAAAAAGAAAGGTTTGTAAATTAACTATTTATATATTAAAAAAGGGACGCGTTAAACAAAGTCAACGAAGAAACAAGAGATTTAAATTAATGAATAAAGTGAAAACTAAAAACATCGTTTTGGTTTTATGACAAAGCCATAGTAGATTTATAGTCCAGTCAAATTATGTTAAAAATAACATAATTTTATTGCAAAATATTATATACAATGTGTACCGATGATATTTAGCTAAATAAATAAATGAAATAAATGCATTACCTTACACTTTTGATTAATAATATTTTACACAGAGTGCTTGAAAATTATGAAAACAAATTATGAGCAGCTTCCAAAATTAGTTAAAGCACGTATAGCCAATTAGTTGAATAAGTCCCATAGACTTGAATAATCTAATTATTCAAATAGTCAAATTATGTTAATATTGATTGAGGTAAACTAAATTAATTGATCTTTAGTCCCCAGGCTGACAGAAACTGCACTATCTGCCAGTAGTAAATAGTGTTTACATTAACTGTTAAGCAAACACTTCTTTAGATATTATGATGAACACCCTTTTAGTAACAAACACTCTCAAAACAATATTAAAAATATTAATTATAAGTAGTTTTAACAAATTAATCAAGTAAGGAAATTATCTTCGAATATCTCCTAAATAACTATTTTTATAATTAGATACGACTGTCTGAAATACTTGAATTCCGAAGCAAAAATTATATATATCTGCATTTTCCATACTATTCCTCATGTGAGTTCCTAAGAAATTAATTATGTCAGTATTATCATAACCTAACCAAACTGTCTTGCCATTTTTTAATATCATAATTTGCCTAGCGGAGGAATTAGCAACTGGATAAGACTTGATCAATATAAATCAGCTGTTAATATTATGTTCAAAACGTGTGAAAATAAAGTGAATACAAAGCTGTACATCATTTCTGATTTTAGTTTTCTTTAATGAGATATTTATTTCACAAGTATGAAACATAATTATGGAACACGGGGTGTATTTGTTCAATGCCTACCTCATTGCGACAGGAAATATGTTTACTAAGAACAATAAACAACTAAACCGTTTAGTTGTTTATTGTTCTTAGTAAGATGGACTTCCACAAAGTGGAGCAACATAAACGTAATATCTTCCATTGCATGATTTTTTTCAATAATCACACTTTAAAGAATACCAAAATAATATTTGTTTTATTAAACCCTGTCTAAGAAACTACCTGTCCAGCTGTACTCCTACCCTTCATTTTCTTGGGAGTTCGAGTATACCGGAATAATATACAGATTATTAAAATATAAATTGAAACGTGGCAACGCTGTGGATTTAAAGAAATTATATTGACAAAGAATGTTGATGTAATAAATAAATAAATGATGATTATCATACTAACTACACATTCCAACCCGATTTCCAAAGTGTTAATGAGTTGTACAAAATTGTACAATAAAAAATTTTGGGAATTATAAGTTTCGTCATTATATTATAATGCAGAATATCTAAAAATATTTAGAAAACAGACAATTAATTATTCATGATGTCTTAATAAAATAAGTAAAATAATTATTTGGTTTTTATTACAATAGAACTGTGTCCATATTTATGTATTTTATTTAAAAACCACAAATCGCTATTAAAGTTACTATAGTTTTGTTCTACATAAGTCAGGGCCGGTTTATCAATTGCAATTTATCTGTCAGATAGTGTCTATCTGCCAATTAATTTAGAAAGGTGGATTTATTGACATCAGGCTAAATTTCATCCAGAATTTAAACTGTCAAATAGCTACCTATATGTTAGTTTTGTGTCACATAAGCTATTTTCTGTAGGTACTTAGAGTAGTCTTTGCATTTGTGCAAAAGGTATATTACAATAACAACAAAGAGAGAAAGATGTGTATAAGAATATGAATAAGATAAAAAGATTCCTGAAAAAAGGATTTTACTGATAAAACTCGCGAATCAACAGAAAACAGTTATTGAAAATATAATAAAAAAAGATACTACAACTTGGATACCCATGCTTGAAAGCAAATCGAAACAAGTTTTAACAATTACAGACCCTGTAAGAAATATATTCAATAAGTTATTCAAATATTCAATCAGTTCGAAATTCCAGTTAATCTTAAATCATTTCCCCTATTTAAAAATGAACAGTTTTCTCTGCATCCTGCATCTTGCGTTGAAATCGTAGTCATCCCATGGTCAACATTTTCCACTCTTTCCTTACTGTATAAGGCTTCTGTTCGTGTTAAATAACTTCCACGATATCTATACCCTCATCGCTATCCAATATGTAGTTCTTCAAAAACTCCATATTATTATAAAATTCAATAAAGTCAAGAGCAATAGCAGTTAAATGGTTAATTCTCATGGTTTAATCTAAATCACAGGTTAAAAATGGTGGAATGTCTGTGTTTGTGCACAGAATTCCCATTGGTCGCCTAAAACTATGTAAAAAAGACAACCAATCAAATCTATTACATTATTGCCAACTTCTTTACCTGTCAATTATTTAACTAGGGAATAAAAATTATAAGAAAAACCATGATCGTTATATGCAGTTTACTATTATCTGACGGATATTTAACTAGCAATTGATAAGTCGGCCCTCAGACAAAAGGCATTCAAAATAAATGTAAAAAAAAGCTAATAGTACAGTAGTGAAAAAGAACAATTAAGAAGTAACAAAACTTAGTGAGAAAATTGCCGTTTTGTACGCAACAAGGACTCAAATAGACAATGCAATATAGGGTAGTTTTATAGTCATAATAAAATATAATTATAAATATAAGACAAAAAATATAAAACTAAATTACAATATTTCTACCATTTACCACAGTATTAAATTTTAGTCTCTTTGGAAGTGTTTTTATACTCAAAGTAAATAATGACTTTTATCTTATAGTAGTTTATAATTAATTTTTATATTCTTAAAACCCCAACTCTCGGTACCAAATTCAAATATGCCACTATTTAGTTTTAAAACCGTTATTTATTGTAAAAGTTCGCATACAGTACAAAATAAGTTTTATACTTCGTAATGAGATAGGTAGGAATAGGTTTGGGTAGTAAAAAATAAAGGATGATGATAAAGCGATTATTAGGGGTTGGAATATCGGTGAGTGAATATTATGATAAGACGCATAAAACTTTGTTAATAAAACAAAATCAGTGTTTAGTTTTTGTATTTCAGGTAAATTGAATATTTTTATTATTATTGTCTAATATTAGAACATTCAATGTCTGTTGTAATTCAATGTTTGTAATTTATCTACTTATATTTACTTGTATACATGTTACATGTTACATGTTAAATGTTATATTTACAGTATACATGTTTGCCATTTTCTTTTATGAACTCATGTATATTTTGTTGTTTGAGACTTTTTATATGAAAGTAGATTATAAATTATTCGAGTTATATTAATCATTACCTGTTCTGTTATAACTTTTCCTATAATAATTCTGACTAATTTTGAGTATTATGTTACCATAATAAGTTATTGGTAAAATTTATAGATTTTATAAGAGTGCTGTGTGCTTTATTTCATTTTTATGAGCTTAAAAGGGCCTTGATGTATTTCTAATATTTTCTAACTTTGAGGAGAGAAATCTGCCACCATTGAAAGCAATAAATAAAAAGTAGATTCTCTCCGCCCCTACAACTATAGCTGGGTAGTCTCCTGTATAGGACCTTAGTACCTTCTGACTATGAGGGCTAAGTAAATAATCTTCTTCAGTTTTGCTTGATATTTTATAAATAAAGTGTTTGTTTATGATATGATTCAGTAGTTTGGTGGCCAGTATTATGGAAAAACCCTATTCATGTTACCTCTAAAGTCTCAAAGAATATTAATTTTTGGAGCCATTATAGTTATTTGAATGTTGCTATGAGAACAATTATTATAAATAGTGTATTTTTGTTGTTGTGTTTTATTAATATGATAAACATTCCGCATTGTAATGCTAGTATCCAGTGTTATCTGTATATTTAAAATTAATAACTACAAACAGAGTAAGTTATAATACAATCTTGTAAAGATGAGACATCAAATTACAACAGATTGTTGAAAATATCATCAGACTTCTAAGGATTCTACATACTTATCTTTTAACACAACTGCAACTATTTTAACTTCAGTTATTTTCATTTAAAAGAGCTATTTTACTATTATAATAACAATGGAAAATATGATGGGAAGTCTTAGTTTTACAAAGTCATCCAATTAATTTATAATTAGTCATTAGTATCATAACAGGTTTGTAAACAATAGATAAAACTTTTATTGAAACAATGGCAATAAAAACTCATGATGAGTAAAAACAGGCAATTATGAGTAAAATTAAATTAATATGAAGACAAAGAAAATGTATTTTATTTTAATAAAATAAGAAATATATAAGGGTCTTTTGGTCTCAATTGTTCATTCAAACCAACAACCGTACTTCCAGTAGTTTGTAATATTATGACATTGGGCGTCAATTTGTGATATGATTAAGAGTGAATTTATAAAAATATTTAGTTAACTTTTAAAAAAAAATAACAATATACCAAAAGAAAAAATGTAATTTACAATAAAACAACCATCAATCTTAATTTCGTCTTTAATTAGTTGCAAAAGATATTTCAATAATTAACAAAACTTATAAATGTTTATCACAGCAAAAATTATGATAGTTAAATACCTCGGCTAGGGGTGAGTAAGTTCATTAGCTCTGACTATAGTACAATATTTGTTTCTTTAAGAAATTATAAGGGCACCACTGAAATCTTTTTATTTTTTATGATACTACTGAAGAAAGTTGCTTTAAGCTGGTTATTTAAATAAGTATCATAAGATGACAGAAAGATGTCAGAAAAAACTGTCTATGAAGATAAAAAAATGATATGAAAATGTACAAACAGATAAAAGATAAATAGATTTCCTTGGTGGTAAAATGATGAAGTTGAGAATACGTTACAAAAAAATAATCCGCAAACAGTTCTTTAAAAATACTTATTCTAATACAGTTGACGATAGAGATAGATATGGGAACAGTTAACTTGATATACCACAATAAACTTATCTGTTAACTATAGTGGACGATCCTTCGCCGCACCTTGGGGTCGCTACGGCACTGTCTAGGTGGTTCCAAATGATTATGGAAGATCACGAGTGGAGGGATGATCTGCCCCAGTTGTAGAGATAATCCAGTTAAAAATGTGCATACGAGAGCTTAAAGTTTACAAGCTGTTCAAGTTTACTGAATCTTCAAATTAAAGAGATGCTTCTAATTTACTGAATCTTCAAATTACAGAGATGCTTCTAGTTTACTGAATCTTCAAATTAATGAGATGCTTCTAGTTTACTGAATTATATTCCAACTTTCTGTATATGACAGTAAACCAATAGAAGAAATGAGACTGGGAATAATCATTAAAACCTCTTGAACTCGATAATGCCAACTCATTAGTACACCTCGTAGCGTAGCTACTTTGAACTTCCAATTATAATTATAGAGACCGTATTCATTATTTTATTATTAAAATTTTTTTAGGTAAAATGGAGCTAGCGGTACTAATTGAATTTAATATTTAGGATACCAGGTGCTTAAAATGTTAACAGGTACTGTTACAAGTTTCATTGATCTTGACACAAATATTTCTGTATTTCCTTTTATTATAATAAAATTATATTAGTTTTCATTTTGCGGTGATAAGAGTTTTTTGTAGTTTTATTTATTTTTTTAAATTATTATAATAAATATATGTTTTTCTACTTTTTATCGAACAAAATCTAACATTAAATGAAAATTAACCCTTATGAACCTCAACAGATATCTTTTAGCTATTAAAAATAATACATAAAAATTACGAACTGCGCTTATGAATTCCTCTAAAGCCGTTTTATTATATCGGAAGGATGTTTTCTTGAAATCTATAAGCGTGGGCCGCGTGAGTCTTCTTAAGGCTTCCTAAAATGTATTTTTCGCCCACTAAAATCCCTTGGCTTGAAAGAAAAGAAATGTTAAAAGATCTAGAAATATAAGGAATCTCAAAAGGAAGTTGAAATGTATTTAAGAAACAGAACATGTGCAATAAAAGGAAGGATATACAGTGTGAAACAGCCAAATGGAGTCAATTCTAAAACAGATAATTGGGGGCATGATTGAAAAAACGCTTGCACCCGTCGACAGAAATATGAAGGGAGAATTTGTAAGATGTAGAGGAAAAGAAAAGTTGGATCAGAGTACAGATTAAACAACGGTTTAAAAATTTTTAACTGTTTCGAGTAAACATTCATCGTCAGATTTACCCCAATAAATTAATAAAAACAATAATTTGTAAGTGATGTAATGATGATAACAACTAGTTAGGTAACTGTTATAAATTTTAGCTAAAAGTTTCCTCAATTTTGTATTTGTCGTAGATTAATGATAACAATGTTAATAATAAAATAATTTATGCAGCCCAGTAACTATTTCGCAGTTTACAAAATATTTTGGATTTGTTACTTTTTATTTTCCAATAAAAGTTGAAATATCATGACCAACGGTTTATATATTTCCTAATTATAACTTTTAATTATAGTTTAACTAATCGCCGCTCAAAAATTAGAGCATCACTTAAAGTTTCCTACAATATTTTTCTGATTTTTCTCACTATTAGACTATTTCATTATTTATAAACTGTGTAATAAAACTCGAGAAGAAACGTTAATACACTTTTCACAAAAAGTATCGCATAAATGATTTATGAATAAAATTTTTATTATTCTCTTTTGATTTTTTTGGGAAATGATAATAATAATAGAATAATCAAATAATACAAAGTAATATAATATGGCTCTAATAACATCTGTCCTTCTCCGTGGAAGGCTTCTTATCAGGTTCACTTATATAATCCAAATCCAAATTTTCCCATTCTTCTATTAAAACATTTTCCAGCTCATATTATGAGTTCTTATGCACCTGTCCAGGTAGTCCCAAGCATGTTCAATTGGGTTAAGGTCTGGACTAACTGCTGGTCAATCTAAAACTTGGATAGCAACCTCTTGAAGGTATTCCATTGTTATTCTGGCAACGTGCCGGCGAGCGTTATCGTGCATTAGAATAAAATTTTCTCCAATAATTATTGAAACAAATGGCACTACATTTTCCTCAAGAACCTCCCTTATATACCAATCAGCGGTCAGTGATCCCCTACGAAACAATAACTCCGTGTGGCCTTCAAAACAGATGTCTCCCCATACTATAACCGAACCACCTCCATAATTTCTGGCTGCTCTTATGTTACACTGAGCAAATCGCTCACCTGCGCGTCCATAAACTGGAATACGTCTATCGGATCAAAAAGTGAAAATCTTGATTCATCCGTAAAAGAATATTAGCCCAATCGTTAATATCCCAATTAACATGTTTTCTTGCGACCCTTAAACGTGCTATACGGTGTGCTCTGGTTAACAATGGTGTAGTAACAAGCATTCTGAGTCTGATTCCAAAATTCCTTAATCTGTTTCTAACCGTATTGACAAATATTCTAACATTACGGACTCCACAGAGAACATTTTGCAATTGGCTGGCTCTAACATGACGAGTTCGCAAAGTCTGAATTCTTAAATAATCTGCAGGATTAGTACACCTGGGACGTCCTGGAACTAGTCTTCTATTATAACTACCAGTTCCTCTAAACCTTCGTAAGACTCTAGAAACGCTGAATTTGTTGATTCCTATAATTTCAACAACATATTGCTGAGATCGTCCATCTTCAACTAAAGCCAGGATTTGAGCTGCTTATTCTGGAGTAAAATTACTCATTTTTACTAAAAATATTTCTATACACTTCCAAATGAAAAATTAAACAAATGTACTGCACACAAGAAATTTTAAAATTTTAATAATAAGTACAAATAGGATTTACCAAAATTCATTCATTTTTTTGTTTTTCAACAAAAAGGCGATTTAAACTGTAAATATTTTGGACTTTTATACATCTAAAGGATACCATACACTCATATTAAAATATTCTGAAAAATGTGATATTTTATTTTACACCATAATTCAATTTTTAAAATAATGCGATACTTTTTGTGACGAATTTATGTTTATTTATAGTTTTATATGAAATTAAACAAATTAATTAAGTTAATACCAATAGTAAAAAAGAAAATGAATACCTTGTATTACCACCCCGTGCTCTAATTACTGTCTGACATTGGTGTGGCATACTTAAAATTAAGTTTTGCACAAAATTGTCTGGCAAATTGGTCCATTCTTCAATTAAAACATTTTGAAGTTCATTTAAGGTAGTAGGGCGAACTGGGCGATTTTGTACCTTTTTTTGATAAATTGTCCCAAAGATGCTCTATTGGATTTAAATCGGAACATCGAGAGGGCCAATTCAATATTGGGACAACAACTGGCGGTAAGGTACTGGCGAACAACTGAAGCTGTCTATAGACGTGCGTTATCTTGCATAAATATATGTCTCCTATAAATGGAATATAAGAAACAACATGAAGTTGAAGAATGTCCGTAATATATCTTGCAGTACTCAAAATTCTTCCAATTACTGGCGAGCGGCTAGAGAAATTCCTACCCATACCATAACAGATCCACCACCATAAGGTTCTGTGTTTCTGATGTTGCACTGAAAATATCGTTTACCATCACGCCTATAAACAGGAGTATGTCGGTACGATGTAAACAAATTAAATCTGGACTCGCTCATATCCCAATCGTTCATATCCCAATTAACATGATTTTTGGCAAATTCCAAACGTGCAACACGAAGCTCATTAGTAAGTAAGACGCGTACACAAGTCGGGCACCCTAGCTCTAATTCCTACTTCTCTAAGACGATTCCTAATGGTTTGCACAGAAATTCTAATATTGCGGGCAACAGCAAGTTCACTATATAGTATTCGAGGTTAATCTTAAAACTCGTGTATCTGCTGCTGACGTTATCCTTGAACGTCCTTGTCCTGGTCGTCTGTCGTTAGTCCTGTTTCCCTAAATCAACTAGCAACTCTGGAAATCGTCGATTATTGTACATTGAACAAATTTTCTACGTAACGTTGACTACGTCCTTCTTCTAGTAATGTAATAACTAACCACTTCATCGTGTTCGAAAGACCTTCTCTGATAATCAGGATTGTGTATTTTACTATTTTATTAAATAAAATTCAACAAAGACTATCAGAATTGTGTTAACATTTGAAAGCAACTAATAATAAAATACGCTTTTATTTTTATAGTACTAGTTTTTAGTTAAAAAAAAAACATTAATACATACCTGATAAAACGCATTCTTTTTTAATTGAACTACTCAAAATTAATCTACAGGTACAATTATAAAAAATAATATTTTTAATTTTAATAGTGATGCATTAATTTTTGCGTGGGCGTATTATTTGCTACGGTAACCTGGCTACATATTTTTTGAGAAACACATTAGTAGTAAAATATAATATAGTAAATTCCATGTTAGTCCGGTCGATCTAGACATTGGAAGCTACCAAAATTCCTATCCATTTAAAATTGTTTAAAACAGAACTTTTCAAAAAATTTACTCAAGGTAAAGGTCAAAAAATGTTAGTTTAGGTTAGGTTGGATCAAGGTCAAAGGTGAAGAAAATGGGGGTTTTTGCGATTTTTATAAAAACTGCAAATTTTATCGTAAAATTAGGGAAAAGTTGCCTATGATGGTACAGTGCATATGATGGCATACCGACTGTAAATAAATATGAATGTATCCGATCTAATTATCTATTTTGTGGTACTGCAGATACATATTTATGTCGCTTTACGTCTGTGTGTAGTGCCGGTGGCCGTAGAGGGTTATTTCTGTTTTTTGTAGAAATACACAAAATTGGTAAGCAGCAAAGTAATATCATCGACTAATAAATATCGTATTAAACTCGTCACCTGTCCTCTACTTGAATCTTGCAGTGGAGTGTTAGGGTGTTTCTTGTGCATGTACGTATGTGGTTGTTTTGAAGTTATATTCTTATAGAGAAAGTATTTAATTTCATTATATAACACCCGAGTTATGCCTATGATGGCATACGATAGGCGATGGTGCGTAACACCGGTAAACGCGTTAAACGCATTTCGCTCACCTTAAACCTGAAGTTTTTAAAGATTTGATTTTTACTTCTTCGCTCTCTAAGGATAATTCTCTTGAACTTAAACAACGAGACCCAGAAGAGTGTAGGGTCTTTTACATCAGAGAGAGCAGGTACTTATAAATCGCTAGACCCACATCCTTCTACGTCGAAAGCAACAAGTCCTGGACTAATAGAAAACGTTATGCTTACTATACAAGAGGTATGGCAGGTGCCAGTAGATTCACCAAAACTTGAAACCACCTCATATCGATACTGGTGAAGAATCTGATGTTGCCTGTATACAGTATGATGCAAATGTATGGAATAAATTCATTATTTCAGAGACGACTTTTAAAAAAATCTTAAAACACGTCAATTTTAATTTTTGAATGGCCATCAACTGCTGTAGATGTGTTGGGCATTACGTCATTAATGATGGCGTAATGACGTCATCGACGATTTTTTAAATACAAACCGAGGTCACGTTACAGCTCATTTGAAGGGTCTCCTTATCGCCTTTGCAACAATGTAATCATTTAAATATTTATTTATAGAGGGTTAACCAAAACTGTTGGTTTATTAATACAATTAACTTAGAATAAATGTTTACTTAAATACAATTAAATTACAACAACACATCTATAGCAGTTGATGGCCATTCAAAAATTAAAATTGACGTGTTTTAAGATTTTTTTAAAGTCGTCTGTTTCTGAAATAATGAATTTATTCCATACATTTGCATCATACTGTATATTCTCAGTTTAGTGCTAGATAAACTTAGATCTCAGATGTGCCTGTCGTGGTGCCAATATGATTGGGCTGAAGTAGCTGTTAGTTTGCCAGCTATTCCAAAGCAGTAAATATGACGTTTGTAAATAAGGAAACTAGAAAGCATTAAAGTTAAGTGCGTGCCAACATAGGCGACCTTTCCATACCTTAAATAAAAATGATAAATCATAAAATTATCTATAAAAACTATATCAACAATATTTTTTCCGCAAGAAATTATCAAACAAATTAACTTTCTTCCTTGTAGGTACCGATTGAGCCCCTGAAAAAACTAGCTGCTTAGATAAACAATAAACTTCTGACACAATTTACTTGCACTCAAGATGAAGAAAGAGAATATCAACACGAAGTGCCTAATTGAAGAGTATTAGTAATAACTACTGGAGGCCTACTGGACAAACCATGTTAAAAAACGACCTAAAAACAGTTGGCGTGGAAACGTGTGCATTAAACAACTTTTGAGTCATTTTACCTCAGAAGCAGTAGCTTTAAGGAAAAAAATATAAATACTTTTTTATAGATAATTGTGCGATCTACAATTTGTGTCCAAGTAATGTTACGATAAAACTGGCAGTTTTGAAGAAAATCGCAAAAAACCCATTTTGTGCCTTTGAGCTTAAGTCAAAATTTTTTTATGGGTTGGAACGATGAGGAATTTTGAAAAGTTGTTTTTACTCAGTTGTAGCTGAATAAGAATTTTGGTAACTTCCATATTGTTTTTTTTACCTAATTTGACTGGACTAATGTTATTTTATTTACATTTTTTTGGTAACTTCCATATTGTTTTTTTTTACCTAATTTGACTGGACTAATGTTATTTTATTTACATTTTTTTAAATAAAAGTAACAGACTCTTACCTGATATTTCTTAATACTATCCAATTGATCCTTATTTGGTTCGACGCCACCGGGCGGTGTAATGGCACCAGAGGAATTGCTACTAGGGGCGATATTATTGTTGTTGGTAATCCTTGCAGGTAACTGTGGTGCAGGTGCCCTATTGACTAGACGCCCATCTTTTTCTATTTTCAAGTGATCTCTTGGAGGAGGTACGGGTTTTGTTGTGGTAGTATTTTCTGGTACTGATACCTGAGAGACGGTTGAATCATTCAGACCACTCTGAAACAATTTAATGGTGTTCGATACTTTTTTTCTGTCTATACTTTACAATGCAAAAACTATGCTAAAGAATTTTGACATTTTTTAACAGTTAATAATATTGATAATTATCTAAAGAACTACGTTATGGTTTTTTGAAAAAAGTCAATTTTTTTCAATAGAAATCATTTTAAACATTTAAAATCCGTTGTTCGCTTATTTCTCGTAACTATAGTAGTTTGTGCAACAAGTGTGGATATGATCATTCGCGTGCGATATGGACAATCCACACGAGTTGGACAGAATATTTTTTCTACGACTCACTAAGAAAATAATAATAAAATATTAATGATTTTATTTAAATTTGCAGTTAACAAAAATAAAACTAATTTAATTTAAATTATTGATTTTTAACAATAAAATTACAATTGTGAAAAGTACAATTTGAATATGTTATGTTTTCCCTGACAAAATTATCAGTAACTTCAGAAGAAGATCTTGCTTCAATAAAATTTTGGTGCAAATTTTGTTTTGAAGTTGATGGCTGATTTTCTGGATTTGTAGTATCCATTGTCTCGATAAAATTTTGGTCAATTTGTCTTGAATTTAATGGAAATTTCTGGAATTGTGTTTGTTGTGTTTATACTGTTTACCAAGGTATTAGCTATTTCTTTTTTTTTTTTCTTTATGGAATGTTCTATGTAAGTTTCCATTACGGCAGTTGACTTCCAGCCACCAAAATTTTTTACTGTTAACGTATCACCTCCAGCATCACCAAGAATAGTGGCACCTGAACGGCGAAAACAATGCCCGGTATATAAGTTAGCATGAGGTAATTTTAAAAAGTTAGCAATTATTTTGGGCTGGTTTCCAATTTTGTTGATTTCAACTACTTGTTTTGTACATTTCCCCTTTTGATAATTAAAAAAAATGGCTCCATATTAGGCGGTCTAAGAAGTATGTACTTTTTTGCTAATTTATAGAATGTTCTGGGAATTACAAAGGATCTATCGGTTTTTGTTTTTTTGTCCACTAATTTTACTTGATATTCATCTCCTAAGTCTCTTATATGATTTATTTTTAAATTTTTTAATTCTTGACGTCTGCACCCACCAGATATACCAAATATTAGTACTATCTAAAATTTGAAGAAAAATTAAAAAATTGTATTTGGTACTTACTGGAATTTTAACTAACTTTTGTAAATAAATATACTTCATCCGGAGCTTTTAAAAGAAATTCTTTTATTTGTTCTGGCGTTAGTATTTTTGACAATTTCGATTTATAATTTGAAGATTGTAATTTTAAAAAGCTTCGATAAGCTTAGGATAAGATGATATGTCAATGTTATTTTTTATATTTATCATTGTTTTTAGCATTGAATATGTTGTCCAGAGAGTAGAGGGTTTAATTTCTGTTGATAATTGTTTAAAATATGCTGTTAAAACGTTTTCGGATACGCTTTTTATTTTATTTTTCTAGAACCATTCCACAAACTATTTATGACAATGTTCATATTTTTCTTTAGATTTTTGTGGTAATAACGATTCGTATGTTTCTTTTGCAACAATTTTAATAAATGGTGGAGTACAATTTATTGCTTCTTCATCACCATCACTCATATTTATTAAAAAACCTATATTATTAAATACCGCAATATTTTAAAATGTTTGACAATTATTTTGACAGCAGTAATAGCTTAACTTTTAGTAAGGAATAAGGCATGTTATTGGTCGAAATAAATGAGTAAATATTAAATTATAAACTCCAATTGGTCAACATAATATCCGCACGAGAATGGATATGAATTCATATCCGTACAGTTGACCGATATTTGCTACATATACATTCAGTAAAGTGTGCATAAAATAGGTAATATACATAAAGGAGTAGAAAAATGTATATTTAAGAGTCAATGCATGAAA
Organism: Ophraella communa; assembly: GCA_035357415.1. Lineage (NCBI taxonomy): Eukaryota > Metazoa > Arthropoda > Insecta > Coleoptera > Chrysomelidae > Ophraella > Ophraella communa. The sequence continues at coordinate 35,667,885 of CM068983.1, forward strand.
TTTTAGGCGGGAAGCTAAAGGACAGCATATCGATGTGAGCAAGACAACCTACGAGTAAAACTCTATTCATAAAAAACGCTTGTACACACCAAGTCAAAAGTATGTGTAGGTATGAGAAATTCAGATTAGTTGCATTATGTAGTCAGTCAGTTGTATAGCGAAGCTTTCTGTTGTGTATACTTAACGTAATACCTTTGTGCGACTATTGTTAGTACAACAGAATTAATTTAGCGGACCACATACAACTCGGTTATGAACGTCACTCACAGCGTATATCTATTCAGCTGACTAGCTCCAACTAGTTGCCGATACGGATTTCGCTATTACTGTGGTGAAACACAAAATAAGAGATGAAATGTTATCAAAAAAATAAAGAGTTCATGAAATTTTATATATCGTAGGTAATTGATCTATCCAAGTTTGTAAGATTGTCGTTTGCATTAGTATGGTTACAAAAAGGTTGTAGATAATTACGATTTGAACACAACACAGGTATAAAAATTGAAACTTTTTTAGGCAGAAAGCCATTTATTTATGGTACCTAATCGGTATCCGATTTCAGTATTTATCTTTTACTTTGGTCATACATATTTTTTATTTTATTTTCTAGGTCTGTATTTCACGACATTTGAATGAAATAATATAAAAACAAGAAGATTATTACAAATTTCAATAAAAAAATTAAAAAAAAAAAATAAATTATAATAGTAGGCCTTCGGCTCGTTTGGTATTCCGGTTAATGCTCGTGTATTAATAACCATTACATGAGAGTTGCATGGGTACACTGTTTTTTCTACAAATACACTACTTCAATTTAACATTGTTTTATTTTTTTTAAATTCTTGTTACATTTTTTGTAAACAATAGCAAATAAAATATGAAAGAAATAATCAAGTAATCACTAAATTTTAGATGGTGTGCATGAAAAACTATCTAGACATATTTTTTAAAAATAAGTACTGACGCACACAAATCTCTAAGAAACCTTTACACTTTCTACACAAAATATTGGGTCCGTCTACTGGATATTACAAAATGTAGGCTTTAGAGGTCAATTTTTCAGCTCCATAATGAATATCAGTATTATAATGAGTATCATTATGAAACTGAAAATTAGCATTTAATTACCAGCTTATAGTATGAATAAAAAAATATATATAGTCAGATTCAGATAGGGTTCTGAACGTTAAATAATAGTATATTAAACAATGCATTTCATGTGGAATTCTGTTATGACACGAGTTCAAGTCAAGAACGAGTGTCACAACAGCCTTATGAAATAAGTTGTTTATGATATTTTTTATATTTTGTCATTTTATCATAAATCATTATCATAAATTAATTTATTATTTTTATGTAATTACGAAAATTTTGATTTTAAGAAGTATGTCGGTAGCACTGTGTAATTTATAACATTTGACAGTTTTGACATTGAAATTATGAAATGTTAAAATTTTCAAATATTTTAAAATAACTAATACACCAATAATAATATATTATATAAGTAAAAAATGATATTCAAATTCACAAATATTTTCTTAAAGAACAAAATAAAGTTAATAAATTGCTATTAGCCACAAATGTCACTGTCAAAAGTCCTGTCATTAGATACTTCACTCATATCGCCAACCATTTAAAACAAAAATTTGCGTGAGTAAAAGTTACATTACGATACGCAAATGCGTTTTATAATGAAGATTTTTATAAGTGCAAAATATAAAAAATAATTTTATTTAAAGTTCAGAAAACAATGGACTTCCACAGAGTAAGAGTTCATACAATAAATGACATTCAGATAGGGTGTTTTATAATCTCTGTTATATAATGTGAGGTGAAAAAATCACAAACTGTTTCCTCATGTTAGTTTCCCAAAACTGATCTAGCTTTTCAATTTTTTCCATATGAAAATTAACCATAGTTTTTAATAATTGTTAAAAATTATAAAACATATTCGTTTTTATAATATTCGTTAAATTAAATACAGGGTAAGTTAAAATGCATGTACATTATTTTCTTGGTAATTTTAAATAGAAGAATAGAATAGAAGTATTTTATATCACTATCGAATAGTTCTCATATCATTCTTCAAATTTTATGAAGTACTCCCTATACCTAAAGTTATCCGTTTTCTAGATATTTTTATTTTTTCATCATTCAAAATGATCTCCCAAATAATAGTAAAGAATTTTTATTGCATTGCCCTAAAATCCAGGTGATATCTATAATTTCATCAGTAATTACATTTATTATTACTAATTTAAATTAAATTAATTAGTGAATTACTAAATAATAATTGTTGCTAATTTACGGTGTACCACAGATTGATTTAATAAACAATAATGTCCAACTGACAGTTTCTGATAAACCAATCATGGCCAACTCATAATAATTATTTGTAAATGTTAAAATATCTACCAAATTAATACTTCGATAGAAAAATAAAAATATCTTGAAAACTGATAACTTTAGGTATAAGGAGTACCTACTTCATAAAATTTGAAGTATTTTTCGATAATGATATAAAATACAGGATGCTGTATTTAAAATTAGCAAGAAAATAATAATGTACTTGCATTTTGACTTACCCTGTATTTGATTTAACAAAAATTATGAAAGGAGTATATTTTCAAATTTTTACAATTAATAAAAATCTATGGTTGCAATAGATCAATGCTCCTACACTCAAGTTAAACTTGATACGATTTTCAGGTAATATTGGTTATAACTTTTTAAATACCCGGTATAACATAATAAAACTTTACATTGTTGTGATGTGGAAGTGATGCAGATTTCGAATTTATAATATTTAAAAAAACATAAGTTTGGTGTGCCACCATCTTATGGAACACCCTGTAAGATTGAAACTAATTTTAAAATGTGGAGTTTAAAGTTGCCTACAAATTTTGTCAATAAGTTTTATTTTGTATTTTTCACTATAACAGATCTACTGAGCTTCCTCACACTAATCAATCACCCTGTATACATACATAAATACACACTAAATAACCAATATTTGTATTTGGTTACTTTTCTTTAATAATATATAAACAAGTTTAAAATATTTGTCCAAATGTCTTAATAATATATAAAAAATGTCCACAAATTTAAAAATTTCACTATTTAAAAACGCCAACAAATAATAACAATAAAACTGCAATCTTACACTCAAACATTAGGAATAAAACTTGCATCCCTTAAGCAATACACCCATCGGTTGGCCAAATAAATTATTAACGTATATTCGTCTATAATAGTTTATTTTTCCAGCTGGTCCGCTAATTCTTACAATTGAAGGGTTCACGCATATCGGCACATTAAAACACGGAGTGTACAGGAATTAATCTGTATGAGGGCGCTTTTATCAGTAGTTTAAAAATTTGAATTTGATCTCTTCTTTGGTACCGTTTTTCTCCGTTAAGAGAAGACATATTTGGATAAAATTTTAAGGGCATATTACTGACAGCTAGTTGCAGAAGCTATGCATGTTTAATCTTAACTTTTTTTTTAATTAATAGAAATTAATTACCATTCGTAATCAATATCAACAATATTTAAAATTTAAATATAGCTTATGCGCTATCGTGAACCACATACGTCCTGAAAATTTGGGAAATTTTCATGCAATATTAACAAAGAAAAAGGGGTTTTTTGAAAAAAAGACAATTTTTCATAGATTTGTCCAACTATTTTACTTTATTTTGAGGTCTATTTGTGCAAGTTCACGTATATTTACCTATTGCTATTAATTATCAGCAAGTTTTAAATATATAAACATTTTATTAGCTGATATTTGATAAAATGTTTAAATGGTGAAAGCGCTAATGCAGCATTGGCTCTTAAGTCACGTAAAGCTGTAAAATAATCATTTTAGCTCTTAAATTTATTTTTAAAAATAAATTTTAATTAATAATTTTGTCAGTTGAAACCGAAAAATAATTAATTGCTCCTCCTCTCATCGAGCTCCGCCCTCTTAATAGAACATTTACCAGTTGGAAAAAACAAAGAAAGATAATGAACAGCTGGGGAAAGAAAACATGAAAACTGTCCAAAACCTGAGGAAATAACTGAAAGGCGAAAGATTAAGTCAAAGAAAAAGACTGGAAGACGAAAATCTCATGTCAAAGAGCCTCAGAATTCCATTAAGACTTTTAAACAATCCAAAAACAAGGGAAAAAGAGGAATAAAAACCAGGACTACCGAGTTGTACCACGAGACATCAGGTGGTAAAATATAATCCTACAATCCTACCACTGAATTTCTAGAGAGGATTAAAGGTTTAATAATATAATCTTATAATATTCTTAACAGTTTTAACATAAATTCCATACACAATACATATTTAAAAATTGTTTTGAAATATAAGCAAAAATGTACACATTTTTACACCTACATTAATTTTGTTTTACAAATTAAAATTTTAGGTCTTATTGCGGAAAATAAATATTGCTTAAAGATTTTACAAAATCAAATAAAAAATCAAAGCGTTGGTAGACCGATAGGTGCATACTATTTGTGTTAGATGCCCAAATTCTGGGAGGAAATTTAGATTCTTTGGATATATAATTATCAAGTATATAATCACAAAATCGTATAACTCTCTCTATTTTAGATAGTTTCACTTGTTGACAAACAGATTAAAAAAATTACTGAGAATAATTTAAACAATTATAATATTATTCGTGGAACAACTCGGTGGTTAAAAAAAGGCAACCTTTTACGCTACCGGATTAAGTCAGGTAAGCATGGCACAACTCGGTAGTCTCCATAAAAACAACACGGAACAAGATGAATATGAAAAAGGTCACCTCTTATTTTTATAAAAACCATGAAGGAATTCCCTGGAATCAGGTAATAATGAAGTTGATAGACTCGCAAAAGATGGGGCTTACACCTCTTTCGTTGGTCCGGAGCCCTTCTGTGGTCTTACATCAGAAAGGAACTTCGTTCCTGGGAAGAGGATCGACTACGATCTCACTGGAGGAATACCCAGGACTGAGGCAAGCGAAAAGGTTTGTAGACATATAACAAGAAAAAGCAAAATGCCTTCTCGAAATGAGCAAAGAAAGATATCACCGGATACTGCCCTTTGAGGTATTACCTGTCGTTTCTGCGAAACCGACAAAGAAACCGGGGAACATATACTATGCAAATGGCTTAAATTCCTAGAAGTTGGTATGACTCCTTATGAAATTAGGAATTTGCCCTCTAGAAGGCTGCTTAACTTCGCTAGAAGAATTGGCATTCTAGAGTTCAAGTAGATTAAGGTAGGCGCAAAAGATCCTTCATAGGTCGAAGTGCAGAAAAGTCTGACTGGGTTATAAGAAAATTTAATCTAATGTAGTATATATTTATGTTGTCATATATAAAAATCGTTACAAATCTCCCCTGTATCCCCTAAGGGTTGATACAATAAAGTTAATTAAATTACTTAATATAGGTATTTCTCGGCATATTTTAAAAATTTAGTGACCTTTAACTGGTTTTTCAATAATTGTAATTATGTTACTAAGGCATCAACGTTTAATTTTGTTTTAAGCATACAAACACAACCAAATAAATCAATTGATCAACATACACCGTAGTGATGTAACATAATCATTTGATGTGGTATCAGCTACAATTTAGGTTCTCAACGTATAGTATTTTACTTAAGGCTGGGCATTGGGAGTGAGAAAACGTCCCTAAAAAGAGAGCGAATAAGTATACCCGAGAGGTGCTGCCTCTTGCAATGACCCTACGCGATAAACGAAATAATATTACATTTATTCTTGGAGTATATTAGTTTCCTTTAGAAATTTCAGGGCTGGATTAATTTTAAAACAAACATGTGTGATTCTGTTGAATATGAATTGGCTATTTGTATTTACATTAAACGATATTAATTTATAGATTTTACACAATATTTTTATTTATATATGTTTTTCTTCTCAAATCAAAATTATAAATAGAATATTTATTGGGGTATTATTTTTAAAAAGGCAATCATTCAAGTTTTTTCAAGTGTAAAATGTTATCATTTGTTTATCTTAACTTATAAGCAATAACGAGTAGGTAAGGACCGAACAGCGAAGGAAAATATTTATACTACATACCGGATGGTCATTAAAAACTCACGATATACATATTCATATATGGCAATATATTGAAAAGCTCTTTAAAAGGGAAAAAAGAAGAAAACAAAAATTAAAATTTACCAAAAAGCAGTTGAGCAGATTATTTTAAAAATTTTAAGTGTTTAAATATATTCGGTTACCATTACCTATACATATTCATAAAAAAAACTGAAATAGGTTCCAAAAGTTCAAAGTAAACTTACTGGAAAAACTAAAATGGTCAAAAATTCGATTAAAAAGTTTTTTAGTAAAGAAATTTAAGAAAATGATGCGTAAACCTAAAATAAATGTGTAGCAGCAGTAACTACCAGTTCATTTTAAAAAATTAAAAGGAACTAAGTTTTACCTTTTAAATGGATTAAAAAAATTACACGATTAATAGATCCACTAAGAACTAATATTTGACCTTTTTATGTTTTTTTTACTTATTAATCCAAAAATCTAGTAAAGGACTCCAGTAAAACTCCAATAGTAAAAACATCGTCCAAAGATATTCTAAGATATATTCTATGGACGCGATAGTGGCGATATTTTGCTTAATATAACATGGAAAGTCATTGAAAAATATTGAAAGTTTTCAGGAAAAAACTTACGAAAATATTTCTCCTAATGCACGTAGATTAGAGAATATGCTTGCTTTGAATTTTAATAATTATTGTATACAGGATGGTATAGGAAACATATTTTTTAAAGATTTTTCCAATGCAGAATTCTCCCTCCCATATGGCAATAAAGATTATTTACTTTCATTGTTTACAAGAGTTCGAATATACTATACAATCAAATTTGTAAACCGACAAATAAAAGATCAACCTTTAAAAAAATAACATCCGAAATATAAAATTTTGCAAAATATGTAATAATTGAAAACAATGATAATAGTAAGAGTTTGAGATTATGGATGTCGATATCATTAGTTTTTATGAAATAATTGAAGGTTTTATTGCACGAAAATTGTTACTTTATTTTAGAATAGAGTAAGCAAGTCTACCTGAGTTTTATTATTGTGTTCGAGTACCCTTATTCTTACTACAAAGATAAACCCTTACAAGGTTTGCAACATGTTTACCAAATGTTAAAATAAATGGAAACTTTCACTTTTTCAATCAAAATAATCTTAACTATTAACTATTTTAACAGAGATAAACTATTGTACATGAAATCAACATATTTCAAGATAAGCAAATAAAGAGCCTTAAACATTGTGTCTTTTCTTCCCTTTTTAAGTATTTTACCCTTTTACCTGTCCCAATTTAAGCAATCAGGTAATTAATGTTAGTTATTACAACGAAAAGTTTCTTCATTGTTGTTATTAGAATATTATATGTAATAATCGCAATAAAAGATAATACAAAAATATAAATAATGAATGTGATCAAAACACCCCACGCTTAACCCTCGTAGACACACTTTCGAATAAACATACCCCATTGACCCTCGTATAACGTATTTCTGCTATTGTACCGATGATTTACGACCGTTCACAAAAAAGCGGCAACTGTTATAATACAAGTTAAAAACATAAATTATAAATTAATTAATTATTATAAATATTGATAACACAATTATTGCAATTATTCAAATTAATTCCCGACGAATTCGTAAACTGATTTTGACTTGTTGGGAATTACTGATAATAGAGCATTACCAGCTGCCTCTTCAATATCGCTTGGTAGCTCTTCAGAACTTAAATCATTTATTTTTTTAAAATAAAACTAAAAATATATCAATTTCTCTAAAAGCCTTCCGTCTACGCTTTTTACAAAATGTCAAACTGACAACTAACTTGAAGTAACAGCAACAAACTAATTGGTTTATAAAAGTTGACAGTTACTTGGAACACTTAAACGTCACTCACTAGATTAATACATTATTTTCGAACTGCAAAAATTCATACAGTTTTCATAAATAAAACCGGCTATAAAATCAGACGGATTTTGATAAACTTGAATTTTGTTTTATTTTATGGGGTTTCAGAACAAGCAAAACTTTTTATCAAGAATGACATTTTTCACTAAAACTAATAGGTATTTAAACATTTTTCACCTTTAGGATACCCCATCCTTGGACACGCTGTATATTAGTATTAATATTATATAGTAAGTATATTAAATTAAATAAAGATTTGCTAAATTCCTAATGCGGACCTGATAAACAAGATTTAATAGATGTTCTATCACAACGCCCTCCATTAGACAATGCTCACACTAATTTAGGAATAATTTTTTAAGATCCTTTTATATGTGATAAAAGAGTTGCCTAAATTTGTAAAAAAAATGGCACCATTTCTGATTTCTTAAAAATTACTTTCAAAGAGCTTTTAAGGAAAAAACGAATTTATTGTAATTTTTAAAAACACTGACTTATGAGTAGATATACCATCTATTCAAAGAAGAAATATTTTTAAAATCATATCACGTTTAAGTGAGATATTAATCATTTTATGAAATGTAAAAATAGACATATTTCGGGAATTTTTTCTGGATGATTCCTTGTACTCTCAAGCTTCAAAATTCTTTATTGAATAACTTTATATATCTAGTATACTACTGATTTTTTTCAATTTTCATTGCCTTATAGTTTTTGCTAAAAGCTCTTTGAAAGGACGTCGCGTTTGCCTATATTAAATACACTGCCAATGCCCGGCCTTAATATTGAATTACAAATTAAAAAACACGCTGATAGTCAGAAGAAAACCATAAGAATAATAATAACAATATTATAAATGTTTTAACAACCTCAGAACGAATTTAACATTTAAATATTTAGTTATTTATATATTTCACATAGTTTGTGATGACGAAACATTCAATTAAATGGAATTTTGTAAATAACATAAACGGTCAGGAAAATACGCGATTTATAATAGTTTCATTATACAATTTTTTGTATCATTTATTTCTTTTCATTTGTAGTACGAATTAAAGTTTAGTTTCTTAAAATATACTGGAGGTAATAAAGTAAAATTTAGTATTTCTACGTTAGTAATTATATAGTTTAAGCTACTTTGGAAATTGCACTACATCGTGTATTGAAATTGTTAAAATGGCCGGAAAATTGGGTGATTGATGATAAAAAACATCTCATCTTATGACTAGGTTTGCATAAATAAATTACACACCGTACAAGTAATTTAAAACATTTTGTTGTAGTCTCTAGAAAGGCTCGCTTTTAGATAATTGAACTAACAATAAACATATCAAATAAAGTAAAAGGTGAAAAATTTTGATAAATATTAAATAAATAAGAATATTTACTAAAGTTCATTTGTTTGGAGTTGGCAGCTAAGAAAAGTCATTAAATCGTAAAATGTTGTAAACAAGACCCCAAATCAGTAGCGCACGTACATATTTATATCGGTATTAATAAATTTATTTTAGTCATCATATTTTAATCTTCTTAGGTAAGGGATAAGTAGACATAATAGGATAATTAGAATATTTTGTTTTTCGATTTTAACGAGAATAATTGTGGTGATTAGGAGTGTTAAGGGATTAAGGTAACCCTGTGTGTATAATTGCAAAAACAGGTACGTTATTAGTCTATAAATTGACGATTTGTTTATATCCTAATACATAAGAATATAGGTACTGGTTAGTGTTGGTGGTTTATATTGTGATCTATATTTTTATTATTTTACTCCAAGAGAAAAACTATTGTTTTAAAAGTTCATGATGCACTAATATATCAAGATGCATCAGCAACTGCATTCGTGATGTGGTGACTAGGTACTGCAATATGACCGGTGTTAGTGAAGGAAGTATCTATCGATTTTTAAGTGAGAGAAAACAGGGAAATGTTAGTGAAGCCACAAACACGTAGGAAAATCCATTATGGTCGATAACTTTAATAGAGATATCATTAGAAGACAAGCTCATTCTTTGTACTTAAATAAAGAGATTCTGACTTTGGACAAAGTAATGACTGTTATAGCAGAAGTAAATACGAATCCCAAATTTGGACGAAATACGTTATGGAAACTCCTAAAAGAAATTGGTTTTAAGTATGAGTGTCATAAAAAACGAAAAATTTTGAATGAGACAGAACAAATTATTTGCTGGATAACACAATACTTAAGAAGTATTAAAAAGTTTCGGAGCGAGGGAAGAAATATCTTTTATTTAGATGAAACATGGTTGAATGAAGGACACACTGTTTATAAGCATGAATGGACAAAAATATTTCAAATTCCCGTCAAGCATTTTTGAAGGGATATTCAGCAGGATTAAATGCCCCTCAAGGAAAAGGTCGCAGACTAATACTCGCATGGCAGTGAACATGGTTTTGTAGAAAATGGGTTATTAGACTTTGTATCAAAGTCAACCAATGATCACCACGAAGAAATGACATCTGATGTTTTTGAAGATTATTTTTCCCAGCTATTGGACTTTTTGCCAAGTGCTGCGGTGGTTGTCTTAGGTAACGCCAGTTATCATCCAAAACTGGTATAAAAGTTATCAACGACGTCATGGAAAAAAGGAGACATTAAAGAGTGGCTTCAGAGCAAGAATATTTCTTTTGACGACTGAAAATGTAATTACTGCAAATTGCAAAGCGTCACAAATTACAATACAAAAGATATGTAATGACGAAATGGTGAAGGAAAATGGAATAACTGCATTACGTTTGCCACCTTATTAGTGTCAATTAAATTCTATAGAATAATTAATATGGGCACAGGTAAAGGGTGAGGTGGCAAGAAACAATACAGCCTTTAAATTGAATGATGTTAGAGAACTTTTGATAAATTCTTTTGTAAACGTAACACGGGAAAATTGTACCAAAGCCATAAACCATGTGAAGAAGGAAGAAGAACGATTGTGGAGTGTTAATATCAATATTTGACAACTGTTCGAACCCATTGTAATTTCTATCGGACCAGGCATCCAATCTGACTCATCGTCGGATGAATACAACGAAATGGAAGCCGACAATTAAAGGAGTAAGTGCTTTTTGCATTGATTTATATTTAATTCTTACTTTTTAATATTTATCGTATTTTTATTTTACTTTTAATTTTTACTTTATTTTGAATTATAGTTTAAAAAAACTTCGGTTCTACTGTCATGGGATCTATTCAGTTACCTGTTGTGACAATATTATTAGGGTTTCTATTGTGTTTGGGTTCATTAATCCCTAACTACAGCGTGAATTCTTTAAAAAATAACAACTATGACTATGTTTCAATAGAAATGTATACTACTTTTAGTTATTTTTTATTATAACTACCCTTCTTGGACTTTGAAGGATTTGCATTTATAATGAATTCATTGTACTGCCAACTTCAAACAAATGAACTATAATGGTATGTTCCATTAAATATTACTTTAAAAACACCATCATTCTACTCCAAAGACTGACTAAATATTTTCAGAATGCAGGATAAAAGGAAGTATTTAAACAGTTGTGCATAGAGTATAACAAAACAAGCGAACAAAAGTGGTCTTTCCAATGCAAATGTACCATAATGCAAACTCTATTGAATTAACCAGCATCAAAAGTAGGTTTAAGTGGTGGTAGATAAAAATAATTTATTTAAACAAAAAATTATGTAAAAGCTTAACCCAGTTTGACTGACATGTCGAAGTTACTTTCGTCTTCATGTAATTAACATTTATCTCTGATGTTCTACATTTTATTTTGGTTGTTTCAATGAAAATAAAAAAAGCAGGGCGACAGCCAGGTAGAGGAGCGGCCCATAAGACGGATGTAGGTACCTGTAACCGGAAATTCATTGATTGTAGGGTATTTACTGATCTGATTTGTCGTTAACCGTGTTTACACAGGAAACGGTTCAATTGTTGTGGCTAAAAACACTTACATGTAATTCAAACCGAAAGCAGTGTTTTTCCATAAAAAGAACACGATTACATAGTAACCCGTTAAAAACTGCTAAATTCCTATTTAATTTTTATTATACAAGTTTACATTACTTTACTAAATAGAAGTTAAAAAATCTAAAAATAAATTTGTGATTTGAATAATATGGTAAATAGACAAAACTATAATTTGGGTCGATTATGATTAAGCCTTGTTATAGTTGTATATGTTCATCACTGCAATTATTATTGTTTTGTGTCAGTTTGTGATCAAAAAGAAGAATGTGAGGTTAGTGTTTGCGCGATAATGAACCAACAAAACCACACAGGAGTAGAATAAGTCATTTTGTTACAAATTTTTTCTTTTACATATAATATCTAGTTAATAAACAGGTTCATTATCTAAATATAAAGCTTCCAAATAATATTTCCTGCAACTATTATGTAAAACTGAACAGGAAACAGTAATGTAACCTGCAATAGCTTGTTTGTAATGCAACACTTGTAAATAAAAACAAATGGTATCCCTTCTTGTTGCCTCTTCCACAAACTGAGATAACTCTTGTTATGCTCCTTCGTTTAACCGGAAAAGCTTTGTTAATCAATATTCAGGGAGTTCAAAAGGGTTATTGGTGTCTCATAGTCTAAATAATTCTAAAAATAAAATACATTTCGAAAAAAAAACTTAAATACATACCTATTTGCTATATTTTCATACTCATTTAAAAATCAGCCAATATGCACAATTTAAATATTCTTCTCATATTTATTTACTCCTGTTGAAGAGTAGCGTATTTTTGAAATACCTCTATTTTGAAAATTTTAACGAAAACAAAAATTACCAAGTAACTCTTATAGACTTACTAAAATAAGTAAGCAAGGAAAAGACACAAAAGATAGATCTTAAAACTATTGTCTATTATCCAAAATTACAAATTGTTTATCAAACTTATCAAAGAGTACAATAAAACTATGCCCCTTTTTCGCTCTATGTAGTGGAAGAGCTGGCAAGCCTATTTAAGAAGGTAATTAAGGTATAATGAAAATCATGAACAAAGCTTCTTTAATCTTATGCATACTTTGTTTCAAAAAGGTATAGAGTAATAAGGACTACAGGGTAAACCGTAAAATCATTTCCATAGTTTGAAGCTAATATCACATTGTTTTGGGTCGATATTATTGGTGAAAATTGAATATAGGCATAATGCATAACAGTTTTATAAAAAAATTAATAAGTAACAGTATATTTAAGCTAAGTTAAAGTATTTTAGATCATTATGTTCTTCGTCATCTGAAGAACTGTCATCTAACCCTGGCGTTATAACCAAAGGGTCAGCCACCTGATCGACCAGGTTGTCCAGATCCTAACCTCCGTTTTATCACATGCTGGACTCATTTCAATTTTGAATGGCTTAATCAATCAGTAGCTTTACATCTTTAATTTTAAATGTAGTATTTTGTCTCGCCACAAATCCTATTACTTTGTGCTCATATAAGTTCTACAGGATTTAGTTAGTTTGTATCAGAAAATATAGTTATTCGAAATTCGAAACTCGTCTTCTAACTTAGCTATTCAATTTTAAAAGAAAATCATTGTAGTAATGCATTCAACATCAAACTTTTACCTTTTATATTATTAAATAACTTTGGTTTGATGCTTTCTTCTTCTGTTTTTTGATTGTATGGATGTTGTTAATTAGTCCACTACTCGCAAATTAGTTCTGTTGTATATTTTGATTACTTCACATTGTAGTGGTCAACGAATTACTCTGCATTATTGTAGAGATTATTTATAACTTTATGCATGACTATTTATTTTCTTTATTTCTTCTTTCGATATTCCTACATTGTTTAACCAATGTTTAAAACCCTTCTTTATTTTAGGTCCTTTCTTAGACCTTTTAGTTGTTTGTTAAAATAATCCCTTTTTTTCCTTTTATGTTCCCCTTAAAGTTTATTTTAACTTTTCTTGATGACTTTTGTATCTCACTCATTTTATTGTTGTTCAACATTATATTTATTTTTATAGGTCTTGTCTTAATCTTAACCTTACTGTATCTTTTTATTTTTAGCCTAATGATGGTCTAAGACCGAAACTAGTTGCAGTTTTTTATATTTTTTACATAAAATTCATTGTGGTTTGCCGTAGCGTTTTATTGATAAATAACACTTGCTTTCCCCAAGAGCTATGTATTATCCATAACATATTACAGAAATCGTATTCAAGGACAATCGAAATCATTTCCTCATTGTGAATCTCCGACAAGACTTCTTTTACTAAAAATCCTTCACTTACAAAGTGAGCACTTATAAGACTCTTCTCTGTGTCTCAAAAACATTTTTTTTCATTTCAGGGTTGGTTCAGCTGTGTTTAGATAACATTGAAGAATACAGTGTGGAAACCACTTATGGAATAAAATTATTTGTGAGGTTAGTTTAGAACATTATAAAAAACGCTGGGACCCGTCAACTTTGAAATTCACATGTGAGCTTTTTAAACATAAATTTAAATGTACAGGGAATGTACACGCAAGTCTGGCATCGTCCATAATCTATATTTTTAATAAAACACCCTGTATGTTTTTATGATTCTAAAAGCTTCTTAACAATACGATCTCAACGAACTGTATAAGGTCTATTACGAATTGTACAGGATGAAATTTTGAAATTATTTATAATTTTGTTCAAGATAGTAAATACATAAATAATAGTGTTTCACACTTTAAATAATGGTTTTATTTTTAATTAGCTGAATGCAGACCTCAAATTTCTTCAATAAGTATCAATATTTTGGGTTTTTTTAACATTTTTTGTCACGAATAGGTAAAAATTGTATAGATAACTATGCCAATATAATTAAACTAAATTGGTAATTAATGTCCGTTAATTGTTGATGTGTTGACATTTAAATATCGTAGTAGTCAATTTTTAATCAAAAACTAATATTTTCCGAAGTAAAAATAAAATGTTGAATCTGGAACCGTTGGCGAAACTGATATCGAAAACCGTTTAAACTACCACTACACCATCACACACTTTTATATGCCTGACGCGCGTTTCCATAACCAAGTTATCTTCTTCAGAGACCGAAGGTAAACTCAATCTTCAGAGACCTTCGGTTATCGAAACGCGCGTCAGGCATATAAAAGTGTGTGTTGGTGTAGTGGTAGAAGTAAAAATATTTAACTGAGACTCACCGGATTAAAATTTTAATGATGATTGATTACGACGATAATTGCAGAAGTCAAGTTGAAGTAGCAAACTTATTTAATCAGAGGTATCCTCAGTTGCCTAATATTTCACAAGGTACTGTGGATATTACCTATATTAAGTGTCGTGGAGAGTCCAACGTCAAGTTCACGTCATTTCTGCGAAAGAATTATGAATAAATTGAACAGAAATGAAATAGCTGTTGGTCCAATCCTTATTTCCGATTAATCAACATTCACACTGAACGGGAAAGTAAACAGAAAAAACTGTAGATATTGGTCAGAGGAGAATCCTCTGAGACACATACTCAGTATCCTCAAAAGTTGAAATTTGACAGCCGAAAAATATTTAAGCATGATTAGACATGAAGTCGTTTGTTCTCAAGAACAAAGTATATATGCAACACAGCAAACTAGCACTGCAGGCCTCAAAGAAAAGATAACTACAGAAATACGGGCTATTTTACCTCAAACTTTACACAAAGTTCGGGACGAAGTTTATAGGACACTATGTTATTGCCAACAACAAGGTGGAGAATATTTTGAGCATTCGTTTTAATGTAAAAAATCAATTACGTCAAGAAAATATCACTCTGTACAATTCATAATGGACCCTACATGGTATAGTTCGTTGAGGTCGTATTAAGGAGCTTTTAAAATCATAAAAATATACAAGGTGTTTCATTAAAAATATAGATCATGGACGATGCAAGACTCACCCTGTACTTTTAAAATGTTTAAAAAGCTCACATTTGAGTTTCAAAGTTGACGGGTCCCAGCGTTTTTTATAATCTTCTAAACTAACCTCACAAATAATTTTATTCCATAAGTGGTTTCCACACTGTAGAAATACTTACCAGCTCTTAGACTATTGCTGTTGCTCGAAAATAATACAGCTACGAATACTTTGACAATTATTATTGTAACATCATTTGACCAAATTTTTTTATTCCAACCACATTAAATTAAAATATACATCAAAATAATATTACTAAGTAAAAGTTTAAAACAAAACATTTAAGATATTTTAAGTACCTACTATGAAGCAAACAGTAATGAAAACCAAAATTATCTTCTTAACTAGAAATTACTTAAAAATAAATTTCAAACGTATTAGAACTTTTATCAAAATTACCATTTAGAACTAAAACTACTACTTAAAAACTATATTAATGTTGTTAGTGACTACATTATCATTATTTTTATCACAATAGTTAGCATACGTAATGTTAAAATTTGATATACTGGATTAATTGTCACAAATAGTCAAACTGACTCGAATCTCGGTTAAGTGAGATTGATGGAATGCGTACAATAGAAAAACAACTACCGTGAAAGTAATGTGTGTAAAGAATTAATTATTATACATCATAGAATTCTGGAAACGCTTGAAAAAACCCCAAACTTATTGACTGTATGAAAGATGTTGGAGAATAAAAAAATCTTATTTGGCTATTTGTGTCTATTCCAATAACTACAAGCAACTCAAGTAATCCCACTAATTACATGCCAAAAATGCCCGTCTTCCTAATTTTACCTTGATAACTTTTGGAGAGGGATATTTGGGAGCTGTCTTTTTTCGTTCTACAAAATTATCAGGTACGTCTATTGCTCTTTCCTGATTGTCGTCATCAAAAGAAATTCCTAATAATTTGTCGTACCCTACCTACAGCAACCAAAAATAAAATAAAAATTAAAAATCACTTTATACTGCATTATTGCAAGATTCACTTAGTTTACGCAATAATTATCATAATTTAATTGAAAATGTATAGATAGATACATAATTTACAAAGATTTTTTTAGAGATATTCGAATAAGCACACAGGTGTTCTTTTTTTCCCAGGTCATATTTATTTTTCAGTAAAAAAAATTAATGCTTCTCCAAATTTATCAGATCAATCACTCATATAGAAATAAAACTAATATTTAAATGCATAAAAGCTTATAAAAAATTATTATACTACACTCGTCACAAAAAGTATCGCATAAGTGATTTATGAATAAAGTTTTTATTATTCTATTTCCATTTTTTTGGGAAATGATAGGAACTGAATTTGAAATTATGTTTCAAAGTAGTTTATTTAATTAAAAGTAAAAATCAAAAAATAATGGGCATAAATAATGAAAATAGCAATTATTCTCGAAAAATCAAAAAATACAAAGTAACAAAATAAAAAATTTAAACGATAAATTCAACAATGTAGTGTCTGGTATTGACACTTCTGGCTCCAATAACATATCCCTCATTCTCAGTGGAAAGCTTCTTATCAGGTCACTTATGTAATCCAAATCCAAGTTTTCCCAATCTTCTATTAAAATATTTTCCAGCTCATCAAGGTTGTCTGGAGCGATATTACGAGTTCTTATGCGCCTGTCCAGGTAGTCTCAAATATATTGAATTGGGTTTAGGTCTAGTCTAACTGCTGGCCACTCTAAATCTTGGATATCAATCTCTTGAAGGTGTTCCATTGTTATTCTGGCAACGTGCGGGCGAGCGTTATCGTGCATTAGAATAAAATTCTCTCCAATGAGTGGAACCAATGGCACTAAATTTTCCTCAAGAACTTGATTGTGTTAACCTCTACTTTTTGGAAGTTCATCTTACTAAGAACAATAAATAACTGCACAGTTAAACTAAACTTCCACTATTTATTTGAAAAATTCGCTTTAAAATCAATTACAGCTGTTTCGCTATAACTAGCATCGTCAGATTGACATATTGAAATTACATGTTGTTTGTTTGTAACTAGGTGCTTGATGTTGATAAGGAGTTAAGGCTAGACCAAGTAAGGAAGTAATAAGACATAACAATATTAAAGCCTAGATGTTATTAGCCCTAAGGGATTATCCATGTAATTTCAATATGTCAATCTGACGATGCTAGTTATAGCGAAACAGCTGTAATTGATTTTAAAGCGAATTTTTCAAATAAATAGTGGAAGTTTAGTTTAACTGTGCAGTTATTTATTGTTCTTCCTCAAGAACCTCCCTTATATACCGATCAGCTGTCAGTGATCCCCTACGAGACACAATTAACTTCGTGTGGCCTTCAAAACATATGCCTCCCCAATAATCGAACAACCTACATAATTTCTGGCTGCTCTTATGTTACACTGGACAAATCGCTCACCTGCGCGTTTATAAACTGGAATACGTCTATCTGATCCAAAAAGTGAAAATCTTGATTCATCCGTAAAAAGAATATTAGCCCAATCAATAATATCCCAATTAACATGTTCTCTTGCGACCCTTAAACGTGCTACACGGTGTGCTCTGGTTAACAATGGAGCAGTAACAGGCATTCTGGGTCTGATTCCAATAATCCTTAATCTATTTCTAACAGTATTGACAGATATTCTAACATTACGGACTCCAAAGAGAACATTTTGCAGTTGCCTAGCTATAACACGACGAGTTCGCAAAGTCTGAATTCTTAAATAACGGTCATCTGCAGGATTAGTACATCTGGGACGTCCTGGAACTGGTCTTCTATTATAACTTCCATTTCTCTAAACCTTCTTAAGACTCTAGAAACGCTGAGATCGTCCATCTTCAACTAAAGCCACGATTTGAGCTGCTTGTTCTGGGGTTAAATTACTCATTTTTACTAAAAATGTTTCTAGACACTTCCAAATGAAAAATTAAACAAACGTACTGTACACAAGAAATTTTAAAATGTAAATAATACAAATAAGATTTATCAAAATTTATTCATTTTTTGTTTTTCAACAAAAAGGCGATTTAAACTGTGAATATTTTGGGCTTTTATACATATAAAGGGTACCATACACTGCGATACTTTTTGTGACGAGTGTATTTAATGACTAAATAGACAGCTTTTTTAATGTTTTTTTGTTTTAGTTGAACTGTTTAACTAGAGCATTATTTCTAACCTGAAGAAGAGGTTTGGGAGGTGGATATCTAGGCGGGGTCTTATTTCTGGCGATGAAAGTGTCCGGTACGTCGACGGCCATTTCCCTGTGGGGTCCGTTGTCGCTGGGGATCATCATCACCATGTTATTGTATTCTAAACTATCGTCCAGGTCGTCAGGGTGTTTTTTCACCGGATCTAAGTCCCCGTCGAGGACAACAATACTGCTGCCCGACCGTCGACGAGGCCTGCAACAAAGAAAATTACCTTATAATTTAATTCTGCAAATATAAATTTCTGTAATTTAATTTCATTATTCTGTAATTAAAACACTGTATAAAACGGATCATCAGAATGGCCCACATCAGTTATTAGCTTTGTTCGTAGAACGATCAGCAACGCTTTCAAACTGCAAATCGCATACGCATTAAAAATTTCCGAAGACCAGATACTCAAACTCAATGCGATTTGTAGTTTGAAACGGTTGCTGATCGTTCTACGAACAAAGCTATAATTTCTTTTAATCTAAGGAGTGAATTAAGGGATGTTTACTTATATTTAAATATTGGCGCTTCGGAGTACAATTTTACTACTGCAATGACATCTACCAAGTAGTTGCGAAGCTACAGCGTCATTTGTTTTGATTCTGAAGTTTTAGTGTTGTCCGTGATTGCAAAGAACAATGGGATTTGTTTATGCTGGTTTATGGACCCAAAGTTATGAGTGAAGGAAAATTTAGACAATGGTGCTGTGATTTTAAAAATGGGGGGATAAATATGCTTGACGTAGAACGAAGTGGCAGGCCCAGTATCCAGACCGATGAAATACTCGCATATAACAAATTGTGTGCAAGGTGGGTACCAAAAATGCTCACCGACCACCACAAAGAGCAAAAAAGCTGTAGTGGAGGAAAGTTGTTTGCCCGTTGTGCACAAGATAGAGATGATTTGAGTTTCAGAAAATTAATTAAATATGATCCAATATGTTGGTTTAGCTTCTAATTTTCCTTGTGACCTTTCCATTATCGAGAATATCCAAACAATACAACCCATTCCAAGTATAATGGATACCTTAAGCATATATTCTCTCAGTTTTTTGTATCTTTTTTCTTTATATATCTCCCTTTTTTTCTATTCTCTAATGAACATAAATATTAAGAATCATAAATAACTGAATGATATTATGCTGATCTTTACAATATTTATGTTACAATAATGTTCAGAACAATAAACAACTAAAAGGTTAAATTAACTTTCACTATTTATTCGTTAAATACTTTAAATGTAATGACGGCCGTTTCGCTATAGAAATAGCATCGTCAGATTGACAATCACAAAAGTGTAGTATATGAATGTCATTGGTGTGTATCAGTAGTTAATGAACAAATAAATCTTGGAAGTTCTCCACTATTAAACTGTTTACTTTGATTGAGTCTTCATTTTATATATAAGACATTATTGTAACATAAATATATTAAGTTATTGTAAAGATCAGAATGATATAGTTTTTCCCTGGTTTTTCTATATCATTGCACAGTTATACTGATCTTAGAGGAAAATACATCCAGGATAATCCCTTAGGGCTAATAACATCTAGGCTTTAATATTTTTATGTCTTATTACTTGCTTACTTGGTCTAGCTTTACCTACTTATCAACATCAAGTACCTAGCTACAAACAAACAAAATGTAACTTCAATATGTCAATCTGACGATGCCAGTTATTAGCGAAACAGCTGTAATTGCATTTTAAAACGTATTTTTCGAATAAATAATGGAAGTTTAGTTCAACCGTTCAGTTATTTATTGTTCTTAGTAAGATGAACTTCCACAAAGTAAAGGTTACCACAATCAATTTCATAACATAAATAGTTATCCAACAAAAAGATTTTTTCGTGCAATCGCACGCGAAGTCAGTATTTCGCGTTCTCAGCACAGTCCGCGAAATTTAATTTCGCGGCCGTTACCCATAGCAACGGCCGCGAAACCAAACGTCACTTCCAAATTTGACATTTCTAAAATACTACAAAGACAAGGATTATTTTTTATTGAATACCAACAAATACATAAGTTATATTATTTAGGATGAATATTTACATTAATTGTACAGTTTGTATTATTACTTATATTTACTCCAGAAGTTGAAGCAACTACATCTAGTGTTTCTGAATAATGGTTATTGCCTACATTCAAACCAGATACCATATCGCCAGAAATTGAGTTGGAAATTTGCTTCTTATTTTCGATAGAGTCTTCTACATATCCTTCCGCTACTGTTGTGGACTTCCATCCACCGTGACGTTTAAGAATTGACATATCAGCCCCAGTATTGGCAAGCAGCGTGGCAGAACTTCTCCGAAAACAGTGACCCGTGTATGTTTCAGGATTTGGTAATCTGAGATACTTAGCAATCATACTAGGCATTTTCGCAATGGTATGCACTCCAACAACTTGTGCGGTGCACTTTCCGTTTACGTATCTCAAGAATATACGACGATTATTAACAATATGTTTTGGTCGAAGAGCTGCATATTTACGATAAATTTTTATGAAATCAATATTAGTAACAGTGAAAACACGCTTCTTATCCGTCTTGGTATCAGGAACGGTTACTATTAATACAGCATTCTCTTCCTGAATATCTTCAATGGCCATTTTTACTAACTCATCTCGTCGCAAGGCACCAGATATTCCCATTATCAAAACTACCTACAAAAATCAGTACAATAAATAAAACAATTGTAAATAACATCTCTTAACACTTACCTTCAACAATAAGTATTTTTCATCATTAGCTTCTTTCAGGAATGTATCAATTTGCTCACGCGTTAATACTTTAGACTTTTTTGCTCGATAACCTACTGCTTTTCTTTTCAGAAATGGTACTAATTTTGAAAACTGCTTGATGTCGATATTGTCTCGTATGTTCAGCATACACTTCAGCATGGAATAAATGCTCCATAAAGTTGAACTTTTTACAACATTTGATTTCTGAATCAAATAAGCCAATAAAATGTTTTCAGACATCGTCTTAACATTCTGTTTGTCACACCAATCTTTAAACTCGCCGTAACATTTTTCGTACTGCCGTTTAGATTTTTCGGGTATTAAAACAGAAAGCGCCGAATTTACAACGCTTTTGAGTTCCGGAGGAGTGGAAGGTACTGAAATATCGCTATCAGTATCAGACATTTTGCGTTTTGACAAGAACTGTCAAAATATATATTGAAACATATCATTTCCATAGCACACGGTGATATTGTTAAATGAATTGAAATGCTGTTGATTTTAGAGCAATAATATATTTATTTACAACTATCTATTTTAATAATTTTAACGATTGCACGAAAAATAGTGTGTATGCCATGGCCGCGAAACTTTTTAACGACCTCAAGATTATCTTGCCTCGGCCGCAAGCGGCCTCGGCGATAACTGTTCTTTCGGTACGTTAAAGAGGTATTTCGCGGCCTTAGCACTTTTTTTTTTTTTTTTAGTACTTAGTACTTTTTTGTACGCTGAAAATAATTATTAAAATTATTTAAACTTTATTATCGATAATAATTATTAATAGTAAAATGACAGCTATTTAAGGTAGCACCGCACATATTTAATGCACTACCTGATTTATTCACTTCCAATTGAAGCGAAATTTTGATGCTCAAGTACTTACCAAAAATGCACAGTACAATTGTTGCTTTAAATCACTTACAATATTTCTGACATTATAAAATATTATTGAACTGTCAAATTTGTTTTTGACTTGGCAATCACAAAACCAGTAACCACGGAAATGTAGTGCGCAGTTTTATTATTATTTTTCTCTGAATTTATAAATTTTTTATTTATATATTAATTAGTTCTATAGTCTGGATGCCGTTTGCGGAAAAAATAGCATGTTTCAATCGGAGCAAAAGCACTTTTTGTGGCTCGTCTAAAATTGTCGGTCTCACTAACGTTCGGCCATCAAACATTCAGACTCGCCACAAAAAGTTAAACTTTTACTCCTAATACAACAATATACTATTGCTAATACCTGTACGATTTTAGAATCAGCTCCATTAAACTAATAATACTATTTGGCCAAATAGATACATTATCTGAAGAGAAGTTTATAGGAAGAATTTTCCGTGTTGTTTTTTCCCTATCCCGAAATGTTTTTGGAAATTTTGAAAGTTTGAGCACTCAACGGCCAATTAAAACTGCTTTTTAAGGTTAGTAGAGAAAAGATGCTAGGGATATATAGAAACCATATAATGAAATGTTTCCTAACACTGCTATTATTAAGAGAAAAAAAAAAGGTTGAAAACGCATACCATTCCGTTACAAAAAACATTTGGAAAATCTAATTTATAAAACTCCACGTTTAGTAAATTTAAGATTTTTGGTCAGTTTTCTACGAGAACTTGTGAACTGCAATTTTAGAGTGTTGTGAGACTACGAGCTTGTTGCCCATTTTTCTCTTTTTTGGGAAATGACAACAATTTTCCATAAAGTTCCAGTAAACTGAAGTCCACTGAGTTTTTCTGGTTTTAAACTTTTGTAGGAGTAATTCTAAGGCCAGGTTTATTTGTTAGGGAATAAATTAATTTAAAAATGGGCGAAAGGGCTAAGCGAATTTCCGCATTAAGTGAATATTCGAGTGAAAACTGTGTAAAATAAAAGTAAAGTTTTATTGGTTACGTTGGGCATTGAAAGTGTTCGTTTTCGAAAAAGTATTCAACAAATAATATCTATTTTTATTTAAATTGCAAACTGTAAAAGTAGTAAATGTGTATCATGTATCCACAGCAGAATTAGAAAAACAAATTTGCAACAGAAAAATTACCAAAGAAATAGAAAGAAATAGTTGGCTAAAATAAAAAGACATCAAAATTCAAAAAGACAAGCCCATTTTCAAGAAACTCACGATCCTGAAGGCACGTCTAAAGTAGATATGATAAAAAATAATGACCGCGGCAGAAAACATCTAAAAAATTTTGAAGCAGAACATTATACTTGGGTGCCTATTTGGAAAAAAGCGAACATTTGAAAATTATGAGAACTTCAATTTTACTATAGTGGTCTTAGAGGTCAATCAGTACCTTAAAAAGGGTGAAGAACTGTCTGAGATCTACTTTGATGAAACAGAGACTGATTATAAAATTACCGAAATTATTAACCTATTTGGTTCAGACAGAAAAAATACAATGTTTTGTTTCATTGGTACAAAAAAATATGATTTAAGTATTCTTTCACCAATTTGGTGAAATAATTTTGGTTTTGTGATATTTATTTTTGATTGTCTTACTACAATTATTCATTTTTTATTTGATTGTTCCCTGAAAAATTACAATTTTTTGTACCTGGCCTCCCTCGAGTGTTCATCCTGGCGACACCCATGTCCGCACTATCTATTTTAAATGTTTTTCGATATATACTAAAATTCCAAAATAGTAGGCACTAAATTCTCAGAAATGACTGTGACGTTTTTGCCTTAATCTGCCTCTTGCAGTGGCGTACGGAAATTATACTAAACAGATGTGGAAAAATTAATTATTTAAAAACTATATCCACAAATAAGAATTAAATTACATTATATTAATTATATAAAAAAATATACACTGTGTCCACGGATGGAGTTGCTAAGAGGAGAAAAACCTTTATTATTAATTTTATGACAAAGTTATTGTTATAAAAAATTTGCATCCTTTGGAAATAAGATTGACATAAAAAAATCTGAGATCGGATGTACAGGGTGTTAGCAAAGTAATAAAACGTGAAAATGTTTCATGAGAAAAGTAGGCACCATTATTATTATTAATGCAGCCGTGTGCATGAGATTTCGATTTCAGACCTACGTTTATTGGACTAAAACCACTACCACCACAAAAAGTTTAAAATTACTTACAGTATTGTATTATTCATTATCATCTGAAGAAAACTCGTCGGATGATGAGCAACTATCGCGATCGCAACTATTCAAAGTAATAAGAGCACTTTTCCTACCTCTTTTCATAAATTTAATGTTCATTTGCTTTAATGTGCGCAATAAAACACGTCGTGATATTTTGGGCATCGATTCATCGGAACTTATTTCGGCTGCGACTTTTTTAAAGTTGGGATTTCATTTCGGAAAAAGAACGAATGGAATTTCCTACGAATAGCATATTTGGTGCAATCATCAAGCTGAATTTGTTTTCTTCCTCTAGTTTCAATGTCTTTAGATACATTATCACATTTACCTTCATTTTCTTTAAATGTTTTAAGAATTCTGTGAACACTTCTCGTCGACACTTTAGTTAAATCACTACACAGATTAACTACGTCATTATGCAACATATTCTCATTCCGTTCACGGAGCCCACAATACACATTGTATATAATAGTTTTTTCTCCTTCGGATAAATTTGGACGTCTGCGTTTACTTTGACTGCTTTCACTTTCCATATTGCTCACAGTTCACAGCACAAAATTAAACTGATTTATAATGATATTTCCCTGTTTCAGTCCTTAAACAAATCCCTTGGTTTTTACCTGATCTGATATGAAATTACATTTTTTTTTACTGTTAATCGTTTTCCTAGAAATGTACCTGCCTAATTATTTGACGTCTACTACATTATTACTTCTTACGAATGGATTAAATGGATTAACTGTATAGAAAGTGTATTATTCCTCTTTTATGTTTATCTAGGGTAGGTATTATACAAAAATATCATTATTTATTATATTATTGAAAAGGGTATTTCCAATTTTAGAATTTTTACAACAGAAATTCCAAAACTGTCATCAGTGTTGAAACAGACCTAATTCGTTATAACTGTATTATAATAACAGATCAAAGAAAAAAAAAAATATTTACATTACGTATTATTCAACGAATGTTACGCTCATGAATGTTAACCTAACCGTGCTCAGCTGATGAAGCAATATTTATATCTCTCTCTATCTTACGGCAAATTTAATCTACCTCTCTTTTTCCGCCCCACAAACGTCTCTGTGTACGCAACGTTGCCATTTATAAATTTTAGTCCCAGAATATAATTCAAATTTTTTATATTTAATAAACATTGATGTTGTTGAATATATTTCATTAGCAGGAAGTTTCTTTAATATTTAATATTTTTTAGTATTTAGTATTTAATGAATAAAACACGTTGTCCGTTATTCTATGACCATTTAGTTGCGTGTGTATGATTTAAATAGAAGATGATAAAATATATAGAAACCCAACCTGACAACAATGTTTACGTTTTAATTCAATAATATTTCTGAGAATTTAGTGCCTACTATTATGGAATTTTAGTATAGAAAGTTGAAATTCTAACCTTCCTGTTTAATAAAATTTAAGAAGTTTGCTTTAAATTATAGGTACCCTATACACCAAAATTCCGTTAAAAAAGTATTAACAAGACAAGTATTCTTACCAAGAAATAGAAAATAGAGAATATTTCATTATGAATATTCTTTAACTAAAATAATCTCTTAACAACCCAAGGATTCACAAGAGTTTTTTCATGGGAATTTTACAAATGGAAAATCATTAAAATTTACTTAGAACTTCTTTGAAATAAATTCATAAGAACTAATAAAATGAATTAATATTAAATATTATAAATATTTATTATAGGTGATCATATTGATTCAATTTAAATAAATAATTTATAAGAGAAAGTTCGTGTTAAGATTGCCTAATTAATTTTTTATTTAATTAAATACAAATTTCGAACCGTAAAAATTTCTAAGTTGAATTCTCTTAGTACCAACTGCATATTGTGCTTTATTTGTACTTAATTAAGCATGTTATATTTAACGCAGTTATAAATCTATAACGAGTTAGTTTATTTATACAGAACGAATCAATCAATTAAGCTTAAGTAAATGATTTCCGAAATATTTTTTAAATGCTTATAATTTATACATAAAATTAACCATTTTAAATATTTTTGGCATGAGGATTGCAAGTTTGGACTCTAATTTTGCATTGTCAATAAAAGGTGCTTGCTAGTAAGTAAATAAATTTTGTTTTCGATTGTACTATAAATTTAACTATTCTTCATGCCAACATAACCAAGTAGTTACAGTCCCCTATTATGGTTGCAGATTCATACAGTGTGGGCCACAGAAAACAGTCCACCTCGATATTTGGCAGTATTTATTAGATTTTAAGAAAATGAGAAAACAGGTCGATTTTTGTTCCAAGGGGGACACATTTTTACGATACACACATCTGTCATTTGTCAACCCCCTCCCTTCCACCTCCCCAACCCCTTATTTTTAAATAGGGAATGTACCATGTGCGGCATATCATTAGAAAGGTATTTAGATGGAGTATTCAGACATAACGATCTTTTACGATTTGTTTTTGATATTTGCACCGTCTTTGCAAAAAAGTCTTAATTCATTTAAAGTACAACACCTCTTAAAAATGTAACGTAACGCCTATGGTTTGTCATTTTTTCTGTCATCTCCACCTGAGATATTAGAAATGGCAGCAGCTACACTGGATAATTTATTACCAGAAAAGTGTAAGGACCGCTATGAACAAGTTTATGGAGTATTTATGATTTGGCGGCAAGACAAAAAAATAAAATCATTTTCTGAAAAACTTTTAATGGCATATTTCGGAGAGACAGCAAGAAATACAAACCATCTACGATTTGGTCGATGTACTCCATGTTAAGGTCTCAATTAACCATTCGACATAATATAAACATAGCTACCTATGACAAATTAAGAGCATTTTTAAAACGAAAAAGCGACGGATTCAAGTCAAGCGCTGAAGATATTAATAAGTTTC
Organism: Ophraella communa; assembly: GCA_035357415.1. Lineage (NCBI taxonomy): Eukaryota > Metazoa > Arthropoda > Insecta > Coleoptera > Chrysomelidae > Ophraella > Ophraella communa. The sequence goes on from CM068983.1 coordinate 35,695,677, forward strand.
TAAAAAAAGCTCCCGATAGTAAACATCTATTAGATAAGGTAAGTGGTTCAAAGTTACTTTGATAATATCTTTGTTGCATGTACGTTCTTTGATTCTATGACTATCAATCTAAAAAACATTAGAAGTAACATTTTTCTTTATATCTTCAACCGGCTGTACTTATCATGGGTGTAACTGGCGCATGTCGCAAAAATGAGCTGAAAAATATTAAATTAAATGACATTGACGATACCGGAAAATCCTACGTAGTGAACATTCCGGATACTAAAACGAAAACTGAAAGATCATTCGTTGTATCAAGAAAGCCGTACGAAATATGTAAAAGATACATGGAAAATAGGAAACTAATAGAGGATAAGAATATTCAAAGCTTCTTCCTTAGTTTCCAGAACAATAAATGTACCCGTCAAGTTGTTGGGAAAAACAAGTTAGCATACCTGCTAAAAAAAATTGCTAAGTTCTTGAAACTACCCGATGCCACCCAATATACAGGCCAAAAATACAGTTACGTCCAAACGCATCAAGAGATGTGTTGTAAAGAAATACATAATTACAAACCTTTAGAATTTTTATTGACGGTTGTTGAAACTAATAGAATAAAAGTGTGTTAAGGAGCATTATTGCGTATTTTTCACTTTCACGTCTTAATAAAGACATTCTTGTTATGCCCACGGTGGCATTAAATTATTTTAAATTCCTCGCCTGGGAAAAACAAATGGTACAGAAAATGAATTTTGTGGTTTACACCTTTTAAGGGTATAATAATCAAACATAACAGTTATCTTCTTTTGTTTAGTTAAGATTTAACAAGAATGTTCAGTCCTTTTTTCAGTATAATCAACTATAAACTTTGTAGAGTAAATTTTAGTGGAATGTTTACCGTGACAGTCCATTTTCGAACATGCATCAGTAAACCAACACAAGCTACTATCTTTGTTTATAGGGTTTTATATTAATAAATCAATATGCTATCAAGAAGACACTAGACAAATTAAGCTACATATGTACACTGTATCTATGATAATACTTAAAAGTATAATTTTGTTGATGTATTGCGGTTTTCATATTATTAATCCTGATTAGCCCTAAATGTATCAAAAACATTTCCTTGTTTTGTAAATCACGGAAAAACTGAAATGCCCTAGTTTACAATTTCTTTACATTTATTTGGATCCAGAAAAAAACATGATTTTTTTACTTTTCAAATAATTAATTTATTTCAAAACTAAATTCATTCGTTTCCTAAGCCTTATTTCCTTCAAAGTCTTCAACAGCAGTGTTCAGATTATTATTTGGAAAAACTAATGTCTATAACTCTTACTTTGGAAATCTTTAAAACCACATCATGATTTAGAAAGATATTCAATTTTTCGATTCACCGAAATGAACAAGCACTAAAATAGGTAGTTACTTCTGATAATTTAAAACAGTCTTTGAGAATTGGAAGTAAATTTGGTTTTTTATCAACAATTATACCTAGAACGGTACACGTTATCTTCACTAGTTTGTCTCCAACTGAATTCATTTTGTTTGGTTAGGTTAACTTAGATTAGATTAAGTTTTCTCTTGGCTTTGTAATGATAGAACAATTATTCACATACTCAATTACAGAAAACAGAATAATAATTATTACCTTACTTAAACATAAACTATTCAAAAAAACTTTTATAGTTATACTGTTTCGAAACAGTTTTCTGAATAAACTATGGCACTGTTACTAATAAAAATCTCTTATTCTTACGTTATTCCTTATTTAAACTTAGTATAGTTATCCTAAGTATAAGGTTGGTATAAATTGTTTACAAATAAACTCGGAATAAATTCAGTAGGTATAACTATTCCCTCTTTATTCCAAAATATTGATTTGGCAACGTAGCAGACGTTGATACAAGTACATGGAACAGTGTTAAAGTAAATGAAGTATGACAGTACTACTATTAAAAAAAATAAAAAAAGTTGTAGTCGTCGGGAATCGAACCCACATCATCTGCGGGAGAGCCCAGTGCGTTAACCAATACACAACGAGGGTTTATACGTTAGTTTAGTTTTTTTTTGTTTATAATTTGTAAAATTTTGTTTGAGAAAAGTTCTAACTTTGTGGAATTGGTCGAGATTTTCCTTACCTTACAGATTTTATTATAAAAATGTCTTTAACTGATCACTTTTTACTTACTTCTGGCAAAACATAAATTAAAAATCTCTTTTAATAACTGGATTTGTTTGGAAAAGTTGTGACATCAGAGCTTAGGTAGGTAGTCCATATTATGAAAAGAATGCAGACAAATCAATCTTTACTTACTTGGTTCCGACCCCAATATCTTAAAGTTGCCAGTATCTATAAAGTGGAGGATAAACCGCCTCCTCGTCTGTACGTATTTAAAGAATTCGCTATTAGTTCATTTAAAAGTCTGACTCTTTGTTTTAAACATCTATAAATTTTACTATTTGTCAGAATATATTGTAAATGAGTCTATTCTCTCTTTAAAAGCTTTTCTTTTTCTTGTATTTTCCATATCTATGTCCATATTTATTAAATTAATAACCTCCTCAACAGCTTCTACACCTCTTATCGTAAACATATTTTTTAGGTTATTCTGCACTTAAACAAGGCTTAGGGTAGGTATAACTTTATACCGAGTTTTTATTCCGAGTATAAGTTATTCCATATTTATTGGTAGACATTTTGCCTATTCCGAATTTAACTAAAATGTTGAATCTGGAACCGTTGGCGAAAATGATACCGAAAACCGTTTACACTACCACTACACCAACACACACTTTTATATGCCTGACGCGCGTTTACCTTCGGTCTCTGAAGAAGATAACTTGGTTATCGAAACGCGCGTCAGGCATATAAAAGTGTGTGTTGGTGTAGTGGTAGTGTAAACGGTTTTCGGTATTCCGAATTTATTCTCTGTATAAAATATTTATTCTCGGTATAAATATTTATACTCCGTTTATTAGTAAGGCTGTGGAAGTTTTGTTAAACAGTGTTAATTAGTGTTCTTAATATAATTTATTATTAATTATTAAATATATAAACAAGGATTATACAGTGCGGAAGAGTCAAATGGAATAAATTCATTACTTCGGTTACTGTACATAATGACATAAAAAAAATAAAATCATCTTATTACCGAAATTCGCTAGAGTATCTACACTACTAATTTATTTCCAAGAACAATAAATAACTGCACAGTTAAACTAAACTTCCACTATTTATTCGAAAAATTAGCTTTAAAATTCAATTACAGCTGTTTCGCTATAACTAGCATCGTCAGATTGACATATTGAAATTACATGTTGTTTGTTTGTAACTAGGTACTTGATGTTGATAAGGAGTTAAGGCTAGACCAAGTAAGGAAGTAATAAGAAGTAATAGCAGGTTTTGTAGGTAGCGAACGGCAGTTACATATATTTTTTAATTATATTAATACCTTGCATCCTAAAATTAATTTTATTTTAGAAGTTGAAGAAAATAATTCAATTAATTTTCTAGATTTAAGAATTGAAAAAGTTAATAATTCATTAAATTATTCAATATACAGAAAACCTACACAAACAGATGTAACCATACCATTATAATTCAAATCTGTGTGGTTATTTATTGTTCTTAGTAAGATGAACTTCTAAAAAGTAGAGGTTAACACAATCAATTTATTTCCAGTTTCAGTCTTTTATAATAAGACAGTACCGAAGCAAAAACCATATCAGTGTTTTTTTTTCATATAAATTAAAAAAATCCTTTAAAAAAATACCAATGTTTGTTTGTTTAAAACGCTTCAGCAAATGGTTTGTAGTTATGGTTTCAATTTCGTTGACTGCAATCCTATTTCATGAAAAATTTCTGCCTATATCCCAAGGTACAATTAGTAAAATAGAGAAGCAATTTCGCGAATTTTGACATGTAAAGCAGATGGAAAAAAACAGATGCTAATGCACTGAGTGATGATATCAAATTAGATGTGATGCTTGAGACTAAACACATTGAAAGAAAATAAAATGATACAGACTCATGGAAGATGATTTCGATAAAGGAGCACAAATTTTTGGGAACAAATCATGGAAATAAAATTCCTGCTACTGGTCAACGAAAAATCCTCACTGGATGAGAGAGGACAGTACACAATACACTCAAAAGGTTAATGTTTGGTTGAGGGGATTTGAATTGAACTTTGGTAAATTTATTTCCTGATCCAGGAAACCTTGAAGTTCCAGCCAATACCATATGGTTCCAGCAAGATGCAGCATTTCCACTTTCAATGTCCACCTGATCTTACCCCATTGGACTTTTTTATGGGGCTATGTCAAAAATATTGTTTAAAAAACTAAACCACATGATTGAGATGGCTTAAGAATAAGGAATAGCTTGCGATTAGATCGGTCACGCTTGATATGTTAATTAACATTACAATATATTTTTATTTAAGATTTGGATGTTGCCAAGAAGTTAGCGGTGAGAATTTTGAACTTTTACATATCAGATATTTTTTTTTGTAATTATTTGCAATAGAGAATGGTAACTGTCACTAAAAGGGGGCTAAAGGTAGGTATCAAATTTTCACTTTAAAGAATGTCAATGTATAATTTATATTTATAAAAATTTACAGTAAACGAAATAATTAATTTATTCCATTTGCATGTATACAAATGTATGTATATAGGAGTATAATTTAAGAATTTTTCCTTACAGGATTAAATTAAGAATGCAAAGAGAGTCTCGATTAATTTACGAATTTACGAATTACGAATTTACGAATCGCGAAGCGATGAGTTTTTTAAAGAACGAGTGTCACAACAGCCATATGAAATAAGTTGTTTATAATATTTTTTATATTTTGCCATTTTATCATTTTTTAAATTAATTTATTATTTTTATGTAATTACGAAAATTTTGATTTTAAAAAGTATGTCGGTAGCACTGTATATTTTATAACATTTGACAGTTTTGACATATAAATTATGAAATGTTAATGTTTTCAAATATTTTAAAATGACTAATACACCAATAATAATATATTATATAAGTTAAAGATGATATTCATATTCACAAATACTTTCTTATAGAATAATATAAAATTAATAAATTGCTATTAGCCACAAATTGTCAATAGTCTTGTCATTAGATACTTCACTCATGTCGCCAACCATTTAAAACAAAAATTTGCGTGCGTAAAAGTTACATTACGATACGTTTTATAATGAAGATTTTTATAAGTGCAAAATATAAAAACACAGTTTTTATACTTTAATCAATAATTTTTTAATTACAATTTTTTTATGCTATACAGTTATTGTTTAGCAAGGGCGTTGAAATTATCGTCTCCATGAGGCTCATCTACATAGTCAAAGACAACAGATGTCCATCTCTTTCCCAAGGCAATCGTGCTGCAAGATTGGAGTAGTTCCAAAAATTTAAAACGAATGAAAAATTATTGGGCTACACTTTTATTTATCTATGTATCGGATTCAGATTTTATTGAATATTAGTGTGGATACAATCTGGAAATGTAAAACGTCTAATACATTTCCAGGAAGTTCACATATACAGATGTTGTACAATATATTGTATTGTTCCAAATTAGTTTATTTCCTAAGTTAATTTATCATTTTTCAAATGTTTAAAAATACAATTTAGATAAAACGTTTACTTTAAAATAATCATTTTTTTTCACTTAACTTTTAAAATTCATTTTTTTTTTGTGTAACTAACAGCAACTTAATTTAATTACCTTTTAATAGGTCACAATAACGACTATCAAGTAAACTATTATCCATTTACATTACCAGTGGTAATAATGAATTTATCATAAAAATTATCTATAATTGTTTCACGCCTGTATTTTTAGCGTCAACGCTTCACAAAAATGAAGTGCTTAATTTATCTAGTCACTATTGTGGATTAATAATTTTGTATAAGAAGTTTATTGCATTGAGGGATTAAATATTAATTTTATAACATTAGACATAAATCGTGGTTCGACCAAGTACCTTGAAAGTAGATCTATAAGAGACAGAGGTGCTTATGATTTAGCTAAGAATAAATGGAGTTAGTCCCATATAAAACTTTATTTAAAAAATAATCAATTAGCTAAAGCGAACCACCAGTAACTAGATAATTCAGTCTATTCTGCATCAGTGAAGTTCGTGTTTATAATGCTTCTCCAAGTATCTCTGTTCTCGACTTTCATCTGGGTCCTATTGCACCAAACTACTTTAAAACTTTTCACTTTGCACTTTTCATTTTTCGGACAATTTCGGGTTGCACAAGTATATTTTGCAAAGTTGAAAGGGCAAAGCGAAGAGTAAAAATTGAAAAGTATATCTATAAATTCAAAATTTGGCAAATACTTTTTGCAGGATGTTGCACGAATTTTTGTAAGTCAAAATTATTTGAAAACCTTTTCAAACATTTTGACAAAAGAATTTTTTCTAATCAAAAAAATTATAAGACCAATTCTTTATTCAAGTAATGACGATAGCGATAAAGAACGGCAGCCGCGGAGGAAAGTATAGAAAAAAAGAGAATTTTAAAATAGAAGATCATTTTTTGTTTAAAGAAAGATTTCGATTATCAAAATTACAAGTAGAATATGTGCTAACTTTCATAGGAACTGAAATAGCTCGAGCAAGTAAAAAGAACCATGCACTATCAGTACAACAACAGCTATTTTTAACTTTAGATTGATTGGGAAATGGGGCCCTAATGCATGGAGTATCATCGATGTATGAAGTCCACAAATCCACTGTATGCCGCTATATACACAAAGTGGTAAATGCTTTGATCAACACAATGTTTAACACCCATGTTTGTTGGTCTAACAACGCTAGGAAATAAGCACAATCAAGATTTTTTTAAAAGGAGGGTTTCCTGCTGTTTGCGGTATAAAACTTGATGCACTACATAATACACAAAAAGAGAACTATGTCGATCGAGAGGGCGATCATTCTCTCAATGTAATGTTAGTTTGTGGTCCAGACAATGTTTTATATGGTGTAAACGCAAGTTGGTCCGATAGAGTACATGATTCCCGTGTACTCAGGAACTGTTTCGTCGATGTGTGTCGATTCAGTAATTTTAGGCGATAGTGCCTATCTGGTAAACGATTGGTTAATACCACCAATAAAAAGAAATCCAGATAATCCTAATAAAATTTTGTATAACAGACATCATTAAAGCACAAGACATCTTATAGAAGATTCAATAGAAATAATGAAAGAAAAATTCCCATGTCTTAACCACCCAAGGATTCAGTATAAAAATGCTGCAAGGATGAATGAATGTGGATGAATGTAGCGGGCGGGGGGCTAATGCCTGGCAAGTAGGCCCTTCCGGCCCTTTTTGCCATACCCCAGGTTCTCCCCCCTCTGTGTTTCACTCGTTCGGCGCCCACTCGAAACGCCTCGACCTTCGTATGAAGGCCATGATGTCCCTTGGAGGGAGGATGTGCAAGTCTACTTCCTCGATTCTTCGCACCCCAAAGATGTCTTGTCTGAGTTGTGCGTACACCTCACAGGTGCCCAAGAAGTGGTAAGAAGTTTCCTCCTCACCACAGTTTGGGCAGTCTGGGTCTTCGACTACGCCCAGAAGGTGTAGGTCTTCTAAGTTCACAGTGGCCAGTAAGGACTCCGACAAGCAATGATTGTCTTGTCATGTTGCATCCTACACAATGTGGCAAGAAAAATAGTTTGCGAAGAGTCTAATTTTAACCACGATGATGACTTATTGGATAACGATGACATTAATAATCACGAAGAAAATGTGAACAGTAATGTACCTACAGAGACAGAATCAATTTCTAAATTTCTTTATTTAGGGAATTTTTTGCATATTTGTTTTCCAAAATTTGGTTAGGTTAGGTTATTTAATATTTCAAAATAAATATAATACTACTTATCATTTTATATCTGCAATTTTTATTATAAAGATTCATATACTTGGCAAGCCTATGTTATTTTTTTACTATTAAAGGTCCCGAATAATAGACTCTTTTTTCCTTTAATTTTCTTAAGTATTGTCAATTTCTTTTTCCCATTTTCACCTCTTTTATTCATGGTATTTTATTATTTATTTTATTTGTATAAACGACAAAAGCTGAAATGCCACTGTCACCTTGAAAATGTCAGATTTTGCAAATCGCAAAGAGAAAAGTGAAAACCGCAAAGTTAAATTTAATTTCATGTGCAACATGTTTACTTTTCAAATTTCGCAAACTGATAAGTGCAAACTGAAAAGTTGCGAAGTAGTTCGGTGCAATAGGCCTCAGGTCAGCCTATCGACTTTACCTAGAGTTTTCTTACTATTGTTAGATTTGTTAGTTTATCTGCAACTCTCCTTTCCAGTAGCTCAATATTCTCCCATACCTATGATTCCTAGTTGGTCGAGAATAGACTTGTTGGTCCTTTTTGTTTGGTTGGATACATATCCAGCACTACAATTTTTTATTCTCTATGTTTCTTTCAGAAACATTCTTATAACCAAGATATTTCCATCCAGCAATATTCTTGTAAGGTTACTCATCGAACCTTTGATAGTTGACTACCAAATAATTTTACAAATTTTGTTTGGATGGTAATTAGACGGGATATCTTCGATATAGAAGATTTAATATTACTATAGATAATAAATTCTAGTACTCAGAAACTAGCTTTTATATTTTTTACATTTGGATTTACACAATAAAAAAGAAATTATAGTATTTTTTTTAAATAAAACTAAAGAGAGATTCACACTTACTTGACTCAAAATGTTAACATCTTAACGTTTATGTAAATTACAGAGGGAAGAAAGTGATTCTATTGGGAATTTCTCTTATTCTTTTAACGATTGTAATGTTTTGCTTTTATCTTATAATGTTTGGGAAAGTTTTTTGCCTAATTTATGTTTAATTGTTAATTTAAATCAATAAAGTTCATGCATGCAATTATATAGTCCAAGAAATGTAGATCTAAAATGACCATTTTGCCTTTTACGTGGGTATGAATAATATACAGGACAACATGATGTTTGCAAAGTCTCAATTTCAATCTCCCCATGTTTATATAAAAATTAAGTGTAGAAATCATGATATTTTACGTTTTTCATTAATACTATTTTGCAAAAAAGTTGAATAATCATTTATTCATCTGCAAAACTATAATTTATAAGACAAAAGGTTATGAATAACTGCCTATGTCTGTTCCGGTGCAACTATCATTACTAGATGTCCCAGGAGCCTTATTGAAAAAGTTATTTTTACAATTATTATAAATAGAATAATAAACCATTTTCAAAAATCAAATAAGCAAAATCTCAATATATTCAAATACAAAGCACAGATAACGTGATACAAATTTAAAAGAAAAAAAAACCACAGAATTATATATTAATATATAATTCTGTGAACAAAACAGACATTTAAATTTCAAAAACAAGACATGTGACGTAGAATTAACAGGTTTCGTCCATTCAGCAAACGTAAAAGTTTATTTATGTTTTTTCAATAACATTAATAGCCCTGTTTAGATATTCTGGGACATCTAGAAATCTTTGAAATCAAAAACTTTCTCTGTATCGAGTTTGAATAATATGCAAAAAGGCTCAGGTGTGTGAATACAATAGGGCCCTTGCATAGAAGACATCTTAATGGCCTCTTAAAATATAATAAATATCCCACCATAATATATTTTTTCAAAAAGAACTTCTAATTATCCCATAAGAAAATTTTACGAAACCCTTTAATTTGACGTCACATGAAAACACCATTGATCGTACACCACGACGTATGAATTGGCGTTAGGAGTCAGGTGTATATACCTTGTCCAGTATAAATATAGGTGCACGTTATCAAAGTGAACAAATCGCTCTAGGGCCGTATTCTCGACAAGTGAACTTTTGATGCGTATGCGCATTTCGAGTGTTTCGTGCGTTTTGGTATTCTTGACCCGTGAAAATTGGCACGTATACGTTTTCAAAGCGAGTGTTTAAAGCAAGCGCTTTTTGTCATTCGTTTTGGCGGCTTTGGCGTCTAATAGCTGAATTTTAAATAATCACAGAAATAAATCAATTTAATTTGAATTATTCATAATGAAAAATGAATTGGTACAGTTTTTCGCTGGCAGTTACCAAATGGATATTGGCTGTAATTTCAATTTTTCTGTGTCACAGCCATCAGTTTCAAGACGTGTAAATGAAGTTGTGGAGGTACTCAACCGCGAAGAAATTTTTCAAACATTTGTGAAATTCCCTGCTAACTTTGACGAACTGAATGGATTAAGAATGGAGTAAGCTAACAAAACTGACCTGTGCATGAATTAATACAATAATTGCAATTTTTGAAATATAGATTCTACAGAAGATATAATTTTCCAGGAGTAATAGGCTGTATTGATTGTACACATGTAGCCATCTATCCGCCAAAAATTGACGATGAAGAATACCCTGAGAATATCTACGTGAATCGGAAAAACTACCATTCCATAAATGTTCAATTAATTTATGACAAATTACAAATAACAAATGTAAATGCGAGGTTTTCAGGAAGTACAAATGATGCATTCATTTGGAATAATTCGAATGTTCAAACTATGCTGACAAGATTACATGAAACTGGAAATACGAATTATTATTTATTGGGTATGCATATAAATTATTTTATATGCATATATAAAATAAATCGACGCGGGGGCCCAACTTTACCTTTCTCCAACCCTTCCAATCTCTGGCTGAACCAGGATTTTTTTTTTTTTTCGGGCTGAGATGGGAAACTCATGTTCGATGGGTCCTTATCCAGAACCCAACAGTGTTGGACTCACCCTAGAGAGGATGCCTACGAACCAAACCCACCTCAAAACTCGCCTTTACCACCGCCTCGGAATCACTACCCTAGCATACTTCAAGACGGGCGGCGGTCCCTCACACACCCTTCACCCATTCATACTGTTCGCCATCAGAAAATTCCCTTCTCCTAACCATTCTCTCCACAACCTCGCTAACCTCTACCCATTCTTTCTCTCATCTCAACATTATCTCCACCATGTTCTCCCAATACACTGCTACCCCGAGACTCATCTCCAACTTTTCTACATCCTCCTTGGTCTTCCAACATCTAAATACATGACCTTCATCATCCTCCACCTCACACCTCACGCATATTCCAGCCTCTCTCTTCCCAATCTTGTGCAGATACCCCACTCTTGACCCATGCCCGGTGAGCATTTGGGTCAAAAAGTAGTTTACCTCCCCAAACTCTCGGTCCATCCACTCACTCCTACTCCCAATCGCCCTTTTTAATGCACCTTTATACCCTTCCCACCTTCTCACCATTTCCTCCTCCATCCAATCCTGAGCTTCCTCTTTTGTGGCACCCTTCCACCGCTGCCTCTTTGCCCTAGCCATCAGGTCCAAAGGGTATGACCTTAACAGCACAGCTGCTGCTAATGCACCCACCGTCCTGTACCCCTGTACCACTCTCAACAAAATCCCCCTTTGCATCTGTAGTAGTGGCTTTACCCTCACATGTATCCCCGCTCTTTCACCCCACACTTCCGCTCCGTACAGCATACTCTGCTCAATCGTCCTACCAATAACTCTCCTCTTCCATTCTCCCGGCCCTTTCACATTACACATCAATCTCCCCAACCATCCTGCTCGTACTCTCGCCTTCTCTGCTGTCTTCAACATATGGTGCTTGAAAGATAGTTGGCTATCCAACCAAACACCTAGATACTTTACCGACTCCTCCATACGAATTTTCTTCCCCTTCACCATCACCCTAACTTCCCTCGTCTTGCTACGTCCCTTTACGAGCAGTCCCACCGTCTTATCTTGCGCTACTTCCAATCCGCATCGTTCTATCTTCCCCACAATCTTCCTACACATCTTCTCCGCCTTCCTTTCTATCTCTGTCTCTCCCTTTGCCGTACACACCAGGCACACATCATCCGCATACACCGTAATCTCAAATCCCTCTTCGCTGCACCAGGCATGCTATTTAGTATCGCACCTAACTCCATCCATTTCCTCTGGGCATCTTTGTAAGTAAACTGGTTGGTGAATTTACCGAATTGGAGATCCATGTTCTTCTTCAGATACTCAATGAGTAAGTTTTTTGACTTTCCGTTATATGACCTTTCTTATTTTCTCGCTGAAGCATATTTTTCTGTGAATATATAACAATTATTATAGTTTATTACTATTTCAGAATTTTCGAATGTCATTCGCGGGAAATTTCTATTTTGACAATCATTCAAAAGTTCATAGAACGTGATATAATTAATGTCATTCGTGAAATGTTACAGTGGTGCCAGATTTTGTGATCCCACGTTTTCCGTCGTATACGTTTCGAGAAACGAGTGGTTGTCAAGAATACCACTTCGGAATTTGGTTGTCTCTGCTCGCACATAAACCATTCGTTTTGATGTGTGAACGTCAAAAAGTTCACATGACGAGAATACGGCCCCAGTCGTGTTTTATTTCGCTCATTTAATTTTATTATTTGTGCGTTATTTAAAAGCTGTTATTCTAAAAGCAAATATGCCTAAAAAAGTAAACAGTCGCTGCAAAGAACTTGTGGCTTCATTAATCGATTATTTTGAACAGGAATATGATAACAATGGCCCATTACAGCACCTTTGAATGCTGTAGGAGAAGTAAAAATAAGTTTAGTTTGGGCTATCACACATAACCTTCTTTTCTAATTATCTATATATCTAACCTATCTTAATTTTGTACTCAAATAAAAAGAAAAATATTAGAGAAACTTCGTTTGATGTTTACTAGATTCTAATACTATTTTAATTGCTTGGCAACATAGTCCCGTTCTGACAGCTGTGACGTGCACCTATATTTATACTGGACAAGATATATGTAAATTTCATAACTTCTTTCCCATTGTAAGCGTTGCCGTTGTTAGTATTAACTTCAGAACATGAAAACTGTAATATATCATAACGTCACCGTTGCATGAACTGTCAAAGCTAAGTTTTTGGAGAGATTTTAACCTTTTGAATTTCAATTACTTATTGCGACTTTAATATCCCACAAAATTTAAAAATATTTTGTAGGATAATATTTACGTATAATTGATCATTTTAATACAATAAAAAAATTCTGCAAGGGGCCTATTAGTGTTGTAAATCATTTGCTGTTTATAAGAACTGGATGATACGTATATGCTCTCATTTTTTACATTTCTATGCAATGCGTCATACAAGGAGCTTCAAGATGGTCGAATTCCATCGTAAATTTTCCTTAAAGTTAATATATGACAGACTCTTAGAACAAAAAGAAACAGGAAGGAGTCTGTCATATATTAACTTTAAGGAAAATTTGCGACGGAACTCGGCCATCTTGAGGCTCCTTGTATGACGCATTGGGTACATTCAGGAGGTCCCAGCGGCTGAGATCGCTTAGTAACGAGTCTCTCTGAATGTAGCGCTGCTTGAAAGCTATTCAACAGCGGCTGACTGTTTTGCTCAGCGTAGAAATTTGTCGCTTTCTAAAAAGCGCATCGCGATTTTGACATTAATGACATTTCGAAATTGGGTTACGAAATTTTGTGTTGATCTTAATTATATTCTAAGGTGTTGATTGTTGGGATAAGATTTATCCAATTGATAATTGAAGATAATTATTGTAGTTTTGTACATGAACAAAATAGACATATAAAAACCAAAATAAAAATTGGGTTATGTTTTCAAATGTTTTGACTTTTGTTCCGCTGTCAGTGAGCCACGCATTCAGGCGAAACGAAGGCGCTTATTAACAGCTGCCACAGCATGCTGAGTGGCTAGATCTAGCCGCTGGGACCTCCTGAATGTACCCATTGTTCATGTTTACAATATACTGTCAAAGCAATATTTGCATATAAATGTCAAAAATGAGCGCATAGGCGTATCATTCGGTTCTTATAAAAACTAAATTATTTAGAAAACTAATTGTATTCACACACTTCATTGGTTGAAATTTATTAAAAATAAAAACCCTGGACTCAAGGTCATTTTGCATATACTTCTTCCTGTATCTTTTTGTTCTAAGGACGGACTTCTTCCTGTTTCTTTTTGTTCTAAGGTTTAGTCTGTTTTATGGATAAATAAGTCATTGAAATTGTCAGTAGGTATTTGAAACAAAGAAAGCTATCCGTATCCTAGTTACGATTAATATTTATTTTTTCCCTACTCGCACAAATAATTTATCAATAGACATCGGATTTTGACGGCTTGTAACTCCATTACATTTCAACGAATCTTGAACTAATTTTATTATTGAAGCTCTTTTAACTCTCTATCAATGTTTTTATAATGGTTGTAATGCAATCTAGAAGCTGCCACTATAATCCATGGTAATACTAGGGCTATGATTCCCTTTCTTATTCCCACATGCAAAAGACATGAGGTTCTCTAATCGCTTCTCTAATCTCGTTAACCTCATGTCTGTTAGATGTGGAAATAAGAAAGGGAATTTTAGCCATACTATTACCATGTAGTGAAATCTTCTGGATTGTACCACAAACATCAAAATTTGAAAAAAATGATTGGAGTTTTAAGAATCCTAAGAGATTCTGCTCCTACATTTTGGATGTCTCTTTTCGTTGCTTGTGTCATTAGTAGTGAGATTTTTTTTATCTCTATTACAAACAGTTCAACACAAAAGCACTTTATTTAATCTAAAGTACAACTAACTAAACTTAATACAAACCAAATACTGGCGTAACCGCGAATTGTCTGTAGGTATATTTGCTTGTATTTTCGTGTGCATATGTACCGATCGATGTGAATTCCTGTTGAAGTAAGTTCTTACATATATTGACATGTACTACATTTGTCAAATTATAAATACTGAAGAAAGATTGCTACTGTAAACGAATGATTGCACTAATGGAGACATGATTGAAGAAATTGCATCTCATACAGTTTAAAAAGTCTGTTTTGTATTTATTTTTTGTTTTGTTTGGCATTTTGACTACTTGTCCACATGTTTTGTCATCTGTTGAAACTGTAAAATAAGTCGTTTATTTTACTAATTTTGTTGTTTTATGTAAAAATATCAAGTTTTTCGAGCATTCAAGGCGTCTCCGTCGAACCGAATAAATCTCCGGCGTCTGCTGAAACTATAGACGCCACATTTCTGGCGACCGTAAGTACAAAATGGAGCGTCTTAAAAAAGCACGCAAGGAAGCTAGACGAAGATTCACAAAAGCGAAAAATGAGCTTCAAACTCTATTAGACGACTACAAAAAGAATGGCGAAAATTACGACGCGTTAAAAATATCCTTCACATTCCTATCTCAACTAACAGAAAATCTGTTTGACGTCGACAGTCCTGTTCAAGAGTAGTGGCTAGCTGAGGAAGATTCGGAAGACTCAGGGGAAAACGCGATCGATTTCGATGTAATTGATGCATATTATAAAAAGGACTGGATTCAGGCGGAATGTTCCAAGATAATCACAAGAGTGGAACGCGCTGAATCAAATTATGACAGTGCATAAATGAAAAACATCGCCAATACCAACAAACACAGATTTCGCTTGCCAAAGCTAGAGCTGTCAAAATTTGACGGAAATGCTAAAACCTGGATTGGATTTTGATCATCAAGAAAATCCACAGTGACTCGAAAATAGATGATGATGACAAAATGTCTTATTTAATCCAGAGCATGACCGAAGATTCACCAGCCTACAACTTGGTGAAAATGATAGTAGGAGCTTGTTTCAAAATTGTTTATTTAACATTGCCTGAATAATAGTTTTTATTCATAATATTTAAACATCGGAAGATTGAATTTGAGACTTTGGCAACATCATGTGGTCTCGTATATTCTTTATAATACATACATACCAAAAGTCAGTCAGCAAAAACGAACAATGTCCATATCTGTATATTTCTCGGACTATAATTCATTTAACAATGCCAACCATTTATATTATACACGAAGAATGTTATATTTCACGGTTTGCAAATTTAAATAATTTTAATAGAAATAATTAAAAGTAATGACATACTTTTTCCTGCTTTAACTCATAACGACCCTCTAGTGGTATAACACTCGTGCTTTCTGTTATTTATTCACAAAATAATTAAAAAAGTCCTGCAGTAAACACTAAATTTGTATGTAAATTATTAAAATCTGTTAAAAATATACTGTTTTTCACTTAAATAAACAAACTTAATTAGTTTAGGGATATGGGTATAGTTTATTTACGATAAAAAGACGATGATTTCATTTTTAGTTACTTTCCTCCTTATCAGAATCTTCGAGCATAATATACAGGGTGTTTCATTAAGAATTATCCATATAGTAACTGGAGAAACCTCAGCACTAAATATGAAGATTTAGGCCAAAACACCCAAATAAAATATTCCTCCTATCCAAGATATAGGGTGTTTTAACTATTCTAAATGATTGTATCCCATATTTTTGACACCTTCCAATATTTTTTGTTCATACTTGGCAAAAAGTTTACACATATTAGGTTACTTTAAACAGTGGTAAATGATATTTTTTCTCGATTACCAGTGGCGTGCGGTAGGGATGGATATTTGCTTTTATTCTCCTACAATTTACACCACTGTCGTAATAATTATTTCTGCATGTCACTTTCTACGTAAATATCATCCTCTTGTCTCAATACGATAGAGTGAGTAGTTTTCGAGTTATTTGAATTTAAAGGTAATGTTTAAAATATCCATTTTTGTTTTATTGCTTATTTAACATGAGATTCCTTAATAATATAACCATCTTGACAACAAAATTTGTTAATTCTAATCGTAAATTCACATGAGTCAATAACTATTTCACTGAATAAATAAAATTTATTAGTTTCAAATGATTTTTTCATATTAATATTTATCAAAATTTCAGTTTTAAATTTATAACAAAATAGAACTATGATTTTCATTACGAAATAACATGATGAATACATAAAATAAACGTACTGAAACAATTATTTATTTAGACTACTGTAAAAAAATTCTAGTTAGTTAACATTATAGTAAATTTTCGAAGTGGCCTCCATTGACTTCAATACATTTATTAATCCTTTTGGAAAAATTTCTCCTAACCTTTAGAAATATGTTGGGTTGATTAAATTATTAAGGAATTATTGGAATAAAATGGATATTTTAAACATTACCTTTAAATGCAAATAACTCTAAAACTACTCACTCTATCGTATTGAGACAAGAGGATGATATTTACGTAGAAAGTGACGGAGAATCAAAAAAACATGCAGAAACAATTATTACGACAGTGGCGTAAATTGTAGGGGGATAAAAGAAAGTATCCATCCCTACCGCACGCCTCTGGTAATCGAGAAAAAATATCTTTTGCTACTGTTTAAAGTAACTTAATATGTGTAAACTCTTTGTCAAGTATGAACAGAAAATATTTGAAGGTGTCAAAAATATGGGATACAATCATTTAGTATAGTTAAAATAAAACACCCTATATCTCGGTTAGGAGAAATATTTTACTTAAGTGTTTTGGCTTAAATCTTCATATTTAGTGCTAAGGTTTCTCCAGTTACTATATGGATAATTCTTAATGAAACACCCTGTATACTAACGTAGAGACAGCAAGCAATAGTAATTATTTTGTATCAGAGGGGAAACTGTCAGACACTAGAGCCAGTGTCGTATCATTTTTAGGGCGTTTGAAACTAATACCTTTATAATACATTTTGAAACATGTAACAAAATATTTTTTAGACTTGAATTTAAGTAGTAATAGTAATTAATTATTTACATGGAATCATAAGATATTTTATAACATAGAAAGTTGAAATTATTGTATAAATTTCTAGATTTTCAGTATTCTTAATAATATGGCGGTATATTTGCTTTATGCATTTTCCTATTTTTAAACAAGTGTAAGAGACGCTAATGCATATTTACTTGTAAAACGACCTTGATGATTCATTTTCATATTATATTTATACATCACACAAACTCTCACCATATAATATATACTCAAATTAATTTAAAAAATGGCCTTAAAAGTAATATCCAAACACTATTAAATTGTAAAAATAACTCTAGATGCAAAACAAATTGACAATAATGGCATATGTGACAATTCGACTTGACACGCAAATTCAAAACGGACCAATGAGATTGCTGGACACTATATGACATTTATTTTCCCCCCCTGATACAAAACAAAGCTCATTTGGATACTGTCTCTACGTTAGTATATATGCTCGAAGATCAGAATAAATATAAATTTACCAACTGTAAATATATTTTAAACTCAACGGATAGTGCAATTTACAGTCTATGGGTTGGCAAAACTTCAAGATGTTGTCAAATCATCTGGTAAAAATCCCGTTTGTTTTAACGTTTATCAACTTCAAGTTAAGAGTTAAGCCGAAAGTTGACCAATAGAAAAATTAGTTACATGTTTGATAAATTCCGCTATTGGCGAAAACGAGCAAAGGTAGAATGAGGAAAACAAACACATTCTCCATTTGTTTGCGTGTTATTTTTTGAGCAGTGTTTTAGAATAAATGAATCACCACACGTACCATCTTTCACTAACGATCTTTACCACATACATTTAAAAATAGAAATGGTTGAATTAATATTGAATCAAATGGATAATATTATTGTTTTCCCCATTCCACTGACAGTTACTGCGGCACCAACTATCGGAAAAATTTCCGCAAATTATTCATTTTTTGGACTAAATCTTAACCTGAAATTAACTCTTGATTGTGAAACAGGGCGTTAGTATTTACAAATATTTCTAATACTTTTGAATTCATTTTTTCATTATCCATTTTTATTAAAATAAATTTAAATATTTTCTACATTAATTCAAGGGTAGAGAAAAAAGAGCAAAAAGCATGTTTATTGTCATTTTATCTACAAGTTGCGAAAATGATATACAACTTTGAGTTATTTCAGCGAAGCTTAAAATTACATATATTTTTTATACTATGATTACATGTACAAATTAAAAAAAATGCGTCTATCGGTTCTAATATACAGGCAGACCACAGAACACTTTCTCAGTCAGGCGTACGATTCTGATCGTAAATTGCGTGCAAGACATACATATTCGGTCATTTATTTTGCGTAGAAATTCTATTTATATGTAATTATTTAACCAATTATACTTAAAAAAAAATCAACGTTTAGTTAATATTATTAATCTTGTTGAAAATAAATTCTATTTTTCTAAACTTTCTGAAAATAACAATTAAGAATAACTAAAGAAAAATTTCAAGTACATAATTAATAATTTTTTTTAGTACCGCCCTGAGCTTATATCTTTATCTTATAAGAATAATAGTCTATACCACTGGGTTGCCCAAAATATGGTTTGTGAAAAAATAATATATATTTATAATATGTTTTTATATATTATAATATTTTTATTTGTATCTTTCTTTTAAAGTTAATAAAATTAATTCAAAACAAGTAAATGTCGAATAAAATGTTTGACCTATGATATCATAAATTGAGGGAAATATTACGTTTGACAACCCTGTTGATACTGCTGGTAATGACAATGAAGGTGTCACTTTTTTAGAAATTGTTTAAAAATATACAGAGGATAGTCTTGCTAAGGTTCTTCAAGGATCTAGTTAGTGATTTTAATTGTATTTATAATTAGTATACTTTTCATTTTTGTTTGCTTTTATGACTATAACCATCATGAATTAAATAATGTTAAATTGTATGTGAAATTTTATCATATAAAAGGGAACCTTGAATTAAGAATAATTACAACTAAGAAAATGGGTTTTTGGTGTAATACATATTATAATAAACATGATAAAAAAATTCAAAGAACTATATTGGGTATTTTTTTAATGTTAGCTTCAAATAAAATTTAAATAAAACGTGTTCCAATGAAATTTTGAGTCCCCAGAAAGTGTTGCATATTTATATTAATTTAATTTTAATAATTAAATAAATAATTAAATTTTAATTTCACCTGGTGAAAACAAGAATTTGAAAAAATGAACAAGCAAATGTTAAAATATTGATACACTAAATAAAAGAATGAAGAATTGTTAGACATTTTTTAGCCCCGATTCATTGGGAAAACTTCAAGATTACTTTCACCATAATAGCTTAACTGTTATATTTAAATTTACTTAGGTATATACAATAAAAAGCCAACAAACAAACAAATTACTGACACTATAGTGCCAGTAAAAAAATATAGGTAATCTATCTAAAAAGGAGAACAAAAAAAATGAAAATGAATTGCTATTCCTTTAGGAAAGAGCCACACGATATAGCACTTAATACGAACCGAAATAAAAAAGAAGATGAGAAAGACCATACAACAATTGAAAGTACAGTCGACAGAAGCAAACATGGTCCGCGGAAAATATGCCAACTAATTTCAAGGTTATCACAATCAGCCAATCACGAGCCAATGTTAACGATAATATCAATTTTAGTGGCTGTATAAGTGAGATGAAAATACAACTACAGCGACAAGGACACGCCCACCCAGGGTTCATGTTTGCTTCTGTCAACTGTAACTACAACCAGGTAAAACGAAATAATTGGAGTAGGTAAGATAGTGTGAAGCTAAAGATCGCAAAGATTGCAGAGTTTATCTAGAAAATGAATACGAACGAAACGGCTCTGACCCGGCTAGTCATTCATGTTACACTTCTGGCTAAGAAACGCACAAGTGCCCAATTATCCAAGTAGATATAGTATGGAAGAGATAAGCTATTATTATAACGAAGAAATTTAATTTCATTTTAATTTGGATATAATACTGTTGTCGGTTTATTTTTCATGTATATCTCAGGTAATGATAGTAATAATATGTAGTTTTCTATATTGTTTTAAAACATTGTAGCAAAAAATGTATAAATCATTAAAGTTGTTTTTTATTATACATATAAATACCTCACGCTTATCTGTTATAGTCAACAGGAAATGTTTTAAATAGCTTTAATTTAAATATATATTTAATTTACATTAATCATTAAATAGCTAACATTATTTTGAAATTTTTCAAAAGTTAATTCTATGATATTCTACATTTTTAGGAAGTTTGTACTATTTATCAATCACAACTTCTAAGATATGCCAATTATGCATAAACAAATATTTTTATAAAATAAAAAAATATAACGTTAAAACTTTTTCGTTTATGTTATAATGGATCTTATTAAAATATAATAAAAAGATTAAAAACAGTAGATATTTTATATTTACTTCAGAGACTGGTCATTTTACCTTTACTATCTGAAAAAAACAATTTTCAATCAACCGCACAGTCTAACAGCTACCCTCAAACAATACTGTCATTAAAAAAGAAGAAGAGTAATATAGAGGTTAACTGCGTATAATAACCTTAGATTAGTTAAAAAAGGAGATACATAATGCCAACCTATGCGTATGAATCGAAATTGATGCATATTTTCGAGTGGTCGCCATTATATTGGTGCACAACATTGGTTTTTGTGCTCGTTCGATTTTGTGCAATTATTGAGAGAATTTTGAAATATTTTGTGTGTAAATACTGTATAAACCTGGTAAACTGCTAATCTTACAATTCTAGTAGTAATAGCGGGAGAAAGGAAACAGTTATATCATTTCACAGGTAAAAAATATCAGTACGATTTGGAACAGTTGACCAAACATAGTTATTTTATAAAAGTTATGTATGCAAATATATAGATTTCAAATATGTAACTCAGTGGTGTGTAACCTATGGTTAAAGAAGATTTCAGTGCCTAATTTGTAAATTTTCATTCATAATTTTTTGATGGATTTCAGATTAACCTTTAAATTTCTATTATTTTAAATAAATGTGCATTTATGGCATGGTACATGTAGTGAAAATTTGTAATATCTAGACAAACTAAATATGTTATTTATTTCATTTAAAATAAATTTTTAATTAAAGATATAGTTAATATATAATACATAAGCTCTTCTCATAGATACGCCACTGGTGTTTATTGTTCGGTGCACATTTTCTTCAAATTACTGTCGGTTGTTACGAGTCCATATATCTTTCCTTGTCTTGTCTTGTCTATTGACAGTCCACAAAGTTGATTAATATAATCGATAACATTGTTTCTTGTCTTGATTTAACCTAATTAACCTGTTGATTGTTAATACTCTTGTTCCCGTGGTGATTGCAAGATTGTTGTTAGGTTGTTCTTATTTAGAAATTTTATATTAATCCTATTCATACCATAGATATATTTTCGATTTCGTGTTCGTTGTAATTTTTACCTTACACCTTGTCATGTTTTATGTTCTATGAAGCTTTTTACTGTTCCTATCGCCATTTTCATCAGTTACACGTGCATCTATACTGTAACAAATTCCAAGTGTTGGTGAAAAGTATCTTTTATGGTTTGCTGTTATTTCTTGCTATGGACAATGTTACCTATTTCGTCTTTGACTATGGTTCATGGCTCGGTTCATGGATTATTGATTCTATCCCTTACTTCTGGTTGTCGGTTATATTAACAATATGAACATCAGACAAACTGAACGAATTATATTGGGCTTTAGGGTTCTTTACACAATGGATCCAGAACTGTAATTTAAAATCCTCTTTTGGTGTTGCCTTCTATAAAGTTTCTCCTTTATTGGGGTGCTGCAACCCTTATTTAATTCTTCTCTTGAATTCATATAATTGAATATTATTGAGCTCTAGGTCCTTCCTGGTGCTCTATTTTTCTTCATTTTTGTTTTTCGATGTCCACAATCTAGGGCTTTAGGATAATCTTCAATAAAACCTTTTTTCTTTATGAACATCCTTGTTCTTTCCCATGGATTTTTATAATCTTCTTCAATGTGTATATCTATATTGAAATTTTAGGTCATTGCAACCCGTGTTGCAACCTTCAGCTGCAATTTTAGCAATTACTTTGGTACTGTATAACTTTGTAAAATTTGTAATTTTCATAGGTAAGGATTTGTGAATGCTTGCTTCTAGATTAGCTTGTATCATTTTTTGTAGCCTGATGATGGCCTTATTGTAGACCGAAACTAGTAGCTTATTTACATCATTATAACAATAAAAGCTTATGACATTGACATTGGTGTTTCCTTTCTTCATTTAAGAACAATCACATTTCTTTCAATTTATTTTTGATTGTTTGATGTTGATTTCTGATATAGTTTGTTAAAAAGAAGGTTGATTTCAAATGTAAAGGATGGAAATTGGACTAGATCTGTAGATTCTCATTCCAGAATAGACTACAAATCATGTAAAATGAAGATGTACCTTCTGTGTCAACTTTATGCTGGAGAGGGTATAATCATCTGCAAAACAATGGATGGGATTGAATGTGGTGGAAAGAATATTAATGATGTAGACTCTATGAAGAGAGTTGAACTAATGTAGATTCCTATGACACAGAGGCCGGGTGCTAGGGAGCTCATATTCTAAAAATTGGATTTGACAAAAATGACAGAAGATGTAAATATTTATTTTCACGTATATATCTTAGTCAAGAGTGACGAAAAATAAATGGACTTAAAAAAATAATAAAGGCAAGTTGGAAAACAACGGAAACAAAATACATCCAGAATAAAAAAAGTAGACAATAACTGTCATAACAGAAAATAAAAACAGCTGTGATTTTTAAAAACGTAAAAATATATTCAATTTTTAATTGAAACTTAATTTCTACTATTTACCTTGCAAATTTTAGTCGTAAAATAAAAACTAGATAGTTTAGGAAATTCTTGTGTTTGATTCTGTTTACATTATTATATAAAATGTATTTTAACAAACCATTAAAAACAGTAATACTTTTTATAAAATTATTACAAATTATTTATCAGTTTTTTTAATAAACCTATAAAATCTTATTTAAATAAACTAGAATCATTCATGAACTTAATATTACATGATCAATCCTTTGTTATAAAAATAAATAGTTGGCGTTATATTAACTATTTTAATTCAAAACCTTTAAAAACCTACTTAAAGCATCAACCCTACTCTTGGTTTTGTGTTATTTTTATTGTATTAAATAAGTAAAATAAATCTGTATCAAGTATAGACATCTCCTGTGAAATAATCGGTTTGCAAATGTCGTGGGAAGTTTTATAAATAACAAATAAATATTATTTTCTATCTTTAATTATGATAAGTTTATAGTTATACTTCATTTTTTTCAAATGAATTTTATTCCCACTCGTTTTTTTATCATATTTTATTTTCAATAAACTATTAATTTGCCAATAACTATTAAAGTTCACATATAGATAGATAAATAGTTATTTATTGTACAAGGCGATAAAATTGTACTTTATCTTCGAGAACGTTTTTAGCGTCGAGACGTCAGTCAAGACACTAATTATGCTGGAGAAGATATGCGATTTTATCGTCGCGTCGTGTGCCACGAGGTGTGCCATACATTTTTACATTTATGAAAAATAGAATTTCATAGAAAATTTTAATTTTGGGCACGAAAATCGCGATTGTGTTGCTCCGTTGCTATAGGGATATGCATTACTCTGTCAACAGATGTCAAACAAATTAAATGTTTTGGTTTTTCTCATAAGTCGAAGAAAGATATGCCATCGTCATTATAATCGTATTATTCGATGCTGAAGCGTACGTTCTTGATGAATGAAAATTGTGACATTTCTAAATTCAGCAAGTTAATCACCTTACTAAAAAACTTGAGTGGAGGATACAAAGCTAAAAAGTCCAAAATCCTGGAGTCAGATCACATTAAATTTCTGACAAAAGCTCTTGATGACGTCCATTTGTTGATGAAAGTTATTCTTATTTTTGGTGTCCATGGAGCGAATTGTACGAATTAGAAGTGTTTAATGTGGACGACAGAAAATCGGTGATAATAGTTTCATTATCTGATACTAAAACCAAGCAGAATAGGCCGTTTTGTATTATTGACAAGAAAAGTGGAGTGAGTTTCTTGGAAATTGTGAAAAAGTATATTGCCTTGCGCCCCAAAAACGTACCTCACAGTAAGTTTTTTGTGAATTACCGACAGCAAAAGTGCACTACTCAATAGGTGGGGATTAACACTATATATGTAATATCCGCAAAAAGATTGCAGATTTTTTGAAATTTGCAAATTCAGAAATGTACACGGGGCATTGTTTCCGTCGTTCTTAAACTACTATGTTCGCAAATTCTGGAGCTGATCTAGTAAAACTTAAACGTTTAGGTGGATGGAAATCGTCATCCATTGCAGAATATCACATAAAGAGTAAATAAGCAAATAGATTGATGTATTCAAGTGTATACTTGGCGGATTAAAAATCAATCCAGCACCTCGAATCAAGTGTTTAAGCAAACGAGTACAAGTTGTGATGCTCCAAAAATAGATATTTCTAATAATGTTAATTGTAAAATTTTAGTTGTTTTTAATCCTTAATGTGTTTGAATTTGTAAATTTTATTGAATAAAAAACATTTTATCTACTCTTACTGTTAAAGTGTCACTTTATCTGCCTTTGTGGTTAAAGTGATACTTTATCTACTCAAAAACAGTTATAGCAACACTCTAACATTAGCTATGAAAAATAAATAAAAATATACTGTATTTGGAGTTAATTCTAAATCATTATATTAATATTTGTGCTAATGCTGAGAACAAAACAAACAAGAACAAAGGCACAAAAATAAAAAAACATGTCGAAATAATACAAAAAACAACAAAAAATAAACAAACTTACCACTCATTGTCATTAATGTATGATAAAAGATATGATTTTGGGATTAAATAATAATGTAATATAATAATAAATTTATTGAATACATTTTATATTAAAAAATAGGACGAAAGAAATCTGAACAAAAACCGTAATATATCATAACTATTACTAAACTGTAAACGATATGTGATTGAATTTTTGAACTTGTTCATTACATACTGTTAATTAATTGATATGAACATTAATAAATACGAAAATATACATTCTTTACAAATGATATATTAGTTACTTTTGCTCGATCCGAGTTAAAATTATTTTTATTGGTTCTTTTGACGAACTATCTGAAAAACTATTCCAGAATATGTAGTTTAATTTGTAAATATTTTCCGCCCACGATTTTAATACCTACGACTCTTATTGGAAACATGACCGACCCAAGAAATTCTAAGAATATACCACCACATTTCTAATACATCGACTTGTAGCAATTAAGTAGTCTTTGTTTGAAGTGTAAATTAGGATCCCTGCTCCTAAAGAGATTTTCTATTGTATTAAACGTTATCTTTGCTCTTTCTATGGGGCATAAAATTTCTACAGAGTGATACCATTGTTCGGAGTTAGACATTAATTACCCTGTTCACGAACTCCTAGAGTTCCATTATCTACATCCTTAAGTGCTATATTAAAAATAAGTTATGGATATAATTATGTCAATGATACCAAATCTTATATTTATAACTGATCGTTCTTCTTGAAGTATGAATGCCAAATTCATACTATAATACTTATAGATTAAGAAAACCCCTCTATATGAAGTTCTTTTATTAAGTTTTGTTAAGCAAAAAGTTGATAGGAAAATAATTGTTGTGGTGGCAGTTGAGTAAGCAAATTTTTCCAAGTTCAAACCATTTGGTCAAACTTAATCATCAACAAGCAGTAGTAAACATGAGTTATTTTTTTACAAAAATTAAATATAATAAAACTCAAAATATATTAAGAACACTAAACAAATCAATTGGTAAAAAAATCCAATATTCTTTGTATATTATTGCACGGTTTTACTGATCTTAAAAGGAAATATTTCTAGAACAATCCCTTAGGGCTAACAACATCTAGGCTTTACATTGTTATGTCTTACTACTTCAGATAGCTGCCTCATAAAAAAAAACCTTAATGTGTCAATCTGAAGATGATAATTTATCAAAACAGCTGTCATTGATCAAAAATATTAAATTTCTATTGTACTAACTATTTAGCTGTTTACTGTTCTTATTTTCTTTTAAAAAAGTGAAAGTTTTGTTCCAAAGATATTTAATTGTTCTTATTATGGTTTCCACAAAGTAAGAGGTAGTTGTAATAAATTCCACAAAATATATCTTGCTATAGTTCATTTATTTGCAGTTGGCAGCTAAGAAAAGTCATTAAATCGTAGTATGTTGTATTAAGAAATTTCTTTTAATCATCATATTTTAATCTTCTTAGGTAAGGAATAAGTAGTCATAATTCGATATTTAGAATATTTTGTTTTTCAATTTTTGTGGTCGTTAGGGGTGTTAAGGGATTAAGGTAACCCCATGTGTATAATTGCAAAAACAGGTACGTTATTAGTCTACAAATTGAGGACTTGTTAGGTACTCGTTAGTTTTGGTGGTTTATATTGTGATCTAAATTTTTATTATTTTACTCCAAGAACATTTTCACTACCGAAAATGGCGA
Organism: Ophraella communa; assembly: GCA_035357415.1. Classification (NCBI taxonomy): domain Eukaryota; kingdom Metazoa; phylum Arthropoda; class Insecta; order Coleoptera; family Chrysomelidae; genus Ophraella; species Ophraella communa. Next base: position 35,723,004 of record CM068983.1, read on the forward strand.
CAAGTTCCAATTTTGTTCCAGTACAAGTGGTTCATTTAAAACAAAGTGCGTTTTCTCAAAGAGAAAATTTTTGAATGAGACAGAAGAAATTATTTGCTGGAGAACACAATTTCGGAGCTACGGAAGAACTATCTTTTATTTTTATAAAACATGGTTGAATGAAGGACACATTGTTTCTAAAGCATGGATGGACACCAATATTTCAAATTTCCGTCAGGCATTTTTGGAGGGATATTCAACAGGATTAAATGCACCTCGAGGAAAGGGTCGCAGACTAATAATCGCACACATTGGCAGTGAACATGGTTTTGTAGAAAATAGGTTATTAGACTTTGAATCAAAGTCAACCAAAGACTACCACGAGGAAATGACCTGTGATGTTTTTAAAGATTATTTTTTTCCCAGCTATTGGACTTTTTGCCAAGTGCTGCAGTGGTTGTCTTAGATAGCGCCAGTTATCATTCAAAACTGGTAAAAAAGTTACCAACGACGTCAAGGAAAAAAGAAGATATTAAGGAGTGGCTCCAGAGCAAGAATATTTCTTTTGACGACACCATGCTGAAAAGGGAATTACTGCAAATTGCAAAGCGCCACAAATTACAATATAAGAGATATGTAATTGACGAAATGGCGAAGGAAAAAGGAGTACCTAACTGTATTACGTTTGCCACTTTATCACTGTCAATTAAACCCTATTAGATTTAATACGGGCACAGGTAAAAGGTGAGGTGGCAACAAAGAATACAACTTTTAAATTGAATGAAGTTATACAACTTTTGATAAATTCTTTTGGAAACGTTACACGGGACATTTGGATCATAAACCGTGAGAAGAAGGAAGAAGAACGATTGTGGAGTGTTGATATCAATATTGAAGACCTGTTCGAACCCATTGTAAAACTTCGGTACTACGGTCATGGGATCTAATCAGCTACCTGTTGTGACAATATTATCTAGAGATTCTATTGTGTTTGTGTTAGTTAATCCCTAATTACAGGGTGAACTCTTTGAAAAATAACAACTACGACTATCGAGACGACTATGTTTCAATAGAAATGTATGCATGTAGATATTTTTCATGAACCACCCTTGCTTGGGCTTTGAAGAAGGATTTGCATTTATAATGAATTCACTTTGCTGCCAACTACAAACAAAGTATAAGAACACAAAAAAATAATTTGTAAAAAAAACATCCAATATTTTTTCTATATTATTGCCCTTAGGGCTCATAACATCTATGCTTTATGTTAAGTCTTATTACTTCAGAAGTAATAAGAAATAAAACCTCATAAAAGAAAATGTAACTTTAATGGGTCAATCTAAAGATAATAATTTTTCAAAACAGCTGTCAATGATCAAAAATATTAAGTTTTCTTTTAAAATAGTAAAAGTTTTGTTCCAAAGATATTTGTTTCCTGTTCTTAATATAAGGAACCTGCACAAAGTAAGGGTTAGTTGCAATAAATTGCACAAAATAAATCTTGTTAATTAAAGTAAAAGATCTGTAAGATTTATAAAGAATCAACACAAATAGTAAAATATTAGAATTTAAATAAAAATGTACAATTTTAATATACCTTAAAGATTAAAATTAAGAAAAGCCAATAAACATTACCTACCTTAAAAGAAATAACCAACTTAACATAATATATATAACATATATATAAGAGAGTGCAACAAATGAATGGAATGAATCGATCAAACCATTCATTTAACAACAGGTAAGAGTTCGGAAAATAGTGACTCATTTATTACGGTCTTTTGTTTGTAAAACCAGTCCATGAATTATTGAAGATATTTGATATTGCCTTCCCTTTACACTTTTTGTTTTTAAAATCAAAAGAGCTGTAGCTGTATTTTTTTATTTAAAAACAAAAAGCATTTTTGTTCAATAATTAATTGATTTAATAATTTCTTGCCGTATTTTTTGGAATGTAAATAATTATTTAACTAAGAACTTTCTTTGTAATTCTAGTTTGTTACATTCAGTAAAAATGTTAACATTTTGGTTTAACTTTTTTATACTTTAACTTCTGAATATCTAAATATATTTAAACAACTTATAGCACAAAGTTTTGACTACAATGTTTATATTTAATAAATGGTTAATATCTTACCAATAAAAATGTAAGATCCTCATTTTAATTATTCCTAAATCACTAGTTATCAAATGTATTATCAACAAAACTAAACCATCACATTAGCCACAAATTAACACAAACAACTGCAGACACATTTCCCACTAATAATAAAATACCCGGTACAAACGGAAAACATTCACTTCGTTCCACATGAAGTGTAGTTCTTAGACTGTTAACTGTTGGTCTCTCTCTCAACAACCCGACTTAAGTCAAGAACAAGTGGGTGTAGCACAGGTACAAAAAGAAAATAGTTTTGATGGTATTCGGTGCGTGCCAGATATTTGAAAAATACAGGTAAAATCTAAAAGTATTCCGCTTGGACCAGGTTAGTTCTCAGAGAATTCCTCGAATGTTTTCGACTTGGTTTGGTCTACAAAAATGTAAGAAATGATTGTTGGTGCATAACTTTAGTGTGTTTCTAGATAAAATGAGTATGTGTAACCATGGGTGTTGTACGTTATGGATCATATTAAAAATATTTGTATAAATAAACTGTTTTTTTCTGGTGTGGAATGTAGTGCATTACAGAAAAAATATTTTACCAATATTATGTGTTACTAATTACTCCTAATTATTTAATTATGAGTTGGAATGTTGTACTTGAATACATTCTACTGATTGATTTGGGTAATATTAATAATCAGATTTTAAAAAAACAACAGTTTTTAATTTATTTACTATAAAGTTCATATAGTTTGGAGTTGGCAGCTAAGAAAAGTCACTAAATCGTAAAATAATGTTATAAAAAAGACCCTAAATCAGTAGCGCACGTACTTATTTATACCGGTATTAAGAAATTTCTTTTAAGCATCATATTTTAATCTTCTTAAGTAAAGGATAAGTAGTCATAATAGGATATTTAAAATATTTTGTTTTCCGATTTTAACGAGAATAATTATGGTCATTAGGGGTGTTAAGGGATTAAAGTAACCCTATGTGTATAATTGCAAAAACAGGTACGTTATTAATCTATAAATTGAGGATTTGTTTATATCCTAATACATAAGAATATAGGTAGGTACTCGTTAGTTTGGGGGTTTATTTGTGATCTATATTTTTATTATTTTACTCCAAGAACATTTTCGGTAGTGAAAATGGCGTCAAGTTCGAGTTTTGTTCCAGTACAAATGGTTCATCTAAAACAACGTGCATTTTCTCAAAAAGAAAAGACTATTGTTTTAAATGTTCATGATGAAATATATTAAGATGCATCAGCAACTGTTCGTGATGTGGTGACTAGGTTCTCCAATATGACCGGTGTTAGTGAACGAAGTATCTATCGATTTTTAAGTTAGAGAAAACAGGAAAATGTTAGTGAACCAAAAAAACACGTAGGAAAAAAGTCCATTATGCTCGATAACTTTAATAGAGATGATAAGTCCATTCTTTGTACTTAAAGAGATTCCGATTTTGGACAATATAATGACTGTCATAGCAGAAGTAGATACGATTCCCAAATTTGGACGAGATAGGTTATGGAAACTCCTAAAAGAAATTGCTTTTAAGTATGAATCGTATAAAAAAAATTTTTGAATGAGACAGGAGAAATTATTTGCTGGAGAACACAATACTTAAAAAATATTAAAAAGTTTCGGAGCGGGGAAAGAACTATCTTTTATTTGGATGAAACATGGTTGAATGAAGGACACACTGTTTTTAAAGGATGGATGGGCACTAATATTTCAAATTTCCGTCAGGCATTTTTGGAGGGATATTCAACAGGATTAAATCCTCCTTAAGGAAAAGGTCGCAGACTAATAATCGCACACATTGGCAGTGAACATGGTTTTGTAGAAAATGGGTTATTAGAATTTGTATCAAAGGCAACCAAAGGTTACCACGAGGAAATGACCTGTGATGTTTTTAAAGATTATTTTTCCCAGCTATTGGACTTTTTGCCAAGCGCTGCAGTGGTTGTCTTAGATAACGCCATTCAAAACTGGTAGAAAAGTTACTGACGACGTCATGGAAAAAAGGAGATATTAAAGAGTAGCTCCAGAGCAAGAATATTTCATTTGACGACACCATGCCGAAAACGGAATTACTGCAATTTGCAAAGCGCCACAAATTACAATATAAAAGATATGTAATTAACGAAATGGCGAAGGACAAAAGGAATAACTGTATTGCGTCGGATGAATAAGACAAATGGAAGCCGACAATTAAAGGAGTAAGTGCTTTGTGCATTAATTTATATTTAATTCTTACTTTTCAATATGTAGCATATTTTTATTTTACTTTTAATTTTTATTTTAATTTGAATTATGAACTTCGGTCCTACGATCAAGTGATCTATTCAGCTACCTGTTGTTACAATATAATCTAGAGTTTCTATTGTTTTTGGGTTAGTTAATCCCTAATTACAGGGTGGACTCTTTGAAAAATAACAACTATGAATATGTTTCAATAGAAATGTATACTACTATTAGTTATTTTTCATGAACTAACTAAATAACATGCAACACGTTGATTAAAAGCAAAGCATCTCAAGGAGCGCAAAAAGCATTTATACCGAACCAGATTACAAAATACGGTATTGGGATAAGAACAATAACAAAAAATTAGCAAACTATTATAGAGAGATGCAAGAGGAAAATACATTTGAAAAATCAACGGAGCAGAAATCAAAGTCAATATATCGATGAAGCGCATCAACATAATTGTACCAGCACCATTATAATAATAGGAATATTTAAAAAATACCTCCGTTCCTAGGAAGAGGAAAAGAGCAAATAGCCTCCTCGAAATAAGCGAAAAAGATATAAAAAACTGTCGTTGCATTGGCGTTCTAGAGGTCAAGTAGATTAAGGTAGGCACGAAAGATCTTCGTTGGTCGAAGTGCAGAGAAGCCTAATTGGCTTATACGACCTAAGACAATCTAATCTAGGTCTTATAGAACTAAAGGATTTTGGTATCAATGTATGTACTTTCAACTTTTATTCAATTTATAAAATTTTGTGATACTTTTGTGCCGATTGTACTTATACATTTAAGTAGTCTCTTAAAATGAATACGATCGTTTTCATGGAATGATTTTTACTCAAGAATTGAACATTTATTAAACCGGATGTCATAAAATTAATCATAAACCGGAAGAAGTTTATTTTATTATAGAAATTTGGTATTCTGTTATAAATGATGAAAATACCTTCTCATTAAGGGTAATATAATAATGTACATTATTTAAATTCAAGAAATGATTTTGTTTTATTACATTAGAATATTTTTACTTTATCAGTTTATTATATATCCAAATTTAAAATATTTTATTTAAATATCTTTAAACTTTAAAATTAATTTGTCTTTTATTTAAGTAAACTTACGCTTGACCAATTTAAAATTCTGTAAAGTGAAAAGTTTGGAAGCATAGAAAAGTTGCGTATGAATGTGAGAACAATAAGTGCATAAAAAACAACACTCCTTAGTTATAATCATTAGATTTATTGTGGCAGTTTAATTGCAATTGTTAGTTTCTCTCTTATCAAATCATATCGCTTCGTGGTTATATTAGCTCAACAAATTTTATTAGGATTAGGTACTATTTTTCTATTTTCATAGCTATTAGAAATTTGTTTTATTGCAACAAAATAAACAGGAATAGTAAATAAGTATAGTCTTTCCAATATTAATTGCTAAAAACCATTTAAAACTGTTATACAGAGTGAGTTAGTTTACTAGGCTTCAAAGTAGAAAGAATGGCATGAAAACAACATATTTGTCCCGTTAAACATCCACTCTGTATCGTCGGAACCCAAGCTCTCTCTAGACTGGTAGTTGTACAGCGCGACAACAAGTGCTCTACGCACGCGATTTGTTGACGGCTTTTAATGGTCCGCTGTATTCTGTTGCGTGCAGGGGTCTCGGGTTAGTTTTCTGTGCCAGTTTTTTTATTACTCATAAAGTCGATGTCTAGTGCGGTAGCGGAGAGTCCAGATTTTTATTTGGGGCAGTTAAGGATTAACTTTAGATATATCTTTGTTTCGGTAATTTATTTTTAATAATTGGTTTACGTATTGTAATTTTTGCCCCTATTTATTGATAACCTTAATTTAGTTACATATTATGACAGCGTTTTGGAGACGTTTTGAATCAGAAAACGGAAATCCAGATCAAAATTAAAATTCAGAAGATATGATATCGCCAACAGGTGAGGTTAGTAGCGAATTTTGCAATAAAGATTTACACATTCAGTGTCAGAGGTAAATATGTATCAGTGTTTGAAAAATGAAGATAATAAAAAATCAGATGCGGTTATAATAAAGCGAATTAATACCTTAACTGAAATTTCTATTTATACTATTTCTCAGGTTATTGACCGCGGTGACGATATAAATCATTCGCAGGTGCGGAAAAACAAAAAAAAATGAACTGCACCCAAGGTAAAGAAACTTAATAGTTTCTATACCAAGCTTGACCGTTTTCCATGAAACTACTTCCTGGGCTATATGCCCCAACGGACATTGAATTGCATTTCAATAGAAAACGTGATGGCGACCGACTTTGTCGATTCTTAAAACCATCTCTATCGATTTGCAAATCAACGGGAAGAACACTACTCGTAGACCGGTTTTGACATTTGTTTAAAAAACAAAATTTGCAAATGTTGACGATGCTACAAAAGATGTTGTAAAGCGAACGATTTATAATTTATATTAAAAAAATATTGTACTGACTTTAGAAATCGATCAAAGGAAAATTACGAGATTATCCTGATTATAATTATAAAAACTTAGAAACTTTACGCGGTTAGATAAACGAATGTTTATCTAAGGTTGTACTCCGTGAAGAGTATTTAGATAAAATAAGGAAGTATCGTGAATTAAAAAGGCATATAGTTTACCTAGATGAGGCTTGGTTTGACACACATGATACTGTTCAGTATGGCGGGGTAGATCAGTCTCAAAAGTGTAGTTTAAATTCTTCAAGCCGGAAGTGAAAACGGTTTTATACAAAATGCGTTACTACTGTCTGCGAAAAATATTAAGTAATGTACAGCCGACTACCATGAGGATATGACTGCAGATTTATTCGAAAAATGGTTGCAAGAGCTTGTTCCTAACATTTCTCCAAATTAAGTAGTCGTTATGGACAATGCTTCCTATCATTCGCGGATATTAAATAAAATTCCAAATTCTAGTTCAAAGAAGGCAGATATTTTAGAATTTATGAAAAATAGGAACATTAGTCCGGAAAAGGTAACGATAAAGAAAGAATTTGTACGAAGTATAAAAACGCTTAATTTAAAAAACGATTATGTGATCTACAATATTTGTAATACACACGGATATACACGCCTATGGAGATAATGTTCCGACAAAAGAAAATTTGCCGCTAGGCGGTAACCTTTGTAACAAATTATTTTAGTTATACTATACTAAATAAGTTTGTGGAACAAATTCACTTTTAGCCAAAAATACGATGGTGACTTGAAAGTAATTTACCCTTTATATCAGAATATTATTCAAAAATCGACGTGTTTCAGGATTATTTATAATTTTTTTCTAAGTTAAAGAAATTGTTAAAGATGGCTATTCCAAGTAAGATCAAAAATGACTCCTAAGTATTTCTCCTCTTGCATTCCTCCTTACTACTAGTTGCTTTAGACCATCTTGCAGTATTTTCTTTGCAAAGTTGACAATAAAGATTTTTTTGTGGATTACTGATAGATCCTTTTTTTAAACCATCGGTAAACAATGTTATATGTAATGGATTTGGAGCTTTGAAAGAAAGCGTCGCAGAACACTAGTTTATGTTCACAAATGGATGTACTAACTGTCCTAACAAAGTTAGCCCTAAAATTTCATTCTTTGACTGTCTCTCGTTCAGATCAGATTGTTGCCCAATATTTTAGTAGTGCAGTAAATTTAGTTTTTTTTTTAGGTATTTATAGTTTGTAGTTATTATTTATATTATTTTAATAGTTTAGTGTAGTAAAGACAATAATTTGTAGAAACATTTTCTTTAGTGAGTTAATTTACTTGATGATAAGGTATGTATTTTTTGGCCGTTATAAATTTTCAACCGTGCAGTTATTTATTGTTCTTATTTATAAATTTTAACAATAAAAAATACTGTAATTCATATCTATATATTGATTTACGATTGTTAAAGAAACTGTACATTTTTCTTATGTATTTTAAATGATACTGATAGACTTTAATAATGAGCGATATTGAATAGTTTATTTTTCTTATAAATAATTACTATTATTTTATTCAAATGATAACAAATCCGGTTTGCTTTGATAAATTTCCTAACACGTTGACGACCGGTGTCAAAAGGAGACATGGAGCCCTCGGGACCGGCATTTTTTTTTTAAATTTTTCTGTAGATTTCGGTCCTATTTTATATTTGCCCATGATATTTTTGGAAGAAAATATTGTTTTTGTCTTATTTTGACGTTTTTATGTGAGACACCACATTTACCTCACGGTGTCCCAAGAGTATAATTCAGTTCATCAGTCCGCGTGCGGTCAATGCGATGTCTCAGACAGGATAATTCTTGTCGGAAATCAATGTTCAGTGTGTCTGAAAAACTTGTATACCCTTGTTTTTTTGCCTGGCACAAAGCTCAGAAAACATACTCTTTTTTATAATTGCTATCAGTTTTTATTATAATACAAGGAATTTTCATTTTGTTATATTTTATGAGATATCACTTATAAAGACATTTTTTCGTTTTTCTCAAATATATCGTTATTCAATTATGACTGCATACTTTATTCATTTTGATATATTGTAGCATTATTCTACATGTTTTTGTTACAATAAATGTTTCAAAAGACCATTTTTTAACTCAATATGTGTAAAATATCATTATTTCAAAAGTTACTAATGAAATTACCAACCCGCTAACTTTACCTAGCCCGCCGGACCGCTTTTCAACACATCCTATCCTTTTAACACTGTGCCATGTACTCTACAGAAGGTCACAGCCGTCGATAACTATAAATATCTTGTGACACCGTATGATCTCACGTGGTCCTGGTGGCACATACACCAGTGACAACACTTATGCCTCACCCGGTCGTTAACGTGCTAATTTTCTTAAATAGTTTTTAATATGTGTATTATTATACATATTAAAAGTGTACAAGTAAGTAAGTGTACAAGTAAGTACGTATGTAAATAGAATTTTAAAATTTTCACAACTTTTTGATTTTTGATAATTAATCTCTAGAAAAGCCCCGAATTTGATAGTTTTTATTCCAATTTGAATATTTTGCTCTCCATTTGAATTTAAATATTTTTATAATTTTCTACCATATTCAAACCTAATACTTTGAATGTTTTTAATAAGGATTTGTTCAATTTCTATAAATATACATGAACAAATTGCCTTTGATTTTTTTAAGTTTTACCTATCAACAAATTACATAAAATTACATATATTGAATTTAAAACAAAAAAAAAACCATATAGTTAAGATGAATTATATTTTTGCATAGAAAATACACCATAACAAAATACAAATAACATTGGTGAGCACAAACAATAAATTTCAACTGTGACTATTTAGTCACGCACATGTTTAAAAAAATTCAAGGTTTTTGATAATGTTGGTGAGTATTATGAGAATGCAAAGAATAACCATCATAACATTAACTTAATTTGAGCACGAAAAAGTGCTTCATTTCAATTAACAGGCAATCGGCGACTACTGCTTTTTATTGTGGAGTAAAAATGAATGTCTAGCTCCTGAACAACAGTTATGCATTGCATAGATTTTAAGAGGCTTTACTTATAGAATAATGAGTAATATAACTAAATTTTTTTATTGTTCTAACCCGTATGTGAAAGTCCATCTTATTAAGAACAGAAAACAACTAAACGGTTGAACTAAAGTTCCACTATTTACTCAATATGGGGAAGATGCGCCATTAGTCGGCCATTTGGTAGATTCTTCACACAAAATATTACTTTCAGTTTGATAATTTCGACTTGTGACCCTACCAAAATCTATTTAATTCGATTTCTGGGCAACTCTGCATATATATACATATTGTTTGTTGACAACCAATTTAAATTAATGAATAAAAGTATAACCTCTAAAAACCCAGTGGTCGGACAGTTTTTCCTAATATCGGCCTGAACCTCAGAGTAATAAGTAAACATAGAGTAGGCATATTCCCTACTACTTGTCGTCGAGACAGATTTGTTTACCAGCAGAGCATTGCCAGACGTTGTGTTTTGTAAGTACAAAGTAGGAAACAAAAATGTAATAATATAATTTACAACAATTTTATTTTACTTTTAAGAGGAGATTTTTATTCAGAGAAAATATTCTTTAATACATTTTAATATTCACTTTCTTACCTTTCTATAATACTGATAAAAAAGCTCTGCACCAATTGTATCAAATACCTACACAGAAAATTTGGCATCAGTGCCTTTGTTTGTTATTGTCTAGAGGGTATTAGCGCTTTGATCGATTTTTCCTGAATTTTTGTGTATTTAAGTGAACTTTATAAAGTGTTTTTATTTATTTTCAACATTGAAAATGGTGAAAACCCGAAAGGCGTGTATAATTTGTGGTACTTCGCAAAATGATAATCTAACCTATCACCGGTAAGTTAATCACTACATTGGCGTAGAATTAGCAATTTTAATTAAAATTTATTACAAATAAGAAAATCAAATTTATAATGAAATACATATATCCTTTTAGATTTCCTTCCGATTAAAATATGTTAGAAGTATGGTGCCATGCCATAAGTGTAAATATAAATTCCTTACCAAAATATGCGTATTAAATTATTTAACTAAAATTTATATATTATATTGATAATCTAATCAATTACACGCCACTGTACGGCTGTGTTTACCTACACCTCTAGATGTCAATTTTATTTTCCATCTCTCTCAATTATAGGTTCATTGCTATTGACTACAAACTGTATGTTATTGTGTTGTAGAGGCACCTCTATGTTTACTTAATACATTACTCTGAGGCCTGAACTATACCAATAGTCTGCAGGATATTATTTCACTTGATTTTACTGGGGTTTTTTCATTAAAGGATACTCAAATAGCAAAATATTTTATTTGAAGTTCGAAGTTTCAACAAAAATAATAATTCTAAATAATAGACTCAAATATTCAGTAAAAAAAACAAATTTCAATTTACTTTAGATTTATAATCTTCTTTTAAAATTACTGTAATGTAACTTCAATATGTCAATCTGACGATACTAATTCTAGCGAAACGGCCGTCATTGCATTTAAAAACGTATTTTTCGAATAAATAGTAAAAGTTTCGGGCAACCGTTTAGTTGTTTACTGTTCTTAGTAATATAACCAGAGCTTGGCAGTGCTTGCCTCGAAAGTGCTTGAAAAAGTGCTTCGAGCACAGTGCTTGCAAGCACTTTTAAATTGCAGTGCTGGGTAATTAGTTATTGAATCCCTCTATTAAAAGTGCTTAATAATTAAATATTATATTGCGAGGAGTCAAAAGTACTTGCGAGCAGTCAAAGTGCACTTTAAAGGGCTTTTTGCATTTTCTTTTTCAACAAGGAATTCTAAACACGAAATAAACCAAGTAAACAATTAAATTTAAAGTGCTTGCGAGCAGTCAAAGTGCTACCAAGCACTTTAAAGGGCTTTTTGCATTTTCTTTTTCAACAAGGAAATCTAAACACGAAATAAACCAAGTAAACAATTAAATCTATATGGAAGTTCTTAATTTGAAATCCCAATTTAGAACACATAATTGCTGCTTCTTATACGTTAGTTTTCTCAGAATTTTTAGGAATGTGTTTTTAAAAAACCTTCATTGGTAATAATTGCTTCAGGTAAGCGAAACATCGAAATATCAGTAGGGTGCATTTTTAACCACCTGTCTCCTTCCTTTGATCTTAAGATATTCAGGGACGTGTCATAAGGTTTTTTTAGTATAGTTAATTTAATAAAAAGACGATAACGTTGCAAAATAAAATATTGTGATGTTGCCAAGCTGTTTTTATTTTCTTTACGAAAACTAGAAAATTCAAAAGTCAAAAATATTTATTTAAAAATAAAAGGCTAGCATTTATGAATGGATAAGATACAATAAACTGTAACTTATAATTCTATATTGGAATTAACATGCATTTAGGAATTCTCCTTCAAAATAACTTAAAAATATTGTTACCATTTCTTGACAGTTACTGTTCAGTTGCTTGGGTATTTTAATGCGTTTAATTATACTCTGCAGATATACTAAATAATTATTTATGAAAATAACTGTTTTTTTTTATCTTAAAATAAATACTAACACGGTGATCAAATGTCAATTAACGTCAAAACAAACTGTGGAATTTTACCAGTTTATTTGACAACGTCTTGAAGTTTTGCCAACAAAATTTAATTTTTAATTAGTTGAAATTAATTTGGTGCTGCGAACCTCGCTACGCTCGGCACTCAGTGATAGATTTAAACCTAATAAATCCAAACATAAAAGATTTAACTCCAATAATATCAAATAGAGATAGAGGAGGAGGTGAGAAGCATCCAGGTAAGTAAAGCCCTTGGAGTGGATGGCTTAAAAAGGGATGTAATAAAGAGGTTACTGGAGGAGAATGGGGAGTATTTCTGGAACTCTTTAACAAGGTACTGAGGGAGGAAGAATTTCCGGAGGTATGGAAGGTGGCCAAAGTGATACTTGTGAAGACCAGGCAAAAAATGTTATCAATATTTTATCAAAATAATCTGTTTTCAATGGTAAACGTTTTAAAGTTGCCAATGAATTGCTGAACTCGTCCATTGTATTTACGGTTGCTAAATTTATATTTATTCTGATAAGCAGGAAAACTATAGTGTATTGTAAAACAAGTGTCACAAAGACGGATTTTGTAGTACGAGTGCAATTTACGTAATGAACCATGAACCACGAGTACTCCAAAATATTTCATTTTAACTCGAGTTTTACCTACTACTTTTTATAATTCGGTTCCAGAAACATTCTTAACAAAATAACAAAAAATTGCAATTAGAGATGTTACTCTTAATTTGTTGATTTTGGTATTACAAATTTGAATTTGACATCTGACAAAAAAATTACGATTCTAATTAGCTAGATCATAAAAGTTACCATATATTTACATTTTTATTGAAATTTTGTCGTTTTCTCTTTAGAATTAACATAAAGATTAACTGATAGTGGGAATACTGCTTCTCAATTAAAAGTTACACAACATAATGTGTCTGTCTAAACAGTAACAGTACTTACATCCTATTGCACGACAAAAAAAGTTCCTAAACCAGTGTTAGAAAGTAGCACTTTGTGACACTGTTTCCAGTGTTATAAAGTAGATTTTGTATGCGCGAATTAGAAAAAAAATTAAGTAAAACTGAAATTTTCCAAAACAACTAAAAAATGAATGAAGTCGACTTTAAAAGCCCCATCACGTCTTTCGTTTAAGTGTAATTCATTGTCATTAGGGACTTGAATGATGGGTGGCCTTGTTCCAAAAGCATTTAAAATGGTTATGTAAACATTTTTTTTTAGAACAGGAAGGATAATAATAATTAACTATTTAAAATTGCATCTATGGCTTTATCAAAGTTTAAAATAATTTAATCCGACGAATTTTATAATGATTTACTAACGCTGGAAGACATATAATTTTGAAATTAAAATATAAAGAATAGATTTAAGAGATAAGTTTTTCAGCAAACTAAACTTAAAATATTTATAAATTAAAATCAGTGTCACAGATTTTTATTTAGTAAAACGATGTTAAGTTTGAACAGCGACTAATTTTGTCATATAAATATTTATGTTTAGATAAATCGGACTTAAATAAAAAAAGTAAATAAAAAATAAACCCTTAAAATGACACATCTAATTTCTAATTTTGGAGGGAGATTACGGGAGTCAAAATAAACAAAACAATCTTAGTTATAAACATAGAGTGTCGGGAAAGAGAGAAGAGAGAAGTAGTATGGGAAGAAGCGCAAATCACGGGACAGGAAAAAGTGGAGACAAATATGCAAAACTAAACCCAAACAGCCTTACACCTAAAAAGGTAGAAGGGCTTAGGAATAAGTAAGTAAGTAAATTTTGAACAATGTTTACCATTTATAGCGATCAAGTTTACAACAAATTTTTCAAGAGTTACTGACCATTCGATGGTCCAATCTCCATTGTTTATATTAATAAATGCATATGAAACACTAATAACATTAAGAAAATAGTTTGGTTTTAAAAAATCTTTTTAAAAAATTATAACCCTTTTTGCAAAATATAATTATTCTTATAAATATTACGATATAGAGTTTAATATTCTTTGTTTTTTTTATATATAGTAATATCTGAATAAAAAATGTAAAGTAAAGTAAAATTTATTGTATCAATTCTTACTTTGTGGAGGTCCATTATATTGCAAACTCAAAACGAACAACAGTTTAACAAAATTTTTAATCAATACAATTAAAATTAGTTAATGAAAGTTTTGAAACTAATTCCATTTATCAATCAAGCAGGTACAGTAAATTCTTTTTTTTTAGTACAAAATAATGTCAAGCGCTTGCTCAAAAACCAATTACAATACAATTCTACAAGTTGAAAAAGCCAATCAAAACTATTTTAACTGCCAGCCAACAACATGTGTCAAATAAATTCATAACCAATTCAGGTTATGTTGGATATTTATAAATAGTTGAAGTTTGTATAATAAACCAACACTATAATACTGAAATAGAGGTAGGTACCTAATATTATAATTATACGGTATATAATAAACAATAATTCTTATTCCTATCAGTTTCATTTATAAACCCACTGGCTAAGAGTTGAAGGGTGTATCGCGTTCGGTATTAGCAGCTCATTTTTTGATTAATTAATAACTTTGCATTCAATTTAATTTTATACGAGGTGTTTTTATCTTTTTCACCTTAGTTTCATTTTGTTTATAATTATTGTTGTTTAATCGTAAACGAATAAAAAGATAGTGGCGCCTATTAACTCTTATATTCACCAATCCAACCTATAGGCATCATTAACTTGAAGGCAAACAACTCTTTGGCAAGAGTCTCTTGCCGGGCTATACCAGGAAGGCGCTATTATCGTTACAATAACTCCAGAACTATAATTTCGGACTTGAAGAAAATTTGGTGGATTGTCAAGTACAATTCATTTATTTTGTCCATACAAGTAGGTATAGTCAAGATCGGACTAGGCTCACCGGGTAAAAGGTCAAAACTTTTAAAGTGACCAAGCAACAAACTATCTGTCAGTTTATTCCACAACTACATTTTTGAAAAATGGTACTCTTTGTCGAATCGATAATATCAGTGGTTTCCGATAAATATGGAATTTGGGCTTTGCAAAACCTTACAATAACCAAAACTCAATAAAACGTATGGTTGGGGTATATGGAATTCTGTGACCTGTTTTATTACTTTAATAATATAGTTGTCACTGAAATCGCTGCGAAAACGGTAACAATTTGTGTTTTTTGTAGTGTTTTGCTTATGCTATTAAAAAAGGTAAGAACTAAGCTTTTTTCTTTGTTTATACTGAAATTTAAATAATTCCTTACATATATACCTACATAATTTAGTATTTTTTTTATTGGATTTCCTACAATTTGACATTTGATTTGTGGGAAGTAATCTTCCCACCGCCCAATAACATAATTGTTTTAAAATTTTTGATGAGCTTTCTTTAGTTTCGTGTTAACCTAGCAAGGCAGCTCATTGCAGGATTTTCCTCTAGAAAAATGAAAAATAAAACAGTCCACTTTTTGGCTAATAAGAGAAGCGTTCTCGAAGAGGTCAGACTTAGTAATGTTGGTAGACATTTACCAAATAAAGAAAAAACCTACAGAAGATGTCGTCTCTGTAGCACTTGGGG